>OZ023149.1:13554808-14226346 GCA_963675895.2 Styela plicata
AGTATTATTGTGATGAATATGTTGGTGTGTATATTTTGCCTTATACAATTTTCTGCCAATGAAGTTTTTTTTTTATCATCGCTGTTTTTTGAATTTTTCAAGAGCGTAACTAGAAGTAAAATATCAAAGAATACCTCAAAATGCTGACCCACTTTGAACTCTTTAAAGAAATCGTGGTAGAAATTGTAAGAGACGGAATATATTGATAAGGGTCTTAAAACGCATTATTTTCTATGGGTGCATTATAAGATGTACTTACAGATATACGAGCTAATCGCGGTTTCAAATTAGAATCGAGTACTTTAGCCAAAACAAATATTGCCACGGAAGGTTTATTATTCAATTCACTCAAAAAATAGGAATTAGAGAAATTTATCAAGGCCTATCAAAAATTAATTTTTACAAGAATAGGGCATCCATCAATCAATCCATCATGAGAAGATTGTAAATAACACAATATTGCTGTCATTTTAAAGTTGAAAAGGTAGAATTTTTTGTTCGTATGTTGCACTTGTTGCGAGACATTGAAATTCTTTAAAGAAACCAACATTTAAGTTAATTCGTACTTATAAGCGATTACTTATTACTCATCCAAAAGATGATTGAATCATTCATAATTCGAACTGTCGCAAATCCTATACTTTGCGCAATGTTTAAAGAAAATTACTTTATTTTAGGTTGGCTTAGCAGTAGATGATATTAAAGCAGTCCAGAATAAAGCAGAATCTAAGTCGAGGACGCAACATGTACGTGTAATAATGCTATGCTTGCTTTTCCTATGACATTGGCCGCTTGTTCAGGCAAATACCAAATCTATGGCCAACAAAATTCGTGGCTTAATTCGTCGCTGCACGAATTATTAAAGAATTTTAACTTGAAAACATTTAACATATTGACTTATTATTTCATCTTGTTTATCACAACGGAAAACATTCCAAACATGCTCTTGGCGATGGGAAAACCATCTAATTTGACTTAGTTGTGATTTGGACTGAGCAATTCGATTCGATGATTCAAATCGATTCGAAGTACAGATTATTCGAATCAATCGTGAATCGTTTATAAAAACAAAAACTAAAAGGAGTGGAATTTTTCATTTAAATGACAAAATGCACTCGATTTTGGTCAAATTTGCACCAACTATTTGAACTCCACTCGGAGAGGATCAAGCTGATCAAGGCCATGTACCAACGGCAACTTATAGCCGAACAGGAATACAGTTGGTGAATAGATAAGATCTTTTCATTCGGACTTAGCCTATACCCAAGTTATTACACCCTGGGTTGAGTGGTGAGCATGAATTAACCACCCGGGCCGGGAGATTTTCAACCTGTAATGCAAACGTGATAACCAACATCGCACCCACTTGTAGTTCATATTTGTCATTGTATTCCAGGCAAAGAGCGTTTTATTGACAATCACAGAAATAAAACAATATATTAACTTCTTTTTTTATATTTAAGGCAAAACTTGTGTTAGAGACACAGTTCAAACTGCCCAAAAAAAAGAGAGATAGATTTATTCCAAATTCAGGTGAAATAGAAGTTGAGTCAGAATGCCTCAAATATCTCAACCAGGTGAATTTGTCTTGATTTATATGGTAGCAAAAATGAGTTACTAAAAAGAAAAACGTACAGGCATACTTTCTTCTTCGAGCAAATTTTTACTTATATTGGTATAGTAACGTAGGTTCCAGTTACTTATAAATATATAAATATATATTCCCATCTGATGGTAAATGCGCATGACATCATATATTCTGTTTTGTTTATTGAACTTCACTCTACGCAAGACAGGAATACATAGTGCCAAAATATCAGTGAATTTACTGTTTATTTGCAGTAATTGTATATTTCAAAAAATCGAAATCGTTTTGTTGACGAGATTTATGCTAAATATGAGACGATGCTGGACCGCACCTTGGCGGTGAGTCCTATCAACACCCCATAATTGGTTAAAAGGTCAATTTTATATTTCTATTCCAATATCCCGAGAACGAGAAGTAATTTTGCGACGCGATTTTGTTACAGTGTAACGGCTCACTCACTATATGGCACAGAGGAACTATAAAATGTACTTCGTACAACTGCAACCCACGGCTTAAGACTTACTTACTATTAGGGTTGGGCAGAAGTGAATAATTTGATATTCAAAACTGATTCGGATAATTTTCTCGAATCGGATCGAATCGCTGATCCTGTTTTTACTATTACTATTATTGTGTCCAATAGGGTAATTGACAGACTACAAATATTAACGTAAACAGACTCAAAAGCGATGTATTTTCAATTAGACTCCAATTCAGAGGTGAAAATTTTCGTTTTAACGACAAAATACAATCGATTTTGTTCAAATTTGACCAAAAGCGATTGTATTTTGTCCTTAAAAATCGAAAACTCCACTTCCTTCAGCAAGTTTTTGCTCTATCACCGATTCACGATTGATTCGAATAATTTGTACTTCGAATCGATTTTAATCACCGAATCGATTTGTCTAGTCCTACTTACCATTCAAAAGTGAACCGTTATTACATAGTGTAGTACTATAACAATACTTCGATTATGTCTCATGCCAAGACTATCTATCAATACATGATGGCACCACGCATAATAAGCGTACAATGCAAATTCAATTCCTCAGAAGATATGACAACATCTCTCCCTATACTATTACTGTTAATATTATGAATCAACAGAACAATCGACTGCAATATTTAGCCTGCAATGTAGTGTTGGCAATTTTATGTAAAAGTACCTAGTATACCTAGCTTATTCTCAAAATACTTTTATCCAATTTCACTGATAAATGACCTACCTATATTTTAAATTTTACTGATTGTTTTTATTTTAAGTTTTACCTAGTAAATTACTGGATGAAATTCGGTAAACTTACCTTATTTTTAACTAGGTATCTAGTTCAAAAAAACAGTTAAATTATATTTTCCTTACAAAAAAACCTTTAAAATAGACTATGGGAAAATTTTAAACTTGAAATGTATAAAATTCAGCGAAACAACCTAGTTTACCTGGTTTTAATTAAAGTACTACCTAGTTGCGAAAGTGAAACTAGAACATCTAGAAATGCTTTACCTAGTTTTGTGATAAATTTGTTTTACTTTACCTAGTTAAAGAAAAAAAACTTGGTTGTGATCACTAATGCAATGACTCCAATGTATATACATGATCTGCTCTTTAATTTGTATATTTATATATAAATAAATATGCCGAGTACGATATCAAATGTAGTAGTATTGTGCATAGAATTCTGAAAGCCATGGTAACATTTAGAAAACATCCAAATTGTATTTTTTTGTCATCATTCTATGCAAAGCGGGAAGCAACATTTGAAAGGAACCAACTGACTGCTACCTAATATGGCAAAGAATTGTCACTAACTGTATATCCACGAACTGCACTCTATATAGTGAGCTGTAAATAAAATCCATCTAAGGCTAGGCAAAACCGAATCATTCGGAATTCGAATCTGATTTGAATAATTTTTTTCTAATTCTTTTTAAATAACAAACATCCTATTTTTACCAATATAAATTGTCCCAATTGTGAAAATAAAGAAATTAATAGTTTGTAGTGTAATTTCAATTCACACTAAGAGCAACAATTTTCATATTTTAACGACGAAATATAACGATGAAATGCAATCGATTTTGGTCAAATTTGACCAAAATCGATTGCATTTCGTCGTTAAAAATGAAAATCCTAGTTTACTTAACAAGTTTATTTTTCTATGAACGGATTAGAATTAAACGTCCTTCGAATCGATTCGAATCACCGAATCGAATAGCTCAGCCCTAGCTGCTTTGTTTTAGGGTAAATCCATCTTCAACTTTCTGTTTTACAGAAACATGAAAAAATAAGTGACGATGCTATGAAAAATCAAATGCACAATTTGAGATTACGAGTTTACGATGTAAACAAACGAACCCAAAGCATAGAATCAATGTTGAAGATACATATGAAGAAAAATCAATATGAGTGGGAAGATGATAATGATGATCTTGATCTTTAAAAACTCATTAGCCAATGATTTCGTCTTCCGTGAAACTTTGCTCCAATTCTACGTTTGTGTATATATATATATCCAAGGAATATCTAAGAAGGGTCCCAACGCTAGCTAATGATGTGTGAATTATTCATTTTAAACCCTCGAACCAATTGTTGTTATTATTATGAATTATTGTTCAATATCTTCAATAGTGTAAAAAGGAGTTTGAAATTTTAAATTTTCTACGTTTATTAAATGAAGTATATGATCAAAAGGATTTTTATAAGGGACTTATTTGGTTATCTATTTCTGGAAGAATATGAAGCTTCATATATCGCAAGCCATCTGTCAGTTGGGGCCAACTAAAAAAGCAGTATCGACGAAGACATTGTCATCTGCTACAAAAATTGCCAAATTTCCGTATATCAGTTTATTGAACTGTTATAGTTCCAAATCAGAAATTTGTAAATTGGCAATGCCGAATTTTTGATTCAACAATTCCAATTAGGCTAACGGCTTTGGGAATATATTAAAGGATACTGTACATATCACAACAGATCAATGTGTGAATTTATGTAGTTGGACACATAAGGTGTCTGCAAGTTTTACAGTTATTCTCATATAAACAAATCGCAGGGTGAATGATAAAACTTGTAATAGGGATTTAAAGTAAATGTTGCAGAACATTGTCAGAGCGTATAAAGTCGACGTTCTGACGAATATTTTATTTGATGGTGTTAAAATAAAACAATGAAATTCACTTCCCCGCCCATCATGGACTGCATAGGATTTTAGTGATGGCAGCAGAATTTTTACTTCAACTAGGTAAAGTAGAACGTTATTTCTGCAAAACTATCTAAAGTATTACTAGATAACATAGAACCTTCAAAAAGGGATAGCCCGAATTAAAAAAAAAATACAGTAAAAGTATGACGTATGAACCTTTTTTTCATTGTATATCGGAATAAAATAACCCAAAATCGCGGCGAATGCGCGAAAATATTTTGAAAATGATATTTTAGAACCTACACTGATTAACTAGGTAATTCTTGTTTGGCTCTATTAAATATATTTTCATCGTTTAGAAGATTGAAATCAGAAGATTGAAAATATGATTTCACTATTTTTTATACTAGGTTCCCAGTTTTTTGACACATTTCAAAACAGATAACTCGGTCAAAGTTGGCGTAAATCTTGGCGTAAATCTCAAAAGCAAGTCGGAATGGAATTTTAGAAAAGTAAATTACTACATTTAAAAGGTGAATTTAATGTACTTTTTGCCAGAGTGTGAGTCTTTAGTATTGCAATATTATTGAAACTGAATCCACACATATGGTCAGTGACTCCATATTTAAAAAAATGTTAGTATATGTGCCAAATTATGCCTGACTGGGACTTGAATGGACATGGCACTCTTGCACTCAAGTAGTTGTGTTGGAGGGTTTTTCAAAAAACTATTTAACTGATAAACAGACCGGCATTGCCAGACGGCTTTTTGGAGCCTGACCCAGGCGATATGTGTGCACCTGAGTCTTTGAATAAATATTTGAAAACACACGTATCTATGGCTATATCAACTGTATTCGGAATTTTTATCAATATGTGATTAGTTTGTTTGCTATCGAAAATGTTTCATATTCCATTCAGGGCTATTTTCTAGATACAAGAAGCTATATGAGACGCGATTTCGTACGTGACAAAAAGTACATTATAAACGTGTATCTGCAGTATTTCTGCTCTCTGCATCTATACTGCATCATCATGGCATGTATGGGCCGATAAAACGTTTTATTTTGATATGACCACTTTAATAAAAATACGCCCAATAACTTGTAACGCAATTTTTACAGTGGTAAGTATTTTTCCTCTAACATTTGCCAGACTTTACCTACATGCAACGTAATGAACAACTTCGGGAAGTGTAATATAATTTTGCTAAAAACTGTAAATAAAAGAAATGGAAATGGATCCATATGTATAGATCGTCCATGGCGCAATGTGTGGATGTGTTAGTTGTGTCGCTGAAAAGAATAATATCTATAATGGTTTGAAAAGGTCACTGGATTGCATTGCATAGTGTCGGTAATCTTTACAAATATTCCTATAAACAAATCGCAGGGTGAATGATAAAACTTTTAATAGAAATTTTAAGTTAATGTTGCAGAACATTGTCATATCGTATAAAGTCGACGTTCTGACGAATATTTTATTTGATGATGTTAAAATAAAACAATGAAATTCACTTCCCCGCCCATCATGGACTGCATAGGATTTTAGTGATGGCAGCTGAGTTTTTACTTCAACTAGGTAAAGTAGAGCGTTATTTCTGCAAAACTATCTAAAGTATTACTAGATAACATAGAACCTTCAAAAAGGGATGACGCGAATTAAAAAACAATGTAGGAATAGTATGACGAAAAAACGTTTTTTCATTATATATCGGAATAAAATAATCCAAAATCGCGGCGAATGCGCGAAAATATTTTGAAAATGATATTTTAGAATCTACTCTGATTAACTAGGTAATTCTTGTTTGGCTTTATGAAATATATTTTCATCGTTTAGAAGATAGAAATCAGAAATCAGAAAATTGGAAATATGATTTCACTATTTTTTATACTAGCTTCCTGAAAACTCGGTAAAAGTTAAACTAGATAAAGTTAAGCTAGGTGAAAAGTACTTTTAAAATAAAGTCGGTAGGTAAACTTGGTAAACTTTGTACTTGTACCTAGAATTGACAACACTACATTAGGTCAGAGCCCGTTCCATCAATAATCCAATAATCTTGGCTTAAATCTCATCAGACAAAGCGGAATGGAATTTTGGAAATATAAATTACTACATTCAAAAGGTGAACTTTTGTACTTTTAACCACAGTTAGAGTACTTAGTATTTTAATATTGTTGAAACTGAATCCACACATATGGTCAGTGACTCCGTATTTAACAAAAAATGTGAGCACAAAATATGCCTGACTGGGATAGAATGAGCATTGCACTCTTTTAAAAAACGAAAGTACTTGTGTTGGACGGTTTTTTCAAAAATCTACTTAAGGAATAAACAGACCGGCATTTCAAAACGGCTTTTTGGAGTTTGACCCACGCGATTTGTGTGCACCTGAGTCGTTGAATAAATATTTGAAAATACACATATCTATGGCTATACCAACTGTATTCGGAATTCTTATCAAAAGGTGCTCAGTTTGTTTGCTATCTTAAATGTTTCATATTTCCTTCAGGGCTATTTTCTAGATACAAGAATATATATATATATGAGACGCGATGTACTTTAAAAGTACGGAATGTTTCAAAAAAAAAATAAGTACGTGACAAAAAGTAGACTATAAACGTTTATCTGCAGTAATTCTGCACTACATCTATTCTGCATCATGGCAAGTATGAGTCGATAAAACGATTTATTTTGATATCACCATTTTAATAAAAAAAAAAACGCCAATAACCTGTAACGCAATTTTTACAGTGATAAGTATTTTGCCTCATTCGCCCGCCAGACGTTACTTACTTGTAACATAATGAACAACTCCGGGAATTGATCTACCAAATATCGTTATCATCTGTTATAGTAATATACGACTTTTCATACCTCTATAATATAATTTTGCAAGAAATCGTAAATAAAAGAAATGGAAATTGGATCCATATGTATAGATTGTCCAGTGCGCAATGTGTGTTGTGGTTATTGTGTCCCTGAAAATATTAATATCTATAATCGTTTGAAAAGGTCACTCACTGGATTGCATTGCAAAAATAGGGCATAATTACATATATGTCATCTCCCAATCACAATTTAATATAGAATTTTTCCGGCATCGTCTAAAAATTTTGTGATATTCCACAACCATGTATTTAGAGTAAATATGGGTATTTTGAGATCTTAGAAACATGGAGAAAAAATTAAAACCTTAGTAAAATTTTTGCGCATCGATAATGCAAAAACACCAAAATTTAAATTTTTTTTACTTTTTTATGCCTCGTTACCTTCTTTAAAATTAAAGACACTGGTCAAGCCGTCTGCATTATTGGGCCATTGTGTCATGGTATATATAGATCGGAGCGAATTCGATGTTGGCGTTCTTGTTCAAAACAATATCTTTAATGATCAACTTATGTCAATCTTCTTTTACCGCGTATTCATATCTCGCATCAACTTGTTTGCTATACTATACCTAACCGCATAAATACCGATATATATTGTTTGACTCATCGGTGGGACGATGATATATTGCACCGACTGAACATCGCCCATTGCATTGCCAAAGTCAGGCAACGCTTTAAAAGCTAAGAATGGTAAGTAATTCTTCCTGCAATACGGCCAATAATATCAAGCAAATTAATAATTCACTGTTCGATAGAATATTAAACAATTGATATGGCCAATTAATCCATGACACTACTTCGAACAATATACAATCGAAAATTTTGGTTAAAACATGTTTTGTTAAGCATGTGCCACTGATGGATCGCGTGGATAGGACGCGGTCCATCTGTGATTCGTGGTTGACAGAAAATTCTGTCTATAGATTAAAGTTAGACAGACAATGGAAAATTTTAATAAAAAAGCGGTGTTGTAACGGTACACAAAAGACCAAGCGTGCAAAATTTGCATAGAAAATCAGATTTTGCCATTTGAGTGTAGGAAAAGAAACAACATAGGCAGCGTTATTTATGGGGAAATAATGGGATATTCAATAATAAAAAAAATTGTACGCAAGCTTTGTGTGTTCGTTTGCCAGTGTCTATTAAAAACAGACATGTCTATTCAAACAGATATAACGTTCTTATCTCTTGTACTTATTTGCCAAGTTTGAAGGCAACCTTATTATTACCTTCCAATATCCTTTTTATCTCTTCGCTTAATCTCAAACAGAACTAAAGTGCTACAATGGAGTGCAGTCATAAGTATTCTCGTTGGGGCGATGGCTGTAGTGATGACAACCTTATTTTCACCTAAACTAGTTGAAGTAAAAGAAACTTGCCAGAAAACTGGGTTAAGTAGCACTAGTTAGCTGGGGATAGGCAATTCAATTGATCTTGGATTGCAATACAGAGCATATCCGAACTTTCTCTGACTTTGGCTATTCAAATAAGAATTCGTTCATTGGAATCCGCATTGCAACAAAAATCCAACAAAATCATTGATCTTTAACAATAGCTTTACTTGGCGATATTGAAAAAAATTCAAAATTGACTTTTTTGGCCAAATGTGGGGTGTCGATGGAACGCGCGGCGAGTGTGCGGTTCATCAACAACCCATAATTGACATTAATCTCATCAACATGGCGTTTTTGAACCTTGTAAATATGCAATTACTGCAAATGAACAGTAAATTTACTGTACTCTTGCTGCAGTGTATAGTAGCCACTATAGGTCATTGGACACTTGTCGTCAAAATGACTATTATATTGATGTGAAATGAATTTCAGAATTATTAAACTCTGATAGAGAAGAAATAGAAATAGTCTGAAACTATTTAAAGTATTTTAAAATGTTTTGCTGAAGAATATATGGTGAGATCGTTCCCGCGTAATTAACGCATTATATAATGGATTACTATAGAAACGAGAATGCCATGGAAATGTGGCCGGTTCGGTGAGAGAAGTTTATGTTCAACTAAAATCAAATTCAACTTTATTTGTGCTCTTGTTTCACGCTTATATGCTACTTTTTTATTGAATTCATCCCTAAGCAGGGCTGGAAGCAGTGCCTAAAAGGAACTAACGGCCAAGAGCTACTAAAATATGTAGCACCAGTAACTGCACTTCAATCGAAAATCATCCCAAACGTAACTGAACCGCCACGGTGAAGTGCAGTGAGTGGTATATGTCATGGGTGATGGTTAAACCATCTACCACTTCTTTGCTACCTTTTAGTCGCCTCTTACGAAACACAGGAAATACTTTAGGACTAATCTAAAGCCCGTACCTACAGGTATAAGATACAATGATAATCCAATTGAATCTCGCAACTGCAAATCTAATTCCATCATAAAAATGATCAAAACATCCAATAGATAACCAAATGAGTCCTTCCCAATCATAGAAAAATATTTTACAAGTATGCTCGGCAAAATTATCTTTTGTAGATGTGCAGGTAGCTTTACGTTTCAAAATCCTCATGATAAGTATTCGAACATGTATCCGAATAAATTAAAACTTTGAATCTTACAACGCCAGAAAAATTGAAACGATATCCAGATTTACGACAATTTTTCAAAACAAATCACCCAAGTTTAATTTATGATCGCCTTCGCGATGTTCGTTTTCGATACTTCTTGCGTTTTGAAGCATTCTTCCTTCTTTGGTTTCCATAATCACTGTAAGAAAAGGGCAGTAAATTTACGATTTATTTGCAGTCATTTGTTCCTTCCAAAATATAAAGTCGTCTTGTTCATTACATTTAACGCCTGTCGATGGATCCGCCTCGGCGACGCGCTCCATCAATAATAATAAGCCGGTCCATAATAAGCCAATAAAGTTGATTTTGAAATTTTATTTCAATATCAGAAATTACTGTAAAAGAACGGCAATTCCAATGCAATCTTGTTACAGTTTAAACGACACCATCGCTTTTGTCCATATTTTACGTCAAATACTTAAAATTTGGATCGACGAATTGCAAAATTATTTTGCTTATATGCGTCATCCACATCACAATTCATTATTTTCTAAGAGTTTACTAAAAAAATATTACAACATTTTTCCATATCAACTCAAGAAAAGAACGATTATTTTTCTTTTCGTTGCCCCAGCGGAGCGTCACCGTATCACGTTCCTACAGAAAGAGAAATGGATAACGAGAAAAATCATGGATGGAACATTCTTCACAAAGCCTGCCTACATGGAAATCTGGAAGTTGTTCAGGAACTAAGACAAAGAATCAGTAGAGCTGAATATATAGATATGTTAAAAGTGAGATCCTACCAAATCCATTCATTCTTTTTTAGATATACGGTGAAAGGTTTTTACATAACGTCAAAGCTTATGTTATATTGTTGCTTTGAGACGTTTAATTCAATTTTCCTCGCCAATGGCCATGCAACAACGCCAGGAAGAGCACACCTTTTTATTGTCGTAATTTGCTTTAAGCAAGGAAGCCGAGCTAAAAAAAACCAACTAACGAATCACTTAAGAGCTAGTTCAAATCATAATGTCAGTAACTGTACACTGAGAAGGAAACATCCCATAAAGAACTAAACCGAGATATAATAAAGTGCAGTGAGTGATATCTGCAGCGAGCAATGATCCCAATTCATTCCCTCTCATACCATTAATATTTATCAAAATGAGAACCAATTTATATTTTTCAAATTATAGCAAAAAGACATGCAGGGAATGACGCCGCTACATTTTGCAGCTGTTTGTGGTTATGGAAATATTATAGAAAGTTTGCCAGGAAACAGCAACTTATCCACCAAACAGAATAAATGGGGAGAAACTCCATTGCACATGGCAGCAACTGAAGGACGGATTGAGGTGTTTTATAGTTTTATATTATGGCCAATGCCTCACATAATGCATATTTTACAATGACATATGAAGGTTACAATATTAGGTTTCTGACTCAATGACATAACAGACGGTGACTCTAAAACGCACAGGTGCAAGTGACCACTTGCACCACTCGTTTTTGTACAACACCACTTGCACATTTACATTAGGAAGGGGCGAAAAGAGTCGAAATTTTTTATTTCGACGTTTATATCAGCAGGAGTTGTGTTTGTGTAAAATAAACTGGACTGGCAATTCTTGCGAATTTTAGTTAAAGTCTTCTCCGGCCCCGGATGAAATGAATATTTGAACTGTTTTATTTGGTCACGTGACTAGATGTCCTATGGTGATCTCACCGATTTTAAAAATTGTCGTGTCATTGGAAAAAGAATTGGAAATAATGAAAAAAACTTCAATGTAGTATATGTCGAAAATGTATACTTTGTCATATATGTTTTGCTATAGTGCTTGTTTTCGCTAATAGTACAGACATATATGTTCAATTTATTCACCTATTATGCAAGTACATCAAAAGTAATATCAGTTGAATATTGTAACTTATAGACACACTTCTTGCATAACTGATTGTGAGTGCTGAAGTAACCATATGGTCTTTAATCGGTCATCCGACCCCCTCCCACACCCAGAATTGGTTTTGTCTGATCCAAAATCCAATAAAATACATTGCGATTATACCGTATGAAAAATAAACATTGAACTCAAAACGGTATTAAATGAGGCTTTGTAATCATGAAAACTACAATATACAGTTGTGGAGGCCAGGTATAAGTATGTTGATACTGCAAACTGATGTAAAATTAATAGATAAAGCGCATGGTAATGAGAATATAGAAAAAAAAAGAAAAATGAGGTAATAATAATGTCTGTAATTCAATCAAACTAAACAAACAAATAGGCTGAAATTTACCAACCGAAATTCGTAAGACTTTTTAAAAGAATAATTTCTCCTAGATTGTTCAACAACTTGTTTCAAGAGCCCATGCAGAAGGTGAATTGAGTAAATTGCTGAAGACTCCAAACATGAATGGCTCCACTGCACTTCATCTATCGATCTACAGCAATTACGAAGATATAGTTTTTTATCTCCTTGATGAATGCAAAAAATGTATGTAAAAATTCTGCTTGTAAAAATGCAACAAAAAATTGATCAATATTTAAATTTTTGATTAAGACAAAAAATTTTCTAACAAAACCTATAAGTTTGGGTCAGTAATGGATACCACCGTCGAGGTGCAAAAATTACCAACTTGAAAATCTAAAATTTAGTCCGTGTTTTATGAGGTGAAGAATGGAGCCTATAGACATACAAATTTGTCAAGACCCAGGATCAACACCAGTGACGGTAAAATAAGCATCAACGAAAAAGTTCGAAAACAATGATATATATTTTGAATAGCATAAATTTCAGTGTCTGCCAACATAAAATCAATTTTGTTATTTGTCATTTTGTCAAGCATATGTGGAAGAAAGACAGAGCATCGGCAGTAATTGTTTTGTGACGAAGCTCTAATATATATATTTTTTTATTGTATTTACCATAAATAAAATGCAGAAAACCCACCTCTCAACCCAGGATGTTACAACTTAGGTAGGCTAAGCCGAACACGAAAAATCATATCTTACAGCAATTGTAACTCGGTCCGTCTATAAGTGGCCGCTGTTACAGGGCCTTAGACAGGATGATCCACCCCAAGAAGTGACTATAAAAGAATATATATATTACGAAATATGAAATAATTAACTTTTCTATTTTAACGTAAATTTTCAGGTATATCTTCAAAACACATTTTGAATGCTGTACAGAACAACAAGATGACACCACTACATTTAGCAGCAATAATCGGAAATGTTAATATAGTAAAAGAATTGATCAAATTGCGCGCCGATATCAACGCAAAATGGAAAACTGGAGCAACTCCACTTATTACGGCAGCAAAATACGGACATCAAAATGTTGTAGCATATTTGCTTCAATGGTACGTTTTACCTAATTTAAAAAAATCCCTATTTTTTCATCTATATGAAATTGTAAGCAAAAGCTTTTTTCTCGTTTTCACAGGTCGTTTTCGCAACTCACTCTCAAATGTCTGAAATAATAAAAATAAATGAAAAAAACGATATAAGAGAAGCATTCACTTATTTTCAAGGATTGCCCATTTACTCTAACTCGATGTGGCAAAAATATTTTCATGATGTCGCATGTGTGAATAGTGAATATCCACATATTTTATATAATGTTGTTTCTATTTTTTTGATTAGTCCCTTTTTGCTCTCTTTTTTCCACATTAATTACCAATGCAAATGCAATGTACAAAAGCTCCATATTATATTCATGTTTGTACATTTCCAATCAGAAATTGCATTTTATCAAGCATGAGTCACAGACGGACCGCACCTAAGCGGTGCGATCTATCGGCGACTCACACTTGACAAAACATGCGTACGTACAATATTATTCTAACTGGGTTATTGAAGCAAAACTAGCAAGGAAATGAATTAGATTCTTTTACACATATGATGAACCTATTGTTTTTTTTTTATTAATCTAGTAATGCTGATTGGAAGGAAACGACTGAAAAGGGTTATACAGCTTTTCTGACTGCAGTTAAGTACAACAGAACAGATGTTGTACAGTACATGGTAACACGACTCAATGCTGTCATAAGACAACGAGATTTAATGCATAGAAATATTTTTCATATCTGTGCTGCGAAAAATAACTTCGATGTTTTGAACCGGGTAATTTCTTTATATGCTACATTTTATTTATCTTTGTTATTATTTCTCACTTATTTCATGATTTCAAAGGAATTCCCGTTTACGCAAAATTTTATAACGATTTTACAATATACAGATAGCCGAGGGAGACAATTCTTTACGAAGCATGATAAATATTCCTGACATAGACAGAAATACACCACTACACATTGCTGCAGAAAATGGTAATCTTGAGGTGTTGGAGGTTAGTACCACAATTTGCAATAATTGCCTATTTTTCAAAATTTGAAACCGCTTTTTATATATTTGAAATGTATACATACCATGATTGGGCTATATTAGATCGAATCGATCGATGATCGGATATTTTATCGTACTTATCGGATTTATCGCATTTATTACAGTCAGGGGTTGGCAAAACCGAACCATTTGAAATTCGATCTGATTCGAATATTTTTTTCGAATATGATCCAATCATCGATGTCATATAAATAACAAATTATCCTTTTTTACTATAACAACCGGTATAAATTATGAAAATCGAAACTTTATAGTCACGAATTATTAACATTAGCATAAAAGTAATGTTTTTTGCTATACAGCGATTAAAAGCAAAATTTTTCACTTTTCACGACAAAATACGGTCGATTTTGGTTAAAAGGCCTAAGCTCTCCGATTCAATCAAGAATCTTAACCATAATCATGGAACTGGGAACGAGATCATTGCTCTAAGTATAGCATGATATCCCAACTAGGGATGGGCAATTCGATTAGGTGATTCGAATCGATTCGAAGCAAGATTAATTTGAATGAATCGCTAAATTTGACCAAAATCGTTTATATTTCGTCATTAAAATATGAAAATTGTTGCTCTTAGTATGAATTGAAAATACACTACAAACTACAAATTTCTTCTATTTTCACAATGGGGACAAGTTATAATAATAAAAATTGGATATTTTTTGTTTACAAAGAATTAGTGATTTGATCCGATTGGATAAAAGTATTTGAATTCCAATTGATTCGGTTTTGCCCAGCCCTAATTCCGTGTTACCTACTACTGCTTCGTGTATGAAGAGTTTATTTAAGTGAAATAAAATGAGAACCCAATATAAAAAATTTTCTACAGTTTCTTCTTGAAATAAAAGCAAGCAAAAGTCTGAAAAATAAAGAGAAGCAAACTCCCCTTCACTTGGCGGTCATCAACGGTCACGTTAAAATAGTAAAAGCATTGCTGGATTCCGACCACAGATTAGTACATGATAAAGACAAAGACGACAATACTTCTCTCCATCTTGCGGCAATAAAGGAACGGGAAAGTTGCGTTCGGCAACTTCTGATAGCTGGAGCGGACTTCAGAACTACGTGAGCTAGCTTTCCAATAGGAAATTTTGTTTTGTTAGGCTAGCGCCACAGATTGAGTATACCTTGTCAGAAAAATATTTCATAACATGTTTTGTCCGGCATGGGTCACTGATGGATCGCACTGCCGAGGCTCGGTCAAACTGTGACTCATGTATGAATAAATGGAATTTCTATTTTGGCAAAGACAATGTAGTAAAAATTTGGCAAAATTGTCATTCCTTAGTACTAATTATACTTGATGGAATTGAAATAAAGTTAAAAAATTGACCTTTCCGGCCAATTAGCAGTACATCAGCAGCCCAAACTTAACTTAATCTCATCAACAATTTCGAATTGTGGAAAGCTACAACTACTATTATACTTTCGGGTAAATTTGGTGGCCTACTTTGTTATAGCGAAGTATATGACTATGTGGAACTCATGCCTATGAAGCGCGAGTGATAACTGTTGTTTCTGTAACTAAATAATAGGATGCATTAAACACTAAGTAAGATTAGTTTTTCCTGTGTTTTCTCAAACTTTTAGAATAACCGATTGTTATGATAAAGTCATCTTTATCTGTGACTCCCTACTAAATAATAATAGATATTTAACTATATATGTTAAGAAACGCAGAATTGCCAAACACCTCTTGATTGTTGTGCTTATGAGGGTCAAATAAAGGGAGCAGAAATATTACTTGAGGCGGGCGCCCCGCTTAACTGGGATCAAATTAAAATTGGACTAGGCAGTTTTGATCCGGGGACGACCTACAGTGGAAGATACAAGATGTCACCTCTTCATTGGGCATGTATGGCTGGACATGTAGAATTGGTCAAGCTTTTTATAGGGTAAGATTAACTGAGTTGTAGAGGATATGATGAGTTGAGGTGAATTAATAAATCTTTCCTGGCTAACGTCACAACATTTTCAAACTGTCCTCACACCAAGTAATATAATATATATATATATATATATATATACATATCGCTCCATACCAAATACTTATCAACAAATTATATTTTAAAGCATATTTTGTTAAAGTATGGGCCACTCATGGATCGCGTTTACATGACGCGGTCCATCTGTGCCGCATGCTTTTCATGCGCCACAAATTATAATTCTGATTTGAATATTGATATATCAGAATCGGCAAATAGAAGCTATGGCAATAAATATCGACCCTAACTCAGTCAGACTTTTTTCCCCCAATATTATTGAATTTCGCTCTACACAAGGCGTAAGCAGTGCCTAAATAAAACCCAAAGAATAGCCATTCAAGTTACAAAGATCTCCTACAACATGTTGTACCGGCAACTCCACTCTAAGTAGGAAACGTCTAAACCTAAGCAGGTTCTCCATAGTGATGATTTCAGTAAAATGTGGAACCCCTTATACATGTTGAAATAATACAAAAAAGTTGAATATTAATTCAAAGTAGTATTTGTTCCTTGAAGTGTTGTATGCCCAAGAACTTTGACTTGGATCAGGCGAATGATACCAAAAGTGAAGTTGCGTAAAAGTTAAGCAAGAATTTCGATCCTTTTAGATGTCCGAGGCATATTTAAAGTTTTCTAGGTCATCGTAGTCCAATGTCAATAAAAAGTATAATAATCTCATATCAGGAGAAAGTCTAGCATTACTCAAAAAAATTCAATGGAAGAAAATGCTCTGGACATCGCAGCTGAGTTCTCCAACGAAGATTGTGCTTTGGAAATTCTTCGACATCCTGACTGGAAAAAAGCGTTGAGAAACGCGAGGAAGAGTGAAAGTGATGGAAATGGTAACATTTTCCCAAATTTCTCCTGGTCGGGAGAAATCTCACTTTTCTTTTTTCTGCCAATGTCTGAGGGGATTCTTATGTAAGGAACGCATATATGTTATAGAGAAAGAGTATAAACTAAGACGTTCAGAAGAATTCGTACGTGCATGCACAATTTTATTTTTATTTCCCCTGCATACACATCTCAAACGTTATCCATATCAGCAAGAAGATGTTATTTAATTAATAATATATAATAGTAATTAATATTTATCCAATGGTATCTGAATAATATTAAATTACTAATAACATCGTAAATTAACATTAAAATCACATTTTATAAACAAGTGAACAAGAAGAAATATGAAGATTGCTATGATACTCCAATGAGAAAACTTATCCGAAATCTACCCACAGTTGCCGAAAGAGTTTTTGACAAATGTATCGAAGAAAAGAATACTTCGTTAAAAAAGAAGAAGCATCAAAAGAAGTTAAAAAAGAAGAAGTAAGAATACAATATTTTATGAATTGTCAAATACGTTTTACAGTGATGTAGCAAAATAGCAAAACTAGCTCACGCCTGTGATGTGCGATCTTTAATTAATTGCATCCAATACCTTGGTTAAATGCTGAAAAAAAATTAAATTTCAAAAATGAGTGAAAATTTTTCTTGATTTAGCAAGTTTTTGATCTTGAGAACGATTCAATATTGATTCGGACAATCTATACTCCGCATCGATTTGTACCATCGAATCAAACTAGCCAGCCCTAGACTTATCAAGAAAAGTCTAAGAATGTGCAAAATACATTGATCATTCGAATGAACAGCTACGTTTGTATACAGAGTGGATGAATTCACAGTGCCATTGGTATTTTTTTTATCTTTGAATAGTAAGTTATCTTGATATATCGAGTATTTGCGACCCACCAATTCAACCAAATTCATATTTTGTTTGAAGTTCTTCGATTTCGAGTTTGTCGACGACTTTCACGTACGTAAAATGTGGATTGGAGAAAGTGTGAAACAGGTCAGTATACATGTAGTTTTTAATCAAAATAATATGCCCGAGTCTTGTTGTTGTTTTTTTTTGAAAATTCATTCTAGGCAAGGTTTCAGGCAACATCTGAACTGAACTAACGAACTAACAACCACTAATATGGAAAATAGCTGCCAAAATAAAACACCAGCAACTGCACCCAGAGCGAAAAAATTAAATTACAACCGAACCTTAAAAGTAGAGTTGAAAGAGTGTTATCTCCCCTGGACAAACGTCCACCACGTCGTAACTACTTTTTAGTCGCCTTGTCAAAGAGCTTCAAAATGCAACATTAACACCTGCACCCTGAGCGGAAAATATTCAAAGCAGAACGATCGCTATAGTCAAGCACAAAAATATGTGTACAAAAAAGTATTTCTGGATAAAAGAAATTCTGAAATGATACTTTTCGCATGAAAATTCCGGCATGGGTCATGGTTATATTAATACAATCAAAAAATAGTCAGTTCCATGGACTAGTTCTATTGACAGATCCAGACTCTTTTTCGCGTTGAGTTTTTTTTAACATTTTGGATCGCGATAACACAGAAACACAGAAAATATATAATATAGTTATGTATTGATAATTTTCATTCGCATTTTCCAGGTATATGACCAAGAAAATGACTGGTCTTTACATTCCGATGTAGATATGTCAAAGAGACAATTAAAGGAAGATCATTGTCTCGAAGTCATAATCGAATCGAAAAACATAGAACTTCTTCGCCATCCTCTAATGAGAAGACTTGTGACACATAAATGGGAAGATGCTCGTTTGCGGTTTTTATTTTGGGCAATTTTTTTGTTCTATGCTGTTTTCATGTCGACGTTCAACATATTCATGGCGACAACTCCACCTCCTTATGCCATAGGTATATTCCAATTTCATAAGTTTACAGTTCAGCAGGTCAATGATGCATTAGTTTATTTTTCCTTTTTATAATAACACTAAATGTGGAAACGGTCAAACGATATGCTCGTAGACAAATACATTAATCCAAAATTCACAATTCCCCAGCAATCACAGATTCGCAATATTTAACGTTCCATGAAATGTTATCAAACTGCCAAATAGATAACTGATCACGCATTGCTATCATTCGTTATTTAATCTTCATACTCGACCTTTTTCAACGAACTGAGTTCCTAATTTTTGTTAAACTATTGCGTGTTAACTGTATTTGGTTTTACCATCGACCGGGGCAGATACCACTGACTGCGCTTTACCATAGCGGTTCAGTTCCGTCTGGAATGTTTTCCGTTTAGAGTGCAGTTGCCGATACTACATCTTTCAGTAGCTCTTTGCTATTAAATGACTGTTATTCGGTTCCCTTTAGGCACTCCATCCGGCCTCGCTCAGAATGAATTTCAATAAAATAGATTCATGAATAGCACTTTAATAATTTTTTAAGAGATTCGAATAATTTAGGAATACAGCGAAATTTATTACAAATAACCATTCAGACACAAATTTGACTACTTACAATGGTTCGTGCGTTCGAGTTGTTGACGAAGAACAGGACAGATGGGGAAATGATTGCAGTTTGAGATTTTCGGAATGGCAAAAGTATGTTGGATATACATCAATCACATTTGGTGCCATCAATCTTCTAAAAGAGGTAATTAAAGGAAGATTCGCTTTCGTGAACGCCCCAAAATATTACAATAAATTAATTGACATTGTAACTGCATTGTGAACAATAATATTTATATTTAATCCAGGTTATTGCGCGCCTTACAAATCATCAAGAAATTATAGGTCCTCAATAATATAGTGTTGGCAATTTCATGTAAAAGTACCTAGTTTACCGAGTTTATTTTCAAAATACTTTTCCCTAGTTTCACCGACATCTGATTTGCAATCTTTTCATTTTCACCGAGTTTTCCATTTTAAGTTTTACCTGGCAAATTACTACGACATCTGATTTGCAATCTTTTCATTTTCACCGAGTTTTCCATTTTAAGTTTTACCTGGCAAATTACTACGTAAAATTAGATAAATTTCCCCATTTTCAACTAGGTACGTACTTCAAAAATTAGGTAAATTATATTTTCGTTACAAAAAAGCCTTCAAAATAGACTAATTTTAACGCTAAAATGTATTAAATAAAGCCAAACAACGATTTCCCAGTTAACCTGGTTTCTATCAAAGTGCTTCTTAGTTTTGTAAGTAAAACTATGGTCACTTAGTAATACTTTACCTATGTCGCTATCACTAAATTGAGCACTACGCAGAATATGTTTGAAAAATGTCCCTGAAAAGCTAATTTTATGATGTTTTATGACTTTTAAATTCATAATGATAAAAATTTACCCCTCCAAATATTTTGCTATAATTGACAAAGTATTTGGTTTTTAGTTTGCGCAAATGGCAAGAAATGGGCCACTGGATCACTTTGCAGATGTTACAAACTGGGTTGAGTTTATTTTGTATACATCATCTATAGCGACTATGGTTCCGTGGACTCAATATACAAGGAACACTGGAGTGTTAATGGTAAAATCTATATTAAATTAGATGAAAAACTAAAAGTGATTTTTGAGTTTTTCGTGTGCTACAAACTGGAATGAGGCAGCAACGGATTCAGAAACTTTCGCTAGATGGAGATGACTTGAGTCATCAAATTTATGACGTCACCATAGACGAAAACAAAAAACTGAACTTTTACAGCTCTATAAATAGGGATATGAAAATCACGCTGGTGAGAGATGGTCCACTGCATCCACCCTCTTGTATTCATTGTATCCTGGGGACGTACGTAGATCTTCGATACTAACTTATCGAGTTTCGATCACGAGTTATCTAGCCGACGAAGTCAACGTGATAACACATAAACTTCTTTGTCTTTCTCAATTTCTGTGTATTCCTTGTACAAATAATCCAAGTAATATTTTATGCTCCTGCACAATATTTTAACACATGCAAATATTTTCAGGAATGGCAATGGAAAGTTGGCTCGTTTGCTATATTTTTGTCGTGGATGGAATTGTTATTTTTTGTTGAAAGTATACCGAAATTCAGATTGGGAATCTATGTATTGATGTTTGAAAACATTGTTAAAACTTTTCTGAAATTTTTTGTTGTTCTCTCAGTGTTCGTCTGTGGTTGCGCATTCACTTTTCACGCACTTTTTCAGAACCAGGTAATCACATAAATTTTTAGTTTTTTTAATACATAACTTTTTGCTTTTAGTGTATGATATTACAGGCCTGAACTCTGCAAAACAGGAGGCAGCTACCCTTAGTTTCCTTATACTTCCGGGATTTCTTTTCAGACCTAAAAGTACACCCAGAATAACATTTTTGAGTTTTTCAGGCAAGAATATTCTGACGTTTTGGCATTGATTCATTGGTTATACCAAACAAATTTGCGTCGATTCATATTCGAAAAATTTTTTATACTTAATTTTACCTCTAATGTTATCTCAATCCACAATCCAAACATTTTCACCAAACATGTTCTGTCGAGTATGCCTCACTGATGGATCGCGCCGCCGAGCCACGGGCCATTTATAACTCAAGCTTGATAAAATGGAATTTCTGATGGAGTTGTTTGTTTTTATTGCTTCAATATAAAATGGTATTGAATGGTCAATTATAAATCGTGGGATTACTTGAGCCTAACAAATAATAAAATCATCCTTACATTTTTGTAGTCTAAAAAAGGATGCTAAACCACCCAAATAAATCCTTAACTTTTGTTTTTCGATGCAGGTTGCATTCATGTACTTTTGGAATTCTATTGTAAAAACAATCCTTATTATGATTGGTGAGGTGGATTATGATTCGATGTTCAACTCCGAGCATACAAGCTCCGAATATTCTGATCAAGTACGAAACACTTTCATTTTAGGAAAGAAAAAACTTTTTAAATTTTAAAAGTAATAGATAAATATAGACCTGAGAAATTCAAATATATCTGGTGTTACCCTTCCGCAAATACCAAGTTTATACCATATTTCATAATTTTTCAAAATAGAAGAGGTAATTATGATAGTAAATTTTTACTTAAATGAATCTGTTTTTTTTTCGCAAAATTCGCCAAATATGTTAATTAAAAGTAATTTGTATCTCCTAAAATTGGGAACCATGTATTTATAATTTCTTTGTCGGGTAAACGTGGCACTAACTACCTATTCTTCTAATTTATTAAATTATTAGTAAGTGAATCTTTGGAGAAAAAGAAAAAATATAGTCAATAAACTAAAGATTTTAGGCTAATACAGAAATGAACCACTCTACACAGTAACAAAAGTACAGTGAATTTACCGTACATTAACAGTAATTTTAAATTTTCCAAATTCAAAATCGATTTGTTGACTAAATTTGAACCAAATATATTTGCCAGCAAAAATCGCTTTTATAGTTTTATTTCAATATCACCAAAAAAAAAAGCGAAGAACAGCGATTTAAGTGTGAAGTGTGACTAGATTGTACATTGCATAACAATATTTTCCAAATTTTTATCCAAGTAAAACGAATTCAGGAATAGATTTCACTCTTCATCACTGATCAGCTGATTTTCTAGAAATATAACTTATGTTAATTCTTCAGGTTCATTACGATGGTATTTCATATGTTCTCTTCGTGATATCGGTGATGACTCTCAGTATCATAGTTATGAACATGTTGGTATGTTATCTTTCTTTGCCTTTTTCTGTTTTTACAAGTTTTCAACAACTTAAAAGATTTAAACTTATTTCATTTGTAGCAGTTTTTTCGATTTCCCTTTTTTGCATATGTAAATTATTTCCTATACGTTGTAAGAGGCGACTAAATAAGCTAGAAAAATTGACAACAAGGGACGTCATTTGGCGGCCATCATTTTTGTCAGCCCAGAAACTTCGATTTACTATTTCCCAATGGCGGCTATATTATATCGTTTTTACTATGAGGCGGTCAATTTTGGTGTAGACAGTGATATTTGTCCCCGGTTTCAACTCCTATGGGCTGATAATCCCCAATCATAAGTATTATTTTGTTAAGCATGAACCACAGATGGATCGCGCCTGGATGCGTGGGTCTTAACAGCGCAACAAACATTGCACCCCGTAATAGAGGTTCAGTTCTGCGTGGAATATTTTAAATTTAGTCCGCGACCTTGCATTGTTAAAATACTTTGACCTTCTGCCACATACTTGTTCTTCGAACTACATATATTAGTTATCTTTTTAGTTTGGTTTTGATAAAGTTGTTTAATCACTTGCCGTACGGTGTATTTTGAAAACGGTGGTTCATGTAGCACTCGTATGCATTATCACGAGTTTTATTTATTTTATGTGTTTTACGAAGAAGAAAAATATACAAAGTGAAAGTAATTCCAATTACTGTTTACTTTGCTAGGTTGGTTTAGCAGTTGACGATATTAAACAAGTTCAAAATAAAGCGGAGTTGAAGTCTATTAGTCAACATGTGAGTTAAACAATTCAGTTGTGCATACATATTTTTTATAATCACCAAAAAGAGTAACGCTCAAGTTACTCAAGTATCCAGAGCTGGTTCAGCAAATTTCTAGTTTAAACTTAGTCTGATTAGGTTTAGGCCCTCAGTCAATACTAGAACTGAGCAACACCGAAGCATTTAGAATTTGAATACGATTTGGAGAATTATTCAGAATAGTATAGAATCACTAATTATGTGCAAAAAACAAATACACACCTTTATAGTAATAAATACAACTTGTGCTCATTATGAAAATAAGGAAATAGAAATTAAAAACATTATAATAAAAGAGGCAATGTATTTGCAATTGACAATCTGTGTCTGAGAGCAAAATTTTCATATTTTAACGAAAAAAAAATACAATCGATTTCAGTCATACGTAGCAATCAATAGGAACTAATCTTTTATGTTTAATTTTTGTGTTATAAACCTATCAGGAGTTCCTATTTTGTCAAGCATAGGGCACAGACCAGCGTCCTATCGGTGTTTTCAATCAGTGACCCATATTTATCCAAAACATGCTAAGATGATATTTGCCTTTGACTGTTGAACATTATTCGCTGACAGAACTATTCAAATCAGGCTTTATATATAAATTTTTTTTCAAAATAAATTTCAAAATAACTTCAGGCCAAATTAGTGCTGGAAACGGAGTATCTGGTACCATCGTGGTTCAAATATTGGAGGCGGAAAACTGTCAAGGGAAAGCTTTTGCAAACTCCAGATGACAAAAAGAACATTGATAGATACAAAAAAGATAGAAAGGTAAGTGAATTACTTGCAAATCGCGCCAGTATTAAATTCTCGAAAACGTATTAAGTTTTGTTCAGCGATTCGGAGATGATACGCCAATCGATTTGAAGTTTTGAAGCATTGTTCTTTTCAATCATGAGCAACAACAACATGAAAAATAAAGCTCTCTGTATTTAACCACCTGTTCCTTGGCCATGATTGAATGCGGGGGCGTTGACATGATATCGAACGTATTAAGTTTTATTCATCGATTCAGAGATGATACTCCAATCGATTTGAAGTTTTGAAGCATTGTTCTTTTCAATTAGGAGCAACAAACACGTGAACAATGAAGCTCTCTGTACTTAACCATCTCTTACCTGACCATGATTGAATGCGGGAGCGTTGACACGCTATTGGTGCTTTTTAAATAATGGAATAACCGAGTGAAACCCCAGCTTGTGTTCCTGGTCTGAATCTGATTTCAAATTGAATATATTTTTGGAACCTTCGTTTATATCTTCACAATTTTAATAATGATGTAATGAAAAAACGAATACGTCGGCATTTCTTCCCTTGATCATTAATGTCTACATTTCTCTATTGATTGCTTGGAAATTTTGAAAGGTTGCTCGCATTGGTTTGGGTCTCGATAGCCATATGGAAAGGCAGGAGTGGGGTGAAGCCGATGTAGGATATTGAATCATATTGTCTCGAAACAATAGATTTCAATAATTATTTAAACATTTTAATAAATAAATAATATTTTCTCTTATGTCGTACTGAAAGCATCAAATCGAAGTCTCATACAGCAAAATCTAGGTTACAATTTTTTATGGGCTTTGATTGATTGGATCACGCTGACCAATGCTCTGTACATGCGGCCTCTTATAAACGGACATGGCTAGCATTGTCGGCAAGATAAGATCTTTCCGGTTCGGCCTGGCCTACCCAAGTTGTTACACCTTGGCTTGCGTGGAGAGCATAGATTAACGAGCTGAACTCGAACCCGAGATTTTCAACCGGCGATGCCAACATGTTTTCAGTAATCCATGAGAGCAGGAAACAATCCAGCATTATCTTATCATGCCAATATTTGCAGTTCCGATGAAGTAATTCTAATTATTTTCGAAATTTATTTTTTGTTTGCCAATACAGCACGACGGACGAGGAGTCGAGGAGAGGGTTGAAAAAATGAAAACACTTTTGCTCAACCTTCGTACAAGATTGCATGACGTAAACAAAAGAACACAAAGCATTGAATCTATGGTGGTAACAAATATGAAATGCAACCAATACGAATACGATAAAGACAACGATGATCTTGATCTATGAGTAATTTGGAAATTCACGAAGATTGTCAAAAAAACTCTTTATAATTTATTCTCTAAAATGTTCGTTAATTTATTTCCAGAGTCATAAGTGTTTTGAAGCCTGAATTGATAGTTTATTGAGCTGTAAAATGTCTTAAAATTACCGTTTTATTATAGTATTGACTCCGTAATTTTAAAAATAAAACTATAGAATCCACTTTTGGTCAATTATGGGAAGTTGATGAATCATAGCTCATACTAAACATAAATCTCATGAACAAGGTTATTTCCGTCTGAAGTCTGGAAACAAACAATTACTGCAAATATTAAAGGTAAACATATCATACTTTAAGAGTTTAAGCTATGAAAAGTCACGCTTGTTGTTAAAGGATAGCAATGACTCTCAAATGTGAAAGTTTGTCTTTGTTAATTAATGCAGAAATAAGAAATTTTCCTTGCGTTGCAAAATGAAGCGATTTCTTCTGTCTATTTTTGTCTACATTATCTTAGCATTCCCCCTAAAATGTGATAATTTATATTATCTAGTGTGTTTGGCGCGCAATTGAGAGTGACTGATCATACTAAATTACGGTGATAATTGCTGTACCAGACAATTGCTTTAGTATATATACCCGCTATCTTATTCCCAACAAACAGTCTAAACAATCGACTGTATGTTGACTGTGTTTAGACTCTGAACACAGTCAATATATACAGTCGATTGTGCTCTTAATCAAGTCAACGTCGTAGAGGCAACGCCTGCTGTATTACTTATTTACTCTATTTTTATTTGTTCTATTCTACTTTGTTTCTCTGTATTCTTCATCTCATCTACAATATACTAGGAATGTACCGATGTATCGGTATCGGCGAGTATCGGCCATTTTAGGAGTATCGGTATCGGCCGCAAAATAGCCGATACCACCGATACCTTTTAAATGTTCGGAATTTTGGGAAATTCGCTTTAACCGAAGCCTAATTCAGTTCCCAAATGATCCAACTTACTGTCACTAGAATGAAAATAAGTTGCTACAAAAAGGAAGCCTCAGTCGGCTCAGCACAGTCGTCGAAATATCAAACATTATGTAATGAAGTGGATCAGTAGCTTACTTGGGGATGAATTGTTAAATTTGTTATGGATTGTTCCTTTCCTACAACCTTCGGGTCTTTAATTTTGATTACCGAAAAAACTTACCAATTTAGCCTTCTGAATATAGACCTAAGAATTGCGCAGACATATTTCAAAAAATTAAATATATACTCGTTTTGGTGATTTTCTCCCAACCAATAATTTTTATTTTGTAAGGTATGATTGGGTTTGATTAAATGTTGTTGTTCATTGAATGTCTTAATGCTGAGGTTAAATTTAGATGTTTTTTTTCTGCATATTTCTACTTGTATGAAATCTCCAATATTCTTTGTTCTGCAATTTCTTGTGTTGTTGCTTCAAGTACATTCCATCCACTATGGGTGTGTTTTTTTGCTATTAGTTCTTTAACTGAACTTTTAGGATCTACTTTGAACATATTTGAAGGCATTTGTGATGAGTATCGGTATCGGTCGGTATCGGTATTGGCAAAAAAGTGGTATCGGTCAATCTCTACAATATACTCGATTTTATACAAACACTGTTTGTGACTCAAGGGTTACGATAACCCCCAACCGAGTTTCATTTCTACAAATTATACATAATACAATGCATATAATTAATTATTTTATTCAGAAAGAATACAGCATTTTAGTTACTCGCTTCACTCATCGTTGCATCTGTCGTTATCAGACGTGATAGGCTTCATGCAATTGTCGCGCAAACACCGATCATAAGCAAAAACTCGTATGCCTATCATTATCGAATATCCTCTGCGAATATGTCACGTACGCACGCGAGATGGCAGTATATAATTGCAAATTATTCGACATCTGGATATATAATATCAAATACTGCGATGAACAAGGATGGTTACAGTGCGGTACGTAATAATTTAGCGTAATCCACAATTCTGAAAATCTCGTACCGAACTTAAAGAAATATGTACGTGTCAAGGTTTTCACACTTTTCATAGTGAATACTTCTTTAGCGCCACCTACTTGATCTCGTCAAGTAGCAACCCATATTTTTTGGAGAGTGCTGGGATATACTCCTTATGGAGTCAGCAGTTGTCGGTTGCTATTCATTACGTTTTATCAAGAACATTATCGAGTGTTCTATCCTCATCAATAAAGATAAATCTACAACAACTGGTCGGGTCAGATTTGTGTATAGGGAGGAGCCATCGGCGGGTGCAGAATGACGCCATACGGACGAACGCACAACCTTTTCGACCTGTTCCTGTAGTCAAAAACCATCAACATTCTTTTCACTTCATTATAGGGATAATTACAATAGCGTGCAATTGCTCGAGTATGTATACCCCGCTAGTGCATTTATACCCCGATAGTGACTAAGTATGGGAAAGATACAGTACCGTACGGAATATGATTACTATATATTCGTACTGTACCGCACCACACCAATAATATACCCTGTCGTAACGTAGTACTGTACTTTTTAGCAGAATCTAATCGTGCTGTAATGTCGTACCGTGACCTACGATGTACCAAACATACATATAATCATGGGTGGCGCTACTGATGAGTAAAATTCGGCCTAAATTGTTATCAGCTACATAAAATTGCAGCGAAAATGAAGTCACGTCATTGTCTCACCGATATGAAATGAAATTATGAAAAGGGAGACATCGTACCTGGGTCAAATTACACGAAATATTTAAGATATGTGCAACATATCTGCTCTGCAAATAATCATGCCATTCTGTTTTGCACGTTGTACGCAATCATATATCTGTTTGTTGCATACTTTGTCAAAACTGGAGCATCCCGGCATTATTTTGTATTTCCGAGTATTTTGCGCATTGTATCTATTTGTACTTGTATTTCAATACACCATTTCAGCTATCTGGGAAGTATCTCACGAATTGCTGAACAATGCAAACCTGAAATACTGCGTCTCTCGATTTAAAATGTCTTCACTACTGTCATTAGTCCACATAGCTTGAAACCCCGCGTTTCACTAGTACAACAATATACGAAATTATACGATTCTAGCATTTGATGACGTCATTGAAACAATTCATTCAACCCATTAGCAAGTAGTGGGGACCAATGATATCCAAATATCTACAATACAGAAACCGATACGAAAGTGCAAGGGTGTCTTGGGGTGTCGTCTTCTGATATTTCTGGTGCGCATATAGCTGCAGCTCTATATTTTAAAGTTCTTCAGTTCGACGTTGCTTCCAACCCTGTTTAGAGTCGATCATTTTACCGTAATTCAAAAGTTGTTATCTGTGCTGGGAAATGGCAAAAGTATTTTTTCCATTCCTTGGAGTAGCCACCAACGAAATTGGTTAGATACAGGGTTAAGTCCTGAGCAGATACAACTCGCTGCTCTTCATTATAGCGGCTCTATTAGAAAAGTTTACCCCTTAACGTGTAATTGCCAATTCTACATTTTTGTATTATCTCTCTGCGATATGAGTGGCCGTTGGTAGCATCCCCTCGCGCTGTTCCTTGTTCGGAATGAATTTCAATGAAAAAAGCACATCACTGAATTTTTTTATTGCAATTCACTCTGATTAAGGCCAGAAGTATGGCCGAAAAGGAACCCCAACTAACGACCGCATTAAATAGCAATGAGCTACTACAAGACGTAGTACTAGCAAATGCACTCTAAGCGGAAAACCTTCCAAACGTAACTGGACCGCTATGGTGAAGTGCAGTGCGTGGTGTCCACCTTGAGCGATGGTAAAATAATCTACCACTTCTTTGTTTCCATTTAGTCGCCTCTTTTGACTTGCAGGAAATACGTAAGGAGTATTCTCAAGCTCGTTCCTATTACACACAGATATCGTTTCTCGCAATGATTGTGCTAGAAAATCACAAAACCAAATAGTTTTAATGTTGTTATGGCAGATCCGTCCTGACCATGCAAACATAAAACGTTAAAAATTCCTTGAGTGAAAATGTAGCTCAAATTTTTTTATTAAAATTCACTCGGAGCAATGCCGGAATCAGTGCCTAAAAAGAATCGGCTAACGGCCACTTAATGACAAAGACTAGTGCTACTGTTATATGTAGGACCATGCCAACTCAGCTAGAAGCAATACGAAAACCTCCACATAAGAAAACCTCCGAGAAAACCAATATCAAAATATCTTTACGAACAAATGAATACTAATGTTCTTTGATCTATATCCTCTTTAACAAAAATGACCATTTTTGATTTCATAAAACTTGAAAATATAAATTTCGTGATTTAAGTTTAATTCAAAGGTTGAAATGCCACAAAAATGACGAGCAGAGAAATATTCAAAATAGGTTAAAACTATGAAATAAATTGAAAATAAATTAAAATAGTCATTGAATTGTACATGCATTTTTATTATAGATAGAAATGATAATTACATAGAAATATCACCACGCGGCACACAGGTATATAGTGATTGTTAAGCGCAAGCAAGGATAATATGAAGTGGGACACACAATGTAAAATGCATTACTTTATCTAATATATCAATACCATCAATATTAAAACAGAAAAAACGATATTTCCAATAAGAATTTTTTTTTGTCAAGCACGAGCCACAGATAGGCCGGGCTAGGTGGCACGACCCATCAGTGACTCTTACTTAACAAAATATATTAGTTCAGAATATTTCTGACTGGGATTTATATTATGAAGTTTTTTGATAGAGAGGGAATAAGTTATTGTAGAACGTCTATTATCAAAATTCAAAGATCACCGTAAGCATAAAAAAAAATTTTTTTCAATCTTTTTGTGAGATAAAAGAATACATAAATTGCATTACTTTTGCATATTTTACCAGTATTTGCCGGAACTGAGATAGCTATACTACACTATATGCAAAATAATTTCTTGCTTTTGCAGTCTAACAATTTCCGTCCCGCAAAAATTGGATGCACGGATTCATTTATAAAAATTTGCAATTAAGATATATTTTAACAATAACTATAAAATGCGTTTGCAAAAGTTTGATCAAATCTTGATTGGAAATGAAATGTTTGATGACAATAATATACTGATTTTTCAACCTTTTTTCGCAAACTGAACTTATTTAAATAGTATAATTTGCGGTTCACAAATAATCATACTCTAGCGTTCAAATCGAAACAGAAGTTTCAAGAATGAGTCCGAGATCGACCTCATCCATTACGTGCAGACAGTCAATATGTGAATTTGAATAAAAGTATTTTATTAGACGTTCTCAAACGTTTGTTGAACTATTGAATAGGAGCCTCACACAATATATTGTCTTTTAATACATTCATTGTTCGTATCGTTTTCTCTACTATGAAAGGTAGACATACGTTTATCGGTATGACCCAGGCACTAAATTTTGTTTGTCAAGTATAAGCCACAGATGAACCGCGCCTTGGCGGCACGATCTATCAGTGGCTCATACTTAACAAAGCATGTTTAAACATGCTTCATTATATTGTATTATATGTTATTGAAACAGTTTCAATTTATCTTCACGTACCATCAGTTCCTTTTATGCTTCATGTATAAAGTTCACTCATCCGGGAAGTACTGTTTCCGGGTTTTGAAACTATACGTCACATTTGTGTCAGTCAAAAGCTGTAATAGTCATTCAGCAAGCAGGTGAGCAAAAATAATATTCAGCATGTGCAAATCACGACAACATTCACAATGACTTGAAGAGATTAGAAAAATAATATTTAAATGTCTATTTCCTGTGGTAATCACCATTTCCATAAATCACATCATAGAGTTGCTGAACTTCTTTTGGTCTTTCTCCATAACCAATGTATTGGGTACTGTTCGTCAGAAGAATCTGAGAAAAAACATAACAATGTAATATTCTAATATTGCCGTTGTACATTTTGAGCATTGAATGCAGGTAACTAGTCGGGTAGTTAATTCCTTGATTCGAATCGATTTAAAGCACAAATAATCCGATTCAACTGGTGAGTCGGTCGCAGGAACAATTACTTGCACAAAAAATATCGTTATGTATTAACGACAAAAACAAAATCACAAATACTTTTAATTAATGTTAGATGTGTATGTGCTCTTACTGTTAAAGCGGAATTGAAAATATACTGCTTCTTAAAAAGGACCTTGCGAAGGTTTTATGTCTGTTCAATTTTATCCACGCGTTTTACTTGATGCAATACAACGTAAAGGCAAAATTTTCCAGTCATACCCATACCAAACAAAAATTGATACAGTAAAACTTGACAAATATAACATTCATAGTTGTTTGGTAAGTTCGTACGCCATAAATAATACAGTGATGATCATAGTTTTATCAAATGGACTGATCTGCAGTCAAGTGAAGATGTTTAGTACGATAAACAACATAAGACCCTCCTTCCAAAGGGTGTACAATGTTAATATGCATAATTTAAAATCCAAGTTTAAAGTCAAATTTTACAAATCCATTTGAAAATCAATTTTTAGACATAACAAGAATTCCTTCGTCTACTTTCAATTCAAGGTTGTTAAGCATGAGTCACAGATGGACCGCGCCTCCACGGCGCGATCCATCAGTGACCATGCTTAACAAATCTTGTTTCAAAACTTCCTTCTGATTGGAAAATTGAAGCTTCAAATACTTAATATATTATTCATGAATAGTTCTAGCTCCACATGAAATGATTCCTATAGTTTCATTCAAGCGTGAATATTGGCGTCGCAGTCACAATCGAACCGAAAAACCGCCAATATGCTTGAGCAATGATCCTCGAAAAGTGATATTTTATTACAGAAATGTATATTCGAAGCCACTTGCTTGAACAGTGTTCATTATTGGACACGCTTGGTAGCATTGTGATAAGTATAGACATTGAATAGAACGACCCTACTGCATTATTGAATAGGAGTTTATTATAAACTCACCTAAACTGTACATCTTAGTAATGACTTTTTTTTTTTTTGAAATTGCATTTGTCACAGATGGGTCGCGTTTTAACGACGCGATTCATTAATGAGCCATACTTAACAAAACATAATCAAATCACATTTTCGACTAAGACATGTAGTTTACAAGTAATTTAACGTGGGTGTATGTATCCAGGCCAAAATAAGGAGGAAATAGGCCAATGGGCAAATGGATTTCATTGTGTTTAATACATATGTATGTTGCTTATTCGTGTCAATGATTAAGCCAAGCAATGAAAAAGTGCATTGAAATTTATCTAAATAGAAATCCCAATCTGTCAAAATATCTTTTGCTAAGTATGAGTCACTGATGGATCTCGTTGATGAGACGCAGATCATTTGGGGCTCATGCTCGACAAAATAGAATTTCCGTCTAGGATGAGATTTTTGCACAAGGATCAATATACGCGATCGCATGTTTAACACCATGAATACATGAATATTGTAAAATATGAATGTTGGCAATGATAATAAGACATCGCATGAGACCATTATCAATAACGTGAGAAAGAGCCAAATACTGAATAAAAATATATGGTATAATTTTTCTCGCATATAAGTCAGACATTTTATTTTGTCAAGCATGATTCACTGATTCACTTTGCCAGCGCGATTCATCAGTGAATCATGCTTGACAAAACTTGTTTGGAAAAAAGGTGTCTGACTGGATCACAGTGAACCCCCGACGCAAATATTGTTGTGGGTTCGTGTTTGATGAGCTTGAGCAAACCAGACAAGAAGCTGTTAATCATTAATAAAACTTTAACGCTTTATCAATAGAAACAACTTCAAGTGTGTATTTGCCGTGTTAAAATTGGCCTTAACCGTGAGCAAAAAACAAGTATCTTTGAATTATAGTTCCGTTTAAAGACATCTCATCTGACATGCAATTATCAGATTTGCATTACAGACACTTTGATATTCACTAGTTTCTGCTACTAAGATTGTACTTGTCTCGTCATGGTTTTATTGAACCTCGCACTAAGCTAGGCCGGAAGCAGCAGTGATTTCGCATTGCCAATCATTATTTAAGTTTTGAGTAATTCTTGATTCATCATACAAAGCACTCCCACATACACGCTCGGCTAATATTTGCCACAAGTGGATTTCATATAGCTTCGAGCGTATTCGTGGTCATTTCCGTGCAAAAAGTTCGAGTGGCAATACAGAATCTTCATGTGCTTTATGATTGGCGCACTTGCAATGCATCGCACGTTAAAGCTACGTGATCAAATAATGAATATTGTGTACTGAGCACCAATAAATCAATAGTTGTCAACAATGCTTATGTAAAAAAGGACAGTTTTAACTAACATCAAGCTTTATTTTTTTTTTTTTTGCGCTTGTACATTTGAAAAATTTTTCTTCACTGGCAGTTTTATACAAAAAATAAAGACAAATACCATTCACTACACTTTAATACAGCGGTTTAATCCTTGGGATGTTTTCGATTTGAAGCCATCCAGCCCACTATGTTTTTTATTGTAATTCACTCTGAACAAGGCCAGAAGCAGTACTTTTCGGTATAAAAGTGGCTGTTAGTTAATACTGCTTCCAGCCTTGCTCTGAGCAAATTTCAATAAAAATAGGAACAAACTAATATGTAAAGAGCAACATGAAACGAAAAACCAGTCACTATATTAAAAGCGTAAAACTTCATGTGGAACGTAAACTAACATGTTTTAATCAGAGACTATCATGAGCTATGGGTCGCATTTTGTTGGAATTCTCTCATGCCACACTCTCAACCCATGAGAATAAGTATCTAAATAAAACGTGTGGGCACATAACAAAAAGAATACTTCATGCTCATCCTACTTTTTGTGATGGCTTAGTCAGGTCAAGTCGTTCTTCTGGCGAACGTTCGGCCCACTTGTTGATTCTGAAAGATTGAATGTAAAAGATTGATTGTGGTATATTAATTAGTCTAGCAAATTTATGGCAAATTGATTCTTATCGAGACGTGTATTTTTAATGTCAAATTAAGAATATTATTTTAACAAGCAGGAGCCATAAATTAATTAAGGTTCTGATCAATCCATGTTTGGTAACACCTAAGTAAAGCTAATCCAACGTCAGAAAAATTATAATCAAACAGTCTTTGTTGAACATGGGCACTGATGGATCTCGCCTTCAAGGCGAGGTCCATCTGTGGCTCATGTTTAACAAAATATTTTTTAAATGAGATACTCCCCGCCAAACCAAATTCCTTCAACGGGATGGGAGTCAAATATCGCGACATTCATTGAAATATTTCAAAAATATATTTCTAGTTAATAAAAAGGAAATGCTATTCATAAATATCCAAATAATATTCAAAATTCAATAGAACCTATTTATTTCAACCACGTACTCATTTCCAGTTCAAAATCACAAAATACACACAGTAATAATTTTGCTAATTTTATACCAGAATAATGAAAGAGGACAAACTCAATTCCTTTAACTTATAGCGTCGGACCTCAAAATTGCGAGACAAACACAACAAATATATCAAAAAAAAAAAGAAAAAAAAAACACGAAAAGAGTTTTAATATAAGCGATAAAATCCCATGGCCACACTCGAAAAGTTAAAATTATCTTGGTAATAAAAAGTCATCTTTTTTAAATTGACATGTTTTTGAATTAGTTCTAAAAAGTAATGTCATTCCCAAAATAGTTCTTTGTTTGAATTCAGCTCTAAATTGAAAACAAAGCGTTTGTTTTAGTTGATATAAACAATCATTGCCCCTCCCCCCCCCCTCCCCCATCCAGGCAACGTATCAGTGAAAGAAAGAATAAAAATGGGAACTTACATAATATCCGATTTGCTCCATCCTGTGTAACCGAGAACGGCCAAACCAAGACATCCTGCGTATGCACATGCGCCCCAGAGGGGGATAACCTGTACGTTGGGGATATAAAAATTGAATTCGCATAAAAATTTATTCAACTTGCGTATCTTTTTGGCTGAAAATTTCAGTCAATCAGCGCGATCCAATAGCGACTCATATTCAGAAGTTACATTACATTCCAACTTTATGAATAGGTAACTCAATCCCAACTGGACTGGTGCATAGAATTGGACTGATAGAATTTTGATTGAGGTAACGGGAGGTGGGAATTGGATAGGGTAAATTTTTATAACGATGATTACAGAATGTCAAACGTGTGATTGAGATAGCAACGCGATCCGAATAAATCGGTTATCGATTTGTTTCGAACGTCGGTCCAAATGACTCTCACTATCTATCACCCTAATCAGTAAAACTACCTATAGAACTTATAATTTACATATAACATAACAAAACATAATTTTTCTCGGCATACCAATGAAAACTGATAAGTTAAAGCCTTAATTACATGGTACAAACAACGTAAAATAGGGTTTCGAATTTTCTAACGTATATTTGCGTATACACCTAATACAACCTACTCTATGATACAATATTAGTAAAACTTCTCTGCATTGTTATTGCGTGCAAAAACTGAAAATTGTTTTTATTACCGATTGCCCATGTCACAACGCCTTATCCACCAGTGGTAAATGCTAGAAAGAGCTTATCACAAAAAAAGAATCTATGTTAGAATAATACTCACGTCAGGATGTGTTTTCAGCGTGTGTATCGCTTGCCTAAAAATTTGCGCCATTTTCAACTAATACAAAACAATTTGATGAAAGATGTTATAATAAATAAACTTTCAACGGCAGAACACCTCAAACCAAACCAGATAACACTGTGGTAATAAATGTGTAAAATATGTCGCGCGTATCAGAATATATACCTAGTCCGATGTCTACGTGCTGCAGACCGCATACACCGAGTTACTCATTTTCCATATATTCATAATTATATTATTCTCATTTTGGCTAAGAACCGGCGTACGTGACCTGCGGAACGTACGAGATGCGGGAAAGTACGTCATGACGTAGAACACGAGAGCAGACAAATATGACGTAATATTTGTTAATGACGTATCATCACGCCTACATGTAAAACGAGAGAGAAATTCGCATGCAATTCTTAAAAGCCTACTGACACAATACAGATATGGTGTCGTTAAATGTATTTTTGTCAGAACCTAAAACGTCGGCCATGTGTGGTTCGGGATTGAATTTCTCATCGTGGCGATACTGACACAATACAGATATGGTGTCGTTAAATGTATTTTTGTCAGAACCTAAAACGTCGGCCATGTGTGGTTCGGGATTGAATTTCTCATCGTGGCGATAATCGTTTCCTTGTGATACATTCCAAGCAAAACATTCCAGAGAATAGAAACTGTGGAGGTGCGTAATGTATAGGCCAAATCAGTGCTTCGACGCCCGTCGAAAGGAATGTTTTCATGATTAATACTTGTATTGATACCATATTTCTTGAGTTACAATCATGTTTTGAAACCTTGGTAAATATCCATAGTGGTCAACACGTAGCTTAGGCTAAATTAACGCATACAGTAGGCGTATTTATATCTCAAAAAGAGTGATAAAATTTATTTACCATTTGAAAAATGGTGATCAGATACAATTCCTGTCATAGACGCTCGAGGCAAAAAATATGCTAAAAATCCCATTTTTGTTATATATCTCAGTAATATAACCGCGAAATCGCGTTTGGACCAGAGGAGGAGCACAACAGCTATTCCCTACAAGTTGATTTCAGGGTTTAATTAAATTTGGTAAATATTGTAAATAAAAGAGAATTTTCAAGTGCGCCACGTCCTTGCGTAATCACATATTTAAAAACAAAGTCACAAAATCGTACCATAGCCGATACTTCGGAGCAGAACTGAAAAGCTAAACTTACGCGGCCTAGGCCAGCAAAAATATTTAGTCTATTTTTAGTTGTTTCAGTATAAAGTTCCAAGATCTTGGAGTGGAGAATCCCTATCGTGTGAAACTGAGCTAAAAGGAGCTGTCCAATGTCTTTTGAATTCGAAACTTGCTACCCTGTAAGCCAAATTTTGAACTTGAGAAACTCGTTTGTTTCTAAGACAGTGTTTTGCCATTTGTGAGCTGCGTTTCGGCACTCTATCCTTACACCCATACAAAAATAAAAAACAGTATTTTGAAAAGAAGATTCTTTAATCAGGAGTTGAAACTCCACTCGAAATGCGCTTTTAAACCTGAAATTTGAATAAAATGGCAGATTTTTTCCTCGTTTTTGGCACATAATTGCATATATCGCACCATATATATAAACTCAACTTAGCTGAAGCAAGGTTCCAAGTAAAAATGCTGACATTACTTTATTGCACTCGTTTAAAAAATTAGTTTCCTAATTTTCTTTTTGCCTTCCTGCTCCCAACAATTGCGAACTTGAAGCATGTAGGTAAACAAACGTCTACAACAACCCCACTCCATCACCCTTTCTTTTCTAACAAGCCTGTCTGTTTGATTCCGTGCATTCCTACCCACCAGAGCGAAGCAGGATCGAATCAACTTGAATCATCAAATATTTTGACGCTGGCCGTACATCTAGTAAAAAATCGCATAACAATTGTTTTCAAATACTTATTTCTGGAAAATAATACAAAAATTAACATTTAAAAAATTATTTCACTTGCACTTATGACGCTAGAGCTCGACTAAGGTCAAATACGTAGTCGAAGACTCGATTAGAATACTGTGGGATAGAATTTCATTTCTATCCTGTGGGAGAGGAAAGCCGAGAATACCGTGTAACCATAGGGCTAAGCATGACCTCTCATACAGACACCAATTCCGAATCGGATGTAAGATTTTGACCTTGCGTTTTTCTCATTTTTCTTGTGTACGAACTTGGTTGGTGGAGAAAGTCTTTCGTCAACTTTTTCGTAAACCACCGTGCGCCGGAACTTTTGCATATAACCACCGAGCGGGCTTATAGGTGGAATTTTCAAATTTTTATGCCAGGATTGGGACCCATTCTCCGTTTGCAGTTCGACTATAAAAGAGTAAAATTAATTAATAACATATCAATCATATATGGATATCAACCACGTTCAGAGTGGAACCTTCTTAGAATTGATTGAAGCTGTTTAATGACATTTTTCAGTTTATTATTTTTACGTGGTATTTAGAATCAGTTCTGCTTCGAAGTATCGGCTATGGTACGATTTTGTGACTTTGTTTTTAAATATGTGATTACGCAAGGACGTGGCGCACTTGAAAAGAAAGATTTTTTTCTGTGAAACTTCACTCTAATGCAAGTTCATCTGAAGTTACACCTAAATTGAACAAATCAACTGCGACATATTTTGTAAATAGGAACTACAAGATGCAATACCAGCAACAGTACTCTAAGCGAAAAACAACATCCCGAATAGGACCGAACTGCCATAATAAAGTGCAGTAATTAGGTTTAGGTGGTGTCTTTCTTGAGCGATGATGGCAAACCATTCAACACTTCTTTAAGCCCTATCAGATATTTTATTTCGTCCGGCATTAGTCAGGAGAGGTCTCCATGGAAAGAATACTGGAGTTGGGCCCCGGTAGGATTTTCCCAATTTTTCTGATTGCTTTTTGGGATTGTCCTACATAATATCTTGCCCAGAACGGATCGAAGAGGCGCTAGTGGATAAATGGTGCCCCAACCCCTAGGGCCCAGTATCCTGAAACCTAGCGAACAGCTGTGCAGATGAGGTCCACAAAGTCTTTCGCATGAGACAGAAACAAATCAGAAGGCTGAAATGCTGTTCAAGCTTCCAGGGAAGATCGCTCCTGTCGCTTGATGTTTAGTTCGAGGTTATTCAATCCACAAAAATAGTTAATACAAACAACTCCCAGAGGACAAATAATTTGTATTTGAATACATAACACGACATACACAGACGACTGTCTACATGCCATCTCAATATACTATGTCGATAAATGGGAACATTTACCCAAATTGGTATTGGCCCAGACAAAACTAGGGGATGTAAATGTGCTGTTGAATTCGATCATGTTATGCTTCATCCTGCATGAATCAGTTTATCTAGGGTAGAGTATCCAATATATTACTGCTATGCGGTGGTTTCTGAACCAATAACGCCAATATTATTCATGTTATTCTACGTTCATGAATATGGATTTTATACGAACGACAGAAAAAAATAGCGATTTACTTTATTCAATTCTATTTGTGAAAATTCAGGTTTGCATCCGATGGACGCAATGCATTTTTTTCCTTCCGAAACACTGACACATTCCAACATTTATCCATGCACCTAATCGCGTTTTTAAATAGTGTTCGAAGGTTATCCAGTTTATGATATACATTTGATGCTCGAAATCGCAATCTCCGTACATAAATGACTGTACCTCGAGTGCAATGCTGTCCGTTGAAGGTTAAAGTTTCTGCGCAGTACTCACATAAGCGTGCGTTTAGAACCAGAACCAGACAAATTATTCCCGAAAAGAATGAAAGAGCCTACCTGCAACGAACTATAAAAGGGACTTATAGTCTTGAATACAGGCCGCCACAACGAGCGGAAAGAAGTCACGGTATATTACTATGTGCTTGGCTACAGTGCTGTTATACGTTGTAGCCGTTCGTTCCGGCGAATGCGAATGCTAGAACCGGCACGTCTTCGACCGTCGAATTTCCTGCTCTGACGAAGTTTGTGGAAAGTAGAGCACCCACGGCACTCGTTATTTAATTTTCTTTTTATATTTTTATTCCTAGAGTATATTTGCTGGCACGACAAGTACTAGCCTATTACCGTTCTAACGAAATTGAAGAGATCTGTATTGTCAGTAGGGTATGTGAGCGAACGTCAAGGTTTGGAGCTGTATTCTAATAACGCGCTGCTATCAAGCCCGTCTGTCCGAGATCGCAACTACATCGCATATATTATGAATTTCTTTAGTGTTTATCTTTGAACAGGTTTCATTAAATTTACATAAATCTTGAAGTAGCCTTCCTTTCGTCCGCTGTACACAAAGAGGCAAAGCGGTAATGAGCCATCTTTTCTAACAGGACATTTTGACTTTTTCTACCCAACTCGTAAGTTGCAAAATGGATCCGTTGAAACGTAAAGTAAGTTGTTTAACGTTAAAATTCGGAGGGGAAAATACCGATCGCTAGAGCAAATTAGTACTACTTCGTAAATAACTACCATGTTCTGTAACAAGCATATTAGTATTGGATACTGATGCTGCTAAATCACTGTTTTCTCTTTTATGTCCACGCCATCAAACATGCTTGAACATTGTACATGTCCTACAGTATTATTGTTTTTTTTTTTTACTGTCGAGTGCTTAATCCGTTGTTTTGTTTTGAATTCGGCGGTGAACACACGTTGCTGCAGCTGAAATAAATTTTACTTCTATTTCAGTCAATTTGATATACTTTTTCAAAGTGCCAAAAATCACATAGGACAGGACTATTCAAATGGCGGACCGCGCTCCGAATCCTGACTGTTTACTTCTCGTGTCCGGGTCGTCGTGATATTTCCGATTCTTTTTCAAGTTGGGAGCAGCAACTAAAAATTTAATTTCCAAAATGTCAAGTACCGGTAGATAAATTACGTCATGATTTTGCGCTTGTGTGTTTTGATTCCACTGATTCTATTTGGTGTTTGTTGCCGGGTGGCTCGCAAAAATGATCTAAATTTTTGGAAATTTATGGAGTCGGTTCAACTTTGTTCGATGCATTGCCTTGCCGAGCGATCAGTCATTGTTGGACTTCGGGCTGATATCGGCTCGGTACGATCGATCCGCCACATCATAAGCAATCATAAAAAGTTTATCGATTCCACTTTATAAGCTTGACAGTGCCTTTTCTTCGATATCTTACCCCAAACCCCACTTATTTTCGAAGCTGTCTCTTACAACAAATATTCTAAACAGTACCTACCGCCTAGCAGAGCTGCATCAGTGATTAGTTTTGCATTGGTTAGTTTTTCCCATTGTTAAGTATGTAATTGACAGACGAATCCATGTTCAAATGCATAAACCCATTATTGATTAGCTCTGTTACAGCAATATGTATTCTATGCACCACATTAATATATTATAATTGTATAGAAATCTCCGATCCGTTTTTGAGATGATTGATCGTGCAGAAACGGTCCGAGTGCCTGTGATTTGCGGTTGGTATCTGTGCAAGTTTATGTACTCCTATTTTTTGTAATGGTGAATAAAATGAAATCCTTCATGTCATAAACTTCGTTTGGAGTTTTGGCCACTTTTCAGAATTCGTCTTTTGCAGTGACATTTCCATACGAGTTATCGTAAACACCATGTTTATGTTAGTCATGTACGACGTAAAATATGCCTCTTGATGTTTAATATTTGCTGTGAAATGAAAACTTTCATCCTTGTATGGAATAGTAGTTTTTCTTCTTAATTATACGGTAGTTCTGGAGATTCATCCATTTTAACACGCATACATACAGAGTGCATTTATTTCAACTTCGACTTTTTTACATTTTCATGCGTAATCCATGCCGTTTCGACGCTAGTTTTAATCCTGATGGTGGCGATAAAGAGTACGAAATTGCCCGATTAACACCTTCATTGCACCGGGCAGGCCTCCTAAGAGACTGATATATCGGAAGATGGAGTTATAAAAATATCTTTTTTGAATCAAAGGTTAGCGCATTTATTGTGTTTTCATGCCATTTAGCGGCCATGTAGTGCTCGAGCACATTACAATGGCCCTTATGTCTCGACAACAAAAAACTGAACCGTTGCACTCGTGAAAAGTTGCAGAGTGCTACCCGCTTTTTTGTTCAGTTTATTCGATATATAGGTTGAAAAATAAATGTTCTGGAATATCCAAGCGCCGGCCTAAAATAACAGAAAGTATTCTAGCTATATAAATAATAATTAATAGGGCTGAATTGTACAATAAATCGGACAAGTAAGGTTAACTGAAGCAAATTTCCTGAAGATACGATGATGCCGAAATATATTTTTCGTTACGCAAAAAACACTCTAGAATGACCACGGTCCGCAAAGCGCACGATGCCTGAAGCTGAAAAATTGCACCTACCAGCATAACGAAACCGAGTTTTTGCATGTCAAAAACTATTGTTGAGATAATTCTTATGACGCACCCCATTGGAATCAATGAGTTGCTATGCTTCGATATGTTTTTGTGATATCTTCGCAGTCTTTTTCCATTTTAATAATTGTAATGTCATCTTTGTAATATAGGCCAATCGTAATATCAAGTATTAGCTGTTTGGATCGCATCAATCAACATATGGCTTAATTTCGGAATTAATATAGCCCATTTACGACTTTGCATGTCAAAAGATAACAAAAATTAATATTGCTTACTGGAAAAATATTTTCTCTCTAAAGTGGAATGTCAATAGAGCACAGACTTTTCGTACTTCATACTGGATTCTTCAAACTTTCATTCCAGTTGGCTCGATCGAGAATGGATTTTGAATCCAATTTCGGTTCTGACGCGATTCACCACAGAATCCCTATCAAACGTTTGTTTTGTTGAGCATGAAACGCAGCGCGCTTCAATCATCCATGTTAATATCTATATGATTTGACATTTTCTCATATAATTTACGATCTTTCTATTCCTCGCATTTAATATAAAGGTGGACGAAGAATCTTGTCAAACTCAACCGATAAAATAAAAGAAGTAGGACTAAAAAATTATTTGAGCTGGTTTTTATTCAGCAGTAAAAGAGAAATCATAAAAATTATATTATGGAAGTGGATCTATTTACACCTGTAAGCTATTTTTAGCATTAATTGAAGCAATAATACTTCTGTTAGCTAAAGGGATATGTAATTTTTTTGCCGTGCCCGAAGTTAAATTTTAAAGAAAAAGCCCAAATTTGCAATTTGTTTGTTGCTACAGTGGAGTGTGTTTTCAAGTTTCGGCAATATGGCTGATACGCCAATCTGCCATCAGATAAACATGAAAAAAACGCAGTTGTGGGAATACCGTGGGTGACGTTTGCGATTGTGACGTAGCTATCACAACAACTGTCGACGACGTCGCGCGCATCGTGGTGGTATTCACAATAAACACATCGAATCCAGCTGGTTAATAAAAAAACATTAAAACTGCAGAGATTGGAAAAAGGGATAACCTGAATTTCCGGATACAAGCGCGCAGACACACGGTACCATCGCCGATATTCCTAGTCGAATACGAAAACAGATTAGATCAATATACACGGTCGCACTTTTTATGCTTTTTCGTTCTCTTGCAATTTTATTAGATAGTTCGCCATGGTATATACATGTTCTTGGTGTGGTTAATGATGCCCATAACGATTTTTATTATTCGATATTTATTAAATTGTATGTAACTACGTTAACTATGAATATTATATGCAAACTCATGGTTTCATATGCAGAAAATGGTTTCGAATGCATGCTACTTTTTCTTTCTCTCATTATCTTAATCCGAACTGGCCAAATATAATTATTTTTCTTTATTTAGAGTCACGATTATTGACAAGTAGCTTTATTGTACTTGAATTTATCAAATAGATATTTGCTAAATCGTGGCGATACCGATCATAATATCGACGTCATTATCTAAAGTTTTCAAAACAACTTACTAGCGAGTGATAAGATTATTAACCCTCGGGCTTGTCCAAATGGATCTTGCTAAAAAATCACGATTAATTACAATAATGCGGGAGAAATATGGTTTTCGGAATGTTGAACTCTCTGTCGCTATGACTTGTTTTGAAGTTATCCTTCCTGTTTTTCGTTGCGATTGTTATTTTATTAAAATGTTGTTGGTTGAAAGATGCTGATGACAAATAGTGGTTTCATACATAGGAAAATGAGTGTCCTCAAACGCTGCAACAAGAATTTAGTATTATTTACCAGAAACGTGATCAAAGTATACACCGATCAAAAACAACCCAGACCCAGCTGAAAATTCGTGAAATATTTTACAATCATATATACTAAGAATGTATCGTTACATGCGTGTATAAATGCATGTGCTATTCTGATACAAGAATCACCAAAATCCATTGTACGCTATCAATATTCCATGAGTCAGTAAAGGTAGCGAACCTTGCCCAAATCGCTGCAGTTCTAAATGTTTCCTCTTTATTAGAGTAGAAACCAATATTTCTTTTTTTATTTACATACCTTTCCTGCGCAGCAAATATTTTCGTAAAGCTAATGTCAGTTATTATAGCATATTAACCTACTTGTCAATGAATGAAAGCCAGAGTATTCTGTGAATTTGTTTTTGTCAAAGTATTATATAATTCATACAAGTATACACTGGCATAACTAGCCCTTTTCAAAACCAAGTTCTACCTATAAAGCGTTTTTTTAGCTCGAATCCCTTAGAAATTGCACTACCGAAATGCGGTCCGTGAAATATATATATATGCCTACGGTCAAAAAATTTGAAGACTTTTTTATTTGATTTTATTATTCATGACTATTCCGACTATCAACTAAATGTTTGCAAGATGTGCTATATTTCCGCTATTTAGATTAAGATGGGTTTCGATTTTGGCCCAACCTATTAAAATACTTTCATCTACAATTATTGTTAGTACTATTACCTAGTGCTGGATCATCGGGACTACGCCATACAAAATCATACGTTTAGTCCATAGTTATTTTATTATCCTTTTTACAAGTAATTAAAAAGCTTATTTACAATAAAAGTACTATATTTATGAACAAAAAATTAAATAAATCAAAAAAGTTAATGAATTATTTAAAAAGAGAAGTAAGAAAATATAAGATATTCGAATAAAAAAAATATGATTGATCTTGATTTTTGCACTAAATGATTATCACACTAGTTGGAACAAATCGTAGGAATTGTTGAAAATAGGAGATTGGAATGTAACGTGAAATAGGGAACAAGCGCCATTAAACTGATCGTTCCATAAATATCAATAAACAAATGAACACAAACGTCTATAAACACACACTATTTTGTAACATAGTCAGGATTGCCACTTTCAGATCCGATATTTCCGAATCCGATTTGGTCTCAAAATATGATTGAAAAACTTTTATAAGTGACCAATCCATTCCTCCCCAAACATAAAATATCTCTTGTAAGTATGAGCCAGGTGTTCACGCTCGACAAATATAATTCCTGATTTGTAGGTACACATTTGAACGATGATGTGGAATCTCAACAAAGTGGGTAAAAATTCATCATCATTCATTCATCAGTCATACTAAACAACCAAAATAATTTTTCGAATCATCCGAATGAAACATGTATTCTGATCGATTCAAATCTTGAATCTGAAAGTGGCATCCATATGAACTAGGCACTTATAGATCACTCTCAAAACATATAACCACGAAGTCGTCTGTGATTAGTTATATAAAAAAAAAATAATGAACAACAATGAAAGACAGACAAATGAAAACCTTTAGACGGAAAATTATAGAACACGCACACATATCTTCACAGCCTTTGGGTAACGTTGGAATATTGTAAAGTACGTCGATGGAAATGATTGTTTCTATTGATTGCATCAGATATAAACGATGGTAAGAAAGATTCACCTTGAAGCTTCAGACACTACTTGGACGACCCGAGTCATCGCTCTCAGGGTCGCTAACATCGATTTGATGACATTCTCGAGTAATTATGTCATCCTCACTGGAACATTGACTTTGCTTTACAAAAGGCAGTGTATCTACTTTATCCCTTATTTTCTTGTATCGCCGGAAATTGAGTTTTGAGTCATCGGAATCTTGGTTATCGCATACGAAACTTTGAGCGGCACGCAGAAGTTTTCTTTTTCGTGTGTTGTAATCGATATAAGTGTTTTTGTCATGCGTGCTCATATTTTTATTTGCGGTCATTGACGACATGCACGTTGCTGATACACGTTCTACACCTTCTTCTTGATGTCCTGCAGGACTTTCCGATTCTTGTTTACCAGTTTTCGGAGTTTCATCATGACGTTTCAAGTCCTTTTTGTCAATGCTACGGTCGAGTTGGCTGTCTTTCAAAGATCGGTTTTTCGTTGTATTGCAAGCAAGATTTAATGGCGTCGCCAGCGTTTGATTTGCTGCAATATGTGCCATCTGACTGCGTCCTACATTTGAAGCTGCCACAGACTTTTGAACCTGATAAAAATCTGGTGTAAGCGAAGGTCCTAGATTTAGGGATGGACCAAATCTTTTATCAGCATATGGCGATGAATACATTGCTTCGGCAAAATCATCTCTTTTTGAGTAGAACTGGCTTCTTCGGAATTGGGAAGAATCATACGAATGCGCCATTTGATTATTTAATAACATGACATTTTTAGATAAATCTGTCGCATTCAAGTATTCTATTCCGCCGATAGAATTCAGAAAATGATAACCGAAGTATGCGGGTTGAATGATGGGAAGTCCCCATGCAGAAGCATATGCTGCTGCCAAGTTTTGATTGACCCCACTTGCTTGAGACAAAGTATCAACAGAATGATGACTATGGCTTATCGGATTTTCCTTAGCGAGAAGTTGACTGTTAGACAAAGCGGAATAATTCGTGAATGCGTCTATCGAGTTCGAATATTTTGATCTTATTGGAGAATGCATGATTGGAGTCCCTTTTTGCAGAACATCGGGACTTGGATGCCCCATAAATTTTACAGCATTATTAGATTCCTTTTGGTTACACTTCGTCTGAAACATGCTTTTGCTGTTCAATGATGATGAAAACCAGCTCGATTTCGGCTTTGTATATTTTCGATTTTGATAAATACCGCGATCAGCGATTTGATTCCTACTATTTTCAATGTCTATTGACAAAGGGTTTGGAATAAGACGACTAAGAAGAAGTTCTTTTTTCAGTTCTTCGGCGTCGAACGCCGAGATTGAATCGCTTTTCATTGTCGATTCTGCATTTTGGACAAATGATCTTTTAGTTTCTTGTTTTCTACTCTTGTTCATTGCGTCCATCGAGTTTGGGTACTGTCGTTTACGTCTTTGAATGGTCACTGATGCGTTTTGGGAATTGTGTGAATTTTCTACACAGTTCTGCAAGCGTCGATGATTAACACCCTCTGAAATGCAAAGAAAACGTTTGGAAATATTGGCAAGTAAAACAAATATCACAAAGTATTTGAAAAAAACAAGATTACCAAGCGGGATATAGCAAAAAGGATGGTCAGGATTCGCCATTTTTTATAGCCAATCATGTGGTGTAACACTAACGTCGAATATTCGTCTGTATTAGGTTACAAATTAAAGGAGGGAAATGAGTGAATAACGTGAAAATGTATTTATTTCTATTCAGTGTGAAAAAAATATCAGCACTGTAACACGTTCTTCCATGTACTTTCACAATCTTTCCTTCCCTATATAGTGCGGGTAACGGTAGCGATTTGTCAAAAATGACAAAAAAACTATCAAAAATGGCCATACGGTTTCCGTTGAGAACATGTAAATATTTTAAAAATGTATTAACGAAGCATAATCAGATTAAAATGAAACGAACGATTTGTATTGTTTTTCTTTCCAATTACGTCATGATCACGTTCCATGAGTCAGGCTTAGATGAAATTTTGTTTTTACTTGTAAACATTCCTCCTGCAGGAATATCATGCGAACAAAGGCAAAATGATAGAATCCTATATTTTACTTGTGAGTGGGCGTCGTAAAACTTATGATATCATTTTAAATATTTCAACGCTTTCTGCATTCAAAAAGTTTAAACGATGTTCATATATGGGTAAGGTCCATATATCGTCCACAGTCAAAATGTTTTTCAAAAAGATGGTTATTTCCGTATGTGATCGTTTGTTTCGTCTGAACCATAAATTTATAATATATATCGCGAAATAGGCGCTCGATTAGGAATTTTTTAAAAACAAAAAGAACGGTCGCCAAAGACTAAGTACCATATTTCTAACACGAGTAATAAAATTCCTTTTTTCTACTGTCATTCGAATTAGAATAGAGATAATATTAGGTTACGACATAGAAAATTGACCCATTATCGCGGAATATGTGAAGACAATCACTTTAATTTGAAAAACAAACTGGTTATGTGACAAAATCCAATGACCTGACACAAGGCATTGTTTTCTTGGGGTTAAATTGCACTTGACGCACATCTTGAGTTTGGAGAATAATTATTATAAACAATACAGCTTGATATTATGTGACATTAATATATCACCCTAAGTCATATTTTACGGTCGTTTCATTTTACACTTCTATAGCGGGCGATAGAGTTTTCAAATGGGAGTCAGTTAAATGCGATATATTAATATAAATTGTCGGCGATGGTTTTTGAATTTCAATGACTGTCTTCAATCCAAAACACTTATTACCGGAAAGATATTGATTTCAAGTGGATCGAATAATTCTTTAAACGAGTGCCGCCGACAAATTCAAATTGAAACTCAATGAGCGACTGGCCAAATTTAAGTAATTTACGTTTTCTTTGAACAGACATTCAATATCCACAATTTTTTGCTGCACTTAATTTAGAAAAAGATTTTCTTTTAAAATAAGTTTGAATTTTTATATCATGAAATTTGCCATTCTTGTTGAAACTAGATATGTTGTCAAGTAGCGGCTAGAAGGTGGTCAAAGTTGTATATATCTTTTTATATTCTTGAGAATCAAAAAGTATAATTTTCCAAATCACATATTCGAATCAAAATTCATGAAATAAATAAATACCTAACATAACATCTTTCCAGTCAATTAAATAAATTTATTTTCCGAAAACATGGTAATTTTTAACAGATTTTTAACAAATAACAAGAGAATTTGCGGAATCATAAAACGAATTGGTTTGTCAAGCTTTGGCATTTGCAAGTGCAGGATATTCAAATATGTTTTGAATCAATTTTATTTCAAGCGCAGTTCATCTATTAATCATACATAGAAAAGAATTCCCAATTGACGTCGTATTCGTGTTTGAGTTTTATTAGCCATAAAATGCAATAACATCAGGCATTATTGGAATTTGAATGGTTTTCCATTAGCTTTAACAAAGCGTAAAATAGATGACGTCGAGCAAGATTTGAATTATTAGAATGTATGACAAGATTAATGGAGATGTCTCCTATTAAATTTCAAACATATTAGCAAATAGTCGAGAGTAAAAAGTAATGCTACACGCCGCCTCGACGCTTTCTATTTTTTATTCTAATATCGAAATAGAAAGCGCCCCTAGCTTGAACATCGACTTATACACTTTTGTGAAAACATTTTTGAAAGACTTATGAAAAATGCATTATGGGTATTTATGCCACAATCTTATATCGAATATTTTTTAATCGGAAAAACGTTTTCAAACTAGTATAAATATATTCAATTTCATAATCGAATCGTAATCGTATCAGTTTACGAATTAATTGCAATCAAGCATGAAATCGACATCAGAAGTATTGCGCAAAAATATCATTTAAAAAACCCATGTGATCGAGTAAATATATTAAAATATTCATCAAATCTTGCAGCTATTTTGGCAAAATGATTTCCTCGATTGTGTGAGAGTTTTGTAAACGTGTTAATTTAATTACCTGTTAATTTAACACTTTTATATTCTGGAGTTGTTCCCGATTGTTTCTGTGCTTTCCTTTTCGTCACTTGCCTGTAAATTTAGATGGAATAAATAAATAAAAAGTACTGAAATTTTGAAAAATGTTTGCTATCAGCTCATCGAACAAAAATATTTGTAGGTATAATGACAAGATAACAGAAAGAATGCGGCTGCCTTTTTCTTTTTTTTACAATGAGCATCACATGATTAAATATCTCAGTTAAGTATCTCAAAGTAATCAGTTTATATTCAATTCGTCTAGTAATTTTTGTAAATATTTATGCATTATTAAATGTTTATTTTTTTGAATAAATTAATGCCATATTATTCATTGCTGGTCATGCAAAATCTGAATCGTAGAAAGGATTGAATTGAATATTTTATAATAGTAAAATAAGAAAAGGCCATGGAACAGTTTTTAAGCAAAATATCAAGTTTTAACTAAGATCCCAGAAACAGAGAATAATGAATATTTGCTGTTTATATTCGTTTCATTTCAATCTTGTGTAAATTACTTTGTTCTAACGAAAGCTTTCAATAAACATTCTGTGAAATGAAATTTTGTTCTGCAAATAAACAAGATTCGTTCCATATGAAAAATACGTAAATACTCACGGTTCCAGAGTAGCTGTCCTTGTCCCGTCGGAGGCCCATGTGACATCTGTAAACGTGTGAGATCCATATAGTCTGGAACGAACATCAAACTGGTGTTCTGAACGATTACCTTTATCATCTTTTGCTTTGGTAAAATTGCAGATCTGTTTCGAGACTAATGGGGAACGCCACCCTGGTTGTTTAATCAAAACGTCGGCGCAAAATTCTATTACGGATGTTATCTGGAAATAAAATATAAATATATTAAAAAAGAGTCACTGACATAACCACATCTACAAAGTTCTGCCCTATATTTGCATGGAATTCCAATGAACATCGATTTGTGCAACGGATAAATTGTTTAGACTGTGTTTTGAGAATAAAAATAGGCATCTTGGAAGTACAAGGAACAAAAGCGACATGGAAGGTAGTGATAAATTAGGTGACTTATGCTTAACAGAACATATTCAGAAAATGGTCTATTTTTATTAATATTCATACGAAAAAGTTCCACATACGTCGCTTCGACCTGACGTTTTACTTCTTGCTTTACTATACCTATAAAGTTTTATAACTTCAACACATTAAAAAAAAATGCGAAACCAATTTTTATGTAATTTCGATCGCGGCACCAACGTGCGGTCATCTGCGTACATACAATGCGTGGCAAACAAGAAATTTCGAAAAATTTTCAACTAAATTCAACTAAAGGCAAGACATATAATAATAAAAAATTTATATTTTGTCAAGCACGTGTCACAGATAGAACTAGCCTTGTTGGTTCGATCCATCAGTGACCCATACTTGATTTTTTTTCACTAGCGATTTCCAACTGGGATATACGTCAGAAGCGACCACGTATTAGAATCGTATATCGACCTTACGGCGTAATATGCATAAATTTGATATGTAATAATGTAATTTTACCTGCAAAAGGCATCCCACCAAAAGTATTTCGTTTACGTTTTCTGCCCGCAAAGCAAGTTTTGACGTGTACATATATTCCAATATGGGTCCGAGTTCTTCCGAGTTAATTCCTGGTAATTGTATTATCGTTTGCTTCCTTTTCTCATTTAACGATTTGGATTTATCCCCGGCATTTTTCATATTAGTAAAACTTGTTTCTTCTGAAGTTTTTTCCTTGTTTTCAAAATATTCCACGGAAAAAGTCGCTACAGGAACTCAAAACGATTTTATGAGCGTAATGTTTGATTCCGTTTGTAATGAGAACGACTTCACAGTTTTCTTGTCCGTTTTCTTTCCTTTGTTGGTTCATTGACCTCAATATATTCTTCTCTTTCCCTTGTGGTTTCATTGTATATTGCTTAGGTGCCACTGATCCTGACATGATACTTTCAACTTTCTTTTTACTAAAATGAAGCTTGAAATATTTTCATCTTCCTTTTAACTCTCTATAACTGCATAGTATTTTTTATGTTTAGCGGTTTAGCTCGATATTTACGTCCACGTGAGTCAGTACGAGTTTCAATCACCGCTTACTTCCTGCTATGTTGTTTGGCTAGTTTGAACTGATTTTTATATGGCGTCGCGTCCTATATTATTTGGCGGGAGGCATTGGAATTTCTACGCCTTCTTTCTGGCGACAGATGTCCTTGACATAGTAAGATTGTATAGTGTAATATAATGATAACAAACCTAAGCGCGGTCATTCGCCTTTTACTATCGACTTCCGCTTCTCTCGTTTTCACCTAGCTCGGGTAGAAAATCAAGTTCCAAAAATAAACGGTCGTTGACGAACTTGCGCGACAAGTCACGCTGGATTTTAAAAATTCAAGCTTTTTACGTGGGATGTTATTTTTGACAATATTTTGCTGCAAACGATGAATTGAAAATTATTATGGAACTCTTTGGTTAATCTATACGTGAAAAGGATTTGATTGTTGAATTTTGTCGAGCTGACATGAGCCAAAGGTGGACAAGCTACTCAATCTAATTCTATACTTGAAGATATAATATTTGGCAATACGTGTTTTGTTATTCAACGCAGATAAAAAATAAAGTATTTTGAATAATTAGTTTTGATTACTTCATCATTTACATGTGCTGTTGAATCACTAAAATTTTCCCACTGGGTACTTTTTACGCTTCAAGTTATTCCCCATAATAAAATTGATTTTTTCAAACATGGGTTACAGAAGGACCATGCATAATAGGCGCTATTCACAAGTGACCCATACATAAGTGACTAAATATGCTTTGATAGCTATTTCTCTTGCTAGTAACACAAGTCGCGTGTGACCTTCTCTGTGGCTATACGTGGTGAACCTATTTGTATCTATTGAATTTCGTAATCTTTTTCCAAGAATATATGTACTTTTTATTAAAGATTCGAATTATTTGGAACCATTCTGATATTTTATAAGAAATATTTAAAATAAATAAAGGTTCTTATTTGAGAAGGCTTGAACAAAACGGGCTTGGAATATTAGAAATGAATTTGCAACGGAAACTTTGTACTTATTATTAATATACAAATCAAAATTTTTGTCATATTAGTCAACTTCAAATAGCTTTGTCCCTTGATAGAGGACATATTGATTCGAGATTTGATTTGGTAAAAATGGCATAATCGTCATCTGAATAGTCAAGTATTCTAGAGTTCTGTTATGTTACAAGTTATGTCTTTCTTCGATTGTTCTTAAATTGCTTTTACAGTAGAATCACGATAGATGCCAAATTTTACGATATAGATCATATCTTTGCACTGAAAAATATGGTCAAATATTAGCAACTCGGTTTATCTGAAACGTTGAAACATAATTCAATTTATATACTGTGTTTTAAATACCGTTTGTACTAAACTGTAGGAGCCATTATAACGGAAAGAACACAGATATTTTCCTAAATATCATATTACGAACAAAGACGAAATATGACAAAATAAAAAGAAAAAATATATATCGCAATATTAAATATTATTTCAAATTAACTACAAAAATATTTTATCGTATTATCGCGCTGGCGTGTGCATGTATTTTGTATTATATCACAAAGGTATTGATATTAATTTTAATTTCATTTCTTCTCTTTTTTGTAGCATCACATGTCTTGATTTTCCATTGATATGATCTGCGAGAAAAACAGCACATGAGTAATGTTGCTGCTTACCTCATGACTCACCCCACGACTATTAACCATTTTTTCGTATTCGAAACTTCAATCACATAAAAATGTGTTTATAATATTTTTATTCCTGTATCGTCCATCAATGAATTATGCTCGAACGAACGAATTTTTACCACGAATAAAATATATGCATATTTCCTGAAAGAGGAATGATAATCCATACATTGTGGTTACTGCCTTCAACGCCCTTCATTGTTTAGTTAGAGACTTGGAGGAAATTTATATAGTTGGAAAAATTGTTGAGGTCACCAATACTATGTAAATTTTTTGTAAAGCCGTAAGTATGAGCCTTTTTTCAGGAGAGCCATATTGTGTTTGATTAAGCCTAAGTAGCAGCGCGATCTATTGGCAAATAATAAATAACAAAGTAAATCTTTATGGCAGAATGTGTACAATTTCCCCCTTTTTTTAAAAATTTAACTCCTAAAATCGTTGTTACTGAAAAATACTAAGAAATACTAAAAACAATACACCATATTACGTCGTTTTTATTGCATGGAAGATAATATTATGGTAGTCCTATAGTTTAAATTTTTAATACAGTATCGATAAGATGAATGTTCCTGTGCTTCGTTTTATAACCAAATAAATCAATTCGAAGAGCTGCAATCCGCAAGTCAGTGCACATAACCTTTTTCTGCCTGCTAATTTCTTGTCCAGATTTTTACACCATTACAATTTTGATAATGGTACAGGATGAGTTTTAAAAAGGGTTTTCATTTTCGAAAAAACGACGGGATGTAGTTCGAAATTAAGGACAGAAACCTGAAAATAATGCAGTACTGTGATTTTTAAGTAATGCTAATAATAATAATAATGAAATTCTGTAAATAAAGCAAAATACATGTTATTTGCGGAATGAACTCATTATAAATTAATTGACCTTCTGTATCTTGAAATTCCAGCGTGTCGCAATTCAATACAAAAATGTTGACAATCCGGTTTCGAATTTATAATGACTGCCTCCCTATCAAGCATGAATAAATACCAACTCGCACTTCCCAGACGAGGTCTGCATACTTAACAAATAATAATATCTGATTCGCGATAGCAACATATTTGTCCAACGGCCAAGAAAGAACGAAAAAGTTTTTTGATACTCACGTTCTCTTCGCGCATATAATGTTTCTTCTCGCATTAAGTTTTAATGTTGCGTTCAGAATCCATGGCGTATACTTTTTACATTTATTATCTTCAATCATAAAAGGTCGTATAACTTAACCCGATAGAATTAAGGCATGGTAATTGATTGCTACGCGATATTAAACGAAACCACATTTTATCCGAATTTGAGCAGTTGGTGTATGGTTATTTGAATTTGTATCATTGGCCTTGGTCGTGATTTTTATTGTGTAATAGTTTATCGCCCCCGCAGCTGAGTCATACAAAACATGACGTGAGCGATTTTTGCAATCGGCTTTAGCCTTTTCTGAAGAAATATATGATTTATCATTTTTCAAAGTTCAAACCAAAAGTAAATCCCGCATAAACGTTTGATAATTACGGTCAGAAAGTATTGCGTTGGACAAGGCAGATGGTGCCTAATCAAAAAATTCATTTTGTCAAGCATGCGTCACAGACGGCCGCGTCTCATTGACGCGATCCATCAGTGACACATACTCAACAAAAGACAAAATTTTCCAGTATGGTTGAAAGATATTGTTCTATATGGAACGTGCAAACGACATGTTTTTGTCATGTACATATGACATACTGTCCGGGAGACATACCAGTCTTTCCACTCTATTATAGACTTTGAGTTATATTTGAGATATTTTCTTCTTTTCACATTTTGCGGCAGCCCTTTGGTGTGGCTGGCCGTTGATCGATTACTTTTGGGCACCGCTTAATTAAACTTTGCTTAGGAAAATTTCAACACAAAATGACATATCTCTTCAAATTTTTTTTATTTTGCTTGGCACGAGCCTCTGATTAACCGTGCTTCAGATGACTCAGCCTTTGCAAAACATATTTACTTAATATTTTTCACCTGGAACCATTTAGTTACTCGCTCTCTCTAACGCCGTATTTTACACTTTCTTTTCCACGATTAATCTTTGACATTCGAGTACTACACAAAAACCGTATGACGAATGGGCGGCTTATAGCTCGCTTTCCTTTTTCTGTAACGTGTAGCTTACGCATGTGCTGCAAATTTCTATGCAATCGTCAGCATATTATTTGATGAAAACTGCAATCTTCAATCATATTACTAACTATGTATGCCTAGGACCAACGCGAGACTTTTTTGTTTTTTTCGGGATGTTGAAGATTGCAGAATAATCAAATGTAAGAAGAGCTAGGTGTTCGCGGTAAGTTCTGTAGTTTTGGGATTGCACTAACATATTTTTTACATGTCGTAAAAGGCGAAAAGTGGCATATGGCTGTGCGGTAGTCCAGGACAGACACTACCCCACTCAGTGGAGTCCAATGCACTCTGTCGTAGCGGTTTTGTATTCAATGTTTACCTCTTAGGGGGTAGCTTCTATGTTTACATTTTGTGTAACTATTTGCCACAATAGGGATTATTCTCATCGAACATTTTATTTTTTGAAGCAAAGGGCTACAGATGGCTCCCCCGTGTCAGGATTCCTCAATAACTCATACTTTACAACACTTTTTAAGCGAAAATTTGCTGATGGAGTTAGTTGGTGATTTTTTGGTTTGGGTGCTTTCGGAGAACGAAGTGCAATGGGAAGAAGTTTTCCCATGCGATTGATGACGTCATGAATTTATTGAAACGGTGAAATTTCTGTTTTTTCAAAAAATTACTTTCTTCAAAATATGCTTGACTTATTAAATAAAATACTAATCCGTTTAAAGTAAAAACTGACTAAGCGATTCCCCAATAAAACGACCTATGAGTTTTAGATATGTTTTTTCATTATCGAATTTTTTTATCTTGTTGTGAAACGTTTGTCGTAAACTATTGACAGTTTTCGTGGAACGGCAGTTTTGTTCAAAATATACTACTTCTCGCAATACGTGTTTATTTGAAAAAAATATGTCAAGTCCCATCACGTTCTGTTTTTTCTGGATGCATGTGATAGATCGCAGTAACGTTGGCATTATCTATACTGGTACATTTGTTATGTAGTAAATATGAATTTAGAATTCACTAAACTGCGTATTTTGATGATTTGAATGATTCCTGTTGGCACACTTGGACCAGAGACGGTCCGCCCATTGAAGAGACAATTTATCAGTGACCTATATTCAATGACGCATGCAGTAGCAGTTTTCTAAACTATACAGAATCAGAAATTTCTCGTCAACAACGGAAGACAACTCGAAATAATAGGTTCTTAAATCGATAAACAAATCAACACTCGCACGCTTTGGTAAATTCCTCCATTTTGATAAGTTAGTATAAATATTTTTAAAAATCGCGAACCCACAAAAGGTCGTTTTTGTTGCAGAGGGACGTTTGATTCGACTTTGGAATCGGGCGTAGACTTGTTGACGAATAATTTACTGTATGTGTACCATATCGAAGAGGCGTAAAAACTTTCATATCGTTTGTAAACAATATTCCAATCAAAACAATTATACGTTTGGAAGTAATATAATTTGTAAAAGGAAAAATTGACGGAAAGATCTCCCAATATTATAATGTAAAATATTCCCACAAATCAGAGCAGGATGTCATAAATTCTCTAAACACAACTCTAAACAGAAATGCGAAGATAATGGCTCTCATCTGAGGAAAACTTACTCAAAATTATGAAACATTTCATATTTCGCTGAAAAATGTCTTTTACATTGTCGAACGGTAATAACCTGTTCAAAAAACTTCAAAATCACCAGCACTGCTATAAAATAGTAGTGTTGATCGCTTCGGAGCATTTATGATCATCCAGAAAAATCACGTGAACGTTTTGGAAGCGCAAAAGAAAACAATATTCTTTTACCCCGGACCAGATTCTCGGAGCGAAAATCTTATGTGTGCGTTCGTGAGAGCGTTTATAGGGAAGATGAATCAGCGACATAAATCGTGAACGATGAGGATGCATTTAGCCTCGGAATTAATATATGAAAAATATCAAACGTGTATCCTACGTGTGGTAAGAGGACACTAAAAGGAACGAATTCATAGATGATTTTATCACCGCCCAGGGCACATACCACTCACTGTACTGAACGGTGCAGTTCTGAATGAAATGTTTCCTGATTAGTTCAATTAGTACTACATTTTGCAGTAGCTTTCTTTGCAAACCGGTCGTTAAGTTCCTCTTAGGCGCTACTCTCGACCTCGCTTGGAAAGAAAACTTATGGAAAGAAAAGAGGAAAAGCAAAAATATGTGTTTATCGACTGCGGAGCAAGTGCTTTGTAGCAACCAGTTCTAACCCATTATTGGAAAAGAAGGCATTATCAAATACTACTATAAGTATCCACATTATTATCTCATTTCAATTGATTTCGATTCGATATCCCAATTATAATGGACTTGTATACCCTCGTCTGCAGGAAACATTTGGCAATTACGTTATTATTCCTATTGCGTCACTGTTAAATCGTCCCTTCGAACTGTTTTTGATTTATTATTTAAATTCACTCATAGGTAACGCTGAAAGCAGCAGCTAAAACTAGCAAACTTGCCACCACTTATACTTCAAGGAGATTTATAAAGAATAATACCAGTAATTGCTCCCAAATGAAAAACATCTTAAAAAAGGCAGTTTTGGAGGACTCGAACATATTATCAACAAAACCATGAATTGAACGAACTATGTGGGCATATTTGTAAGAATTGGAATCTTTCGATTGTGAGTAATTTGCGTAGGCGTCGGAAGACGCAAATCACGCGTTTTAACATTTAACCGTGCATCATATATGGACTCGACCGTGTGATCCAGCAGTGCTGCACACTTTGTAAAACATATTAAAATACAATGTCATTAATACGGTCCGATAACATTTGTGAGACCTTACAAATCGAAACCATGAATATAAATAATATTTATCGATCTATTTTATTTGTTCTAGTGTTTTACAAACGGTTCATTAACGAGAATAGAGTATTTATAAAATATTTATGGTGGTTTACTTTTTGTACAGAATATGGAATGTTTTCCTCAAAAAATATAGTTGCTGGTGACACCTTTTTAGTAGCTCTTTGTCATGTAAGTGACTGTTATTTCCTTCTAGACATTGCTTCCGGCTTCACCTGAAGTGAATTTCAGAAAAATGTAAATGCTATCAATTGTTTGATAGAGATTCTATTTCACGAATGGGAATGTGGGAAATGTTTTTCTTTTCCTTCTTCAAGTTCGACAGTCACATACTGACTAAAGAGTAGTTATACTATAGCGCTTGAGGAAATTGCCGATAACTAACTAATTTGATTCTTATGTCGCAGGTTTTTTATAACCCTTTCAACGCGACCTGACTTCACACGAGATCAACAGTGCTCGACTGTAGATAAGTTAGACATTTATCTTTAGCCTTTTATGTCTCCTTTTTACTCAGAATTTAGAGTATTTTATCTTATTTACTAGCTTATTTTAGAACGTCCCCTTTTTAGTATATAGTATTGTTGATGACTTAACTATTCCATTGCCCTGATGAAGAACGTCTGTATAGACATTCGAAACGTTGGCAAAATATAAAATACCGTTTGCACATCACCAGTTGAGCAATTAGATTCACTATGAATTTCCCTGGTGGCAATCACTCAATCTTTAGTGCTCGACTGTATTATATCAAGAAATAGCACACTTGAACGATCGCTTAACTTAATACCTATACACATACTCTTGAAAAACCAAAACGTGGACTGCCCCTCGAATAGTCAATAACGCAATGCCTTGGCGATTGCCTTCTTCCACTATCCGAGGAAGCAATAATTACACTAAAAACACAACAAGTATCATTACATTTAAACACTGCAGAACAAAGTATTGCGAAAATGGCGTCTCACTTACGCCCATACTTCCTCATTGGATTTATTTTAATTTTGAGATAAAATAGGCTAGTGGGTATGCTGCATAAAGATGTTTTTTAAACGTTTCTCAAATTATAATATGGGAGTCTTGTTTCAAGATTCCAGAAAATGAAATTAATGTTTTTTCATGCGCGTATTTAAACTATTGCACAGCTTAATCGCCAATTATATCAAATTTCATAGTGCTAAATTTAGAATATATCATTGTATTATGAAAAAAATATTGGAGCAACTTTAAATCATTGCAAAAATGGGTATTTTCATGTGGGTTTGCTTACTACTTAACCATTAGAATATGAAATGGGAACTCTATACCTAATCAAAGAACAGACAGATAGTTTTATCGGAGCAAAACGCATTATAGTGTGATACGTATTGAATCTATTTTTCCAGTTAAATTCGTTATTGGGCCGAATAAATTTAGATATTAGAGACAGATAATTTTATTGTTTGATCATTTTACAGAATATCATTTGATTGAATGCGATTACTACTAGAGTTCGACATCCCTTTTTTGGAACCGATATCAATATTTTAAACATTTGTCAATGATAAGCCGATATCGATAACCGATATTTAATTAAAAGCATATTTTCTCATTTTAATCTTAGTAATGTGTTCTAAGTGGAAAGCAGTTCTTGCTTCCCCATTGCTTGTTTATGTTAAGTTGGTTGCACTCCTATATATAGGAGTCACAGCTGAGAGAAATGGCTGTTGCCTCACAAAAGCATACACCATTCTCGTAATGCATTTCGCCTTTGCCCTTTGAAATGTATGACCGAGTGGCGGTCGTATGCCAATACCGGTCTGTTTCTATTCACTACATCGATAGTTATCCATTGGAGTCATACTATAATAAATCTGTGATATTCGTGTTGTTGAGTTCCAAAATTCGTTTACGTTTTCGCTAAAGATGTGCGTGAAATAATATTCCATGTCAATTTAGAAACCCCAATCACTATGATTAAAATACATTCCAGTATTTCTCATCTATTCTGAAATAGTTGAGTGGAAGAAAATAGCGCTTACGCATTTTTAGGAGGCAGTTTCAATTTGATTATACATTCGAAACGTTGGTAAATGATAAAGTATTCAGTTTAACGATATTGATCAAATTGGAAATATTTCGATTATTGTCCCATTCCACTCCCATTTCGATATTATAATTCACAAACAAGTTACTTATCATGTTAATAAATGAAAAGTATTTGTTACACTAAAAATTCAGTAATTATTTGCCGGTTGTTAATTAATAGAGTATTGCTTAATGGTGGATTTCGCCGTTCAAGTTTTAAATTCCCGAACATATTATGAAGAAATGTGAAAATTCATAGCGTTATTTAAACAAGAAGTATTATTTTACAATCGGGCTGGGAAAATACTGAACACTCCAGTACATCACCAGCCTAAAATAAATAACTGTTCAGTTGTGTATGCGCTGTTTTCAACTTGGGCAGTGGGAACGTGCAATTCAACAACACTCCGATGAACTATGTTGTTTGTTTGCAAAAATGGAAATATTCGATTACAGGTAACTTGAGTAGGCGTTGGAAGGCGCAAAATATAAATTGGTGGTAATCAATTGGTGGGCGAGCATGTATCATGGACCACACATCGGCGGTGTGACCTAACAATCCCGTACTTGATGAAGTATAATAATATCAAAACGTTTGAATATTTTTTTTTAAAATCCGCATATTTTCTTCCAATACAACGTGATTTCAATTATGATCTATTTTATTCGTTTAGTCTTTTTACAATGGTAAAAAAAATTATTTATTTTTATGATAGAAGATAGTAATATGTAAATGATTTGCTTCTCCATTCTACGTGCTTTCCTGCACGCAATTTTTTGCGGAAACCTGTTTTGCGAAATACAGATGAATTGGGCCGGCGTGACGCAATCCATTTGTCGCTCATGCTCAAAAAGAGAAAAAAATTTGACTTGGTTTCCCTTACCTAAACAAATTAGTTGTACTAGCGCCTTAGAAAATTGACGGTAATTATGTTACATTAGATTCCAATTCCTACTTGTGTATATTGCTGGTATTTAATTTGCGGTCAAATACAGGGGGATTGAGGAGCCTGTAGCGATCCCAAGAAATTTCAAAAAGAAAAATTTCAAAATAACTATTTCAAATGAATCATTTTGGTCGTATCTAGCTTGAGTTACATCTGGCTCATTTGAATAATTCCATCCTTATATATTCATAGACATATGATCCAAACGAATAAAATGTTTTGCATTAACCTAATAAAAAAAATTTTTTGTCAAGCATGAGACCTCGTCGGTGCGATCCATCAGTGATTGAAGGTCAGCAAAAACATACGAGAAAAAGGTATTTCTAACTGGGAAGATCAGTATGTAGTATAAAATTCATATCACTGAGAGAACACATTGTAACAAGAAATGCAACAAAATCACTGGTCTCCTACAGTGATTTTACTTGACGTTGTCGAAAAAATTCAAAATTGATTTTTTTGGCCAAATATAGCGTATGAATGGAAAAGCACCGCGAGGTGTGGTCCATCAACAGCCTATAAATCTCATCAATATGGCATTTTAACGTTGGAAATATGCATTTACTGCAAATGACCAGTAAATTTACTGTGCTTTGTTACTGAGCTGTGTACGATATGTATTCCTAATTTCGATTTCTTTGACGTTAGGTCGAATAATTTTGCTGATTTGATCCATGAGTCATAGATATCTATTTCTTTACATACCTATGCCTCTGCGTGGGTGATGCTACAAGGATACACGAATGAGATAACCGAAATTATGAACACAAATAATAATTTTGCGATGATGAGATTAATACTGCAAATTATGTAGAATAATGAAAAGCATTTTCGCCAAATTTTCGTTATCGTAGCTTCCATGAAAGATACGAAAGGCAAGCAGTGATGAATATGTACTAGTATTTGCAATAATACGTTGTTAGTATTATTTATTAGGTCAAGATGAACAAAACAGATATAACAAAGTAACATAACAGTTTGCAGACATAGATGACGCGACTTCAGATCATACAAAAAAGGTCTAGATAAAGAGTACAACTCATTTATATACGTCCAAGACGACGCCATGTGATTGGTTGTAAGGTTGAAATACGTCAGAGATACGTAGATACTAAGAACCAAATAAAAATACAGAATTCGCTGACACGTAAACTAAAATCACAAACCATGACAATCTTAAAAACATTTTTTTGACAGAGTGACAAATACGTATAAAATATCGATGGCGTTCATATGTATGTTTCTTATGTTGGTATAGGTTTGAAATTGTTTAATACAGCAGACGAGATATATTAAAATAGCCTTTGTGAGTTTGATAAAGTTTCCTTTCGATAAATGGCGAAAAACGTCGAATACGCTTTTTTGTCAAAACGATTTTTGCCGTAGTGTCTAAAATATTGGGTAGAGATCATTAAAATCCCACTGATGGAACTGAAAATGGAACTAAGACCTACCAAATAAAATTAGCGTTGGTTTCAATAGTTTTAATAATGGCATAAACCAAGTGATAGATAAAAAAATGCGCACAAATAGTTTTTCAGTAGTGATGAAAACTGTCGAATACGCTTTTTGTCCAAGCAATTTTTTTCGTAGTTACAAAATGGTTGAGGAGGGGTGAAAAAGCCCTAACATTTTGCACCTAAAAAAAAAACAATTACTACACTTTTCAATTAAAGACAATTACGGTTCATCCCAAAAATATAGTCTAAAATAAAAAGAAAAATTTGGAATACTTAAAATGCGATGTTCTCGATTTGTCTAATTGTCAATTCGTCACTATTTCAGAACTGTGACGATAGTAAGCACACATACAAAAATATCGTCTTCTCATTCTTCAGAAAAATTTGTTTGTTGCAAGCATTCGTTATAACATAATTTACGATAGTATCATTTCCACATCTATTACTCTGTCTGAAGATGATCTACTATGATCTCACGAGAGTGATTTTTCATTTCTGTGGATTCAGAAGATATCATTTTTCACGCGAATCATATAGGGATTGATTATTTAGTTATTTTGCAAAATAACTCATGTATAGATTAGAGTAAATATAGTATTATTATTCATAGAATAGAGAGCATTTACCTGAGGTGTCTTTCCTTAGGTCAGCAAAGTTTTTTTTATTTTGTTATCACTCGTCGTGTCATGTTATTTTATTTTTATTTTTAAGAAAATAATTTGTAAAAACAGTACTATCCTGATTTTCTTTTTAGGGGGGACAATTATTTAGTTTCTATCTTTATAATAGAATAATAATAGATAAAAGTTTATTGCAAGTTTTGTCATATTTCATAAAGAATTTCCTATTATTAATAATATTCGATTTACTTAGCTATGAACCGCGGAACAGTGGCTTTAATATGGTCAAAAGATTAATTGTCGAAACCTGCTCACTGATCCATAATTAAAATAAACAAATCAAGTCGAACAATGGTGAAATCGTAAGAAGTATTTAATATCAACTACTAAAGGTCATCAGATTGTTTCCAACATTAAATTGATGCTATAATACTACATTATTAAATTGTAACACTTCCATTATTCCAAGAATTACTCAAACATAAACTTTCAGGTTTTCTAGCAATATAATTTATGCATTATAATGTAACTATACTATAAAAAGTGTGCATTCGATTAATTATGTGTGGCTCAGGCTTGGCAAAAAAGTTTCTGATTGGGCTTATGTAAATTAAATTTTTTGTTATATAAAAGCATGAGTAAACGGATGGACCGTACATCGATAGCGCGATTCCATCGGCGATCCGCTTTTCACAAATTCTACTTCGGTGGGAGAAGTCTGATCGGGGAATAACTTCAACCAAATCATCTAGTAAAGATCGGACCCAGAAACGCATTCTTTGAATTTTGTCCCCGTGACACATTTTCATCAAAAATGCCAAAGAGGATTGAAACTTATACAACATTCTTATTAGTCACACTCATAAGACGAGTTATATAAACACCCTTTGTTCGTAGGTTGGAATTTAGGAGAATTCTTTTTGATATATTTATTGTTATATAACTGTGTTACACGTATTGTTTATCTTTTCGCAAAATGGGTTTGCTTGGTACTCATTCTGAACGAAGTTTGTAGAAGTTTCCAATATATTCACCCTAACTCAACTATGAATATTGATGGCAGGGGTCAGGCGAAAACTAGCCTTATAATCGGTTCCATTATATTAATTATATTATTTTTATATTAAAAGTGTATTTACGGTTCGATGATCGTGTTACAATTGAAGAATTCTCGATATTTTCACAAGTTTTCATGAAAATATGTTGATAATGATTTTATCTATAGTTGTTATATTCAAATTATATGTCCATTTTTCCAGATATGACCTAAAAATTCAATTCGAATTAATTGAGGGGTTTTAATTTAAACCAGGTTTTTAACAATATTCTGGGTCTTGTGTTGTATAGTACCGCAGTACCGCTCAGCTCAAACTTATTTACAAAAGGGATCTAGAGAGCGGCATACCAAAGCTAGATGCCTGGACTTATGCCGGCGTAATGCATAAAGCTGGCGCTCACCATATACATCGCCCATTGTAAACTTGCGATGGGACAATTCTGTTTTGAATCTCTTTCGTCGTTACATAATTCCATTTGACCCTGTAGACGTTGTGTAATATTGTTGCATAATTACTATAACAGCAGTATTGTGTGTCATAGTGATGATTTCACGTAAATAATAAAAATAATAACAAAGAAATTTTAAACAAAACAACTTGAAAACGTAACTTGTCATTCAGCGAAGTTGGTACGAACTGCATCAGGTTATTTCCCCATTGCGTTGATATTTTGTAATGAACTACGATTATGTAATTATGTTGTTACGCTGCGACTTAAAAAACTTTTTATTTAGTCATTTGCTGAGTTATTTGTCCATTAGTGTGTCAAAGTTGAAAGTTTGAAGGCTTTCCCATGCTATTGCACATTTTTTTAAAGGTTTTCCATTTCTGAAACCGATGTATAATAATATATTTTGTCGAACCCACGTCATCAATGATTCTATCCTTGTTTACTTATCGCACTGTAGAAATGTGAACTTTGATCGTCGATATTTTATTGATGCTGGCCGGTATGAATATTAGGTGACTTGGAAAAACTTATAAGTAAAATATACAACGAATTCGATTAGTTTTAGAGAACTATCTACTTTCTCCGGAAAATACAGGCATATTGTATAATGGAGCTTTTTACATAAACTTTCTGAGTTGGCTAAAATATATAATTTAGTCAATCTTTTTTCAGTGTTAAAAATATAAATCACTATATAGACTCTTCTATAAGTTAACAGGGAATAGTTGTACCTCAAAAATTCGCAACAGGCACCTGCCTGTTTTATGTTACTAAATATTCGAGATTATCATCAATTTATATTATTTTTCATTTGTACCTTTTTCTTACTTTTCATTACATTTTATGTAATTTGTAACTGACCATAATTTGGTGTAAGAAACTACTAATCGTGGTTTAATAAGGAGAAAATAATTAATCTGTATTTACCGCTTAACCCCGCTGTTGACAAAACCATTCAGGTCAATAATAATTTGAGTAATTCTTTTATTGAAATTTCCTCTGGGCAAAGTTGAAACAGGCTCAAAAAAAACATGCTGATCCATAGTGACGTAAAAGTGCCTACATGAATTGGAAAACTATCTTTTACATCCTAAACAGAAAAAATCAACTCAGCATTGAAGAGCTAGCTATATTACAGTGGCACTGTGATTCGTTTGTGCCCTGGACATTGTAAAAATACCTACCACTTTTTTGCTTCCTTTCTTGTATCGAGCAATACTAGCCCGTGTCTATCACTGGGAAGTATTTCATTAATCTATAATTATAATATTACGTTTAGTATTAACTGTCGATATTCTATGTTGGCAGGACATCAATTAAAGTGTTTTAATATTGATGGGTAGTATGAAGAGTATGCCAACAAAAGTGCGACTTCCATATTCGAATTGATGATGATACGTGCCCAATTCCCATGATTCGAATTCTATTTTGCGTAAATATTTCGTAAAATTTGTTGCGATGTTTTAATTTTTCCAAAAACTTTAAACCTCAAACCAAAAATTTTATTTATACTCAATTTATAATTATATGCCTTCTGTGTCTAGAGAAAGCGATCCATGAATGGTTCATATTCAACAAGATATATTTTCAGATTGGGAAGGAATAATATGATCTTTCTGAATTTCAGCACCAATTTTTGAGGAATCGGATTTTGTGCAATAAGAATTCTAATCACGTATTAAGAATTACGCGATTTGAAATGTTGTGAATAAAGATTGAATTTAAAATTTATATATTTGAAACTGGTGACCCTAATCTCAGATCTCGCTCAGACCCCACTTTCACAGACCAGGAGTAAACACATTACAAAAACATCCAACTCAGCCTTTAATCATTGTTATCGAACACAATAACAACGACAATGAAACATGGGTGATAAGATTATGACTAATACTAAAAAAAATTCTCTTTGTATTGCTGATGATTTCCGTAAAATATTGGGTATCAAAAATTTCCATAATTTATACGAATATTCAATAAAGAAGAGTAAAAAAACATAGTACAGTTTGTTCGTAGTTTTATAGCCATTTTTGAAGATATTTCTACCTTACTGGATGTGGAATATACGGGCATTTCAATTTCAAAATCTGCATCATATAATCTCGTTATTCAGCAAAACAAAGCACTGTACTTTTCGTAAATGCGAGTCACACGTTTGACATCTCGCTGTTTATTTTACACCGCGATAGGAGACGCACGCCATTTTGTTTTCGAAATTCTACATAGTGGTAGTAAACAACATGATAACATACAAAATGAACGAAAGTTAAAAATCGTTAAACAGGCAGAGAATTCAACTTGTTAAGTATGGATCACTGATGGATCCGTCCACCTGTGGCGCATGGGGCTGGGCAAAACCGAATTATTTGGAATTCAAATTTGATTCGAATAATTTTTTCGAATCCCGAATTTGATGTAATTAACAAATATCCCATTTTACCATTACAATTTGTCTTCATTGTGAAAATCAAGAAATTTGTAGTTTAAAGTGCATTTCCAATGTGAACAAATTTTCATATTTTTACGACAAAACACACCCGATTTTGATCAAATTTGACCAAAATCGATTGCATCTTGTCGTTAAAAATTAAAATTTTTGTCTGTTAGTAAGTATTTGTTCCTATGGGCGATTCGCGATATCGAATCGAATTGCCCAGCCCTAATTACGCTGACGCATGCTTGACAAAATAAATATTAAAATTATTATTCAAACAATATTGCAAACATTTTTTTGGAAGAAAAGAAGTTAAAATATATATTTCATGTATTCTGCGATTCATTTATTACATCTCGATAAGTTAAGTATAGCGGTCAACCGGTGGCGACGGTCATGCGCAGTACGATCGTATGTAAAGTGTCTAAAGTATGAAATTACATGTTTCAAGTTGAAATTTCCGCATTTTGATATCTAACTTTGATTTAAAATGCATTGTTGAAAATCGTGATATGAGTCCTTTATAAATTCTATATTGAGATGAACGTATTTGGGAAATCGCTACCTCTGATAGTAATTATCAATAAATTAAAACGATATAATAATAGCGTTCTTTTTAAAGCCGTAAGAGAAATAAACGCGGATAACAAACTGTCTGTGGTGTAATTGACTCCTTCGTATTTAGGGATTTGGCATATCGAATTATACAACCGCGCCGTGCTTAATTACAAGAATTTTTTATTATATGTTTTCACAAACCGGCTCGAAAATAATGTTTAGTTTTTCTACTAGATTGTCCATAAAGGCAGATAGTTGCTATTTTACTTATAAACTTACAAATAATGTCCTTCGACATGTCACGCCTCTACAACTCCTCACATTAGGTTGAATATATTTGACTAGCGTAACGTCACACAATTTACAAATAGATCACAACTAATCGGCGTGACTTGACGAACTTATTACTATTCTCTGCACCGGTAGTTCTCAACCCTGGCCCTCATGGCCACAAGAAAGCTCTCAACAGCGCGTTTTACGGCCGCTTACTATTTTTGTATATCATAATGAGCAGGGTATGAATTTGTTATTTGTATTTAAATAAATTACATTATATATATGTATATATACATATATATAATATGTCCTTGCTAAAAGATATTAATGATAAATTGTGCTTTGTAATTTCGCGTGCTGCATTCATGATATCCAGGTAACAAAATTAAAATGGCAATGCACATCTGCGTAGCTTTGCGTTAATTATAGTCACATACCTTCGAACCGCGAACGACCGCAACGAAACCCGCACTCTCTGTTGACTTGTATAACAAACTTTCACGTTGCGTTCGTATATGCTTGCGCAGCATTGCGCTAGCGTAAAACGCATGTTTAAAATAAAACAGCGACGCGATCCATCCGTAGCACATACCTGACAAGGAATGAGTTGACGAAAATTTCCCGATTGGCAACGCAAACGTTTGTAGTTTTTCAGACTTATACTCTAGAATATAGCAAGAATGCCAATGTTCCACTAGAGAGGATTTAAGTGTAGTCAAATCACTTTGCATTTAAGCAAATTTTATTTCTATAACATTGCGCATTTGAATAACCTGGCCCAGTATCACCTTGGCTAAATTTTATATTGTGACAATTTATAGCAGTGATAAGAAATACGCACAATCGCTGTATTATTCGATTACAATCTTAACATTCAAAAATAAACAAAACGGCCTTGCGGGGTCATAGGTTAGAGTATACAAAGAAAATTAAAGTGGAGTTTTAATGAGTAAGCTACTTTCAAATATTTTTAGAATGTATTTACACAATTTTCGCAAAGATCGTAAGGTCGCGAATGGTATAAACTACTTTGTAGTTACATAACCCAACTTTTATAAAATAAAACTGAATTCAGTAAAGCACTTACGAGCAACGTGAACTGGTTTGTTTCTAGACAAAAATCCAAATTACCAAGTGCACATTAACAACAAATACGGTAAAATCGACGCTCGGTAGTATTAAATGGTTATACTGCAATATAACTACAAAATCGACTTTTTCGGCCAATCATGAGATATCCGTGGAACGCACCGCCGATGTGCCGTTCATCAATAACCCATTCCAGACGATTTCAAATTTTGTACAATATACAAGTACTACAAATGTACGATAAATTTACCATACTTTTATCACAGTGTATGTGACATAGCAAAATGTGTCTGATGGCACGTCCCATCAATGGCCCAAACTTGACAAAGTTTTAACCGACAATTACAAGTTGTCCACAAAAGAATTTTTATAACAATTCTGAACTACGAGGACACAAGCTTAATGTAACCAAATTAATAACAATTAAATTTGAAACTAATGTTTATGCGATTTGATTCACAAAGAATGTACCTGGCAGTTAATCTGGTAGGAAAACCTGAATATTTGACCTCATGTATGTACGTGACCATTTCCCCTCATAAGTTTGAATGGGCGTATGCATCTTACGCGATTAGATGAAAACCAATGAGGCTTGTGGGTGTGGCGACCACAAGGAACGCCTGCCCACCATTTGATAATATCATTTTGTGTATAAAATATTTCGCAATTGTGTCAAAATTGATGCAATATCCACTGACATTTACTCAATATAATAATTTTCTCAATTTTGAATTCCTAACAATGGAATCAAGAAATAATGTAATAATCCAATCACTATGGCTCTAAGCTATGAGTTTGAAGATTCGGATTCGGACTCACATCTTTGATTCGACGAATGGCCATCGCGCCCTGGAAGGCGCAATCCATCAGTGGTTCAGACTTAATAAGGCGTATTCGTGGATTGAGAATGAATAACTTAACTACGTCTGAATGCTAGGATTGATTTTTTTGATGGGATCCGACTTGTAAAAATGAATGTATCTACAGTGACGACCCCGTTATATTCATTTATCATTATACTGTTTTTTTACCTAATTGAGAAATATTTGATTTCTGAAGGTATTTACAACCAACAGAATCATAAATGCACGTATACTATATATCGAAAATAAATTAGGTCACAAAGTTAATCGTAGTACTTAATCCAATGTTCAACTGAGCTAAAATTATGTATATTCCGTAGACGTTAAAAGTTATATCGTTATATCGAATAAAATTTGAAAAACTCTGAATGCAATTATACATGAAAAATACATGAAGAGCGTAATAATCGTACGCCCCACAAAATAAAGTTTCTGACTGGGAAAACGAATTTACAGGACCGCAATGTTTGAAAAAAAATGTATTCAAAAACAACGATCAGATTTATCTATGTTTGCAAATCTTTATCGGAACTATACTGATCAAAATCGTACGCCCCACAAAATAAAGTTTCTGATTGGGATAGCGAATTTACAGGACCGCAATGTTTAAAGAAAATGTATTTAAAAACAGCAACCAGATTTATCCGTGTTGGCATATCTTGATCGGAAGTGTTAACGCAATTACAAACTTTTTCAAGCCTACTTTTCAATTTTGTGGAAACTCAATCAAAAAATTTGTCTCCTCAAGCACGCGCCACAGATGGACTGCGTCTCATCGACGCGCTCCACCAGTGACACATGCTTAGCAAAATATGTTTTGACAATTTTTTTCTGATTGGAAAGAGTCGAATTTGAACGACTAATAAGGCACTCGTTTTATATAAGTGTTTATATATTGCCGCCAATTCGTATTAGGAAGTCTCAAGAATAGTCCTAACTTATTTCTTGCGCGGCGTAAAAGTCGACTAAAATGAAAAAAAAGAATTGGTGGATAATTTTAATATCACCCAGGGCAGTCATTGCACTTTACCATAGTCGACTTCCGTTTAGAATGTTTTCTGCTCAGGGTGCAGTTGCTGGTACTACATCTCCTTTAGCTCTTTACTATCAAATGGCCGTTAGGTGGTTCCTTTTAAGCAATGCTTTCGGCCTTGCTTTGAGCGATTTTTATGAAAAAATTCAGAAATTCGTGCTAACCATCGGACTATAGTATATTCACTTTTTTCTTTCAAGACTCAGCACATTATTATGCATTAAGTTCATTTTTTATAAATATATGTAACCTTTTTCGAACTATACAAAAGCATTTACATTGTAGCAGATCGTCAGTCCCTTCACAAATGGTTTATATATTGAGAGGTAAATTACAATATGTTGAATAGTCATATAACGGTAGACTATATGGATTTTTACATATTTCAACGGTGGGAATGTGTTGGCACAAAAGTCTAAATAAACTACGTTTTTCAAGAAAGAGAGCGCAATAGGGGCGCAAAATGTCATTTAGACTGATTCCACCCAAGTTAATATATTGTAAATTAACTATCAAGTATTGGTAATACTTCGGTCAAGGTATCATTCCAGATGAGTGATGGTATAAGTCAAGAGTCGAACCTGAAATCTTAACATGCGTCGCCAACACCATAACCGCAAAAGAACATTTTTTCCATTATTTTCTCTTTTTCGCGTAAAAAATGTAAAATTCAATTTATTATTGCGCCAGTGAGTAATTGCAACTGGGTAAACAGGTTTATCTGGAATCACTTCGTGCTTAAGTTAATTCTGTCTCGTATGAACATAATAAAACTGTGCGGTTTGAAACAAAATATGTACTGCGATTTGATAAAATAGAAAAGAGATAAACAAATTAATAAATTATATTGTGAATAGAAAATATGATATCGGAGCATTTATGAATTTAACTAAAATTCGGGAAGTGATATCCGATGACTATAACGAAGCCAATAAAGGCGATTGTGGTTTATAAATTTCTATAATGTAACCGTATCAACGATAAGAAGGTATTGAGTTTTGGGAATCGGATTACTATTTTGCAGGCAGTTACGATGAAACCCGTTTTTTCAATGTAATGTTGCTGACAGAAAGGTTTAATATATTCCATATAAATTTACGAAATCCCACGGAAGCACTTTGAACAATTTACATAAGTTTGTGTGTTTGAAATACCATGATGATATTTTGGTATACGAAACGAGTTTGAACTAGTTTGTCGATTTCACAAAGCTGTGTTGTTCGTTCGAAGAAAGAAATTATCAAGAAAGTGATTTTTACAACAAATCCACAATCGTTTCAGATATTTTACGATAAGAAATATACTAACATCACCTTGTTATGAGATCATTTGAGAGTTTTTTTATATGCATTCATTTGAATGGATTACTTTAAATAAGGTCCCCTACTAGCGGCCATTTACAAACAAACTGGGTTAGTATAATTGGAAAGATATGTTCTTTCCGGTTCGGCCAACCCTATTCAAGTTTTTACACCCTGGGTTTCGTCGTGGACATGCAATAACGAGACGGACTTGCTGGGACTCGAACCCGAGATCATTGAACCTACGATACCAACATGCTAATCACCCGCCCAGATGACTTTTACTGAAAAATATTATTTGCATATTATAATTTATTTATTGGGAGTTTTTATGCGATTGTGATTAATTGTACTAGTTATACCTAATGAGAAAAGGCGTATAATAATGAAAATAACCTTTCCCTGTCTGAAGGATGTATCGATTTACCGCATGATCGCTCGTCGGCGGTGAATACTTAAAAAAATAAAAATTTAAATGAAATGACGGCGAATCTGAATAAGGTAACAATATGGAAAAATGCAGGAATGTATACACCTGGAAAGTCCCAGTAAAAGCGTTAAAGTATGATCTCATCAACGAACACTGAATGATTAAGACCACAGAAATATTCAATGCTATCCTAATCAAAAAAGGAAATCATCGAAATGTGTATGGTCACTGATGAGTCACGTCGCTTACAGGAGATGTCCATATTATGTGACACATGCTTAGTAAAGTAAAATTTCTCATTAGAATACAGTCTTTTGGCAAAATAAAAATTTCAAATATGGATTGATGAAATTTATGAGGTACTGAAGGTCTGTATTCGTAATTATGAATTTTGTTACTGCCAAAATTCAACCAACAATAAAAATTTCAGCACGGACGTTTTGTCGTGTATTGGTAATACCATGATGATATTTTGGTATATGAAACGAGTTTGAACTAGTTTGTCGATTTCACAAGGCTGTGTTGTTCGTTCGAAGAAAGAAATTATCAAGAAAGTGATTTTTACAACAAATTCACAATCGATTCGGATATTTCACGGCAAGAAATATGCTAACATCACCTTGTTATTAGATCATTTGAGAGTTTTTATATGCATTCATTTGAATGAATTACCTTAAATAAGGCAATATTAACTTAAAAAAATAAAAATTGAGATGAAATGACGGTGAATCTGAATAAGGTAACAATAAGGAAAAATTGCAGGAATGTATACACTTGGTAAGTCCCAGTAGAAGCGTTAAAGTATGATCTCATCAAAGAACACTGAATGATTAAGACCACAGAAATATTCAATGCTATCCTAATCAAAAAAGAAATCACCGAAATGCGTATGGGTCACTGATGGGTCGCGTCGCTTACAGGTGATGTCCATATTATGTGACACATGCTTATCAAAGTAAAATTTCTCATTAGAATACAGTCTTTTCGCAAAATAAAAATGCCAAACATGGATTGATAAAATGTATGAAGTACTGAAGGATCGCGCCGTCGTAGGCAATGTCATCAATATTTTATTTTTATAAAATTTAATTTCACAACACTCTGTTTAAAGCTTTGGGACAATTCATATGCGCGAGGGGATTTAATTTTGCAAATTTGGCAGTAGCACATGAACACTCTGATATTTTTAACGACGATCAAATCAATGTGAAAATAAGTTGTGTAGTAAATCTTTGCCATCTATCGGGCCAATAGACTCAGGCGTTGCATACGACATTACTTAGATTGAATTTCATAAAAAGAGTATTTAAGAAATTTTCCGCCATATAATATAAGTTGAGGAAGCGTATGTTTCTCCAAACGTTTTGCCGATAGAAAAGAACGTCTGTATTCGTAATTTTGGATTTTGTTACTGTCAAAATTCACCAACAAATAAAATTTCACCAACAATTTGCCGTGTGCATTGTATTAGTGTTACATTCTTGTTGTGTTGAATATACTTTTAATATGGATGTCAAAGTTTCCTCAAGAACAGCAAATTTTAGAACAGAAATACCCGGGATATTGAAGAATTGTGGCACACATATTCCGTTTTTATTTGGGTTATAGGCAGTATAGCGGCCTCACCCCATTGACCATTGATTCGCTTATGTTTAAAGTGGTCGGACAACGTATCGGTAATATTGGATTGTGTGATGCGGGCATATATGCATATACGTTCTAACTTGCGATACCAACATTTTAAACATGGTATAATTTTTTTAAGACAGGGGGATACTATATTGCATCACTTCAATAGTATATGCAAATACTCCTTATAAATAGTTATCACTTTTGCAGTACGAGGGAACACGAAAGGTTGACAAAACTTGTCACTTTGTTTCACTTACAACTCATAACAATGCATGTCTAGCCTCATAAAACAGCACGGTTTAGTACATTTTATCTAATTTATTGAAAACAACATGTTTATTTTACTATTCTTCCCGAGGAAGAAATTTTTGTTTTGAGGAATAGACTATTTGCTGCTAATATTTCTATGTTCTACGTTTGTCCCATCCATGAATCGAGATAACACGAGAAACGATGATACTCCCAGGAAAGACAAAATTTGTTTCTATATGACTCTGATTCATTCGATTTTCATTTGTTATAAATATAAGCAATTTGTTGCATTTTAAAATCTATTTTCATTTTTGCAATAAAAGATATTGGCTCGAATTTATTATTTATTCTTCTTTTTGGGGAATTACAGATAAAGAAACGTTTTGATAACGAAAGCGCATTTTAAGCAAAGACTGGACAGCCGCTATTAATTTGCGAAATGCGATTGGAATCGAAACAAATATAAAAAAAACGATTTCACTCAGTTTTACATATGACAATTTATATATCATTTTTTCTTTGTTAATTCATAAATTATTTTATTCAATATTATGCAAATGATAAAATATAGAGTGGTATTATTAATTTTTAAAATTTTAACAGCAAATAATATTCACCATTGTAATAATATTCATTGTTGCATCGAATTAAATTTTATCATCTAGAAAATTTAATAATCATCCATCCTATTCACCTTCTACACCCAAAATAACTTTGGGTGTCATTATCTCTATTATTGTAAAACATCTTGACAAGAAATTACATTTGAAAGTTGTTTTGTTTCATTTTACACATTTTACGCAATACGATTTCTCAATAAAAATACTAGAAATTCAGGGATTTCCATTTGTAATTCTGTTACAACTTTTTTACTAAATGGCAGTCGATTTTTTTTTGCGTTATATGATTTTGCTAGGATCTATCCCAAAAAGTGTTTTAAAGTTTGCTAAAATAGTGTATTGAGGACCAGAGAACTTATTAAAAAGAATGAATCACTCTGGTAGTTTACAGATAGATTGAACAATCAGCAACAACATCCTAAGGAAAGAACGTAGGAATTGGTTTGCTATAGTAGAGCATAGTATTTACTGAAACCGAAAATGAGTTGCAGTTGGACTATTCGTGAATGATCTTGTGAAATTCGTAAACATCTTCTTGCTTAAGTTGTAAGTGAAAATATACGCTGAATCTGAATGCGACAATACAAAATGGCGGACGTGTTTGATGATCGTATGTTTTGTTTCTGAATTCTTGGAATGCGTGATTTTCGTTATCTCATTTTCGTGCAAAACAAAGTACAGAAGACACAGATATTTGTTTTCAGATAAATACTGCTCATTATCCTGCAAGAGATGACCACAATATTTTGGTATGGTATTGGATGATTGCTGGCTGCTGTTGTCAGGCACGTTAGCAAAGTTCGATGAAATATTATATTTGCTGGAGAGTAGAGATAAAGTTTGTATGATTTGAATTAATGTGTTACTTTGGTCATGTTGTAGGATCCCAAAGAGACAAAATATTATTTAAATAACTATTGTTAAGCTTGAGTTATTGATGGATTGCTCCGCTGAGGCGCGGTCCGTCTTTGACTCAAACTTAACAAACTGAAATTGGATTTAGATTTTCTGGTTCCGAAAAAACTAGATATTTCTACTAACCTCTGGAGCATCTACTCTCTTAAGCATCTAATACTCTTTTCAAATATATTTTTCATTTAGATCGCGGCTCACTCGCTGTATCAAATCTCTACTACTTCCATCGAAATAGTGACAAAGTACAGAAGTTAAATATAACAAAGATGAATTAGCAGCCAAACAAAGAGACAAGGACGTGAACAGAATCAAATTTGTTAAGATCAGAAAAAATATCTTAAACCGTCATAAAGACTTGTAGCCCGTTATATTATTGGATTAGCGTCCTAATTGTTTCCTAGACTTTGGCAAAATGTGTTTGGAGAACAATTTCGCGACTAGGGAAGACTAAAACAATAAGAACACGATTCTGGTCATAAGACAACGTGGGATCTCGTGTTAGTGAATTGATCAATCTGTGCGAGGCATTCAAAAATATTCAAATCTATTATGAAAGTAATATTCAACGCATGACATTTTGTGTAGAGCCAGAAAAATGACAGAATATGATATGTTGAAAGCTAGCCAGTGAGGGACCGCGTTCAGATGTGGTTCATGCGCCGTCTCAAATTTCTTCATCATTTTGAGAAATATTCGCGCTTCCCTTTAAACAAGAATGAACGGTTTTAAACTGGCAATATTTGATTTGTTTTCCTTCATAATATAGATGGGAAAATTCTTGTACTCAATTTTGAACACACTAGCTATCAGAAATAAGCACTGTAGCATCGCCCAGAGCAGATACCACTCGCTGCACTTTACCGTGATGGTTCAGTTCCGTTTGGGATGTTTTCCGTTTAGAGTGCAGGTACTATATTTTAGTAGCTCTTTGCTATTGAGTGGCTGTGGGTTGGTTCCCTTTGGAAGCTGCTTCCAGCCTTGCTCAGAGTGAATTTCAATAAAAACAAAAAACTTTTAGTATAGTGAACTATAGTGAACGGTTTTACGATATAAGGACAATTTTACACAGAATCTAAAATTTGTGAGAAAAGAACTAAACAACGACCACTCATATATCGAAGAGCTAGTCACAAAAAGTACCAAAACCGGCAACTACATTTCACGCTGAAACATTGCATACAGATCTGAATTACTATATAGTGGAGTTTTAAATTTGTCAAAATTATTCTTTTTAACTTTTGCTAGGATAAAGAAGGGTATTCGCATTATTGAGACAAATGAGAAGTTTTGAAAGAAAGCACATAATGAAACCGGTTTGCGGAGTTATAAAATCAACACAATTTCCTAGTATTAGCCTTCTATAACAATTTTCATTAATGTTTATTATTTATCGTAAGTACTCGTTCTGTATTCGATTACAAAAGTAATCAGAAATCTATATAAAAAACAAGATGTGAAAGCAACGAATGAACGGGTTTTGCAGGAATTCTAAAAACAAAATACCTCACGAGTATGTGGCTTTTGTGCCAAAATCGAGATAGCGATCATAAATTTATTTTGTATAATAAAAGTGTCACGTATGCTTTTTTCGGTCAATACTCTTGAGTTGTCGAGTATTCGCTAAATAGTCATGATGAACAATGATCCTATGATATGGTTTGTGGTTTCGATAGTAAATAGATATAGTGTAATCAAATAGAAGAAATCTCAGCGGTAAATTTGGGGCACGGAGAAACCATTTCCAAGACTATTCATTGCGCTGAAGGTTTTGTTTATAATATTAATAAGGACGCACCGATGACTTTATTTACTCGAGGATAAGCCTATACTTACACATTCTTGACTTATATCGATCTTTTCAGGCGCTGGATGCGTCCACCCCATCTGCCTCTAAAACCCCCACAAATGTATTAATATCACGGGGAAAAAGTAAAAAAATCGCTCACATTTGACGCGCGTTTTATTAAATTAAAAAGAGATAATGCTGTCAATTTTTCAGACTTCAATTTGGCACATTTTTAACCCCTCAGATACTGTTTCACGCAAAATAAATTCTTTGTAGCGATTTGTATGTGATTTTCCTCTTCGTCAGTAAGTTGTAATCTTTGGCCAAAAATTTTTTTCCTGTAGCGTACATTATGACGTCATAAATTTTGACTATTTAAAAAAGCATCCCTCCGCATCGGAAATTTCTGATCCGCTAATATCAAAAAGCACATTTCTGGGCACTGAGTCTTTCCCAATACATCCATAATTTGTACCAATGACCAGTCAGTCGTACATGCTTCACTGCAAAAATTTCTTTACTGAAAAGTGATATGTTGAAGAGATGTTGTTCAGGCAGTTTACCTATAGTGGAGTGTCGAAAATATCCGTCGAAATATTTTTTCTTGCTTCGCCATTTTGACCTAAGGATAACATTGAGTAAAAGATAGCAATTCGGTTGCAACAAGGTACCCTCATAGTTTTAGATATTATGCTCAACCGGTGAAATGCAAACAGATTTGGTATAAGATATTGTAAAAGGGATTCGAAATTCCTTCACTAAAATGGCGTTGCCGTAATTCATCACTGCTACTGAAACTGTAACGGCAAGTGTGCTCAACCATAATAATTTTGCATACTATTTAATTTCCAATATAGCAGTGCAAAATTTTTAATGGTAGTTCTAGAGTAGAAAAAAAACGATAAAAAAGCGTACCGACCAGAGCAGTGGTTCTCAACTTTTTCAAGAAAATTTACCTTAAAAGGCTATTCCAAGATTTGCATAAGCAAAATGAACGCTAAGACCATATCAAATTATTTTTAACGTCACAAGCGAGATTCTTTCCAAACCAAAGACCTTCCCATTGCAGACCCTTTTGAAACTGCAATGAACAATCAGGAAATCTAAAGAGATAAAATAGCATACTAAAAAGTTTAAATTCCCTTAGCTGCATCAATCATAATGATTAATTGATTTGCTCTGTTCTAGACAAGTGTCAATGATGGATCGAGCCATCAGGTTTGAGGAAAATTTCGCGAATGCCGACGAAAGAATTACAGACAACGAAATCGCATTTTCAATAAGGAGTGAGAAGAAGACATAATCCATAGATACAAGATCTTTTGAGGGATTTCCCGACTTGGTCATAGGAGATTTTATCGGATTGGTAGCTTCTGACTTGCGCCATCTCGCGCAGAAAGTATTTGAAGAAAACAAAAAAGAAGGTTCAGATTCAACAGTAAAGGTCCTTTTTTGCTGAAACGATGGGTACAAAAATGATTTAGATTTTATTTTTTCAACAACTATCATTTTTTCTATTTAAATTCGCTCTGAGCAAGACCGGCCAAACAGAACTAACAAACTGACACATAACAAACAAGAGCTACCGAAAGATGTAGTACCAGACACTGAACTCCAAGCGGAAAACATTCCATGAGGAACTAAACTGCTACGATAAAGTGCAGTGATTGGTGTCTGCCCTGGGCAACGGTAAAACCATCTACCACTACTTTGCCTCCAAGGAACCAAGACTCTAAGAGGATTTTGGACTGCGTGATTTTTATAGAGACAGTTCCTCAATATACAACATACATATAGTTACTTTCATTCTAGATATAATTTGTGGTTTATGCGATCAAATTTATTTCATTTTTATTAGAAACGTTAAGATAACTTAATCTTCTGTAATAATTAAAATTTAATCTACAAATTCTAGATAATCACAATTACCTCACATTTTGACCATATTTTGTTCCTTAGTGCAGAAAAATCTATATTTTTTCTAATCGTACAGGTTAAGCGAGTTCGACGTATAAATAACGCAACATTATACGTAAGATAAAATCTCACGAACTACGCATTACACGCAATTGATTGAATCTGGGCACGTACGAAAACGTAATCAAATAAATTCTATTTTAGGGGAAAATGAGACTATAGAATAGTTGGACTTTAAACATCGGTTATACACGGCCTTTGCGCAGCAATCGACCTTATCATATTCTAACCTAAAACACGACGATCTTATACTACATGCAAATTAATCTGTCACAAAAAATTTAAAAACACGGCAATAACAATAGGCTATGGTTTGATCACTTTAGATTCATATTACCGTTTATTTGACTTCAATGCATGCTAAGGTAATTCTGTAGTAATATTAAATGATGCAACTCCCGTACAAAAATCGTCTATAAAAAGAAAAAATCTACGAATGTTTAAAATTGGAAAGCGTCGCAAATCGAGTATAGGTTATTGGCATATCGGTGCATCAATAAACCAGTAACCAATCATAAACTACTTAGGGATAAACCTGAAAATGCTGTGAATCTTAAACTATTATATCTCGATGTGGGTCCTAAAGCAGTAGAACGATTCCATTTTAAAATAAAAAATAAATTCATTATCTATCTATTAGTTAACACTAACTATACCTGACCTTTACGCAAAGGTCTCTAATTACCAAACATGAAACCACGTTTTCTACTGATCTTGTCGTAAAATGACATTAAACACAAGTGGGACTGCAAAAATACCAACATGAAATGCAGAGAATATGAAAAACAACATGCAATAGTACTTCCTTATTAAAGGCACATTGAACTTTTGTTTGAGTGGCGTTGAGAAATGCCGCAGCAATTTCATCATAGTTCAAACGAGCACAGCATTTCTATAATGGATATGTCCTTCCGAATCGTCGTTTTTTTTTGGAATTATGGTAATTTTTTTTTCATAAATTTATTCGTTCTGCAGTGAAATCATGATAAAGGAAAACTAACATATTGTAAAATTTGTCATAAATCATGACTGTGCTGAAAATGGGTAAAAATATGTTCAAATACCAGCAATTTCGTTTATCTGAAATGCTGAACCATTGAACCGATTAAACTCAACTACAAGGACAACCATAGTTGCAAGACTCGCTTACTTTTCTAATGATAAAGTTCGACGGAGCATAATTGCATAATGCTTGGCAAAAATTGGGTTGATTGGGTTACCACGAGTATGGGCCATGCTTGACGAAAAAACTTGATTGGAAAACCATCGTGGAATCTAAGACTGGACGAGAAAAATTTTTTTATCACAAAGCATAAAGCTTACTGAGAATAGGATATTTCTCGGCATGTGTTGCAAAATGCATTTAACTAACTGTCTATCTGTCTGCAAAAAATCAGAGGATGATGACTTACGTCTGGGCATAATTTCAATGGGTATTCTTACTGGGTTTAGAGAAAAAGTGCACGGAATTAGAGAAACATACAATTTCATAAACATGTAATCAAAGTAACGTGAATAACCGGTTTGCTCACCTTCTTTGATCTTGTCTGGTAATGTCGGCAAATGTCACACGTTTCTCATATTCGAATTTTCGTATATTATCCTTTTAACTATTTTCCAATAACATTTCTTTCTCTATAAGCAAAAAAATTAATATCTTGAATAGTCCTGTTTTACATGGTATGAACCGTAGATAAATAATATCACGGAGATGAAATCTGCCCGTAAGCCAATTTGATTAAAATAAATGCTACAAATAAAAGAAGGTTCCAAAAACTTTTCCAGTCAAAAATTTTACAATACTCATTCCCAGGACCTGCAAATGTTGGTGTCCTGCTCTTTCTGACCATTCTTCATCGTGATATTTTGAACTGTTTCTAATGTGTTCTCATATAAGCTTTGGTACAAACACGGCCAACAGGTTATATGAGAAATTATCTCTATACGTTTATTTTTAATTCCAGTAAAGCTTGCTTTACCAATTCTTGCATCATAAATTTAGTTTTGCGTTTGTTATGTTGCGAAAACATTTTTAATTTTTTGTTATATATGATTTTAATAAAAATCATGAAAAACTGGAAAGTCCACTTCTGTTTCGACAGTCAAAACGAATATAAACACCTTGCCAACGGCAATATAATACCTAATTATAACTTGAGATTGTGAACTAGACTCGAAACCAGAGAACGGATAGACCAATTTTGCGGTGAACGATTTGTTTGAAATCAAAATGAAGCTCGACATATATTGTCACAAATTTTAAGGTAAATGAACATCAAACGCGGCATATGTTCAGAAAGATTTTAGATAGTATCCCAATGTATTCTGTCAGTTTTTTTTCTAATATTGCACACTGATAAATGACGCGGTTTTAATGTCCGGTTCGTCTAATCGTAACTATTTCTATACAGAATCAAACGGTCAACGTGAACCAATAACATTTGCAGAATGTCATGCACCGAAGGCCTGATATCGACCATTTTGTCGATAAAACCATGCATGACTGCCGCGTTTCTGACGAAGCGTACGTGATGCGTCTCGAGTTGTGTAATTTTAATATTTTGGTGCATGGGCCATTGATTGGTAGGAGTATCGATGACACAATCTACCAGTGGCGCATCTCCAGCAAAGTGTAACTTTTGGATATTCTATCTATATTCTATCTTTTCCTTGGCTCTGTCTGGAGAACAATAATTTCCAACTTACAAATTAGACGATTTTGCTGTCCTCCAGCTATTTTGACAAAACCTCTATCTACGTCAATCTTGTTGTTCATAAAAGCTATTCTTGAGGTCACTTGATCAGCGGTTACCCAACACGAGGGTGTGAAAGAACTTACCTCCGCCCATTATTAGCAATTGCCTTTCGGCGCCGTTTACCATATGACGTCTATGTGTGTTCATGGCCGTCTTTTAGTTCGTTCTATCATGTCCTGGCATTAATCCAGTGGTTCTCAACATTTTTCTTTTCGTGGCACATTTCCGTTACACCAAAATGCTGTTGGCCAATAAATTTTTATGAAGGCAAGAACCTATAAAATATATCGCAACGATCGCAGACTGAAAAATCGCATTCAGTGCGCATGTACGGCACGATTTATCGCAAGAATCGCAATTGCATTTCGCATGCATGTTGGGGAATCCCAGTCGCAAGCCTGTGTGTACCAGGATTAACATTATGTTCCAATAAAATAAAAAACTCAATTCCTCCCCAAGTCATTATTCTTGTACAATTAAGTATAGTTGCACAAAGAAAACTAAATTCTTCAATAAATAGAGGTTTTTTAAATTGGTCTGCGGCTCACTGGTTGAGAACGACTGCATTAATCATAACTCCATCTCTAATATATGTACACCGAAATCACAATTTTTTTTTCTTTGTGCTAATTACATGTATTTCCATGTCAATGCCGTCACAATAAGCTGCAACTTTTGTCCAAAAATATTTATCAGTTCTCTTATCCGCATCATCCTTACTAGATGCGATATCCCTTAATCCCCACAAGAGCGCTAAGCTAAACAGAAGTTTTGTTAAAGTCACACGTTTTGTGAAGTCTGATTCCCAGGTTATATACTCGACTAGCGCTACCCGGACTGATTTCAACGCCAAAAAACTACTCTTCCATTCCCCCTACGCTCCTAGGACTTGATTTTGCAACACACATAGAGATCCCGATTTTCTCAAGCGGAACTTTTTGCTGAGAGAATCATTATCTCAACAGAATATAACTAGTACGGGCAAAAGTGTTGAGGAATAGTGTTGGAAAACGCGTAGTCAGTTCTTTAGTGTACTTTACCAAGTGTATTTTATATATTTTTTTTCAATATCTACTAGTACTCAGTTTAACCGTTCCGAATATGTTCCTCTGATTTTTTACCTGGCGAATGTACTAGGTGAAATAAGTAAATTCACAATTCTAAACCAGGTACTGATGAAGCTCATTCAAGAAACTAGGCACCTAGTAAAGAAACGTAGGTATACATTAAGTATATATTCAATATAAAAGTGCACAAAACTAAATGAAATGCAGGAATGGGAACTAAGGAAGCCCCATCCCTGACAGATGACTATTAACGCGAGTTTCAAAGTCATGTATTATCTCGATCAGGAAAACAGTAGGAAGGAAAGTATTCCAAAGTTTAGAGGTTCTTGGTAAAAAAAAATTGCGACGATGTGAGAAGCTTTGAGCGCCGAAAGAAGTTTGGGGCCAATCACATTATCCCACGCTGAATACGGTCGAGCATGCTCAGAACAGTAGCAGCGGTACTGCCTCAAATGAGACAACAATACTACATGTATAAATGAAGAATGATTTCGAGAAAGAGATAATGGTGAGTTCGATATGTAGAATCGACTTTCATTGAGCCATGTTTAGCAATACTAGTGACATAGTCATTCCAACTCATGTCCTTAGAAGGTGTAAGGCCCACGAAACGAATTTTTGGGGGTTCTTCAAGAACTGTACCGGTCCTAGCCTTGTATGGTAAAGGAGATTACCAATTAATATTTCGCCTAACTTTGTTAAAATTATAAGAAGTGGAGGCAGCGCCTAAAATGAATCAACTAACGGTCATTCATGTGGCAAAGAGAGACAACAAAACGCAATACCAGCCCTCTTTGCTTAATCGGTAAAGCGTTTTCGATCTGCACATACCTGATCGTACTGACGCAGGATTATGTGCGAGTCTCTGGACGGCGACCTCGTCGGTGTACTATGGTTCACGTAAGCACAGCTTACGGTTTTCTCCACCAACCAGATCCATGCCCGATAAAAAATAGGAAATATGCCAAGCTAAAGACCCTTACCCTGATTCGGAACTGATGTCTGCACGAGAAGTCGTTGTTCGCTACTCTATAACATCAGGCAAAAGATTGAATATGTTAATGATTTTGTTAGCATCTCAAACGTGAAAAGCCTGTTCAATGCACGTCATTAACCAACCAACCTCGTATGAACCGACCTAATTACGTACTTCAAATAACATTAGGCTGAATTCTCGGCTTTGTCTCCTGCAGGATAAAAATAAAATCGTATCCTATTTAGTTGTCCCTTCTTACAACACCGTCCCGTTTAACCCCATCTTCCCCTATCCGAGTATCACCGCAATTAATGTGAAAGGGGGTCCAGACCTCAAATGCCAAATATTAGTAATAGAGCGTTTTTATACCACGCAAATTCAACCCCGAGAAATGAATTTTAAGAGGCTGGGTCAATAATTATTGGCGAACAACTGTGCACCGAACCCAAAAATTAGTAGGCGTAATAGGAATCAGAGCGAAATCACTCAAAAAGTAATGCAATGTATCCGCACGACAAATTTACGTGTATAATTGTTGCATTTAAGTGTACGGTATCACCCTGAGCAAGGTCTTGTACAAGCACTCAAGCGGTCACTCATATGCGAACAAAGTTAAAAAGATAATGAACACTTCGATTCAGTCAAGCCTACCCAAGCTATTAATTAACCTGGTCTACGGCGATCATACATTAAGTGATGGTAGTGTTTGATGAAGCGCCCACGCACTACACTTTAAACAATGTTTGTTCCATTCCCCAACAAGATTCAGTCCGTGCTTTCAAGCAAACCCTGTCCTTTTGTAGCATTCAAGTTCACCAGCGACCGACCTATTGCCAGTGAGTGACTTAAAGCGCTACACCAGAGAGACTGTTATAGAAACCGGTGAATATCTGTTGCATGAAACACGATTTGGGCCAACAATGTAAGACGTAACTTCAATATCGAATGTGTGGAACATGGAGCGTGGAGCGGTTATCTATTATCAAAATAATTATAAAATGCCTAGAGTACATCGTTGTGCCAAGTTACTTTATTATGAACTTTTTGACAGATTACTCATAAAATAAAAATGCTACCAAATTTACTACTTAAAAGTGCTGAGTAGTCAAAAACATAAGAAAAGCAGAAAGACCAAAACTCCGGATTTTTTTTTCGTATTTTTCAGCATTTAAAGTGAAGAAGAATTACTAACAATTATAGCTCAGCTTCACATTGAAAATAAGATTGTTCTGTTATATACCTCACTGATTTTTTCATGTATATAGGCAATTCAGTCGAACCACACAGCGTACAATTAGACTGAATTTTTTGCGTAAGTAAATTAATATAATTAGAAAATTTATTTTGTCACCACAGACGCCACTTACACTTAACAAAAGATTTTGGACATTTATTTTCGCTAGGTTGAAGGATGTGTTTGAAACTTGTTTTTGAAATTCATCAGAAAATAGATGATAAATATAATTTTGAACACATAAATAAAAATGAATTCTTAAATTAAAAACTTTTACTTGAAAAGGTGTGATAATGCCAGGAATGGTGAGAGCATTATTATTATTTTTTTTGGAATTCGTTCCGAGCAAGGGAACCCCCATCCCTGATAGATGTCTATTAACGCGAGTTTTGAAGCCTTGTAGGTCAACACGATCAGAAAAGCAGCAAGAAGGCAAGGAATTCCAAAGTTTAGAGATTTTTGGAAAAAAGCTTCTTGCATAAAACTGTTTGTGGTATTGTGGAACCCTCCACAGCGAATAAGTGCGAATTGGTAGCCAATCGTGTTGACCGATTAAAAATTTTGTTCGGAGGAACGATAGCAGAAAGCTCCCTTGAACAGAGACCATTATAATATCTGTAAAATAAACATAGTGAGGCAACGTTGCGGCGGTGTTTCAAACTTTGCAGACCTGAAGGAAGTTTAGGGCCAATCATATTGATAACACGCCGTTGAATACGGTCGAGCATGCTGAGAACAGTGACAGTGGCACTGCCTCTAATGTGACAGCAATACTCCATACAGGGTCGAATCGATGAATTGTACAAATGGAGATTGATTTCGGGAGTGAGATAATGGCGAACTCGATATAGAGGACCAACTTTCATCGAAGCTTGCTTAGCAATTCGAGTGACATATTCATTCCAACTCATGTCCTTAGACAGTGTGAGTCCAACGAGACGAATATTTGAGGATTTCTCTAAAACAGTACCAGATAATAAAATTTGAGTTGCATTCGTATCAGTGTAACGATTACTTGATAAAACTTTGGTCTTCTCCGAGTAAAGAGTTACCTGCCAAGTGTTACCCCAATTAGATACTGTGGCCAAATCACACTCAAGCGATTTTGCCAGAGCTAGACGTTGTTCCGGGGGGATTTTTCGTTAAGACAAGAATATAGAGTAAAATCAGCGTAAATTACCAAATCACATATCAAATTATCGGGCAGGTCATTAATATATATCAAGAACAAAGTTGGATCAAGAATCGACCCCTGAGGGACACCGGATGAAATGGAATAATTTCCTGAACGTTGTCCGTCCAAAACAACATTAATCTTGCGATCGGATAAGAAAGATTCGACAATTGAAAAACTTGACCAGAAATCCCATGCGAATAAATTTTCTGCAACAGACCTTGGTGCCAAACTCTGTCGAATGCTTTAGAAATCTAGTCTAATCTAGTCTAGAGCAACCGACTTTGCCTCCCCACAACGATCAAGGGCACGAAATATTCGTTCGGTTATTACTGTCAACAAGTCAGCAGTAGAGCGAGAACGACAAAAACCATACTATTTGTCAGTGGGGAGACAAAGCGACTCCAGGTGTCAAGAAATTTTATTATTAATAATTGAATCAAAAATTTTACTGATGATTGGTAAGAGACTAATTGGACGATATTTATTGGGATCAGTTCGATCGCCACAGTTTTTTGAATGCCGGCACAGTCGTTGCACATTCCCATGTATTGAGGAAGGTGCATTCTTTGACTTTTATTAAGCAGTTAAACAAAATAGCGGACAACTCAGGTGAAAGAATCTTCAGAATCAAAGATGGAATGCAGTCAGGACCAGGGGATATGTTCGAATCGAGTTTGGCAATCACTATTGAGACAAGTAGCGGAGTTACTGACATGTTCTCCAATGTAATGTCAGTTCGATTTGGAAAATTAGCTGGTGAGGTACCAGAAACCAAACCAAGGCTGCAGTTATTAGAGAACATCCTTGCAAACAACTCCGCCTTGTCTCTAGAAGAACACAAAATTTCGAGGCCATTTAAAAGAAGAGGGATACTAGCCCCAGTAAGTTGATTTGGCTTCGCCATTAGGTTGATTTGGCTTCGCCATTAGGTTGATTTGGCTCATTCCCGAAAGGGGGATGGCACACATGCACGGCTACGACAGTTTGCGACTTGTTGTCGCCGATACCCAACACACACATCCGCGATTTTCAATGCCCCGTGCGATGGACACGGCTGATTTTCGTGCTGCTACGGCTCTACGACAAAGTTGAAGTTGTTCAACTTTGTCGTAGACCCGTACGACTGACTGACATTTTGCTGCAGATTTTGGCGTTTGTATTGACTTGTTAGTAATGTTTATAAAGAGTAGATGCTAATAATCGATTTCTCTGGGGCTGGGGAGGTAATTTTACACCGTATTATTTGATACTATCTCATCATACGCTACTGGTACAAAATAGGCTACCGGTATTATTAAGCGTATGCCTGTCGAATCATTGAAAATAAATATGTGTTTCAATGAATTTAGGTTGTAGAATTTTTGTATATTCCTATGCAGCTTTATATATCAATTGCAAAGGAATAAATAATTTGTAGCTGTCGGCCATCGTATCGGGGACGTGTGTATCAAAATCGCATGCAGCCACCATCGGCCATGAAGTGGCGGATCGGGAATTCCCCGATCGTTGCCGTTTTGCCGTATATGTGGACAGCGCCCATGGGCGAATGTTGCGATTATCTCCCAGTTGTGATCTCGTCTGATTGGACCTGGCCGTCATTGCTGTGTGTGTTTATTACCTGTGATGTCTACCGCACCTTTGATGTTTACCGCCCTTTAATGACATGCGCACGATTGTGTGTGCGCCCGTGGTTATCCTTGTTGTGTTTTCTTTTGAATAAAACCATTGGATGTTTTGCCGTTGTAAAGGGTGGTTGTGCTTATGGTCTGGCGTTATGTTAGGGAAACTCTAACTTTACTGGTGTGGTGGCAGCGTCGGGATCTGATTCTACGTTCATCTACAGGATGCTGTCGAAAGTTTCGGAATGGTTTCTCGCACCAATGCAGTCTAAAAGCAGCTATAGCAATGTGCATTTCATTCAGTCCAGTTCAGCAAAGGATTTTTTCTAGGCGATACGGCCTGACGATGCCAAAAGCCTTTTGTAGGAAACTGTCCGCGACCTGTCAGATTTTCCCCGTCGTCTTGCAGCTGGTGTTCAGCGACGCACGTCATCTGCCGTGCTTCCAAGCGAAATTGAAATTATACGAAAGACCCGATTTCAGCAAATGATCTGCGGGAAGACATACTCGCCCAACGCACCATGCACAAAGTCGACTCAACATTTCCCGCTCATTGAACTCCCATATTAATCAGTGCGAGAGTTTTCTCTTCAGCGAAGGATCCAGCGAGTGACTTCGTGAGTCTATTATCCACTGTTTATGCACAATTTTAGCGAGCATGTGCGTACTCTACAAGTGAAGTCATATTCTCTTCAACGTTGACTCCAGCATCTGGCTGCGGGAGTGTATGGACGCCTTTCCGTTGCCAAATGAGTTCGTATTCAATTCCTGCCATGGGAGAACGTCACACAACTGCATTTCTCGATGCGAATGACTCCAGCAAATGGCTTCGAGTTTTGCAGTCGGGACAACCCATAAATGTACTATTACCACCGACTAGACTTGGACGGACAAAGTCTATTCTTAGACGATTCCTGAGCGATGGTTTCGTGAATTTTCTTCCCGACCAGCCGCCTTTGATGTTTAACAATGCTTTAACCGTGCTTATAAATATTCTTATTGAAGATTTCAATAATATCTTGAGCTTATTTTGTGAATCGTGTAAACCTATTATTTCTCATTGTTTCTTGACATTAATGATTTGGTGTGGTATTCTTTTAAAAAGGGCGCCACCCATATGGTCATTTTGGATTAAATTTATCTAGCCTGGTGTCGTCCCATACAGTGAAAATTGATAATGCTCTTTATTACGTGGAATTTTATCTAATTGAATTAATACTTAACTTGACCTAAAATTAGTAAACAAGTTTTCTGGGAGAGGGAATCGCAGACATTCATTTTTTTATAAGATCAATTTTCACAATGTATTTGCGATTAATGTATGTACTTTCAACTCAGCTTTACTACATAACTTTGCTTACACAATGCCTTGTCCACATACGGTGTTTATGAAAATGTATATAGTGTATATTCTTCATTTCGTTTTACCATTCAGTGGTTTATCGTAATCAACATTGTCATATTTTCATCATCCCGAAATTCTGTTTCGATTTAGTATTTTTACAAAATCTTTTAATTTTTCCAGTCTAGGATTTCTTTTGTGCCTTGACGAATTGGTCCATGTTAGTGATAGAGTTCGTACTAACATGGCGTTGTTATACGTTTGTTTTTATTCGCTGTTAGGGCATTTTAGCCTAACATTCTATTCATAGTTAACCATTATTTATCAATTTTTCACACATGTTTTTACCAAGAAAAGGGGATAAAGAAGATAGACAGACATGATTGGGATTTTATATGTATTCCAAATTATAGGCAATTTGTGTTGTAATGTTGTTCTTACTTACTGTGCAAAATCAGATTCTTTCCGGTTTTTGACACATCACCAAACCTTTTTCGGTTGATAACTTAGTATCAGCACGATTTGTTGTATATTCACAAAAAATAGAATGGAAGAAAGTGGTTGCGCCAGTAAGTTGACTTATTCCCTTACATGGGCGTATGTTGCCATTATCTCCCAGTTGTCGTGGTCTCGTCTGATTGGACCTGGCCGTCATTGTTGTGTATGTTTATTACCTCTGATGTCTACCGCACCTTTGATGTTTACCGTCCATTAATGACATGCGCACGATTGCGTGTGCGCCCGTGGTTATCCTTGTTGTGTTTTCTGTTGAATAAACCATTGGATGTTTTCTGGTTGTGCTTATGGTCTGGCGTTATGTTGGGAAACTCCAACCTTAATGGCGTAGATTTACCCCTGTTCATTACATTATTTATTCTTTTCCAAAAACCTTCGGAACCAATTTTTGTTGTGAAATTTTGGATTTGGTGGATTCCATGTATCGTGTTTTAGCAATTCTGAAAATGCTTTTACAATTATTTTGAGCCTTTCTGTGAAGTCATCTGTTATTGCTGCTGGAATGTCAACGGTAGCGGTGGAAACGATGATTTCTTGTCGCTATTACCGCCGAGCATTCGGGTGAAAACAATGGGGCAGAGTGGGGCTTCACCGGGAATGTTCGGTGAGGAATGAATTCATCAATTTCAAGGCGTATCCACTCTGCGATTTCCACCACACACTCATCAGCAGGCAACAAGAAAACACAACTCCACGGCACATCGCGAAGGAAGTGCGAAAAGAGTCCCAAGTCACCGCCCTTGTAGTTATAGGAAGTGCGGTGAAAAGGAGATTCTTTACTTATGAGAGTCGGATTTATTAATCTCAGCCGCAAAATGACGTGGTCGGAAGTACCAAGTGGGGGCTGGGGAACCAGGGTGAATACATCACCTGGATCAGAGACAAAACAAAGATCCAGTCGGGAAGGAGCGTGAGCCGGGTTGTCGGGGATCCTAGTCATAAATTCCACCATCTTTGTCAATGACTCAGTAATGACGAAATTGTGTGTTTTAATTCCGGCCAGGTCAGTTGCAGATGAATTCAACCAGGTATGGCAGATGGACAAGACATCAAAATCTTGTCCATCTGCAAAGAGGTGTCGTCCAGGACAGAACAATCTTGGGTTGAGGGGGATCGGTATACGAAGAATAGGAATGATGTCGATGTCAGAAGCGACATGCGCAGGCACAGATACGAAGGTGATGTAGGCCCAAAGGCAAATGCACGAGCTACAGGCAGATTGCTACGAACGTAGACAGCTAGCCCGTGCATATGCCTTGGAGAATCCTTGCGTATGAGCGGCAAATAACCCTCGACTCCAAAATAAGAAAATGAGATTCCAGGATCAGGGTTGGTCTCGCAGAGTACAAGGACGTCTAGACTATTCCTCGCAAGGAATGATTCCACAGAAACGAAGTTTCCTCTCAACTCACGAACGTTAGAAAACAAATTGAAAGATTGTTGACCGTGAGATTCTTAGCACCCCGTCCCTTATTGCGGGACTGGGGGCCATTGGCTTTATTCGGAGGCGTCATAATATGTGAAAAAAAAACAGCAACTGCACGCTGAGCAGGAAACATTCGAAAGGAACTGAAATGCCATCTTTGGAAGCAGTGAGTGGTATCTACCATGGACGAGAGTATGAACTCTCTACCACTTCTGGAGATTAGGATTACGCTTGGTTTACCTTCTGTCTATAGAACTGATTAAAGTGGCCCTGCCAGGAGAGAATATCTCCAGTCAGTATAGCGCTACAGATTGCAAAGGTAATAAGCCCATCCGCCACGACAAGGCAGAAAACCCATGGATATGAATCGACTAAAACCATGCTTGATCAAAGATAAATCCTATTCGGATAGTATACGACAAAATATACCCTTTCGCAAAAACGATACCAATATTTCGTATGTGCAGTCACTTCACAAGGAGCATTGTTGTCTATCTTTAAGACATGCTGAATTAGGTTTATGTAAAATGGGTGTTGCCATATTTTTAACAAAGGAATATAATTTCATTTTTTTCCGGCTTCAGAGCAAAGCCGAGAATACAGCTTAGTCATATGGCGAACTACGACCTCTCGTGCAGATAGCAGTTCCAAAAACCTATCCTATCCAGGGTTTACGTGAACCACCTTTTAGGAAGGGGAATTTTCTTTGAGAAGATTCTTCAAAGACTGGCGATTTCCACATACAGCATAGACTATCCTATCCCAGGTAGATATATATATATATATATATATATATATATACAGTATGGAAGATTTAATTTTTACCCTGCGGGAAAGGAAAGCCGAGAATATATGACGAACCACAATCTCTCGTGTAGGGCTTACGTGAGAACCACCGTGCACCGGCGGGGCGTCCATCAGACCTCTCGCATATTATCCGCATATAATCGTCATACCTCACGGGATTCGAACCTGCGTCGGGGCGGTCAGAGATGTGTAGCTCGAAGCGTATTCCCAAGGCTTTACCGATTGAGCTAATCGTGCACCCATTGAGCCAGCACATTGAATACGTTTCATTTTTCTACGAAAGTGGCACTTCATTTCATATTAATTTATAGTACACTGCCGTATTCTTGTTTACTTCCGGAATTTCTACATTTTACTTAAATCAAATAAATTATACACTGTAATAGTTTTCTGCACAGAATGACGACTGAAATGCAACATGTGCGGACGGTTTGGAATAGTGTTGTTAAGGCTGCAGTGCACGCTGCACGTTTACAGTTTACGCAGGTTGCGCTTGTTTTTCTAGGTTCGTTTTATTTTAATAACCTTGTACCTCTCTGTTCTGTGTTTCTTCTACAGTCTCATATACTGTATATAGTACAGGCCTAGTCTAGTTCAGTAATCAAATGTAAACGACCAATGTTCAAACATTTTGCCAGGTATCATTGCTCACCACAGCAGTTGCTTCAAAAATCATGAAATTTTGGACTTCTGCCAGTTTTCCCAGAATCTTTTCATTAGTGCGTAACAATTCTTTTTATGGAAAATATAAATGGGTTAAAAATGAATGGAGTGCTTCTACTTACAAATCATATTATGCTCAAGGGTATCCTGCAAATGCGAGTACAAGAGGGTTTTCAACACCTATTGCTCAAGAAATACGGTCTTTTTTGCAGACTAAAAATATGAAAGCTAAATCTGGGCCAACATGTTTCAAATGTGAAAACGTTTTCCCTAAACCGAAAGTCATTGGCAGACCCAGGAAAGATGGTGCATCCAACCAGACGTTGTTTATTAACAAAACGACAGGGGACTTTTTCTGTGTTGATTCAGGGCATAGTGGATCATGGAATGATTTCCGTGAACATATGAAAAATCCTTTATCTCTGAAGAGCGACTTTGAATATGAAAGTAAGTCAAGTGATGAGCTTGATGATTTAAAGGAAATTGAGAAAACATGGAAAAATTCTGTACCTCTTGATAAAGCGACAGATCTTATAAGAGAGGAAAGTTTGTGTAAATTTGGATTAGATGTCATTCCACTAACTGATTTGGAGATGTACGATGTGAGATTTAGCCATGATCTTAAAGCTGTGATTGTTCCTTGGTTTTCAAACTCAGTCATACCGCGGAATTCAAAGCAAGAATCAAAAGGAACACCAGTGGGATTAAAAATGTTTTCGATGCCAAAACATGTGGATTCGTCAGCGTATGAGGTATCTTACTTACCTAGAAAAGGATATTATAACATGCTGGGTCTTGCACAAGTACAGGCAAATGCAAAAAAAGTTGTACTAACAATGAATGAGTTCGATGCTATTGCTGTTAACTCATCAAATTCAAAATACAAGGCCATTTCATTGCCATTAGGCAACACTTATCTTCCTTTACAAGTTCTACCATTTTTGGAGCAATTTTCAGAAATAATAATCTGGTTCAGTAACAATCAAGTTTCGTGGGAAGCTGGTCGACAGTTTTCTAAAAAATTGGGTGAGAAGAGGTGAGTGATGAAGTGTGATGATAAACATATCCAGATGATATATTTGTATTAGCGGTTCTTTGATCTGAACGCAAATCTAAATATTTATTGGCAAAAGTTTTGACCATATCTACATTGCCATTTTACACTCTCCTAAAGAATAACACAAATTTGCAGTTTTATTAATGCTGTTTCTGATTGATCGCATATATAACAAGGACTGAAAAAAATTCAATAAGTCGAAAAAAATATTCAAATTAAAGGAAGCAAAAAAAATTGCAAATTTAAAAAGTAAATTTTTCAAGTACATATCTTTTGCATAATGATTGAAAAAAGTGTCTAACAATCACAAAAAATGTTTAATAGACTCAAATGGTCACAACTATATTCAATTGGTTTTCTTTCTTTTCATCTGTTAGGTGTCGCCTGGTGCGTCCCACTGCAGGTACACCAAATCCTCTTCAAGCTTTATCAAGAAACTTGGACTTGAATGAGATAATATCTTCAGCAGTGTCAGCTGAAATTAAGAATATTGTATCGTTCACTGATCTTCGTGGATTTGTTAAAGATGAATTAATGAATTGTGGTAAGCAATGATCCCAATCAGAAAAATTCTGCCGGCTTTTTTTGTCAAGTACGAGTCACTGATGAATTACGTCGCGATTCATCTGTGGCTCATACTCGTTAAAATAAAATTTCCGACTGGGATGTCTTTATATGTATTGAATCATTTATTATTCCGATTATTCTTCTCATATAACATTTCAATAGCATTATTGGACACCTTAACCCAAGTTGAAACTTTTTTGATTTTGAATTCACATCTGTCTGGCATCAATATCCAGCAATCCATATATTGTCTATGGTTGATCAGATTATTTTTTATTGAATAAGTTTTGAGTCATAATATATTTCCGTAATGTGATCTTTGGTTAAGGATATTATGGTAATTGATGAGCAACTTGATGACTTCCTATTATCTTTTGATGGAAATGAACTTTGCTCCATATCAGTATTTCTGTTGACATATCATACTATTGGTAAATTGTTTTTACAGAACTTAAGCGATTATATAAACAATATTTTCAAATGATGTCATGTTTTTTTTCTAAATTATTGAAGTGAGTGAAAATATAATTTGAGATCACTTTTACAACGGGAGTTTCCTAAATTGATAAGCATTTGAAGACACACATCACAGTGTAAGAAGTTAGGGTTTATATAAACAGTATAGATACAGTATACTTTAAAAGTGTGTCCTACAAAAGTTTTTTTTTTGGCTTACAAGGATTTTATTTTATAGCAACTCTAAGCTTAACAAAGGTATTATAAAGCTATTTTATTATCACCGAAAAAGGGCCTGCTGGAAACCTCAGAACTTCACCTTTGCTTATAATATTTATAATTTATGTTAATTATAATTTCACTAAATTAATGTTTGAATAAGTTTAGAACAGATTCAGATACAACCAAACATTCAAGCAATAAGTTTACTTTAGTTTAAACGTTCACTTCCTCTGGAATTACTATGAAAATGCTGTAAAATGCTGCAAAGTCTAATTTCCTATGATCCCGTCATTTTTTTTTTTGATGCTTTTAAATCACTTACAAGTCATTATTGTTGGGATTTAATAGCCGTATGATGATTATGTGTTGTAAAAATAAACAATGAAGACTCTTATTACTCACAACATGCATTCACTAAAAAAAAAGGCATAAATTACTCGTACAAATTTGATGCGACTCTGTAATACTTTGTGGCAAGTGGCACCTGCATTATTGTTGGGATTTAATAGCCGTATGATGATTATGTGTTGTAAAAATAAACAATGAAGACTCTTATTACTCACAACATGCATTCACTTAAAAAAAGGCATAAATTACTCATACAAATTTGATGCGACTCTGTAGTACTTTGTGGCAAGTGGCACCTGAAGAAAATATCTGTTATTATCTTCTGATGGGAGAATTTTTCGCTTGCTGCCGATTTGCCACACCATGTGTATCGCAAATCTTAACTGAAAAACCTAAATTGACTCTTTTTTATAGGTTTAATTTTGGGAATACTAAAATATTATCTCCAGGCAACTATAGTATAGTTGCAGAACCACTGACATTCCACAAGTCTGATTATGATGTTCAGTATATTATGGTAAAGTTGTATAAATTATTTTAAGATACGGTTTGTGGTGTGCCCTGGGCAAGATATACCAAATTAACGGAAAAGTTGAAAGGCCACAGGCGTGGTGAATTGACTGTTGTTACTGGTCCTACCGGAAGTGGTAAAACAACTTTTATGAGTGAATATTCCCTGGATCTTGCAATGCAAGGCGTTTCAACGTTATGGGGAAGTTTCGAGGTTCAAAATGTAAGGTTTGTGTGGTTCTATTTTACAGTTAGGTAACCAAAATATACTATCTTCAAAGGATATAATATAAATTTTCTTTTCCTCTGGTCCTCTGAAAATGACATCGTGAATTGGTGTTTAAATTCTTTTCTCAAATTCTGCTCTTCTTTTTAAATTTGCAAACAATGCTCTGAAAGTTTGACTTTTTTTCTCAAATTATTTTTGGGAATCGTGGTCTGATGATTGCTTTTGTATGACCCATAGATAGTTGCTAAAATTTATTTCACCCTAATTTTGATTTCTCATCGTAATTCGCAGACTTCTTAAAACAATGATGAAGCAGTTTGCTAGAATGAAGTTGGAGAACAATATGTCTGATTTTGAAAATATTGGTAATAAATTTCAATCATTGCCAATTCATTTGATGACGTATAATGGTCCACAAAGCATGAAAGACGTTATTCACACGATGCGTCAGGTAAGCTATTACTACTGTATAATCAAAATCTGGCTGTTGTATTATAAGAGTGAGTCTAGAATAATAATTAACAATTTAGATCTTGTTTTTGAAATATTTTATTTTTGACTCCTTTTGCAGTAAAATCATGATATATGCCAAATTTTGTGTTGTAAAATTTGACATGTTTCAAAATTTTATTGCAAATTCAGCTAAGTATTTAGAAAGGCAGTAGTTTCAATTATCGGATATATCAATATAATTCTGTAAAACAGATTTCTAAATTCTCTTAACATGAGTTATGGCCAAAAGATTGTTATGTACGGTAGTTAGAAATGAATCCATTTCAAACTAGTAATCAAGATTGGCATCGCAAGTTGGAGATCTTGGGTTGATTCGTGTTAAGTGGGCTTGTTTTTTCATGCACACCTCTCAACCATGGGTGTATCAACTTTAGGTTAGCCGAATGAGAAAGCTTATATAGATTTGGAAGCTTGCTTGGTATTATCCACTCAAATGGTTGGCTGTAAGTTATAAGATTTTTTATTTTTATTTTTTATAGCCACTTTTTAGAGTGGATCACCCTGTCCAAGGCCCTGTAACAGCGGCAATTTATAGACGGACAAGATTACAATTACTGGAAAGATTTCATCTTTCCTGTTCGGCTTAGCCCACTCAAGTTATTACACCCTGGGTTGAGTGGTGGGCATGGATAAGCGAGCTGGACTCGCCGGGGCTTGAACCCGAGATCATCAACTTGCGATGCCAACATGTTTAACCACATGACCATCGCGCCTCACTGTCATCGTAACCAATATTTGCAGAAGCAAAACTCCTCATTCGCATAATATTTTTTATTTCCCTATGTACGATCGGTGATGGATGGTGCAGTCTTATTTTTACTCAGTGGCATTGCCATGTGATGTAACTACTTAGTTAATGACTTATTTTGAAGTTGGCTTTTTTAGGGTAATTTTGAATCTAAGTCCTGCTGCATTTATTTATTCAGCATGTGTGTCACCACTATTTCTGATAATCTGGCTCAGATATCAAATTTGCCAAGTGATGACCCATGCAAAATGAAATTGCAGTATTATGTTCATTTTTGAAAATTTCAGTTCTACTCTTTCAGGCTGCGTATGTCCATGACATTCAACATATTGTTATCGATAATCTTCAATTTATGATGGGAGCAATGTCAAAGAACAATGACAGGTTTATGGTGCAAGATATGCTCATCAGCGAGTTTCGGAACTTTGCTACTTCAGAACATATCCATGTAAGATATGTGCCTAAAATAATGTTAACAATAAGTCAACGAACGACACTTGCTTACCATTCCATAACAAAATGAAATTTTCGATAAAAGAAATATGTCTCCAAGGTTTATACCTTCTATGACCAGATTGTTGACTATTGTCAGCAGACTTATTGGACCCAGGAGCTAAATTTGTGGTCTTGGAGAATGCTATCATAGCTGATCATACAATTGCACATACTTGTATCGCCTGCTTCGCTCTTTTATATAATATGTAATATAGACTGTAAAGCATTCGGGCATAGTTTTGAAGTATCTGCATTATGTGAAAAAGGTCCACAAAACAGTGACACTTATTTTTACGCTAATTCTTAAAATATTTTTAAGGTTACGATTGTCATCCATCCCCGTAAGGAGGATAGCGGACTTCCTCTTCAAATTTCGTCAATATTTGGTACTGCTAAAGCAACACAAGAAGCTGATAATGTTATGATTCTTCAACAAGTGAGATCTATCGAGAATGAAAGTACCTTCAAAAAGAGGTAATGTATTGTATTAAAATCATTGTGCAACGCAATCGTGTTGTATGCCAAGTTTTGAAATTAAGAGATTCAGTCAATCAAGAACATTAGCACTATTTAATAGCCATGTATTAAATTTGTAATGTAATGATTTGGACATGCTTTTTTTAATTTAGACACCCCTATTTAGTGGTTTGAAATGTATTTATTACCAATGATGTTTCTTCTATTATAAGATTATACAAAAATCAATTGAGTCATAATGCTGGTCAATTTTACACATTTAATTCGGTTATTTAGAATATAGTATACCAGTTTTGTTTTGAGATAAATGAAAGGGAATTAATGCAATAGTTGTTTGGTATCCATTCGTGATACAGATTCGTTAATGAATGAGTTATGATCTGCTTGTCCATGTTAAAGCACTAGTGCACACAGGAGAAAATTTTCTCGATTAGATAAAAAAAACTTTATGTGTAACAAATCAAGCAATCGTATAAAGTCATAAGTTTTATCAGTAATATTTGAACATGTATTAATGCTGCAGCCTGATACTATTTTTTTTACCTAAATTCGCCTAGAGCGAAGTTTTACAAGAATTTTGGTAAGACTCCCAAAAACACTATTGCCCAATGAGCTACATAAGTGCATAAATAAAGACTAAAGAATCTTTATTCTCAAAAAATACTTATCGACTTTTAATAGCTTGTTAATCCAAGCGTTCAGGAAAGCAATGTAAAGGGTGCATAAAATTCGCTGTGACAATGTATGAAGCTTCCACTGTTAATGGATGTGAATTGGTTTCCAATTTTAGAGTTATTGATAAACAGTGTTATTGTTCAAATAAGTATGTCGATAAAAATTTTATTCCAGCTACGTAGAGATTGTGAAAAATAGGTACGACGGAGAACTGGGAAACATTCCGCTTTATTTTGATAAAAACAATTTGTGCATGTCTAAACCTCCCATACCAGTGCACGGAATTGGATCAAATTTCAAAGATGTAGTTAATGAAGACTCAATCAAACTAAATGGAGATGGTGTCTTCTCAGAAAATGAAATATCACTGTCAAAAGAAGAAATGGATACTCCGGATTGGCTCAAAAATTTGGGAAATGATAAATCCTAATATGTCAACACAAAATAATCTGTGTCTTTTTATTCACATTGAACTCCTTTGGGACAGAATAAACTTTTTACATCAAGTAAATCAAGCTACCACTTTCTGAATTATTCTGAAGACATTTTTGATCAATCATTTGTACATTTAGCTAAATTTCTTTCAAGGAGAATTTAATGAGTAAATCATGTTGGTCATTTTTATGTAATATATTCGTAATTACTGTATGTCTTCAATGAACAATTCTTTTTTTCTTATAGATTTTTGTTACTTGCTGCCAAAGTACACTACACAAAACAGTCTTTAACATACCATACTTTTTTCTTTCTGTTTTTTCTGACTTTCTGAATTCAATCTACAAATAATATTTTTTCTGGAATATATGAAACATGACGTTATGTTTTATATTTATGTTAAAATTTCATTGTTATTTAATCATGACTTGAGGTGCGTACTAACCAGGATGGAGAATCTTGATTTTTTTTCACTGTCCACAATGTTAATATCATTTTCATCGGATGGACAAAAAGTTTCAACAGTGCTATTTCATAGCGTTTCATGGTATTTCCTAGCATTTGCTAAATGAATTTAGATTGCATGTGAGATTTTTATGTCTAAATTTTTGAATCTATGTATTTTTTGCAGTGTCACTGAATTGCTTTCTTTTTTCTGAATTTTATTCATGGTTTCATTTTTTATAATATTTTGCACGAACTTCTGTGAAGTACACTGCCCATTTTGGATTGTTTTTCGAATTTTTATTTTCTGTGCAATTACTCGTATTTTTTTGTATCTGTACTTGCCTTTATTTGTTTTAATACCCTTCTTATTCCCCTTTTCAGGAATCTTAAAACAGTGTCATCATTGGGAGTGAGTGATCTAGATAGATAGATAGATGGATTTGTTATTTATTGTTTAAAAAATTGCGAAATTTAGCTAAAAGCTAGTACGTTGCAAAAGTTTGTCCCGATTACAAATTTTACTGTCGGCGATGCTGCAAGAGGTTCGATCGGGAAAGCAGTGTGCAGGCAATTAATTACAGATAATAGAAGTTTGCCAGAAAGAGATTTTTGCGTAAGATTGTTTGTGTCCCAAAGGAGCTTCTATCGTCGATGAATGGAAATTGGTAGCGATTTTCGTTGACCTGAGATATATTTGGGACCAATCGTGATACAGATTCGAATTGGGTACTTTTTTGCAAACGGTCCAATTTCGTGCTGAAGATGACCAAGAGCTGCATATATAAGGATAGACATAGTTTCCTTCGACACCTCTGTCGACACAAAGAGCGGTACAAATAAGGATATCACATTGCAGAGTTATCAGGAAAGCTAACAAACCCCAAAATAAAGTTAAAAAAGCGTGCCAGGGAATTTTCAAAGAGAGCAGCATGTGTTTGTCCACCTAAAAATTAGACCTAGTTTATTTCGATACAAATAAAGATATAACATTACATAGTTGTTAGTAAAGCGGACGAAACCGAAAAGAAAGTTTAAAAATGTGCCACGGAATAGTTTTCAACAAAACATTGGAAGAAAGTTACAAGCGTTTGCTTACCTCAAAAAAATATAAATACTTCTAAATTAGACCACACACAGCATACGGGACCCCTTCCCTCACAAAAAATAATAAAGGGGCGCCAAACACACACACGTTCGCACTATAAGTTGAAACACAGGCGAAAAGGAAATTGGACTCTGCTGGAGAGACTGTACATGAGAAAAAAAAAATCGTCAAAACAATAAAAGAAAAAAAAGTAAAACAAAAGAGGGGTAAAATAGAAATAAAAGTTAATAAATGCCAAAAAAATTGTTAGAAGGATGAGGATCGTCTTCCATGATAGACAATGGTGTCCAAATTACAATACTGATTAAACTTTTTATTGTTACTGATACGAATTATTATATTGGTTTCATTTTGGTATTTGAGATACAGCCATCGTAACATAGATTGATTGAAAACATTTGTAATACAAAACAATGGTTCGACAATAATTATTCCAGATCATTTGCGCAGACTCAGTTCAGCGCTGATAATGTGAAAACTGATACTAAAAACGCTCAGAGTACCTTTACAAATGGGTGGTGGAGAAGTATTTATGTCTTACCAGACCAGACCTATAATAACTGGGACATATTGCTATATCTGTAGAAGTAATTTTCATCAAGCACAACATTGCCGAATCGGGAATTATGCAATCATTGTGGGAACAAAGGAATGCCACATTTGACAAAAAATTGTAAGTTTAAAAACAAAAAGACAAATCAGATGATAGAACAAGAGAAGAGAGTATTTTCAAACCGTCTAAAATTAATTATGCCAATTTTTATACACCCTGATCAAACTGGTTTCATTTATGGACGTAGCATCCATGAAAATCTTATGTGTATCCGAGATGATATATTTTATGCTAATACTTTCAATAAAGAAATGGCCATCTTGTCGATCGATTAGAAAAAAGCATATGATAGTGTGGACAGAGATTTCTTCTGGAAAATTATGGAAAAATTTAATTTTGGTGAAAAGTTCATTTCATACATTAAATCTATGTAATTTGAAACAAATGCATTGATCATCACTAATGGTTATCTTGGAAAGCCATTTCAGTTACAAAGAGGTGTGAGGCAAGGATACCCTTTATCTCCATTGCTATATACTTTTGTGGCTGAAACTTTTGCTTGTGCAATTAGAGCTAATCCTAGAATAGAAGGTTTTATTTCTGTAGCTCAAAATGAAGAAAAATATAAAGATTTCGCAGATGATGCCTCACTAACTTTGGCGAATATCACTTCAATCTATGATGTATTAAATGAGGTTAAAATTTCAAACAAGCAACCGGTACATGTATAAATGAAGAGAAATCTCAGATCCTATTTTACGGTTCTTTGAAAACGAATCCCAGAATGGAAATTGAAGGCATAAAAATACCTGAAGACAAAATCCATATACTGGGAGCATGGTTGGAAAATAATGAAAATGTCATTAGACAAAATTGGGAAATCATCGAAAATAATATTCGAAATGTAATTAATTTGTCGAAGTTAAGAAATATTAGCATGGTTGGTAAAAATATTATTATAAAGACTTTCATATTATCAAAAGCCTGGTATTTGACAACGTATGAATATGTGCCAAAAGACATCATATATAACATTAATGAATTAATCTGGAATTTCTTGTGGGGGGGAGGACGACCATTGGTAAATAGAAAGATATGTAGTACCAACATAGCATGGGGCTAGGATGGATAGACATAGAGGTCCAAATACAAAATATTCAAACAAAATTGATATTTCAATTGTTAAAAGGCACTCAAGCACCCTGGGCTAGAAGGAGTTTAGTATACACAAACAACTACGATAAAAGAATTGTTACAAAAAATTTAGAAGTTTTATATTTAACCGTATACAACACGATAAATTTGCTTATACCTAAGTTCCATACTGATATGGTAAACCACTTTAAGATTTTTGTTTTTTTTTCGTAAAAAGCTAACGACAAGACGTCAGATAGTTGACGAAATTTTATGATGTAAAACATGAATGAATGCAGCATGAATGTAAAACAACTGCAAAAAAAGTTGTAGGAAATCAAAAATGCAATACTAGTAGTCCAATATTACAAATTAGATGGGAAAATAAAATATCTAGTGTTATCTATGATGTTGTAAATTGTATGCCATTAGATTGGAAAATGATTTTATTGACTGGTGATCAACAACAAGAATCTGAAGTAACTTATATTAAACATTTTAATCTTATAGATACCCCTACAACAAAACAGTTATATAATCGTTTTGTTCAAAAACTCTTGTATGAAAGATTCATAAATAGTAAAAATTTTCATATTTGTGAAAAATATAATATTAGTTTATATGATATTGCTTGGCCCAACTTATGGAGCAAACACATACCAAAAAAACTAGTATTGAGTATTGCAATGGAAAATAGCACATTCGGCATTAAACACAGGAGGTACAGTTAGGCACTGGGTAGATAATGAAATTGGGAACTTTTATCTTTGCCATTTAGACACTGTTGAAACATGTAAGCATGTATTTTTAGAATGTGTGTTTGTTAAAAAATTCTGGCAGTGGTGTGATGTTACACTTGAAAATGATAGATACAATGTTAAAACTATAATATTTCAGTAAGGCACAGCACCATCGCTAAATTTAATAATTGCATGTGCAAAAGGTGCAATATGGGAATTTAGAAGCAGCATTGTGTTTAATGAAGGTGAAGGTAGACAATCCATTTTAAGAACTTTATTCAAGTGCAACTAAAAGCAGCAATTACATATATGAATGATATAAAAAGGCTCAGTGTCACAGTAGACAAAAAAATTGAAACACTACTAGATAAGTTGGTGACATAGTAAAACAGTAACTTTTAACTATGCTATCACAATCATGCTCAGTAATGCTATTTGTTAACTTAAGAAGGTATTTTGTTTATAATGCATAGTTAACATCGAATATAATATGCCAAAACACTGTTATATTGTGTAATATGAAATTATGTTTTTAATTGTATTTCTAGTTTTCCTTGCTCGTATTTGAATGATATGAAAAAGCTTGGTGTTGCAGTAGGAAAAAAATATTAATATATATTTTGAAACACTGTTAGATAAGTTGGTGACATTGTTAAGCAGTAACCTTTAACTAGGATATCACAATCTTGCTCAGTAATATTATTAGTATATTGGTTAACTACAAAACTCAAAAAGATTTATCTATAAATAAAAAAAAAAAATGAATAAAAAAAAATTATTGATTACATATGGAAAAAGGATGGTTGATGTGTGGTTATTGGGTGATCAAAAATATGCCAACCTCGAATCAGCTGCAACTCTCTGTACTTTGCATGATATTGTGTTTATAATATATAATTAAGCAATGGATATAGTATGCCAAAACACTGTTATATTGTGTAATGTAGGATTATGTTTTTAAGTGTGCTTTTCGTTTCACATGCTCATATATGGATGATACTTAATAGCTTAGTGTTACAGTGAAAAAATCAATGATAGATGAACTGATAACATTGTAAAACAGTAACTTTTAATTATGCTATCACAATTCTATTCATTAATGTAATTAATATCTTTGTTAACCATGCAACTTAAGTCAAATCTATTGTCATAAAAATTATTTGATGCCATGTACAGGAGGAATGGCTGAATAGTGGTTCGTGATTGAAAAAAATGCCAACCTCTAATCATTTATATTTGTATGCACTGTGCATGATATTCAGCTCTTAATACATAAAAAGCATTGAAAATAATATGCCACAACACTGTTATATTGTGTAATATGAGATTATATTTTTTAATTGTGTTATTCTTTTTATCATGCTTAAAAAAAGAAGAAAAAAAGATATTGTGAGGCTCGTTCCCGCCCTTTCAGGAATATTCCCGTGTTTTCCTGATTTATTTCAGTTTTCTCTTATTGTAGGACTGTCATTTGATATTTCAGTGTTTAGTTAATGTCGATATATATTTAGATATGTTAGTAAACTGTATGTTGTCTATTTTCTACTGTCAGTTAGTGATCTTTAGTCTCTAATATGCCAATTTCTACTTGTGTATAAATGATGATTAGCCCTTTCTGTGGCCTAATGTCGAATACGTTGAGCTTTTGTTTTTCATGTATATTTTGTTATTTAATGGGAGTATTTGGTTGTATCAAGTCTCAGCTCTAATATTAAAGTGTACCATAAATTATATAGTCCGTGGTGAACCACGAAGACTGTGTGATTCATCTTTTGAACCTGTGATTGGTTTCCTCCTCCACCGTTGCGTATTCTTCATCTGTCAATTTGTTCGTAATTTGTATCCAAAGGGTCTCAAAGACTGTCAACTATCGAACCGGATGTATTTGGTTGTGGCTAACCTCAGCGCCCATTTCAGGTACGCCACACAGGTCTCATTCACAGCAATAACATGAGGTTTCATGGAAGATATTCAATTAATGCTTCAAGTTTTGTAAATTTTTTGACGGAGACAGTGACCTAATATCTATAGAGAGAGACATGAATCCATTCATCTCAGAACTATCCTTAAACTCAATGTCATCAATTTCATGAGAGTAGTGTATTGATTTGAAGCATTGATGTCAAAAACAGTATCAGCATCAGCCCTTTCAACATCCACATTATTAAAAAGGTTATTCAAATAATCCGGATCTAAAATTACACCATTAATAGACTTGTAGTTTTGATTTGGCAAAGAATCCATCAGATCGATATCATTTAATGTTGAAAATGGTAAGTTATCAATTAAACAGATATCACAGCACCAAGGTTTGTCATCTGGTTCTTATGCCAAATTATCATATTCAGACTTTTTTCGGTTTGTGCATTTAAAATATAAATATATTCTACATAATTAAGACACCCCCCACCCCACAAAAGGTAGCGGGGCCCCATACACTCGCAGACTTCCGCATGCACATTTGTTTTTATATAATCTACACAATGTACGTTGTGCGTTCACTCAGCTGTTCACTTACTCTAATGACATTGGAGACGATTTTGATTGGATACAACGTAAATCTTAGCATAAATTTTATGAATCGTTCGCATCGATGACCAAGTTTTACACTGAAGATGATAACACATGTAATATGGTGGAACAGTTGTATAGGCGGTTTTGCGCAAATTAAGAAAACATTATTACATCATAATCGGCATTCGATCATAATTATTACTCTTCGTTAATCGAAACTAATGAATTTTTGCAAAACCGAACATGTCAGCTGCAACGCTGAAGTGCACACAACATTGGTCCTTTATGAAAACCGTGCAAAATATGGCCTAAGTACAAAGTGCTTTAGTTCTTTTATTAAAATATCCAATAGAATTTGTGTAAAAACCTTAGAGACGTGGTCCATTGGTGGCTCATATTTGATAAAATACTTTTTTAAAATCATTTTTTAACTGGCTAATCCAAAACTGATTTGATCAGATCAAAATCACACAAGCTGAAAGAAAAAAAATAGGAGAGTAGCAAATATAAGTCTTTTTAAGGCGTCACTCCACATGAATGTGGTATAATCACGGTGAACATAACTGGGTAAAAAAAATCGTTATAGATTGGTGTAGAAAAAAACAAAATATGGCAGACCTGACTTCTGGAATTTTCACTTTGGTTTATTCATGACAAAATTGTTAACTTCGACTCATATTATCAAGAATTATCTGATATCTTTTCAATTCAAACAATTCTAAATATATTCATCATGAAAATGTTTTTATAGGCTAGGGCGAAAATACTGCTTAATCATATGGCTAACTACGGCCGCTCGTACAGATACCACCGCCACTATGATGACTGAAATACCTTCCGTTTCCTAGTACTCCCACTGCAAAACACCTTCCTCTAATCGCAGTATTGTCGCATTGACTGCATTTAGATATATTTGGTGTGGGGGTAACTTCAACGTACTTCTCTCATATCCTAAAAAACAAGTAAAAGCAAACAGATATCACTCACTTGATAAGAGAGGAACTGTAGGGCTGATGTTGTGGAAGAGTAGTTGCAAAAAGATCCTGTCGAATGTGACCAACTTATTGTACTGTATATTGGGTTACTTATAATATTCGGCGAGACAGAGCAATAATCTTTTTCTATTTCGTATAGGCCGTCATTTATTCCAATAAATTTCTTGTAGATTGAAGTTGATGGTTAGCCAGGTTTAACCAAATTGAAAGAAAACTTGTTAAAAATTAGCACATTTCATTCAGCAGTTTTATTTTTTTATTGTTTTCATCTTATAGCGAAGTATAATAATTCCCAAAGAATATTTATGTTCCTATTAATCAAAAATTATTAACCACTTCACTCTACAGTGTATTTTGAGCTGCGCATTTATGAAGCTCTTCATGTTACATGTTATGAACAAATCATTTTCGATATATAGACATAGGTATAATTTTACTAACATATTTTTATTGTCTCCAACCTGGTCGTGGCGGATGGGCTTATTACCTTTGTAATCTGTGCACTATATTGATTAGAGACCTTTTCTCCCGGCAGGGCCACCCTTATCAGAACGTTCTACAGACAGAAGGTAAACCAAACGTAACCCAAATTTGCCTTCGAGTCTACATCACCTTCGTATCTGTGCTTGAGAATGTCGCTTCTGACATCGACGTCATTCTGTTCTTCGTATGCCGATCCACAACCCGATTCTCAGCCCAAAATCATTCTGTCCAGGACGATAGTTCTTTGCAGATGGACAAGATTCTGATATCTTGTTTATCTGCCAAACTTTCCGTGATGAGAAATTTCAATGCCCATCACGGTACCTGGTTAAATTCAGCTGCAACTAACATGACCGAAATTAAAATTTTCCCATTACTGAGTCCTTGAGATGGTGTAATTTATGACTAGCATCTTCGTTTTGCCTCAGATCCAGGTAATGTTTTATCCCTGGCTCCCCAGCCGTCACTTTGTACTTCGACAGCGTTATTTTGTAGCTAAGCTTAAAAACACCGATTCCTATGAGTAAAGAGTCTCCTTTTCACCGCACTTCTTCTAATTTTCGTGATTTCCATTCGCAATGTGCCGTGGAGTGATGTTTTCTTGTTGGCTGATTGCGCGGTGAAAATTGCGGAGTGGATATCCCTGGAATTGATGAAATCATTTTTAATCGAAGATTCCACGTGAAACCCCACTTTGCCCCATGGTTTTCACCGGATTGCTAAGCGGCATTAGCGGCGAGAAACCATCATTTCCACTGCTATCGTCGATATTTCCACAGCGATAACAGACGACTTTACAGAAAGGCGCAGAATAATTGTAAGAGTGTTTTCAGACTTACCAAAGTCAAATACACGGAATCCACCAAATCCAAAATTTCAGAACAAAAATTGGGTTGCAAAGATATTTGAAAAATAATAAATAATGTAACGAACAGTGGTAAATCAAGTTTTCCCATTATAAATGGCCGTGAAATTTTATGATCTTCTAGAAAATACACAAAGCGGAATTTGATTTCACGGACCTTTCCTAATACCTGCAGCCTTGGTCGGGGTTTTGGTACCTCTGCACCTAATTTTCAAAATCTCACCGACGTTACATTGGAAAATATGTCAGAAAATATCTCCTGGTCCCGACTCCTGTACATCTGTGATTCTGAAGAATTCCTCCCTCTGAGTTGTCTGCTATTTGGGCCTAACTGTTTAATAAAGGTTTCAAAGTATGCACCTTCTCCAACACATGGAAATGTGCTGCGATTGTGCCGGCATTCAAAAACTGTGACAATCGAATTAATTTCAATAAATATTGTCCAAATATCCTTTTACCAATCATCAGTGAAAGCTTTGAATGAATTATTAATAATAAAATTACTGTACACCTTTTGTCTCCTCACTGGCAAGCAGTATGGTTTTCGTCGTTCGCGCTCAACTGCTGACTTGTTGAGAGTAATTACCGAAAGAATACTTCGTGCTCTTGATCGTTGTGGGGATACAAAGTCAGGTGCTTTAGACATTTCTAAAGCGTTCGACAGAGTTTGGCACAAAGGCCTTTTGCAGAAAATGCAATCGTATGGAATTTCTCGTCAGGTTTTATTAATTGTCGAACCTTACTTGTCCAATCGCAAGATAAATGCTGTTTTGGACGGACAACGTTAAGAACCTTATTCCATTACATCCGGCGTTCCCCAGAAATCGATTCATGGTCAAACTTTATTTTGATATGTATTAATGACCTGCCTCATATGCGATTTGCTAATTCGTTTGAGTGTGATTGGGCCACAGTATCTATTTGGGGTGACAATTGGCTTGTAACTCTAACTCGGAGAATATTGAAGTCGCTTGAAGTATTGCTGACACAATTGGGACTATTGAATTGTTTTAAAAGCTCAACAGTTGGTGGGTGACTTTGAGGGCTTCGCCTTGCTAAAATCAGCAGGTGCGGCAAGTAAGACAAATTCGATATTCGTATTCTACTCGCCAAATTCTATTAGATGATATGCTTAAACCTTTTGCTCTCGAATTGTTGATATAAAGGGCTGTCAGAGAAAGAACCATTTGTTAAGCAAAATGGTGAAGCACACGACACAGCAATATGATTTCAATAAACAACGGGAACAACTAGCAACGTCATAATTGGTGCTAAGCGCCACAGCTCCACGAGTAATGTTTTGCCAGCGTTCTTCTGCACGAAGAATATGTCCTTCAGATGTCGCTGTAGAGTCGCAAAATTTTTTTTAATTTTTGATAAACGGTTAACCTAGCGACGGCTTTGCGAATCTTCACCAACACTAAACGGCTCAAAGCTAAACAAGTGCGGGAAATTGCACGCGTGAATCAGCAGATCAGGAAAAGTACGGAATATAGAAAATCCCTATACCAGGTCTGAAAGAATTAGTTATGTATCTAATTAGCAAAATTCTGTTTTTCATTTATGACTAAAATAATATGGTGAATATGTCCAGTGTTATTTTAAAACTGAATACCTGGACACAACAATAGATGCTGAATGAGTCATGAACATCAAAAATTCAATGAAACTACTTTATATGGAATGGTTATAACCCATCGATAATGTTAATAAATTTGTGCTTAATGTTAATTGTTTTCAAATTTTATCTTTTAAAGGTTAGTTAACTTTAGCTGCTGATCTACTGTAGTAGACCGTAGTCTCATTTCGCAGTTATCCTGCCCATCACAAGCAAATGCAGTTGACTCTATCGAGTTTCCTGATCTCACATATTCCTGTATTTTTCATTTTAATTATCTTACTTTATGTATGTGTTTTTGCTTGATTGGCTAATGAAATATGATTTGATTGATTGATTGATTAATATTGGGTTGTGCAGTTGTTTGATAGCATCAGGTCAATCGAACATTTGGCATCATCCAAAATATTAAATAAAAATTAAAAATAAAATAAAATTATCTATCAATATTGTGATGTTCTTGTTCTAATGTTTTAATCACTGATCACAAATTTCAAATTTCGACTCTGGGGAGGATACAGGAAAGGTCGGGTGTACCTATTTGAAACTACAGTTTTTAGATCAATTTTCAATGACCAAGTAGCATTACAACTACAGACTAGGAGGACATTTCTGTAGTTTTAGTCGATTCGTTAATCATAGTAATCTTCCCTGAGGTACCTTTCTGCTTTGCTCATTTCCCGCTGTATGGTCTTGATTCCTTTTAATCAATTATATTACGATGTAACTCTCCCTCTGTACTATCAGAAGATAAGAAAAATGAGAAGATAAAAAAATTTGTAATCTCGCAAATTGTAATGAATTTAGCGTTTTCTGTTTAAAAAAATTCAAAATTATCAATCTGTTGATTTTGAATTGTTGCAGAAATCGGATAATTTGTGATTCAAATACAGAATATCCGGAATCGAATATTGTGGACAACCATAGTTATTATGTAATATTAATCGTTATATCTATGGATATACTGTATTCATACCAGATTTGAAGTACCAGAGCCCTTTGGAAATTTGATTAAATGTATAGGTATTTTTTGCACAGGGACAGGCAATCCTGTTTTTGAAATGTTCAAATGTCATAATGTTCTGACGTTTTCATCTAATTGCTACCAGGTAGGATTGAATCCTGCGCCATACCATTTTGACTATTTAGAAATTCATTTGGAATACATCAGAAAGACCAAGGCAATAAACAAATTTAAAAATATGTTTCTATCACGATAAATGAAAGGCGATTTCATGTCTCTTCGTGTCACTTTTCTATGAACAAAAATATATCAGGTATTTCTGTATTTCATAGACTTGCTGATATTTATGAACATTTTTGCAAGGTATGATTGAGGTATGTGCAAAATTTATATACTTTTTTGAAGTCTTAGTCTGCAGTTATGTTTTTGAATACCGGTACTTTGATTCGAGCATGCAATGTGTTGTAAGTTGAATGAATTTGTTTCTCGGCAGTGTAGCTGCATGGGCAGTAGGCATGCTTCAGGAAAGTGCTCTTCAACGCTTATTCTTTGTGAATAAAGCTGAATAAAAGTTTTTTTTTTATTTCTTATGCGATATTTAGTTTTGAGTATAATCTCGTGGGTGCAGTTTTTTTCGTGTATCATAGGAGAAGAATAAGTTTTATTTTGTCAGTCTGTGGTAATAAGTAATACCAATATGTTATTTTGATTATTTTATAGCTTATTATATTAGTCTTTCTTGTCGTGTTGTACTACAGAAAGTATTGCATATTGTGTAATAACAACAGGGAACATGGCATCATCAAAACGGAGTTGGCTTCTGCAAGAGTTTTCTGCCCATACAACGGCTCTTACTACTGCAGCTCTTGGTAAAAAATCAGGCCGTGTTATGGCTACTGGTGGAGAGGATGGTCATGTTAATTTGTGGGCAGTGGGAAATCCACAATACATAATGAAATTCACTGGTCACTCTTCATCGATAGAAGCATTATCTTTTAATGGAACAGAAGAATTAGTCTGTGCCGGATCAAGGTCTGGTCAACTAAGAATATGGAATATATCTGAGGGAAAAGTTACTAGAAACTTAACAGGCCACAAAGCCAGTGTTAGTTGCCTAGATTTCCATTCAATTGGAGAATTTGTTGCATCTGGATCTTTGGACCATAAAGTAAAAATGTGGGATTATAGAAGAAAGGGGTGTATTTTCACATACACAGGCCATGAGGGTGCAATAAATGCTTTGCAGTTCAGTCCAGATGGTCGATGGATGACGTCTGGTTCCGAAGATGGCACATGCAAAATTTGGGATCTCACTGCTGGTAAATTATTGCATCAATTTCAAGACCATGGTGCCCCTATTACTTGTTTGCAATTTCACCCAAATGAGCTCCTTTTGGCAACTGGTGGCAAAGACAAAACTGTGAAAGTATATGATGTTGAAAGATTTCAGATTGTTTCTAGCTCCAAACCACAGGCCAGTGCTGTGCTGAAAGTTGTTTTCTCTGAAAGTGGCCACTGCTTGTACTCAATATCTCAAGATATGTGCCATGCATATCTATGGGAGCCAGAACCTAGAACAACAGATTCTTTTATTGTTAAATGGGGTAGACCATCTGATGTCGTTATTTCAACAAGACAACTTATATCCGCAACTTTTACCCAAAATCTAGTTTCAAATCATGTCGTTGACCTAACACAAGTGCGAACTTCTGCATTTGAGATTCCAAATAGTGCACTGCCATTTCAACCAACCCCAACAGCAGTTAGCCCATTCTCTCGTCCTGCACACATCACTCAAAGACCCCCAACGTCGTGTACATCTAATCCGTCAAAACCTCCCGCAGATGGTAGAAAGCAACCAAAAAATCAGATACCATCACCATCCCCACTGTCTGAGATGAACCAAAATAATAATCAAAACAAGGGGGAAGCTGTACCTTCTGATGAGCAAGATGTTTTCAATCCTAAAAGTACACTGACGAGATCTCCATCTAGTGGGAGACCAACATCTATTTCAGTTAATAAAAGCGAACAATTTTATCGCAATTTGAAACCTACACCATCACCTCACCATGCTTCAAATATATTACCTCATTTGACTCCAGATCCTGTTGCCTCCGCTAAAAATGGGCAACCATTACCAGAAAGAGACTCTGTTCCGAAACTGGATCCGGTTGTCATAAAACCAACAGAGCCTGTTATAAAAAATAATGGCATAGTATCCCCAATGGAAGATATTCCAACAAGAGACCAAGTTATTCCTGAAAAGTTGGAGAGAAAACAGTCCAGTCACACTAACGTAGCTCCATCATCAGATCATAACAATGTATCTGTAAATCCACTCGAGGAACCAAGGTTATCAACTATAGTACCAGCACAACGTGATGATCCAGTGGGCTTGGATATGAATGCGTTTCTTCCAGCGAAAAAGGAGCCGGCGATCGGCATCACAGAAGAAAAACTCACAGATGCAGAGGCAATTGCGACAATTAAAAGAGGGTTCGAATCGATGAGAATCGTATTGTCTGCACGACATAAAAATCTTGAAATAGTAAGAGCAATGTGGACAAGCGGAGATGTTATGACTTCAATGAATACTGCGATTCGAATGAAAGATCAGGCTTTACTGGTGGATATGTTGTCAGTTCTCAACAGTAAAACGTCTCTCTGGAACCTGGATCTTTGCCAGGTATGTATTTGACTCGTTCCTTTTTTGAATGCAATATTAAATCATTTCCATATCAGTCTGAATCAAGAAATCATCAGGGTTCCCGCAGGTGTCATAAACATTCATGTCATTTTTTCGTGTTATCAAAAAGCTTTCATAGTCGTATTGATGATTTTAAAACTTTTTTGCTGTTCGGTTTCTATCGATCTTGCTTTCAATCTTCTTGCAAGACATATATTATGAAGTTTTACCGATTTGCTGAATTTTCTTCGGATGGAATCTATTTTTCTTTGGTTGATTTAGTAGTTGATTAACGGACTGTATATACATCCTGCTGTATGCAAGCTCATTGTCAAAGTTTTTTGTTATACATAATATTTATATTGATTTAAAGTTAGTGAATAATTATTACATATCTAAACTGTATTAAAGTCAAAATATTAAAAATTGAGTCATCATATAAAATTGCTTTGCTTAGGCGGTTTTATTGATCATCACAGTGATTCAGATTTGTTTATAGTTTATACGCTTTGTCACAGTGCCTGTAATCTTACAGTATAAAGCATGTCTTATTGATGAACAAAATGTGGACATTATGCGATCCAAAGCCATTAGGTGGCCAAGATTAGTTTAATATAAATAGAATGATATCGCTGCATTTCAGATAGAAAAATGCTGATATTCGTCCATTGTTTTGCACATTTTGCAGTAAAGTTGAGTTATGTTGAGTATTTTCCAACATCACTGCGATACTTTTAATCAGACTTCTACAATGCCAGACTATTTGGACAAGGATATCCTAGTGTTTATCTTAATAAAGCTTTTTGTCAAACCTGATCAAAGTAACCAGACAACTGAAAGAAAATAAGATTCTGTCATTCCAGGGATAAGCTTTCCTATTGCCCCTAGACTATATATATTTATTATATATAACACTTTTTATTCAGGTAATGTTACCAGAAATACATGAATTATTGTCGAGTAAATATGAAACATACGTGACAGCTGCCTGTGGAGCTCTCAAAATTATTCTCAGAAATTTCGGTCAACTTATAAAGTCTAATGTATCTGCACCCCCGAATTCAGCTGTGGACATATCACGAGAGGAAAGATATAGAAAATGTTTTTCTTGTCATGAAAGTGTTGTACAAATTCGGACGATTATTGAAAAACGTGTTCAACAACCTGGGAAAGCAGGAAGTAATTTTAGGGAACTTAATATTCTGATCAGCAGCACACTTGACTGAGGATTAGTGGTAATAAGTTATAATACATGGATGTAACTAACGAATGACGAAAATAGGCCTTGACATGTTCTATTAAGTATGGGTTGCTGTTCATGACATCTGACTTATGCTCGTTAAAGCATAACTTCTGTTTGATGAGGATTTGTACCTGCTCACATGTTATTCCAGAGACTACCGGCTTAATTTTATGTCATCAGTAACATAGGTACTTAATAATAATTTCATATCCATATTATGCCAGAAAAAATTCTTCAAAATCGTGTTTTTTTTCACTGACTATTCAAGAGACACCAACCTCCAAGACCGGGTTAAGTTTTTAAAACTTGGTTTCCTTATCATTCTTTCAAATAGCTTTTTTATAAATCTGGAACTTTGGTGATGAAAACGTTTTACATCTGAAAATTGTTCAAAAAGACTTGAATTCTCAGTTTTATTCACAATATTTTCGAATATTACCGTCTAGAGCTTGCCCTTTTGGTTATGTTTAGCAAAACAAAACTTCATTTGGGATGGATGCCTTATTTCAAAGCTGACAACTTTCCTTTAAATGATCGATTGCCAGTAAGTGTCTTTTATTGTATTTCATTATTCTCATTATTTTCTTTTCATGTCTTGAACGTTAGAACATTGGTTTTCATTTGTTTTTCCAATATATAGTTTGAACTTCTTTTTATTTGATCCATATCGAATTGGCAAGCGTTGTGGGAACTTCATCCATTGTTCAACTCTATTTATGATTCAATGCATTGTTACTCTTATGTACAAACTGTGATTTTTATTTGGTGCTGTTTACTTTAGGAAGACATGCAATTTTGCAGTCATTTTATGATTCATGGCTTTAGATTCATGTTTTGCTACTGTTGTACACGATACATTTATGGTTCTAACAATTCAAAAAAAAAAATTCCATTTAATTTGCTCATTTTTATAATGGTGCTAATTTCATACTGTGCTTTTCTTTCGTTTATTTTTTGTGTGACATATTATATATCGTTACCAGCAGATTTGGGAATATAATATCTCACTGATGAATGTCTTTCTGTCAGTATGTATGTTGATTCAAACATGAAGCGACAAACTTATTGATATCTCTCGAATTGAAATATCGCCCTCTATGTATATTTCCCTTTCCATGCCCTTAACGTTTTTCTAACTTCCAGTTGCATGGCAGCTTGCAACATTCAGGCTTATGTCACATATTTAGCCAGAGTAATGGCGCGTGATCATCTTCATCCATTTCATGCTCTATGCACATGACAAGTGCACAGTCCAGCGCTGCCTAGATCAACTCTGTCAGAAAAATGGTCAATACACACGTTTTTGTCAAGTGTGGGTCACAGGTGGATCTCACCGAAGAGGCGCGGTCTATCTGTGGCTCATGGTTGACAAAATGGGAAAGGAGCGCTGGTATTCATTACTTATATATGGTATTATTGCATAAGGGATAGCATGATTTCAAGTGTACTTGATTGTTAGTATAAGTATTGCCAATCTATACATTTGCATCACAGTTTTGCAAGTTCATCATACCCTGCAGAGATAGCATATGGAAGCGCAAAAAATTAAAATAGGCAATTTGTTTCATTGACCAAAGGAGCAGAGTACCGTATTTAAATGATTTGGACGTAAATTGAAGACATTTAACTCTTTCACCTTTCCGAATATTCCATTGTCTGTTATCTGTTAGGTATAATACAGTGTTATGTTTCAAGTAATTTGATTCCCACTGTAGCTATTTATTGTGTGTATACATTTTGGTATTTTCTGTTGATTAGTGAGATATTCAACTTATTAATACTGACTAATGCCGTTTTTATTTTAAAAAAATTTTTTGGATCATTTGATATTCTCCCTTTGGAAAAATTTTTATTTAACTGAACCACCATCGTAGAATATTCATGATTTTTCCTGAGACTTGAATGCTCTGGTCACTGGAATACATAATTAATTTAAGCGCCATTGGATTGTACCAGTTTGTATTTGTTAACTTTAAAATTCTCTTAAATTTTTTTTATTAGGGTTGATGATTTTGAAATATCTTCTTTGACTTTACTGCTATCAGACTCTTTAAATCTTATTCGATTAATTTCGGGTGCGTTTTTCGATGACTGCGATTTCCCGATCATTTTGAGCAAGGCCAACAGTCACTTATTAGTCAGAACAGATTTGTATGCTGGATATTCTTGAGATTTCTGATTTGATCTAATCTATTCAAAGTTATTGCACTCTAGGTCTGATGGGGGACTTGGATTAACAAAACAGAGACTAAAAAGTAATATTGGTGTTTGCAATCGGGATCTTCAATTTGCGATGTCATCGTGTTGGCCAGAATGCCAACGCACTAAGCACTTTGCCTTGTGTTTGATTAATAATTTACGGTTGTTTGTAATAAATTAATGCACAAGTCCCATGAAGCTAAAATTCAATGATCATAAATAATGAATATGTAATTTTAGGCTTTAACAAACAAAAAAATATCTGTTTGTTTTTAAATGCAATTTAGATCAGTTTTTAATCTGTAATACATTAAGTACATACAGTTCCTATTCTATTGAATTCTCTGTGCATATTTTCCAAAAAAAGATGGTACCTGTACAAATGAATAGGTATACGGCCGTATATCCATGTCTGATCAGACAACCTACGTTGTAAAATAATGATGCTGGAAATGGTCTAATAAAACTCAATTTCTGGTTTTTCTGAATATGTGATATTTTATTATCCCACAAATAAAATTGTTCTGACATCTTGTTGTTCGTATATAGCAAAATTGTAGTTAGCAGCATTAATGTAAATTATTTTTTTCAATTCCTATAAACCGAGACATGGCCACTTTTTTATTTTTTATATGAATATATTCATTTTTCAAAAATTTGTTCCACCATTGTATCAGACCCTATTAATGACAATGTTCGAAATGTAAGTGTGACTGTTCTCCTTTTTTCTTTGATATTATAATATAAAAATAGATTTTCTATTAAAACATGCGTAGACTTGTCTTCAGCGAAGACAATATTCATTTTTTGTAAAATGTATTATTATTTTCTATTTAGATGTACGGTAGTTAGAAACATTATGTATATTGTATATAGGTACTATACATAGTAGGCATTGTAGTAAATATCATATGCATTAATTAGTTAGTGAAAACTATGGATGCAAACCAAGAAGAAGAAACTGGAAATTCCACACAACATAAATCAAAATGGTTGGATCATTTCAACTTCGACTGGGTAAATGTGAGCCCTTTGTCAATACATGAAAGGTAAGCTTATTATTTATTGATACAAAAATGTTGGTATCCCAATTTTTTATTCAAATCCAGTCCTTGAGAGGCCAATAGCAGAGCCTCAAAGAAAGTAATTAATGCATGATTATATCAACGATCATACGACAAAGAGCCATTCAAAATTTAGTACAGGTAAAATTTCATACATGACTGACTGCTATATTTGAATGCATTGAGGGGTGTCTGTCTTAGGTGATAGTAGATTGCTAGAATGACGACTACTCTCTTACTCAGACATCTGAAGAAAGTGCTTTATATTCAATTTTATAGAGTGTCGGGCTTCTCTGCTACTCAAGCACCTGAAGAAAATGGGTTTCATCAGAAGAAAATAGGTTTTATCAGAAGAAAATTCAGCAAATGGGCAATATTTCATGATATATTATGTGCTAGAAAATATTGGTAGTGATGTAAGTTTTTTGACTCCATGGTAGGTAGCAACAGAGCAGTAGAAAAATGTTCAAAATCATCAGTAATAGGGTGTTAGTGAAACTTTTCCACTTGTTTCATCTTAGTCTACCCTCACAACAAGTAGAAAATATGTTAGGCAATTTTAATGTCCACTATTACATTTACAACGAACTTTTGTGAATTTTCAGATCGGAACTGCAAAAACAATTTGATAAATTGATTGAAAATAAAGAAATCACTATACCTAAGAGAGAAGGATTGGATGTTTCACCTCTCGATCTTCCAGATTATGATAGCTATCCTCCTACAACTAAAGAACAACATCATTATGTAGAAACATTAATAAAAAGCCAGGTAGGTTGAAAATAAACAGTCACCTGCGATGTGTGCGATTCAGGTGATTATCCAACAAATTCAATACTGAAAGTTTATGATAAACCTAATGACCAAACTCTTTTTACACTATGTTTCCCACAATAGGAATTGACAGATCCCAAATACTTGCGTTAAGGTTCCTGGCTCAGCTGACCTGTTTAAATTGCTCCAACCTAGATTGAAGGATGGGCATTGATTTACAAATCAAATTTACCATCACCAAAACCCAATATCTGCGACCAGCGATGTCAACGTTTAAACCGCTGTGCTATAGTTCTTGACAACAAAAGGGATTTTAGGAATCAATATTTAGTCATAGTTTTGAAATGAATGTGGAATATGAAAATAGAATATAAGCTGTAATAAACCTGTCCATTAAAAATTATCAAGCCCTTGACTTCAGACGAAATCTTAGATTATATAACTCTTGCAACAGGGGGGGTTATTGAACTCTAGTTAATGCTGCACTTCTGAGAATAATAATTGATTGACAAATGCAGCTGTTTTCTAAAAGAATTTGAAGAGAAAATAATCTTTTTATTTATGAATTTGTTGAACTTGTTTGTTGAATTTGAATTCTAGTTTGAACTTCTGAAATAGATCTGGGTGGTATTGGTTATATTTTGTAACGGCATACCGCTGCCCAAATCCCTGTATTACTGGCATTTCACGTCATTTTTTGCTACTAAAAAGCATGCTATTTTGACGTTTCAAAGAGTGGTATGAGGCACACACTAATTAAAAAAATCGAGATCCATATTAAAAAAAACTCGCGAAATGTGGATTGTTGTTTCATAACAATGCAAAAGTTTAAAGAAGATTTATAAAATATTGCAGGTGAGCCGAAGACCTGTTTATTGTTGATATTTGACATGGTATTGCATCATCCTGTATCTGTTTTAGGAGGCACGCCACAAATTCCCTGTGTCACTGCAAACTGGAATTGCAAAGTTCAGCGCAATACAGAGTTTTGGAAAGCTCAACTTCTGTATTTACGGCCATGCTGCCCAGCTCTAGTTTGAAAGTCATAGCATGTGATAGTGCACGCAAGGCTCATTATATCGTTTCAAGTGGCGTTTTTAATTGACGTTCAAATGGATCTATGTGTTTGTTAAAGCTACTTGAAGAGCAGCTGATGCCTTCTACCACCTTTTGATCATTTCTTGTCTGGATATTTTCAATAATCATAGTTTTTAGGAAGAAACGATTTTTTCTTATCTTGAGAATTTGGTTGCTCCAGCCCAGCCCAGTCCTAAAAGCGTATTGACTTTATTTAATGTGGAGATGGGCTGTTTTGTCAGCATGTTTTAAAATCACCAACACTGCCATTTTATGGTTTATATAAGTTTTTATTTGATCATGAAAATGACGCTAAATGAAATGTTTTAATCTCTTAAGTAAATAGATTTAAGTGCTTTTATACCAAGTGCACCAATGTGAACTGATGGTCCATGTAGTAGGCCAATGAACTTGAATGGGCAAATATATATACCGGTACTAGTATCATGGTTATTTACATACGGTACATTTCTGCTGCTTCATTCTCATTTTCTGATTACATTTATATTTATTTATTCAAAGGTAGCGGCATGGTGGCAGAATCTTGAGTTTCTTTGTATGTCTGAAATGTTTGTCATTTTCTTCAGATGTACAAAAAAGCTTCAAAACCATCAATACTGCTATTTCATAACAGCATTGATGATTCTGATCCTTTTTATACAGTTTGGTTTCTACCATACACTCTAAACGAGATGTTTAAATCTAAATAGCAACAAGTATATTATGAAATGTTGCCTATTTCTGAATTTTTCCTGTGGGTCCCTTTTTCTTCGGGTGTCTAAGTAGCACAGTAGCTGGCTGGCCTTCTGCCAGTCTGGGTCGTGGTAAGCAGAATGTTAGCCAATCTGCTAATGCACTGCAAAAGGAATCAAATTGAGAATAATAGAAAAAGAAATAATTTTCAATCAGAATACTAGAATACCTCGCTATTGGTAATAAGAACATATTTCAATCTGATGAATTTTCATTTGTCGTTCATCTAAAATTGGCCTGTTATTTTTTTTCACTTATTTGCAATATCTACCCCAATAAGACTTGTTTCACATGGATCGAATAGCTTGAAAAATATTGCTTTCACAACAAATTATCTTTTGATTGATGGTGTTATTTTTCTTTTGACATCCGACATTTTGCAAACTTAATTCAATGCACATGTTTTCTCTTTATCTTGTAAGCGATTTAGCGATTCATACACTACCCTTGTTTTGCAGCTTTCACTTGCCAGAAATGTGAGCAATGAATGCTTGTCAGAATCAAAGTTACACATGCGCCTAGCAATATTGCAAAGAATTTATTATGCCTACCACACAAAATATCATGACGCAGAGCCATCAAAGACAAATTCTCAGGTATTTAAATTTCGTAAAGCAATAGATATATGCTCTTCATATATGATTTTATTCCTAAACTTATTTTTTTATGGTCTAGATGCAAAATGACAGTTTAAGATTGTTTTTAGCAATGCTGTTTTGCTCAGTATGAAGAATTATTATGAATATTGATACATGGACTAAAATTTTGGAACCATTATATTAAGTATAGATTCTAATTTTTTTCAACTGAAGTCCTAAATCTATTTCTCTTAATTTATCTTTGAAATCAAATTCTTATTCCATGCCTTTAAAGAAGCTATTTTCGATAAACTAGTAAATTAATTTTCATGAAGGTTTATCTTTATTATTTTAGGTCGATATTTTTGAATCGGAAAGTTCTATTCAGCAAAAGAAAGCGGACCTTACATCTACAACTGTTCAAAAGAATCCTACAGATGTTTTAGTCGAGCTAGGTAAGAAAATTTCTTCATAACGAAGATTTTGTTGTTTCTCGGTAGCTGGAACCTTTTTCTGGAATGACCTATAAACTATAAATCGGGTAAATTATTAGCCAACAAAGATTTTAAAAAAATTTGGCGGACATCTTTTTCGTCTGCTTTCTGCAAAATTTCAATAATCATTGTACCATTACTTTGCCCAGTATTATTGGTAATAGGGTATATCTTAAGAAGTACCACTCACAAATTCAAGTGTTTTCTGGTCGTTATTGATTTTAAATCTTTGGACTATTATTAACCCTTAACACAGGCATCTCGAGTATTATTTTTATTTCATTATTTTCAAGAATTGATGTCTCAGTATTGTTGTGATGTATATTTTGATTTTGAAATATCGTATTGCGTATTTATTTCAGGTGTAAGAACAGGACTTCAACTCGTATTTTCTCTCATTCGTGTCAGTTGGAATCAATCTTTACTGACGTCTTCTCTATGCAACGATACTTTACGTACTGCCATACAAATTATGTCTGAACTACCCCCATTAACTCTGGCAAACTCAAACAAGATACCATCAGTTGGAATGGATTGCTTAACAGAGGTATAACAAAATTAAAAAATAACATAATGAAAGGATATATTTCACCTATTTAGTGTCAAAACTGATAGACAGTATACCATTCCATTTATAGATATTTTGAATAGCAAAAATTTAGAATTGAAGGTTTATGTATTTCAGCCTTCAGTTCCCTGGTGATTTACAATGGCAGAGCTGAGTGTGTGTTCTTCGGGTTTCCAAAAATGTTCATAAAATATTTGGGAAGGAAGTAATTCTCAGTTCGGCTGAACCTATTCAATTTATTACTTTACCTATTATTTATTCTGGGTTGAGTAGATTTAATGTTTCATATGGATGCCCCAAAATGAGAGATTTCAAACTAACTTGCAAATGGTTTGACCACAAGGCTATGGTACTCACTCAAAATTACCTATTGTAGTATGGACGTGAAACCACTTATTCTGATCGGTGGTTAATGCATGTTTAACATAGTCTACACCCAGTAAGCAAATATATTATAACACAAATTCAAGATGAGTATAATCATACTTCACTAGCATCATCGGGGTGCGGCAAAGTTTTTCAGAGTACAGGTTCGCTCTCTAATGCGTACTGTGGAATGTTCCCTATTATTATTGCATATTTAACTGGTTAAAGTTTGCTGCAATTATCACGACCTGTTTTAAACACAATCATTCTTTTCCCGCTATTCGATGCCATGCAATAAGTTCAACATCTGTGCACACCTATTCATAACATGGCCATCTTTGGACTGTACAATTTTCCTTCTTAACACTGAAGTCGATTTCAGATTCACGCCACTTGAAAAATTTGACAGATGCAATACAATTGTTGCTTGAAAAGATATAAATAGCATAGCCAATTGTATCCATTTTAATAAAAACCTAAATTACTTGAAATACCTCGGCGGAGGAATGATAAAGCTTATTTTATTGACCTAAATTTTAATCCTTATGGCATTCCATATTTACCATATTCATAAATACCTATCTAGTGCATGACCATCGAATATTTGCGTCTTCATCAGTTGCGATTCCCATGGCCACGATAGAAACGCATCAAATTTTTCTGATGATTTCGCCGTGACACAAATTTCGATAGAAGTAGGTAAAAGTTAACCTAGTCAAAGTATAATCGATTTTGCCGTCATTTTCAAAGGAAATAAATTACAAACAATAGATTAATAAGGCAGCAATCATTTATTTCACGATATAGTTTTAACATTCCACAAATTCATTTCTAAGTGCTTCAGTGCTGGCAAGTCTAATGACTAGATTAAGAGTAGTTAACGTCGAAGCATGAAAATATGATTGACCCAATGAAGCGGTTCCAATTTGAAGCTAGATTCGACTGCAACCAACGCCTATTATTCAAACTGTTTTACCTAATCTCTCGAACTGTAAATTAATCGTAAACACAAAGTTTCGAAATCTTAAAATTGGTTTTTCCAAGCTTGGCCATGCTAAATGTTACTACATAGTCGCACAAAGCTTAATTAATATGATCCCTTCTTGATGTGTAATATTAGGTCTACCATTACAATTACTTTTTTTTCAAAATTAGCCGACACTGATAATTTTGTAGCTAAATCCGTGCACAGTACAAAAAATATATCAGGGAATCAAAAATGTACCATGGCAGCCCCGTGTGTAGGGGATTGTAGATTCCGAGATCCCTGTATTGTCGCACCCTGAGCATCATACTACTTACTGATGAATTCTGCTGCTTGCTTTAACACAAATCTCATCCGTTTGTTCTTCTTCATCTAATTGTATGAGTTTTTATGCCTTTGTACCATATTTGTTGTTGAGATTGTGTTGTCAGACACTTCTGTTTTTTTATGAAACAATTCACTATTTAGGTTGGGAACTTTCTCAAAAATGCTGCAATGCCGGACTCTGGTGCTGACCAGGAATGTAGTAGACTAGCTTGCGAACTTTTATTAATGCTTGCCTATCAACGTGGTTCACTTCCACAATTATTGGAATGGATTGAGATGGCTCTTAAGATGTCAACATTGAAGAGAAAAACACAAGGTAAGATGGGGGTTGGTTCAATCAGAGCTGTGAAGTATTTGGCTTTTGTAGGCTCTGGAGTGGGGTCGGTAAAATGTTCAGCCGGTGGCTCAGTCAGTTAAGTGCGATCGTATTGTCCGGAAGGCTGATGGTACGATGCCTAACCGTTTCACCACCGAACATGCCATTTCAGCAAGGCACTTCGCGTTTAGCAGTACCATAGAACAGATGCATAGTCACTACAAAGGTCCGTGCCTAACGGTTGTTGGGTACAACCCACCCAGTAAGTTCACGGACAGGCCATAGCAAATAATTAAATAATTCGATAAAAAAAAAATGTTTTACTCCGGCCGACCAGAGTCATCATTTTTCTATATGAGACACTTACTTTTGCGTGTTTTCGCAGTGACATGGCATTAATGTTGAAATTCAATGTCATTTCACCTGCATTTGTCCTTGACACAAAATTAATAATTTCGATAAGCGATAATTGAATTCTCCTTTTATATTGTAAACGACGAGTATGGGTGTCAAAAATAGGAAGGCATTAGTTTGTTCTAATCTTATTTATAGTTGTAGTTTTACTTTTCTCAACTCTAATTTTATGGAAACACAAGCAGTAGTAATATTAATGTAATTAATGCTTCTTGTTGACTTGTTATATTATTTTCAGCCAATCCTGCTTTAATTTCATCTAGTCTCATTCAATCAATTCTAAAGAACATTAGAAAATCAGAGGTATGGTTACTCGAGTTGAATAATTTTTTTTTATTGTTTAGTCGAGAGTAGACCACTGATCAGTTGTGCTAGCAGAACGCAGAAAATTGCATTTCCCCATTTTTGTCTTCCTTGGTGAGTCTTGAAGAAGACTCAAAATATCACTGTGCGAATGTGGTAGATTTAGTACCAATGTCAGATTAAATAATTTATCACTAATAGAATCACTTTTTATATGGTATTTATCCCCAATGTCAGTTTAAAAAATTTGTCACTGATAAGATCGCATTGACGAGACGACTCATGCTTGACAAAATGAAATTTGTGATTGGAAAACAAAACTGTTGCTGTCATGCCGGTACCACTGTCTTTACCTAGTAATACAGTAGTAGAATAAAATTAAATATACAAGTACAACGGTCTGTCAGATACTCTGATTCCAGACATTCGAAGAAACGGAAATCCACTAGAAGAAAATTTAGCGAATAAGCAAGATTGGTAGATGTCTCTTGGTAGAAGATTGAAATACTTTTTTCAAATAAATTGCTATTTCATGGCAGTGTTGATGATTTTGAAACTTTTGGATCCATCTAAAGAAAATGACAAACACTTTGAACACCCGAAAAAGTACAAGATTCTGTCGTTCTGCAGTTCAAATTATTTTGAAGGAAAAGTTTGGTTAATATTGAAGTTGGTTTATATTTGCAATTTCAGTGCTTCACTTCCTGTACGTCTGAAAATTTTATAATGGTAATTCATGAATGAATGGAATAAAATAATATGTTTTTTCCTAAATATGAGGAATGCATTGTTGCATGTATGCTTGTCCCCACACCTACAAATAATTTAATCATACCGAGGGAAGGGAAATCATGATCCACATCAAAATATCAATATGTTGTAACACTTTTGTGCTTCGATAGTAGCTGGGTGACGTTGCTTATTTTTTGTATCGAAATACCGTCGTCAAAATGTATTATCAGTATTTATCACGCTATTTTCTGCTATCAAAATGCATGCTATTATGCCATTGAAAGTGCTGCGTGAGGCACACCCTAATTGAAATAAAATCAGGTGCATATTAAGAAACACTCGTCGTTTCATAACGTTGTGAAAGTTTAAATGAGGCATGCCTCGTTATAAGTGTGAGTGGGCCGAAGACCCATTGTTGTCGTTGCTTTGCGTGCTATTGTTATCGTACCGTTTTAGGCAGTATGCCACAAAATTATGGTTTCACGGTAAACCGTTATTGGCAAGATAGGATCGTATTTTTGAAAAATTCATTACATCGTGATGGTATATACCATCATAGTGAGATGTCGCCTTGCATTATTCGACAGATCAAAATTTTCTTCATTTTGTAATGTCCGTCATATTGTGATTATTTTATGTTGTACGTCTTGTTCCAAATCAATTTTTGCTCACCAATACAACGCTCGACTACTTTATCTTTTAGGTTTAGAAACATTGACCAGACTTTTTGTGGTTTTCGCCAAAATATGAAATAGTGGGCAGTTAAACAAATGACTAATATCAAAGTAGTAATGTCTGTTATTTCAGAATTCTGTAAATAGTGGTTTCGGTTATTCTTCAATTAATTCATTTTGCACGGTATAATCATGCTGTATGTCAAATGTTATGTTGTTAAATTGTTGTTTTATGTTGTGTTTATTTACATTGTAAAATTTGATATAAATTTCGACACGAAGTGAATTTTTTTTCAAACTTTTGAAAAGCTGTGTATTGTTTTGATATTTTTCCGTATTTCTGTTGCTGTGGATATACTTGGAGTTTTAAATTAAGTAAATACTTTGAAAAACATAATAACATTAACAACTTTTTTAAAATAGTCTGATAATTCAATTAATGATGTTGAAATTTCAGGATATAACTCTCCCTATAACATAAAGAGTCATTATGTAGACAAATTCACTATCGACATGCCACCGCGTCATGTTGATATCGGAAGCTGATTATTCTTTGTTTCTGTGGAAGTATGTAACATAATGCAATATCTGGATGCTCTTTTTCTTTTATATGTATATATCCGAAAAATGATATTTGTGGTTCAATTATTATGTAATAATACTACTCTTACTTGATGATTGTTTAGCTATAGAATCAATTTTTCTTTTCATACATAAGCATCAGTTTATCTTGCCTGAACTCTTGGCCTTTAAAGTTTGTTCTTATTTTAATAAAAATCCTCACTTCAGCTTCCAAACAATTATGGTAATACCACATTTTCAGAATGTAAATGACATTCATTACCATACGCCTGGACCATTTTTCATATTTCCATATTTATTTCATGTCTTCATATTTATTTGACGCCTTTAACTAGATTTGTACATATCGTGTATAAATTTTATTTATCAGTAGCGATATCTGAACAGTTACATTATGCAGCATAACCAGGTTCTGCACATAATTTTTAAATATAAATTAGTGTCTATTAATAATATTTTGCTGCATTGAAGCCTGGTAGTTTACTCACAAAGAATTCAAATCGAATTATGTGAATAGACATTTTTTGATATTGATCTTTCGAGTTTATTAAATAACTACAGTAATTTTTTATCCTTCATCATTTGTTCTAACACAGTTAGTGAAACATATTTTCAGCTCCTCTAATGATTTTCTGACTTTCAGGATTCTGATTCAAGTCATGTACTGATTGGTTCGGATAATTCTGGATTCATCAATGTTGAAAATGCGGCTCTTATTTTACTTGAAAATATTGTACATTTGTCTTCACAATATTCTAGTTCTTGTAGTTCACCTTCAAATGGAGTCAGGTAGATTACAATTTTTGAATTTTTTATTAATATATTTCAAATTAGTTTTGATAAATTGAGCAGAAAAATCATGATATATGCCAAATTTTATGTTGTAAAATTGACATATAACATGATATTACTGCGCGAGGAGTCAGGTATGCAAGAAATCATTTTTTTCAATAGCCACTCATTAAGAGTGAATCCCCCTGCCCAAGACCCTGTGACAGCGGCCATCTGTAGACGGACAGGGTTACAATTGCTGGGAAGATATGCTCTTGTTAAGATTATTGGTATTTGACGAAATGTTTTTGTTAATGGATTTTGAACTTGAACATCATTCAGACTAATTTTATTCAACAATTTTAATGGAGGATAAAGAGATTTGATTTTTTTTTTAATTACTCCAAGCAAGAAAAGCAACCATCTAACCATCACTAATATGGCTAATAAGGTAAAAGTCCTCAAGCGTGAAACATTCTACACAGAAATAGACCATTTCAGTGTGTGAGGTTTTATTTAACTTTAATTGTCCAACCTTCTTCTTTATCATCTTGCTGTTCAGCTATAATTGCTTACATACATTTTTTAATCACCAAATTTCAGCGAAAAATTGAATGAATCAAAAAATTGTGAAGTCTTTGCATGGGGAAGCAATAGTAGTCATCAACTGGGAGAAGCAATGCAGGAAAAAATTCTGCAAGCAAAGAGAATAGCTCCTTTCTCTCAAGCACAAATGGTTAGTAAAATTCAACAGCACCATTTTTGTCTCTTTAAGCCAATGTTTTAATGTTATGAAAATATTATTTACATAGCATTCGAGTGAGGCAGGGTGACAGAATCTTGTTTTTTGGGGGTGTTCAAAACTGCCGGTCATTTTCTTCGAATGAACAAAAAAGTTTCAACACTGCTATTATTGTTTCAAAACCATTATACTAGCAATGTTGCTAATATTTTTCGTAAAAGTTTATCGCCATTCACAATCCTGAAAAGAATGCTTGAAACTGATTTATTTTGCAATAGTTCACTTTTACTATGCTATGCTTTTGATCACTACTATTTCGTTTAGTTTTAGAAGTAGGGTTGTGGCTGACATTCTAGTTCTTTCCAATTCTTTAAATACCTGGTCATAAATGCTTGATATGTTGTTGTTTTTCTTCAGGTGTCTGAAATGTTCATGCTATTTCCTTCAGATGTATAAAAAAAGCTTCAAAACTATCAACACTGCTATTTCATAGCAGTATCGATGATTTTGAACTTACATCTATAGTTGAGTTGCTACCACTAACTCAAAAAGAGACATTTTATTCTTGAAAGAGATTTATCATGAAAAGGCTTGGATCTGACTTGGTTTTTGATGTCATCAATTAAAAAATATTGTTTTATCAAGCATTGACTTCAATGTTACGCTGTATTGGTATAATCGGGAACAATATTCAATTAATCTCAGTATGGTTTGCTGAAATGTATGAAATATCTCCAAGTTCCGGTTGATGTAATCACTGGTGTGTGTCTATCAGTGCTTTTTGTTAAACAATAGAGGGTCTGACTTGTTCCTTTTTTAATTCAGATCGAAGCAGGTCAATACTGTACATTTGTGACATCACTGAATGGTCAAGTTTGGGCATGTGGTAAAGGGAGCTACGGGAGATTGGGACTAGGATCTTCTAATAACCAACCTACGCCAAAACTATTGAAGTTTGATCCATTGCTGCCTATAAAGAAAATTTCATCTTCTAAAGGTTTGAATTAAATCAGTTCTTACCAAGTTTTTGAGACTCACTCACCCATGGTGGGAGAATCTTGTTGTCATTTTCTTGTCTGACACATCCAAGTCATCTACAAGGCCTAGGTTTGCTACAGTAGACTAGTCGATGTAGACATTCGTTTATTGATTGAAATTACGAATATGAAAATTGCTGTGCCTGAGTGTGTCACAGTCCATGGCATTATTTTTATTGTTTTGTAGTTATGCATCACAAAATATTATTTCATAGTCAATTTTCTGTCAAGGTACCCATTTTCCTCTGGTGTGGTAGCAGCAGACTAGTTTCATTCTGCCATACTGAATTGATCTTTTCAAAAACTGAAACAGTATTGATATCTTCAGTTTTTTTCATCTGAGAAACTTTTTGACTCTTTTAGAGTGTTTCAAAAATTCTAATATTTGAAAATGTTTCTTTTTATTCAGTTTGTGACGTCTTATTTTACAGGATCAGATGGTCATACATTAGCACTTACGTTTGAAGGACAAGTATTTTCATGGGGAGATGGTGATTATGGAAAACTAGGTCATGGATCAGGATCGACTCAGAAATTTCCAAAACTCATCCATGGACCACTTGCAGGAAAGGTGAGCTATGGGATTCAATGGTATATTTACTTATATTTAGCCTTGGATAATAAGAAAATGATATTAAATAAAGGACAATTTTATCTCACCTTATTCTTTGTTCAGTAATATTGAAATCAATTAACCAAAAATTCTGGAGTCAAAGACAAACGACAAGTGAAACATTTAATTCCCTTTTATTAACATGCCTTTAATAAATTGATCGAAAAATAGCAAGAAAGTTAAATTGCAAATTCTCACCACATTAGGGAAGAAAGGACGATAAAGAAATATTTATCCCTATTCATTGATCCAAGTTTTAAAACCATGCTAACCAGGGCTGTGGAGTCTGTATAAAAACGTTTGACTCTTCGACTCCGTGGTTTGTGAAACCACCAACTCCGACTCCACTATTGTGCGATATCTATTTTATGTTCCACCCAATAGAATGTATAACAGATGTAATTGGAGTTGCCTATTTAGAATCTTTAGAGGTGGGGCTCAAAATTGTAAAAAGGCTCGAAAAATAAAAATCACTGCGCAGCGATAACTCATAAAAGATTTCAATATTTACTACACCTAAAAGTCTATTATGTGCCCCCCTAAATATGCCAGTGGGTAGATGCAATTGGAAAACTTTACGAAAACCAGAGAACAAAATGAAATTTTTGCAGATGATATTTCTTGTGTAGGATTTCAATAAATGGCAAACAGTGGCATGTTTCAGCTTACAGCTTGTTTATTAATAATATGATAATTTTGCGACAACAAAAAATCTACTAGGACTTTAAGAATATTCTTAAAAATGCCATATTTGAAATAAGATTTGACTGCACTAATTACTTCCTGGGAACAAAAGCTCGAACTTCAAATTTTTTTCTCAAAAAACAAAATTGCCTCAGTCAGGTCTTTCATAGATTGCCTTAATCAGATTGTATGATTTTTAGAGCTGAAAACAATCTTTCTATACTGAGTTATGGCATAGCTATGGCAATTCTCGAGACATCCTGAATTAATCTTTTGTATGGATATATTGTCTTCGTTAACGCATGATGCATTGGATCTATTATATCCTTCTACTTCTTTCAGTGCAATATAATAGTTTTGCATTTTGTTAGTATTGAAGCAAATTATTATAATGGGAGTCTGGGTCGAGAAAATTTCACTGACTGCTCGACCTTGACTGCACAGCCCTGGTGCAAATAATACAATTGAGAATTTGGGGTTGGAACTGTTCTCTCCTTTTATTCAATTTAATGTAACTAAAATCTATCTTGAAACAATCAAAAGCCTCAAACTTTTTTTTTAATTTTTTCAGGTTGTAGTCAGTATCTCAGCTGGTTATCGACATTCAGCTTGTGTTACTGCTGGTGGAGAACTATATACATGGGGTGAAGGAGATTATGGTAGACTTGGTCATGGAAATAACAACAGTAAAAATATTCCAACTCTTGTTAGAGATATCAATAATGCTGGTCAGGTAGGTCAATTTTAAATAGACCAATCATCAGTCCTGTAGGTATGCGCTTTAGAATTATTTCTAGTTATTTCCTAAGATATCAATAATACTTGTCAGTTAGGCCAATTTTAAATAGGCTAATCATCAGCCTTGTAGGTATGGGCTTTGGAATAGTCCCAATGTATTTCCTGCGCATCATAAAAAATGACTAAAATGAAACAAAGAAGTGTTTGATGGTTTTTTCATTACCTAGGACAGATACCGCTCATTGCACTTTACCATGATGGTTCAGTTCTGTATGGGATGTTTTCGCTTAAAATGCAGTTGCATCTTGTTACAGCTCTTTGCCTTTCAAGTGGCTGTCAGTTAAATTCATTTTATGCTTTCGGCTTTGCTTAGGGCTAACTTCAATAAAAAAAAAGAAAGATCTTACTATTTATATTACAGAGTGACACAATGCTGTTTTTTTTCAGGTGCCCAAATGCTCATGTCTCTTTCTTCGGGTGCTTAAAAAAGCTTCAAAACAAAATATTAAACTGTTTCATAGCAGTATTGATGTTTCGAACCTTTGATTAAAGTTTTGTTTCTGCCAGACGTGTAATACATCAGACATTTTTACAAGAATTTCAGAAGCTTACTTATAAAATTTTGGGTTTATAATAGCTGATTTCTTATTTATCGACTGTTATATATATGACAATTAGCATTTTGTTGCTTGAAGCATATTTCTCTTTCTTAGTTTTCATTAGGGTGGTCTTATTTGAACTTCCATCTTCAATTGTATTTAAATACGATACATGGTTTGACTTATACCAGGTTATTTGTGGGAGTTCTCATACTGTTGTAGTTTCACAAGATCGAGCAATTGTTTGGACATTCGGAGGAGGTGATAATGGAAAGCTAGGACATGGAGATACAAGCAGAGTATACAGGTGAGTAATTATTACATTTTATTTGTCGAGTCACATGGAGGGATTTATAGAAGGGTACATTCAGGGCATTAGCAAATTCAAAACAGTATATTGGAAAGGTGATGTTTAGTGGTCCAGGGTGAAAAATGTATTGTTTTTTTTCTAGCAGATTGAAACTTTTGTCAACACTAATAACATTGTTGATAATTTTGACACTTATTGTTCATTAATAATTGTCATAATGTTAGACACTCAGATGAGGCATTTTCATTAAAATAAGTGATTACTGTTATCTAAAAGGTAATTTTATCAAATTCGAGCAAATTGGATTTCTAATATTGGTAGAAAAAAATTATTTTGTCCTTGGGTAATAATAGACCATGAATAATTTTTTATATTGATGGAGAAACCACGAGCCTTGTTTAGTTCATGGGATATTCTGATATAGTGAGAGTCCTATTGATTTTATCATCCATATTTCTCTGTCTTTTTAGGCCAAAAATTGTTGAAGGTCTTTCTGGTGTCTTTATTCGTAAAGTTTGTGCCGGAAGTCAGTCTACCTTAGCTCTCACGACTTCCGGGCAGGTAAGTGCTTGTAAACTGTATACAACATTTATACGTCCGACTTAACATAACAACAGAACATTAACATATCGAGTGTTTGTCATAGTTTCTGACTGTTTTGCACAACCGGTGAAATGAAAATGATGTTTCATATATAGTATATCAGTATAATATATTGGCAAATATAACATGAAAATTGAAAAAAATATATATTGACGGTAGCTCTTTGAAAAAAAACGTCTTTCATATTTTTTGACAGGTTTATGCATGGGGATGTGGTGCATGTCTAGGATGGGGGAGCGCGGAAGCAACATTATTAAAACCGGCATTAGTTCAATTTCCAGGGAATTCAAGAATCGTTGACATAGCTTGTGGAGATGGACATTGCTTGGCACTGACGCATGGTATGTTTGTCCTCTTATCTGTGATTTATTTTACCTAAGAATATTATTCAAAATGACCAACCAGATTTTTTTATTTAAATTTTTTTATTATTGGTAGACATTCAAATGGTTCATTAATTTGGTGCATCAAGTTGATTCGCAAAACTTTTTCTTACGTTTTTTTGAAATTGTTTCAGAGAATGAAGTATATTCTTGGGGTAACAATGCTATGGGTCAATGTGGTCTGGGTCATACTTCTAGTCCTGTCACCACTCCATCGAAAGTTATTGGATTGGAAGGGAAATCCGTTCAACAAATTTCTGCTGGAACTTCTCACAGCATTGTATGGACTGCACTTCCTCAAGATAGGTGGGTGATGTGAATGTGACTGTGGTATAAAAGCAGAATTGCAGAACTTTTTAATTGTTTCATGTTATCCGATTCAAACCTGTAAACGACCCTGTTTGGACTTTATACTATTCTGAGATAATTTCCTTTACTGAGGAATCTATTCTGGTGATGTTAAAAGCAACACTTTAAATTTCCTTTGCACATACATTTTACGGCCTGTAGGTATGGGCTTTGGAATAGTTCTAACATATTTCCTGTGTGTCATAAGAAGCTACTGAAAAAAAAAACAAAGAAGGTAGGTTTTATCATCACCTAGGGCAGGTACAACTTACTGCACTTTACCATGATGGTTTAGTTCTCTATAATATGTTTTCAACTCAAATTGCAGTACTTGGTACTTTATATTATAGTAGCTTATTTGACATATGATTGGCTGTTAGTCGGCCCCTTTTTGGGCACTACTTTCGGCCTTGCTCGGAGCGAACTTGAATAGAAAAAAAACATCACAGAAAATTTCCGAACCTTCATTCATTAATTCTTCCTATTTATTTTTACAACAGGCAAGCAATATCGTGGCATCGTCCATATTGTGTTGAACTACATGAAGGATTATTCAAACAACTAAGAAGTTTTCTTGAAAAATATTGTCAGAATTTGTGCGAACATCCAGCAGAACCATTTCAAAATTCAAAGTAAAATCATATTTTCTTTCACTCAAGAATGAATTTGAAATTCTGTTAACCCTTTTCCCGGCAGCCAATTTGGGCGAAAATGGTCAAAAACTTGACTTCTATTTTTTTTTTCACCTAAACTGATCATCTCAGGCTATCTATCCTCAGGCTGACCCATTTTAAGCTCGCTGGGACCTTCCTTTTAACCCTAAATTTGGGTTCAAAACTATGTATCGACACACCCATGTCACACCCACCAAACATAACTACTGAATTTTCCAGTCAATTTTCTTAATCAAAAACGAAACACGAGAGCAAGTAGATTAGCGATACAAGAAAGTATTTGAAGTATCCCTTACGTGGCTATCGTGTAAAAAAGTTGGACTGAAGTTCTGAAAGTAAATATGATAGAAATAACCTGCTTCTCAATATGCAACAGACTGAGAATAGTGATTGGATAATGTTCGGGGTGTTGGGTTAGAAGGTAGTGCACTGACAAGTTATCTTGATGTTGCAAGTTTTTGCCTATTTTTGCAAAACGACATAACTCGGCGAGGTCTGCGAAAGGGTTGAAGTTCAATTTTCTAAGCATGAGCCTCAAATGGACAGCGCCTTAGTGGCACAGTCCATCTTTCGCTGATGCTCAACAAATCATTGCTATAGTTAGGTTGTCATTTTCTGAATCAATTATTCTCTGATCTTAAATTACTTTTCCGAATCCGATTCTATTCGAGAAATTTATGGAAAAATTATAGTCAAAGTCTCAACATATTGTGAAAATTTTCATAAAGAGCATGAAATTCCAATATTTTCTATTAAAGTTTTACGCAAAAGCTCTGTCAAATTGGACTTGTGTGTCCAAATTGATATTAATCTTCTTTCAAAAGTCACCATCCCGTTTATAGATAAATTTGTTAATGAGGTATGCACTATATTGATAATTTTCAATTTCTTACAAAAGACTTTAGTAAAGCCTGTGGTCAAGGTATTGTTATAAATACATTTGTTGTTGTTATAACTCATTCTTGTCAACTGTATACACAATAGTTAGAAAAATAAAACAAGACTTATATCTTGTTGAAACATATGATGGTTTGGTTTGTTTTATTAAGACTCGATACAATCATCACATGATTGACAAGATCAAATCTTGTGCAAAATTTCCATTCTGCATTTAAAAAGATAAATATTATTATGTCTGTAGTTCTGATGTTAGTATTTGGGATCTGGAATTCTTGAAGTTTTTAAAAAAAAATTTTCCCATATTCAGTACATCACCCTGAGCAAGGCCCTATTACCAGATTCCATTTGTGAACAAACAGGGTTATTGTTGTTGGAAAGTAATGAGTTTCTCGTTTCTTTCAAGCTTACCCAAGTTATTACGCTCTTTCTTGAGCGGGGAACATGAATTAACAAGCCAGACCCAATGGGACTTGAACTCAAGATGTTCAACATGTTAGCCACCTGGTTATTGTGGCTGACAAACTGCTGTTCTTACACCCAATTATTATCTAAAATAGTATTTTGTTTCAAATAGAAAATTTTAATCAAAAGTCTTCCACTGTTTCATCCTAAAAAATTATATTCAACAGTTTTTAACATGTTTTCATACCAGATTTATCAAATTTTTTCTAGTGATCATCAAAAATTTGTTCTTCTTTGTCTTCACTTGTTGCGAATTCATTTACATCTGGCACATACTGGCAGTTTATCGTCTCAAATACTTGGGAAAGAATCTCATCCTATTCGTACTCTACTATTTCATCTAATTGATCAAGAGGCGCCAGCTCAAGTTGAGGAGGTATGAGCGTGTGTTTTATGTCGAAATGTTCTAGGGTACATGCGATGATATTATTTAAATTATTCATGTTGTAATTGTACGATACAAAATCTGATGTAATTCATTACACTCAAGGTTAGTGCCAGGTATGGATTAACGAGCTAAACATGCACTCAAGATCTTCGACTTGTTATCCACTACGCCATTGTTCTCAAGATCTGAGCGGATCTGGGTTTCTTAACGAATACTTCGCATCTGCTTTGGGTTATTAGTTTTTTCAAGAAGTTTTGTCCTCGTACTTTATTATTTCTCTCACACCAATGAATTAGTGACCTGATCTATCCCTGAAGGGTTTATTGCTGAAGACGCATCAAATGTGTATCAAACATTTAAAATTTTTCAGGCTGTTGTGGAAACATTGTCCATCGGATCATCTTTATTATTACCAGCATTAGAAGAACAGGTTGATGTTTTATTGCAATTTCTTCCAAATAATTTGAATGGATGGAAACAGTTATCCAACGGACAGGTAGATATATTTTTATGGAGCGATATCACATGTTAGTTACTACTTTTTTTACATTCATTCTTCAGTTCAATTGAATACTAGTTCCAAATCCCAATTCATAATTTCTGAATCGAATATTTTAAAAATTGCTGGAAAAGTTATTGGGGCAGCCAATATTATTATTTTGTTATTTCCAAAGAAATTAAACGTTATAAACATAAAAATATGACAAAGGATCGCAGCAAAATGTAGTACTAAATATTATGTTGTCTATATTAGAGTGCATTAATTGAAATCTGCCCTGGGTGATAGTAAGACAGTCTTACAGTACACTACACTAATATTCAAGACTTCCCTAATTAGTCTTAATTAATTTTTGCAATATTCAGCGGATGCAGATTGAATTCATATTGAGGAGTTTGGTTGATCATTTTAATGTTTCTCGTCTTCTTGGATATTCGGGTTATAAATCAACAACAACATCGACCTCAATACAGGGAAGTAAATCAGTTCTTCCATTGTTAAATGCACTCATCGAGAATATCAAGTTTTACACTGTAAGTATGAACTGGTGATAAAAGACTTGGATTTCTGATCTTTTCTATATCTTGTATCATCAATTTATTTGTCAAACATAGTCAAAACATCCAAATCAGTAATTCTGTTTTGTCAAGCATGCACCACAGATGGGGACTTCGTCTCATTGACGAGACCTATCAGTGACACATACCAAACAAAAAATGCTTTGACAAAAATTTTCCGATGCTGATCATTTCCGACAATACATATTTTGCTTTCAATTTGCATGTCGCTTCATTTTTCGTTTGTGTTTCATATTATTGTAGATGGGATGTTGAAGTATATTTTAAAATCTAGTTAGAGTCAATCATTTTAGATTCAAAGTGAAATTTTATTTTCTCAAGCATGCACCACTGATGGACCGTGTCTTATCGACTCGATTCATCAGTTATGCATACTTATGTCTTTAAGTGTTATTTCAAATATATTTCTAATATATAGTTGGGTGATCAGAGACATGTTAGTGTTACAGCCTTCGAATATTTAATCTTTTCAAACCCAAGTTCCGATTAAATCTTTTCTTGGATCCTCTTGTTTTATATTAAAGATTGAAACTTCATCCTAACACAATACTCGAGATTCCTATTTTGCTCTATGTTCGAAGTTTCTAAGCAACATCTGGTAAACCTAAAGTCTACTATTACTATCAACACTGTTATATTAGCAGTGTTTGTTGGTTTTGAAGTCTTTTGTTCAGTTCAAATATAATGTGACGTTCAAAAATATAAGTTTTTATAGCGATCATTTTTTCACTTCCCACCTCTTGTCCAATTATATGAGCTAGGGAGCCTCAATAAGGATTACTTTTTGATTTTGCAGGCCGAATCATTATCACAAGTCGAGGAATCTGAACGTGTATATGATGACGATAAATTTTTTGCCGAATTACCTATCAATGAAATACACAAATTATTATCTATGATACAAAATCATCTCTTGACTCATTGCTTCTATTTTGAATTGGATGAGGTAAGGTTCTAGTGCAGATAATATTGATACTGGGAATGTCTTTAGTGCCGCATGTATGCCGGATTCCATATCTGTCATTTATCTGTTCGTTTTTATTGCTCAAAGATGATTCTTGCACCATTTGAAGCAAATCAATATCACTATGCGTCGGACACAAATAAGTCTCTTGACTATTAGTATAGGTATATTTTAGAATATAAACTTTTTATTTCAATTTAATTTTATAGACTACTATTTTTTATTTATTAATATCTAAGGTTGATCCGATATTACACAAAACATAAAAGGTTTAAGAGAGCAATGAAAAAACACAGTGACATTTACTTCTTGGGTTTATCATATATTTTATACGAAAGACCAAATTCATTTTCTCATAAGGATGGCTGAATTTAAGACATATTCGACATTTTTGATTTCAAATTAATTTTTCAAAATGTATCCAAAGTAGTAAAGTCGGTGTTCGTTTGTGGCTCGACTGACTCCAGCTAGACATTTGAAAACATTGTTATGTTATCCCAGTATTTCCTTGGTACCAACAACTCACTGCACTTTATACCGTAGCAGTTCCGTTTAAAATGTTTTTTGCTTATTGCAGTTGCTGGAACTATATCTTTTAGTAGCTATTTCAATTTGATTTTATAGACTACTATATTTTATTTACTAATGTCTAAGGTTGATCCGATATAATACACAAAATATAAAAGGGTCAAGAGAGCAATAAAAAACACAGTGACATATTCACTTGGAAAATAAAATGATCACAACCGAAAGCAAACGAATTTATATTGAGGACATAAAAGCTATATACATCATTTGCTTTCACTGGTTGTGCTTATTTCATTCTTCAATATGAATATTCCTAGTTGTAAAAACTCGCTGACATATTTACTTCCTAAGTTTATCATATATTTTTACGAAACACCAAATTCATTTTCTCGTTAGGGTGGCTGAATTTAAAACATGTTCAACATTTTTGATTCGAAACTAATTTTTCTAAAATTATTCAAAGTAGCAAAGTTTTTGTTCGTTTGTGGCTGGACTGACTTTTCTTGGTACCAACAACTCACTTCTCTTTATACCATAGCAGTTCTGTTTGAAATGTTTTCTGCTTAGAGTGCAGTTGTTGGTACTATATTTTTTAGTAGCTCTTTGCTATTGAGGGGCGTTAGTTGGTTCTTTTTAGGCTCGAGAGTGAATTTTAAAATATAAATATATAATATTATTCTTTTTTAGACTGACAGTAACGTAGAGATATTGCAAGAATATTTGACATTACTTTGTTCTGCTGCTGCTGAAGTCTTCGCTTATGTTACTGACAACTTCACTAATGGCCAAGGTTGGAAGTTTTCAACTTTAGGAATTTAATTAAATGACCTTTTTGTTGAATAATTTGTGGTATTGCCCACAAATTTTTTATTCACAAGTCGCCGGCTCCATAAACATCCGATCTGATATCTTTAACAAAATATTTTTTAAACTTTGTGAACATTACAAACTTTATCACTCAAATCCTTGATACCACAAGAGGGACCGAACCTAACAGTGTCGACCCAATTAGAAAAAATTTTCTAAACATATTTTGTTAAGTATGTGTCACTGATGGATCGCGTTGATGAGACGCGGTCCATCTGTCACGCATGTTTGACAGAATAAAATAGCTGATGGGGAATGGTTTTGTCGAATATTTTGTAAGAGCACGTATGTTATTGATATGAAAGCATCACAATAAATTTTGTTGTTTTTTGTCACCAAAAAATACAAGCAAAGCTGGAAATGATCTTGTTACTGTTTCTTAGGGCTCATCGTAATGGATTAAAATTATTTATGTATTCTATGGAGCACATTTTACAACCAAAATCGTAATATACGGTATAATGATTTATCGTAACTTTGTCTGTTTAGCTACCAGCTTTGATTAAGTTCACCACATTCATAAATTAACAGAATATTTATTATTTTTATTACAATACAATTTGATGGATCACAATGCATCCTTGTAATTTATACTAAAAATAATAGGCAGAGGTGTTGTTTCAAATGATATCCACGTCCCTGGCATGACTAGATTCTGCATATATAGTCGTTTCCTTGGTTTAAGTTTGCTTTTTATTTTTCATATCAATTCAACCAATGTATTCAATTAGGTTCCGGAAGCATTAAATTTCTGGAAATGTCTGGTCCTAGTTCATAAGAGCCCACTACGATTGTGTAAGGAATATTAAAGTTTATTGAACAGGACATAAATTCACCAGATTTACAAATGCTTAAACTGGGTGGAGATTGGACATTTTCTTAGGGTGTCTTCTTCGGCTTCCTCATCCGCTTTCGAGTGAAGAAAAAGGCTTTAAAATTATAAACAGTGCACTGTTCTATTACATAGCACTGTTGATGGTTTCGAAGCCATTGTACACTTATATTACTATGGGGGACTCGAAGTGACGCATTTAAATATTTTTTTTTATTTTTATTAAATGGTCAAAAATGGAATATTCTGTTATTGTAAATTTTATTCTGACGATAAGAATTTTCTAGTCTGTTTACTGGTTTGTTCGATGAATATCGCTTCTCCCCTCCTCTTTTGACAAATACGTTTTTTTAATTATCCAATTTTATTTGTTTTAGGTGAATCGTTGGATCACTCATGTGCTGGAAGTTTATTATCTGTTTTTATAAATTCATTATTGATGCTCAATCCTTGTTATGTTTCAAAGAAAATCGATGATATTCTCAATCTTATGCATTGTATAGACAAGTTCAACAGGTAGATCGAACGTATTGTTGAAATGAATTTGGCTGAAAAAAATGAATTGGGATTGTCCTTATCTATCTGAATACCGTGAAATTTTAGAATTTTTCGGAAGAACAGGACCTTATTTCACTTTTTAAATTTTTTCTGTATAATCAAAATATGTGGGGTTGCCAACATGGTGATTTTGAATTGACAAGACACAAGGGAAATTGCATTTCAACTCCTGCTGTTTATTTGTTCACAGATAATTAGGACATTGTGGTGTGATCCTTCAGTCTATTAAGCTTAATTAACAAAATTTTTATGATATGAAGTTATCTCACACTAGGTTATCTTGAAATATTGACCTTTTTTCTAAGTTCTTCAGGCTGGAGCCATTGTCTTTGAGTGGCAGATTGGCTGGCATTCTTGCTTGACTGAAAAATCTTCATGTTTTTCAGGTTTCTTCATATTGAAATGTTGAATAGCCATGATGGGGTTGAAGATGACGGTAGCATACTGAAATCGCAAATAAATACTGGTAAATTAATACTATCCACAAATTTAGTGTATTAAAAAAGGTAGCTCTTATGAGTTCCAATCAAAAAAAAACTTCACTTTTCATAGAAAATTCCCTAAATGGAACTGAACTGCAATGAGTGCTTTCTCTCAGTAGCCTCTCACATATTTATTTGATCAGATTTCTTTTGTGTATATATGTTTTTTTTAGAAAGTAAATGTGGATTTCGATGAATTTAACAATTTGTTTCTGTATTAGACGACTTTCAATTTGCATTTCCCATAAAAAAAATATTCAATTTGATCAGGCTCTAAAGACGAAATACTTTCGGTTTGAGTGTCCTTATATAGGAGTCGTTCGGTTTAGAATTAAAAGTTTGTATTATGAGTAATGTGAACAATAGGATAGAATTCGAACTGAACAATGGAGAAATTGTTGTTAAAATTTCTGTCATTTATATAATTTTTTGTTATCTGTGTATCTGTAATTTTTAGATGATTCAGTTTCGTTGAAATCTCTATCTTTATGGATCGATGACTTGGAGAATGCTTGTGCTTTACTTGTTGGTCGAACACTCTCTTGGTTAAGTTTAGGAAGACCAAATGAACACAAAGATAAAATGACTGGGATTCATGAGTCATGGTTATCATCATCTATATTATGTAATGGATTGGAACAAAATCTCACCAATAAGGAAGGTAAGTAGTGATTATAAGTAGTTACAATTGTACATGAAAAATCGGTCAAAACTTTTAGTCAATATTTTTTTTTGGAATAATCTATGTTCTTTAATTGATTTTAATTACTTGATTTAATTAATTAATTGATCTTGCATGTCAGACCGGTGAATGAATGTCATCTACTCTGTTACTTAGGCACCTGGAGAATATTGTTTCCATCGTTTGGCAAATGGGCAATATTTCATTGCTTTCTTGAGGATAAAAATATATATTTTTGAGTTTCTGCTAGCAAATGACCTGTGGAAGAGTTTCAAAATCATTGATACTGCTATAATGAAATAGCAGTGTTTTCCTCAAAGAAACAAGATTTTGTTGCCCTGTGGTTCTCAGTTTGAAAAATTCTGATTTGGATATGCAATATCTTAAACATTGAATTGAAGTTACATGCCTATACTTTGTAATAATTAAGATTGAATAAGCATGGTAGAATAATTAGAGTTGAAGTTGTAACTTTTTCTCAATGGACCTGACCTGCTCAAAGCCAGCCACAAGACTGTATGGTTAGGGTTGGGCAAATCTTTGAATTCAGAGCGGAATTGATTAGTAATGATGAATTGAATCGAATATTCGAATAAAAAGTATTATAATAAACATACGCAGTAATTTCTCAGGAAACTGTCAAGACACCAAAATCGGCATCAATTTTCTTTTTGAATCTGTTGCTTTGGAATCAATAGAAAAACGAATCGCATAATTTATGATTAAGGAGTGATTAATCGAATAGAATATTTTGGACAGTATTTGGGGATATATAGATATGCAATAAAGAACACAAGACTTCTATAGCACTTATATACTCATTTATATTTATATTCAGATATTGATGAAATCTTCAATCTTATCAATCGTGATACAAGCAACAAAGAAAAGATTAATATTGATAAACTGATGAAACTGGATTATAAAACATATTTTGAATGGCCAGAATTAATTGAGGTATAAAGATATTTTTTTATTTGTAAATAGTTATTCTTCATGAAATTCTTTTCCTGGTCTGATATTCTTGACCGAGACGGGTTTTGCTAAGTATGAGTCACTGATGGATCGCACTGCTAGGTGCGATCCATCTGTGGCTCATGCTTGGCAAAATAAAATACTTTTCTATAACTGAATTTTTCTAATTCATTTTTAATAATGATTATTTTGTATATTACAGCTGGCTGTTGGATTGAAAACTGAGTGGACGGGACATATCTATAATAGCATGAACGACGTAGCTCAGAACAGAGGTGTGTGTTACCATTAAGTCTTGTTATCGCGTGAAACATTCCCTAAACATTTTTGTGATTTGTAAGTAAATTGAATATGCAAATCTCAGGTTCGAGATGACATCTAATCAAGTAACCATAACCCAGGGATAACTTGGGTATAAGTAAAGAGAAATTTCTTTATTGTTTCACATGTCCCATATACATGTCTCGAGTTAATTTACAAATTTTCATCATTCTTACCTGATTTACAAACTGAACTTTCAATAACAAAATAAATCTATTTGCTTCTTCAAATCTAGGTTGGAATACGTGCAATTCCATGGATTCATCTTTGAATGAGATGTCGAAGATACTTCTCGCAACTTTACTAAAACACACTGTGAATAAAAATCAAGCAATGTCAAAAATGCATAATTCAACATACATGATAGATATTTTCAGAACAGTCTTCAAAGTAGGTTTTTTTTAAATATCTTTTTCACTAGTAGAGAGATTTTAGAAAAAACATCATAAAAACATACTTGCAGAATGTGAACTATAAAATGTTTTCTGCCAATATCGTAGGAGTGTATATATAGAAACTACGATATATCACATGCGAGAAGACCTCATTGCTCCCTTTAGGCTATTAATACTTTTGATATCTTCATTTCGATTCCGTAAAGGAAGTTACACTTTGGCAGTCATGATTCTGGAATTTCAGAATATTTGAATATTGACCGATTGATAATAGAAGGTATTGTTTAAACTAAATCTCTCTTATCATCCCTAAATTGGTTTTACTAATTTCGTTTACTATCCAACTGGCGAAGACTTGGTCATAGTGTACTATAGTAGATTATTGACTTTCACGAAGCTTAGTTATAGAGTCACATAATTTTATATTGATCAAGATTGGGTGGTTGCAGTTGGTCTACCTTTCTTTTTGGTAATATCAATATTTTCATTATTTCAGGTTCGATCATACTTGGTTACAACACGAATACAAAAGTCTTTTGCCAATAGTCAAGAATTACTGAATGCAGCAGACAGCGAGGCAGAAGGTTTGTTTTGATATAGTCATTGCCGTTTATGTTGCAATGATGTCTGTTCGGTTCATTTTGGACTGATGTTCAATGTTTAGCTAAATTTCTAAATTGTGTATAAATTTATGAAATGCCTCATATTCGGATGCAAATTATTAAAATTTGTTATCTTTTAATAGATAATATTTTGATTTTCACCTTGGCAGTAATACCCGTGGATTTTGCACACCATACATACCATTACCCTGAATCACCCCCACAGAAAATAGCAGGACCTGATTATACTTCTTGTCAAAATAGTTTTGTACACAAGTCTTCGTTGACCTTGGATTAATGATGGGTTTTGCCACTGAGTCCTGTTTCATTTATGACTAATGCTTCTGATTTGCTGTTGTTGATACTCATTGATTCATATGAATTAAAAATTGACAAGTTTTTTTAATATTTTTCAGGTACGGCGCAGAGTAATAAACAATCTGACAAAATTACTAATAAGCAGGATGGTAAGTGTTCATCTCCTTTCTCTGTCATTTCTTTCGAAATTTATTTGTACCTTTGTCTACATGTTCGCTCTGCACCAAACAAAATCTTGTTCCTATGAATTGGCCTGACCATTTGTGGGTCCTTGATAGTTAAAAGATGCAGACCATTGTGGTCTTTGTATTGGATTTGTATTTTGCTTTAAAAAATGCATTTTGTTTAACTTTCCAAGATCTTTCACATCAGATTTATTGTCATAACAAAATTTTTCTGTAAAGACATTTTATATTTGTCCTTAAATTTTCGTTTTTTAGATAAAGGACCTGAGGGGGAACAAATCGCTGGTAGATGGTACTATGAATCTGTCAAAGATATCATAAATCGATGCAGCTTTTTATTATGTTATGTGAAATGTAATCCTGTAAAACTCAAAAGGAAAGAAAATACAATTAAAATTGATGGAAATACTTCAGATAGCTCTGAATCAGGTATTTTTGGAAAGCATGTATTATATGCTTAGTTATGATGATTGGTCGTTCGTATTCTACTTTATTCTGTAATAGAAATGCTTTATAGGGAGGTTTTAGTTTTGTGGCATTTGTTGATTAAAAAAATAATTGATTACTTTGCTCACCGTACTGAAATTATAATTTCAGACTTTGATTATTTTTTTTATTGAGTATGAACCATATATCGGCTGCGAGACTGCGAATAAGACCTGTAGGTGTAGACTTTAGAATTTTCTTTATGTGTTTTTGTGTGTCCTAAGAGGCAACCGAAAGGAAGTATAAGTGGAACATATACTTAGCATTGCGCGCAGCAAATAGTATCCGCTGCACTTTATTTTAGTCATTTAGTTCTGTTTTTCACTTTAGAGTGCAGTTTTCTGTTGTTATATTTTGTAACAGCTCTTTGTGCCTTGTGGTCAATTGGGTTCTGCTTCTGACCATGCCAAGAGTGAAGTAAGGAATACAATACACTGACCGATTCCACTACTTACATATGCTTCGATATTTGATGTGAAATACGGTTATCTTACCCAATATATAATATTATTGAAAATATGCAGATTAGTTCTCGGACAATTTGAAATAGAATTTATTCCTATAACCTGGATTGATACTGCTGATTGAATAATAATTAACATTAAATCAAGGGTTTGAATAGTAAATGGATCAAACATTTCCCAATTATTGTTGACTCTTGACCAGAAAAAATTGAAATTCGATTGAAATTTTGATAAAATGTTCTCTTTAATATATAGATAACTCAAGACCGCCAAGCAGTCGATCAATGAGTATGATGACAGTAGGCAGTGACGAGAAAGATATAGAAACAAGAAAAAGTAGAAAAACACGGTCGGATCAAACTCTGAAGGCAACAGCTTATCCTGTCAAGGATGCACTCGGTATAATGAACTTTATTCGGTTTTTAATGCAGCCTAAATTTTATTTCGCCAGCTATCAGTAACGGATGGACCGCATTTCGGCATCGTGACTCATATTTGACAAAAGATTGCCAGAAAAATAAAATTTTGACTGGGAAGGTATTACCCACTGATCTGTCAAAGATTTAAACAGAAAAAATGTAGTTTTCAGTTTGAAAATATTCTGCCTTACTGTGCTCAAGGCCATGTGTACAATGCACACCACTTTAAACTTGGTTTACTGTTAGCAAATGCCAAGTCAGGTATTTGAATTTACGGGAGAATAGGTTTTCCAAATTGGGCTTGTGATAAAGCATTTCCCTGTTCTGCTTCGCCTTAATCTATCTATGTTTCATTTACAATCATTAAAAATAATTGATATTCTGGAAATCGGTACTTATTTATGTGCTTTTGTTCAAAAAGGATAGCAATTTAAAATCGTTTAAAATACATCATATATGCTTCTTTAGGAATTAATTTCGGTGTGACAATGTTTCAATGCATGAAAAATTCTTGTGCATTTTTAGCGACGTTTAGCAGAATAATGACAATGAATGGAATAATTCAGTTTTCTGTAATAGATTTGAAACAATATTGCTTCTCATTAATTCTATTACTAATACTGGTGGTAAATTATAGTATTCAACCACCAAGTTTTTTCGGCTTTGCTTAGAGTGAGCTTATATAAAAAAGATGAAAATATTTCTTTGACCTTTTACCTTCTTTATTATTTTTTTATCACTATTCTTCACCAATACTACACAGATCCATCACATATTCCTTGGCAAAAAATGTTGCTGCCGTCAAGATCTTCATCATTCGGAAGTGATAAAAGTAGAAAATCAATCACGCATAGGAGGAATGCCCATGATAGGTACGTAGAACAGCATAATTATATATTTGCCTACCTAAGTTAATTATACTCTGGGTTGAGTGGTTAGCGTGGATTAACGTTAACCACTAGGCCATTGCGCTCTCAATGAATTTGAGGGGATTGTTCCGCATTTCAATAATATTTTTAATATGCTAATAAGTGATTTCATTTTTTAGGTTTACTCCTCAGGCAAAGATATAGAATTTTATTTTGTATTAAAGTATTCTCATGCCGAAATTATTGCATTTCGCACAGGACTTTGAGCGGAATCCTCGAATTTTGTTGTGCCGATGTAATGAATCCTTCCACTCGTTTCGTAGAAGATACTCACTCAACCACCTCAGTTTCTCAAATGAGTATGCCGTGGTATCATCATCATGATACTAGCGAGGATGATACTCTTGAATTTAAATTCGTATCTCGAGCTGCGCTACCGACTAACAATGTTTTAAAAGACATTATGGTTACACATCAAAAGAAAGCAGAGGTATATCAAGGAATTTTATTTCATTTGCCTTCCAACTACCTAGTTTTTTTTTGTCTAAAATGAGCCACAGACGTTCCATGTCCCAGCGGTTATCACACTGTATCCGACTAAAGTATTCACATATTGCATTATCTTGAGCACCATGTCACCCATATGGGGCACATGCTTAGACCTGTCGAAAACAAAATTTTAGTGCTGTTGTAAAAGTATAAAATCAACTAATGTAAAGTGTGCATCAAAGTCGAAAGCAGACACTGCATAATTTCTATTTACAAAATTGTAAGTTTTTCTTGGTTATCGTCCAATTTTTTAGATGAAGCAAGATATGCTTTATAAACAGAGGATAAAGATACAAGTATACTTATCATTTTTCAGAAAGAGATCATGCTCTTTATGTTTTAATGATAAACTGTGCTTTTAATGAATTTCAAAACAAGATTCTGCGACTGTTTCATTGCATTTTGATGCTATTCGTACTATTTAATAGTAGTGATTATTTCTCAATTTACAAAATGGTATTCAACAATTCATATTACAGACGAGATCAGTGTCACTCAAGAAAATTTTATCGTTACTTCAATCTTGCAACAATCAAAGCAAATCTTCCGAAACGCCAATTACATCTTCAGCTTATTTATCACTTCTGTCAGGATGCTTTGGAGTTTCGAGTATCAAACCTGATTCAGTTTATCTGCCTTCATCTCAGTATGTGTGATTCTTAATTGATTTATTGCGCTTTAAGGCCAGAGTGGCAGTCTTTTGGTTTTCTTCGTGTGTCCGAAATGTTATTTCTTCGGCTTCTTAAAAGCTTCAAAATCATCAACACTGCTATTTCATGGCAATATTGGATGATTTCAAACCTTATTATGCAGTTTGATGCAAGAAGAGGCATTCAAAAGATCTAGCTAAGCTACAGGTCATAAGATATTGCCGATTTAAAAAATTTTCTTCTAATGGGAGCCATTTTCTTCGAATGTATAAAGTAGCAGAATAGGCCTTATTCTGCCAATCTGTTTAAGACTAGATTGCAGTTTAAGATAAATTTGATCATATGTTGCGATTTAGGTATCGCATAATACCGAAAACTGTAAATAGAAGTTTCTTCATTATCATTATTTTAAAAAAAAATGTTTTTTTTTAAAAAATTGTGATAAAATTTGACATGAATCATGCAAAATTGTGATAAAAAAGCAATAATTTGGATTATCTGATATTGAAAGAATATGAATTGAATTATGAATATCCTTTTATTCACATTAATTAGTATATCTATTTTTATTAACGTCTTTTCGCTCCATTAGTTGCATTCTTGAAATATAGGGTAGGGTGAATATTCGAATCCATTCAGATACATATCATAATCTGATAATTCTGTGATTCGGTATGACTAGAGCAAAGTTTTGGAAAAATTTTCACTGGTTGTGTTGAACGGTTACATGTATTTCTGAAATATAATCAGATTCTGAGGCATCCGATTCAAAATGACATGAATCGATATTCAATTCGAAAACAAATGTATCGAAGAGTTACTTCACAACCATAATGCCTGATCAAATTAACATTCAAATGTATTTTCAGACCTCTGTCAGATTGCCTGACTGATATAACTTGCAGTGGAATTGAAGTACAACACACTGTTCAGGATTTGACAAAATCTATAAGAAATTGTTTGCTGGACTGCCTTCATAATTGCATCAATCAAACTAAAGGTTCGTTTTGTTCTATTTAAGTTTCACGTTTTAAAAGTTTATTTTGGTCGTATCTAAAGCGCAAAGTTATATACAAAAACATGTCTAACAATGTCTTTTTGTTGTGAGGGCAAAATGAGATTTATTTATTTAGTTTTGTGTTGCGTTTTTTTGTATATCGCAAAAATTTGCGCCCCAAAAATTCATGATATCTGTATTTTTCAACATAATTTGCATACCCATCATGGATTTCTTATTAAAGTTCATTCTGCGCATGACCCAATACAGCACTTAAATAAAGTCGACTAACCACCATTAATACTAATACGGTAGAGTGGTTGGGGCTGCACCCTATTGTAAAATACCTCAAATTTTTCTAGTATAATGGAGTGTAGTGAGTAGCATCTGACATGGGCTTCTTTTAATTTCATTCTTTTAATCGCCTCTTCCGACATGCTCTAACGAACTGAAACCTACATGATTATATTGGGCCTGATTTTTACTCACATTTTAATTTTGTCATAAATTTTGCTTGTTTCAAGCTTGTTCCAATCATTACTAATGGATTTAAAATCTTTTTTTCATCCATTCTTTCCCAGATAAACTAAAAGAAGAAGACTTGAAGCTTGCTTTAACTTGTATCGGTATACTTGGTGTAGCAAAATGCAAAACTTCTGATATTGCACAAACTACAGAAAAATCTTTAGAAATTCTCAAGGCACTAGGAGTCACTGATCTTGGTGTTGATGGGATAGATCTTCCATATGAACTATTGCACTCAATATTATCATCTCATGCCACCTCACTCAACTTCGAGAAAAAGCGAAAAATTTTGTTGAGTGTAAGTGCTGGAATATACTTGCAAACCATATCTATGACTGCGAGGTAAACTAACACTTTTGATTGACGTATGTTTTTCCCTAATTTTATACCCTTTTTGTGAAGGTAAATAATGTTCTCTTTCTTAGTATAGGATTTAGCTTGTATTTAAAAATATTTGGTGTCAAAGATTATAATAAATTTTCAAATTTCCAAAAATTCAAAGTTCGGATATTTTTCCGATTGAGTTTTAACGGAATATTATGATAAGAATGCGGCTGCTATTGATTTTTCCAACTGATACAGATTCTAATATTTTAGCATTTTTGACAAAGGAAAACTAGTAAACTTCGGTAAGCAAATTTCTGATCAAAAGTTATAAAAAAAATGATGTATATTGAATTTGAATGAGAAAAATGGATTCCAATCGAAGAAAATTTATAATTTTTGCGTAAATTGTATAAAGATGTATGCATTTATCCAGAACAATTATCGACTGGATTGTGATTGACCAAAACATTGGTGGTAAGATGAAGAATTTGGCTGGCCTCTAATTATCATTTCGAAAAGTGATCCTTAGAGAAAATTTAAGGTTGAGTAAAATCTCAAAACGAGAAACCGAAACCGAGAGTGTCATCTTTTTTCCTTTTAGTGAGTTCTCATTGGAAGTTGACTGCAATAGTATAATGGAACCTATTTTGTCGTTGTTATTCTCTCGCACGGAAGCTTTGTTCAAAAGTGTTGGCGGGTTTATACCTCAGCCTGATCAATTTTTGAGAGATTGCTTGACAGCACACCAACAAAATGTCAAAATTAGGAAAAGGTAACTTTTTCTGAGATTAATTATTATAGATGATTTAATTATTGAATGTTAATCATGAAGATTTCAGGTATTACAACAAAAAATGTCTTATCAGAAATTTTCTTTTGTAAAGCATGATCCAGATTGATGTGGTTCATAATCGACAATATATATTTACCGTACTCAAAAAATGCCTGGGTGATGAAATGAGGTCATATAAAATTGAGATTTGATATTTTAATTTCAAACTTTTGTAATTTGTACAACAAATTGGTATTTTCAATACCTTTGAAACGATGTTCTTGTGAAATAGCTTGTCTTGTTCAGATGAACCCAAAGGTCCAAAAACTTTCAGCATTTTCATGACAGTGTTAATTATTTTAGGCTTTTACCAGAGACTTGATCTCATTAAATTATACCTTTTTGATGAATATTCTTTTCATGACACCAAATTTCTTTGTGAGTAGCAGTGTGGCTGGCATTCTGTTTTCTCTTTTTTAGTGTTCCATGTGACTTGTTTCATTACTTTTCCATGATGTCAAAATGTCGAATACTTACGAAACAGAAGTTTTATCAGAATTTCAAAACATTCTGAATGTATCACTCTGAACAATGCCTCCTGTACAAGCGGCGTTTATTTGCAACTAAAATGCATCCTTTGTATTTTTCATAGTTATTTAGCAACAGTTTTTTTGTTCTTATTCTCCCGATTTTTCAGAAAAAGATCTCAGCCGATATATCTTCAACATTTTCAAGAAACGGCACTTGGAGATTTTCTTGTTTTTATTCGACATCTTTTGTCAACAACAATATTAAAATCAGCGTTAGCTAATTCACAATGGACTGGATTACTTCTTGCAATATGCGGACAACTTGATTCTTATGGTATGTTGATAAAGAGTTTTAATCAACTAGTCATTTATATGAAGGTTTGATCAAGCTATTTTTTTAAAGAAAAACTGTTAATACGATAAAGAGTAACGACATGTCATAATTCTGGATTTTATCGCATGTTGAGGATGAACAAGGTATTAAGAATGAACCACATACTTTATTTTTATGCCAATAATTAAGTCTGATGTAGTGTCATTTCAAAAAGTTTGGCTGCGCATCTTTAACCGTCCTGGGTTTGAATCCTGAGACGATTATATGCCAGCGAATGGTTGCGCAAATGGTTTGAGAAATGATATGAACTTCATTTTACAATATACAATTAACAATGTTTACAAATTCTAACTGGCTATGAGATTCATTTTCCGCCTTGCCATTCTATCCAGTGTGGGACCAACGAAGAACCGATAAGTTATCGGACAATGTTATTGTGCCCCTCTCAGGCACCCAACATGCATTACTTCATAAAGCCTTTTTCGTTCATCGATCTTGACCATACTGATGGGGTTCAAACTCTCCTCATTCATTAAGTGTTTCATTTGGCAGTTATTGTTGGTTTTATCCTGACACCTCAGCCCAAAGGGGTCCTTGGGCCAATATTGGTTGGTTACTGCCCGAACTTGGAATTGAAATCTGCATAAGAGGTCATGCTTTATGGTTAAGTCGTATTCTCAGCTTTCCTGTTGCTCGCCATATGAAAAGGAAAGTTAAAATCATCCTTTATAATCTGCCGAATGGCTGAGCTATACACAACTCACTTTTTTATTTATTTTTTTCATATTCCATATTTCTAGGTATGCCAGTCGTAAAAAGTATGAGAGTTCGTCTTCTTGCACTGAGAATATTAGGCATTACATTGCCTGTATGGAAACATGGACCAGTTCCCACTTTGTCACCAGTCAAATCCTGCAGTAGACATATTATTGAGCATAGCGAAGAAAACCTAACAAGGTAGTTAGGAATTTATCCATTTTTGTTTTCAATGGGTTTTCGAATCGTTTATTTTGCAGCAAAATCATGATGCATGCCAACATCTGTGGCTCATGCTTGACAAATAGAAATTTCTGATTTGGAGGCAGGATTGATATCATCACCTTAAGGGAACTAGCTGGCAACCACGGATATGGCAAAGTTCTACATGAAATATAAAACCAGCAACTGAAGCCTAGCAATCATTTCATTTAAAACTGAACCACTATCGTTCAGTTCAGTGTGTGGTATCTGCACTTGGGTGGGGATGGAAAAAACTATCTACCAATTATTTGCTTTCTTTCAGTCGCCTCTAACGAAACCCCAGTAAATATATTTAGGGTAATTCTAAAGCCTGCATTTACAAGACAAATGGTTGTTCAAATGGTCCCTACTGTTTATTTTAGAGTTCTGGAATCAGATTCAAGTGCACAAGTGATAAAAAGACTTTTTGAAATTATATCGAATGCATATTGGATATCTCTACCTGCATCTAAGAAACTTGTTCCTGAAATTTCTTCTACTTCCCAAGTATGAATGCAGATTTTCATATTTTTCAAATTGGACATGTGAATGTTTAGCTTTAGGTGAAACTTCAAGTCAAATTTCTTCAACGCCTCAAGTGTAAATGTATTTTTTCTTATGAAATTGATGATCTGAATGTGAGCTTTATTTGTTCGCATGTTTCAAATCAAGCAACTAGCACATTTGAAATTTTTCAAAAACCGATCAGAATAATGCACATCTGTTTACTATTGATCGTTTTATATACAGTTGAAAAGATTAATGATCTTGGATTTCTGCATAGTTTTATTTTTTGGATATCTGGTTTCTGCACTCATTATTATATCCTGAGAAATTTTGATTATCTCTTCTTAAATCGATTCCATTTACCGCAAAACCTAGTTCTTTGAAAAAATTCTCATAATTCGAAAACTTCCAGTTAACGATTTAATTTTGTTTAATAAAAATCACATTTTTTCGATTATTTACAATTAAAACTTTACCTAAGGTGAAAGAACAGACATCATCTGTAGAAGTTGCCAAAGAGAAAGAGTCTACTACGTCTGAGGCTGATCACAATACAACTCAATCACTCGCTGATTCTATGTTTTTCACGGAACTGACCTTTGACCCCGAGAAAAGTTCTGGTACAACTATTGAAGATGACACGATCGTACAACATAGCTCCGAAGGTCGTGCATTTTCTATGACGAAAACAGGGATATCTCAAGGTTGCTGTGAATGGAAAGTATGTTTCAATTTGTTCTTTCCCGATCTCAAATTTTATTTTGTCAAGCATGAGGCACAGATGGACCACGCCTTATTGGCGTGATCCATCAGTGACTCAAGCTTAACCTAAAATATGTGTGCACAAAATATTTTTTACTGGTTAATCACTAATCACGGATTCCTCATTTTCTGTTGGCTCGTGTTTTACACAATTTTTTTGTTTTGGTGTAAGTCATATTTTTTTTATTGAAATCTTCTCTAAGCAAGGTTGAAAGCGACATCTATAAGGGACTAACTAATCACCACTATCCTTGGCGAAGGGCTACATAGGTAGTGAATGCTACCTGCCCTGGGCGAAACACAAAGATTTTAGTTCGAATTTCACTTGAACTAATGAATATTGCATTTTATTTCAGTTTACAATAGTTCATGAAAATCCTGGTAATGAAGGAACATGTATCGGTGTATCTCTATATCCAGTGCAAGATTGTCAATATAGAACAACCAGCGAAATGTGGTTATATAGAGCTTACAGGTCAGTAATATTATGTGGTCTGTGTGTGAACTTCACTTCCAGTTAACAATCGAAGATTTTGATTTGGGTGTTCAAGATTAGACTTTATCGTTGTCATCTTTGTAAATAGCTCTGAATGGGGTATCGAATCATGGCATACGTTAAGTTAATCAGTATCAGTGAAGTAATACTATATGACAAACTGGGCACAGCAAAATTTCAACAATTTCATGATTTACTTTAAAATAATCCAATATTCTTAAGGCTTTGAATGTTGTTGTTACAGTGGCAATCTTTATCATAATGGAGAACAAAGTAAAAGATTGGAAGGATTCAGTATCGATGATGTCATAACTTGTATACTGGATACTGAAGCTAAAACATTAAGTTTTGGTGTAAATGGTGCTGAACCACAGGTTAGATTATAAATACGGAAAAGTGAATGTTCAGTTCTCTGTGAAAGTAAATGGATCTTTTTTTGTTTAATAATTCTTGTCATGTTTTTTAAGCTTCAATAATATTTTGTATTTTATGTCAGTGTGCCAATCATGAATCTGCAAGTTTTAAACTAATATTTATTTTTTTTAAGCTTTGGACTGTAAACATTATACACATTATTTTGACAATATAATTATGTCCAGAATATCTGTTTCAAAGTCCCATTTATGAATTTTTGGTTCATATTCTACCATTGTGTGGAAAACTGATTTTTCTTTCTAAAATTAATTATTGTTTCGTCTTCAGGGTATTCTTAGTTTATTTATACCATGACACATTGTATTCTTTCTTTAGATTGCATTTGAAAATCTCGGATACACACAAACAACTAACTTTACCATACCGAGATATGACCCTGATTCACCTCCTGAATTTTTTCCGTGTGTCGTATTTTATAGTTGCAATCCTGGTGAAAAGGTTCAAATTTCTGATTTGAAGGTATGACAATAATGTTTTTTTAATACTCATGGATTGGCTAAGCTAATACTTGGTACAGTAAAGATGACTGCTCAAAAGTATTCATAATTCCATTAAATTTATAATTTGGTTAATAATAAGCCTCTTCTAATACTTGATGAAATTATATAACCTCGTTTTCTTCTTCTTAAATTTATTGCGTACTTTTTCAATAATACTGCTTTGTAATCTTGCAAACGATATGCAGTTGAATATTTTTTTTGGTGTATCCTCTGATACTTTTCATTGATACTGAACCAGTTGTCTTTGGTTTGAATGTTTTTGGATATTGGCATTTGTCAATGCGGTATCGTATAACACTATGAACACTACTATTTCATAGCTGTATTGATGCTCTTGAAACTTTCTGTACAGTTTTATTACTGTGCAACCAGGAAGAGTCTTTCAAATCTTCTACCCACATATATCATGAAATGTTCCTCGTTTGGTTAATTTTTTACTGATGGAGCTCAAAAAGACACATTTAATCTTTTAGCATAACGTATGTCATATGGCCTGCTATGTTCTGATAGCCAAGATTCGCTTCCAGCGTCGAGTAGCAGAGTAACGTTCTGAGATTTTGCCAGTCTGGTATTACCTAAATTTTTATCTTATCCTGTTCCATTTTAGATGAGAGGATTACCAGAAGATTTACATGCTGGTGATCCAGTTTGCTCTCCCCAACATACAGTGATTGCTGAGGAATGTGTTCAATTGATTCGTACTCTGCATAAGGATGGTATAAATGAAAAATCATCATTATATCATCATCATCCTACATCTAATTCATTATATTCATGGTCAATGATTATAAATGACGAAATATTTGATAGAATGGAGGATTTGACGAAAAATACCGAAAGTTTGAAGGATACGGTAGTGTATTTTGTGTATTATGTATTTTTTACATCTCAGTATTGTGATTTATACCCCATTATTTCAATCTTTTCTATCATTTGTCACAGATGGCTCTCACTTCAGCTGCATAACCTTGTTAATCGAAGGTTAAAATTAGTGTTCGACTCGTATATCGACCAGATTTTTTATTTCGTTTCAAACAATATATCTGCAGATCATAAAATTGGCTGATATTATCGATCATTCTAAAAAATTGTGCAATTTGAACCAATTTGATGCATTTTTTACTGCAATCAATACTTTTGTATATTTTGTTGTCCAATGCCCTTTCCTTTGGTTAATTAAAGATGTCTAAATATTGACTTATTGGCTGAATTTTGTTCGTTATGTCTTTATTGCTATATTGGAATGATTAAAAATTATTGCAGTGGTCCTTAATATTCGATAGAAGATGAATATAATATTTTGAGTTACTCAGAATAGTTAGCATTCGATAGCACATCCACAATTTATCATCTTTTATCCAGGATGACAAAAACACTGAAGAATTAGCAATACTTTCCTCTCGGAAGGTTGTTACTACTAACAGAATGTTACAACGATTATGGCCGATCATGGCTATTATCGGCGGACTGGATAGTGGACTAAGAGTTGGTGGGAAATGTGTTCTGATGCCATTACATTCCCTTTCTCATTTGCTCGGTGTTGTCAAAAATCAACCAGCTGTCGTAAAGTTGTACTCTGAAGAACAGGATGTGAGTCTTGTTTTAATTCTTTTGAATCGCTTATCCCAACAAATTTATTTACTTCATCTTTTCACAACAACAAATTTATTTCGGTGATGTTTGCTGAGACAACATCATGTAACAGAAATAATTTTACCATACGAAAGACAATATTTTGTGTTCCAATTCCAGCCTGCATACACTGATGGCTCATCATCTCGGTTACTTCCACTCAGTGGTTCAAATTTCAACTTTGAGAATCTACCACTTCTCAGTTCATCTGTTTTAATAAATCTTGCGAAAGCAGCCGGAATTCTGGAAAATCCAAGCAAGTCTTCAAAGCAGGTAACCAACTATGGTTTTTGTTATGCTCATTGATTTCCGGAATGTTCCGAGAGCCTTTATTATTTGTTTAAATTCGCATGAGTGATGACCTAGTGTTTTAACACTTGCATCACAGTACTTTGGTTAGGATGTTTGTTTAACTCTGGCTCATCAAAAAATGACTGCGACTCAATTCAGGGTAGACTTTGGTAAATTTGGCGGCGCACAATGCCATTCTTCCCAACAACATTAATCTTTGCATTAAAAGTGGAAGATGGTTCACCATCACTTAGGACATATAGACAGCGACTTAATCACAGTTGTTCGTTTCTTTGCTATCTAAAAGACTTTAGAAGTGTCCCTCAGATGCGGCTTCCAGCTTTGTTTAGTCGATTATTCTTCCACTGAAAGATTTGATTAGTAAAATAATAAATCAATCTAAAAAGTCATTTCAAAGAACCAGAACTTTGATCACAGTTGTTCTGTTCCTTTCTTTGCTATCTAAGTGACTTAAGAAGTCTACTGGAAGATTTGACTAGTCAAATAATTACTAAATCTAAAAAGTCGTTTCAAATTACCAGAGCTTTGAATAAAATGGTAGATCTTTCATTACTTTCAATTTTCGGAACGTTTTCATAAGGCTCTTCATTAAATTAATCATAAATTTTTTCCTCTTTTTTCCAGGTTTCTGCTACACAATCAAAAGAAAGTATAAAAATTGAGTCCGATTTAGATTCTGAAATTGCAAAAGAAATTGACAGTGAATACAATGTTACTATGAATATAGAAGAGGAAGTGGATGGTAAGATAATTTTCATGGTTTAGATTTCCGTAATACTAATCGATATAACAGTGAAAAAAAAATATTTGGTATTTGGTTGTCTGAAATTCCATACTTCATTGGCTATCACAATGAGTTTTTCAGAGTACTGCGGCATATACTGTATTCCACCTAAAACCATTTAACATTGATGCAATATCAAAGACTTATATCAAATGCAATCAACTTATGTGCTGCATTCAAACTCCTGTCCATTCCTATGACGGCCCAGAATTTGAAACAAAAAGAGTGTTACCAGCTGTTCTAAGACAAAAATTATACATTTTTTGATGGAGAAAAGTTAACGATTTTGTTTTTATTCACTTTGCAAAATAAAGCTTAACAAATGTCATGTTTTTTTGGCAATATGAGTTTATTTAAAGCTAGGCTAAATCAATCTAGCAGAATCACAACTACTCTGCTACACAGACATTCAAAAAAAAAGGTTACACCAAAGAAAATTTAACAAATGAGCAATATTTTGTAATATATTTGTCGCCAGCGTGTTTAAATCTTTCTTTGAGTGTCTGATTGCAGCGAAACTAGGAAAGGTTTCAAAATCATCAACACTATTGAAGCCTATTTGTCCATCCGAAGAAAAATGCCATGAATATTTTGGAAACCCGTGGGATAACAAGATTCTTTCACCTGAGTCAAAATGTTTTATTCCTAAATATTATTTCGTTTTTATCTAGTCGAAGAAAGTGAATTTGTTGATACCGAATCGCAAGATTTTCAACCAGGATCGTCCAACACTTCTTTTGAAACTGCGGAAAGTCTAACTGATGAAGAGTCAAATATCCAAGATATTGTTGTACAAACTTCTGCACTGAAAACTCTATGTGCAATATTAGGATCAAGAAGGTAGTCTTGGTTTTTGTTTGAATGTCTGTTAGTCCTATGACAATCAACAGATTTAAATTTGTGTTTAGAATGTTTATATTCTTTTTTTTCATTGAAATTCACTCTGGGCAAGGCCGGAAGCAGTGCCTAAAAGAACCAACTAACGGCCCCTTAATAGCAAAGAGCTACTAAAAGATGTAGCTCAAAGCAACTGCACTTCAAACAGAAAACATCCCGAATGGAACTGTGATGGTAAGATGTGGTGCGTTATATCTGCCCTGGGTAATGGTAAAACCATCTACCACTTTTTGCTTCCTTTTAAGTCTCTTACAACACGCATGAAATATGTTAAGACTTTTCCACAGCCCTTTTTTATTTTTATTTAAATTTATTTTTATTTAAATTCAATTTGAGTAAGGTCGTGCCTTGCAAGAACAGCATACATAGCCACCTCTATGGCTAGATAAAAAATAATACCAACGACTGCACTCAATCTGGAAACATTTTGAAATGAAATGAACTTTGTAAAGTATAGTGTAGTGAGTAGCATCTTCCCCTTGCAATAATTGGGTCATCTACCTCTTCTTTGTTTGCTTCCTTTTAATCACCTTTCGATGGTAGGCATATGCTATGGCATTTCCACAGGCTACACCCACAGACCTTCATTTAAAAAGGCAATGTGAACTCAAAATGTTCTCCCTCTGATCCAATTTGTCTACCTTCTTGTAAAACAGATATATTGAACTGTTGTTGCATCCAAAAACAACGAAAATGGAGGATGGAGGCGACGATATCCAAGACAAGGAAAAAGAGATAAAAACCGAGATAAAAGATCCGGATTCTGAAAACGAGAATGATGCTGAGAAGGATTGGAACACTAAAGTGAGTTTGAATATCGATTAGTCGGAGAATATGTTACGAATTGTCTATTCACTCACTGCTCCACATCTTCTGTAAAAATGAATCCCCATCTGACCATACTGGCAGAATAGAATATCTGTTAGACTGCTACTCAGTCACCCGAAGAAAACGAATTCAATCAGAATAAAATTTACCAAAAGGGTAGTATTTCATGATTAATCACTCACAATAAGATTTAGATGTCTCTTTGAGTGTCTGGCAGCAACCCAACTGAACAATAAGGTTCAAAATCCTTGATACTGCTATAAAATAACAGTTTAGATGGTTTTGATACTTTTAATACTACTTGTCCATCTGAAAAAAATGACATAAACAGCTTAAGCACCCTAAGAAAAACAAACCATTTTTTGTCATCCTGTCCTTGAACACGGTCACAAAGATGGTTAAATAAGACAAAGTGGATAGTCAAAACTATCAGGATCTTAAAATTTATTGTCGATGACACATTGTTAGATCACAAAAGTTCACCATACTATTTTAGATGTTTGAAGTGCCCTAGGTTTCGTTATCACTATGGATATCATTTTTTTTTTCAAATTGAATATTGAATCATTCAATCAAGAAGAAATTATAAAAAAGTTCTGAATTGTGGTTGACGATTTTGAAAGACAATTTATTTTATTTAATTTAGCAAATTTTACCCAAATTTTGCGAAACCATATTTGGATTCTACTGAATCCTTGGAAATTATCTGAAAGTGACATATCAACCCTCGACTCTCATTGGGTACAATTCCAATACTGAGTTCATTATGTTTTTACAGGATCTTCGTGACACAGTACAATATATTGTATCACGAATGGTGAATCATGCATTAGATAATTCTCCTCTTGTCAATTTCACTTCAAGACACTTGCCTGATTTGGATAGAGCTATATCAGTTTTACTGAAGGTTTGTTCGTTGCTTTCGTCTATTCTTCTTTTTGGTTGTTCAAAGATACTCATTTCACAGAAAAATCATGATGTATGCCAAATTTTACGCTGTAAAATTTGTCATAAATCAAGATTTTTCTGTAAAATGGAAAAATTTGAATTACTCGTATGTAGCAACGTTGATGACGGGTTCGTGATTGACATGTTTGGAAAATTCAATAATATTTCAATGACATCTTCTTGAATTTCTCATAGTTTTCATAAATAGTTATTCATCTATTTTCTGTACAGGTTTCTGGAAATCCAAAAGCACAAGAAGAATACATCACATTATGGGAAAATTCAGATTTAAGATCTCAACAAGGTTTGGATAATTTATTCTTGCTTTTCTGGAGATTGAGTGTGTTGCAGGCTAAAACTTTATTGTATCACTTCGCATTCTCTACTGAAGATATTAAAGTTTGAATTTTAGAGCACTTTAATATTGAGTGCAGTGAGTAATACCTGTCCTGGGCAATGTTATAATCACTTAGGGAGAAGTTGTTTGATAGGAATAAAACTGAATCAACGGTTCCGAAACCATGTCAGTGCTATTTTGTAGCAAAGTTGATGGTTTTAAAGCTTTTCAACTTATGAAATTTCATTCACCTTGAGAAAAACGAGATTATGATGTTACTCAGCTTGAATCAATTTATTATGGCATTTAATTTGTGTTAAAATTCCCTTCTCTTTTTCACTGATAAACCAAATTGATTGTGTTGAGTTATTATCATTTTCAAAGTTTCTCAATTTTTAGTTAATGCTCTTTACTGTTTCTGATCAATATGGTGACATTATCTATTTCAGATTCATCGACTCGAATTAATGATTCAAATAATACTCGATCTTCTGTGCCTGCATGGAGGAGAGAGAGTTTTGAAGAAAGTGATGATGATGATGAGATACAATATTTTATGAGGTGAAATAATGTCAGTCTATTATGCTTTTGACGATCCAATAGATTCAAAGCATCTTTTCGTTACAGACTTTTTATTAAAAGTTGTAACTACAAAAAAGGATCGGAAATTCTCTGATACAAGAAATAAAAAATTCTGATTGAAACTTTTCTTCTTTAGAATATTTTAATATTCTGTTCACGCCCAAGGGATTTGGTCTTATTCTTACTACACTGATTATTTATTATCAATATGTTACTGAGATTGTATTCCTTACATCTTGTTGATTAAGCTTTGCATTTCTAAGTATCGAGATCATAGTCTATAAGCCTACCATTTTATTGAACTTATGTAAAGTTGTTGTACGTTATGTATCACAAATTTGCTTTTTTATATACCATATAAAATCTGATCCATATTTTTAAACTTTTACAGCAATGACACGTTTTACCGAGGAATGTTACCCTCTGGTGGACCAACTCATAGAGCAAATCATCAACGTCCAACTAGAGCTTCTAGAGCGCCAAGAAGGTGATATATATACATATATATATATATGTATTGACTAGATTATTGGAATGTGTTTTTCTGAGTTTCTGTTAGAAATAAAACTGAACTAAAATCTTTAAAATCATCAACACTGTTATTTTATAACAGTGTTGATGGTTCTAAAGCTTTTTTGTTCATCTGGAACTTTTGAACTTCTGGAAGGAAATGACTTTCTGGGCCAGACATGTTGGCGTCGCAGGTTGAAGATCTCGGGTTTGAGTCCCGGGGGCTCCGGCTCGTTAATCCATGCTCACCACTCAACCCAGGGTGTAATAACTTGGGTAGGCTAAGCCGAACAGGAAAAGATCATATCCTTCCAGCAGTTCTAACTCTGCCCGTCTATAAGTGGCCGCTCGTACAGGGCCTTGGGCAGGGTGATCCACTCCAAGAAGTGGCTGTAAAAAAAAAAGACTTTAAAGAAATAACGATAAATATATTAACTACAGACAAAGCACTGCCAGTAGTATACATGCAGCTAATTCTACTTCTACATCAAATTCAACTAATAATCGACCCGAGACAATGAGTCCAAGACGTGGAAGAACGGTTTTACAAAGAATTAGACGGCGGTATGTCTGCACTAATTTTGGTTTCTATAATACAATTTTGAGGTGAAACACATTAAAAGTGGAAAACCTATAAAAAAATGTCAATCAAACTGAAAAATATTAAATCGTTGATTTGATTCACGACTAAAATTGATCAACAAAGTTTTGGAAAAATTTTTACATCTGATAATTCTATTCAGGATTTGTACCAATCATCATTTTCGTTAATCAACTTTTACCTGATTCCATTAATATGTTTTCATAACTTTCAGCCATGCATCACCTGGCCTTTTGGCCCTTGGACTACTACCACCACAAGTACGACATACATCACCACCACCACTTGTTATATCAACTAGTCCAACTATAGAAACTAATCCTGTGGAACCTTGTCGTGTTGCTTTGCTATCTGAACTTGCTACTCCTACTACTAGAGGTGAGGGATTCCTTCACTGATTTTATAATGATTCGTTGAAGGTGGCAAATTTAGAAACTTGTTATATCTGAATCATTCTCATTGGATTAACACCTCATGATCTGCATCTCAGGCCCTGGCTTGAATCCTATGTTTCATGATTGTATGCAAAATCATTATTGGACAACTTGCCAGTACAAGTTAGTTCACGTAACCAGGGCTTTTTCCTTTATCTATCAATCATGTTTAGGGCTGGGCAATTCAATTCGGTTATTCGAATCAATTTGAAGCACAGTTTATTCGATCATGAATTGTTCATAGGAACAAAAACTAGAATTTATGCCCTTAAAATATGAAAATTGTTGCTCTTAGAAAATGCTGTGTGGATTGAAAAAACGCTACAAACTATTAATTTTTAGATAACCATGATGAGTATTCGAATCAGATTCGCATTTCAAAAGCTTCGGTTTTGCCCAGCCCTAATCATGTTATGCAAAGATAAAATTTGTAAAATTTGCAGGCGAAAAATTTCGTCCTTAAATTGATGTCTGCATGAGAGCTCATGGAATTCTTATCAAGCTTCAACTTCGCTATTTAATGGTAGTGTTGATGATTTTAAAGTTTTCAAATATGTGAAAGAAACGACCACGTTGTAATTTTGCATCACACACATGACGGAATATGAAATTTTTTCATCCCTGTCAAACTATCTGTGTCCTATATCCAGCATAGGTTAAATAACAAAATTTTGTCAAACTGATTTCGCAATACCAGATTTTATTGTCAATATATATATATATATCAACGTTCTGTATCTACTCTGGCTATGTTTTTGCTGATTAATTCTCTATATTTTATTCAAAAGAAACTGATTTCTTTTGTATTATTGATTGGCGATATATTACTTTATTGAATTACATTATTGACATTTCTTTTAAGGAACGTCTACTTCTGAACAAACCCCGAGACAACCAGGAACAAGTGGAACATCATCTAGAACAACTGAAACATTTAATTTGACTCATACTTTATTAGAGATGGGATTTTCAGCTGGACATATCAGAAGAGCAATCAATGAAACAGGTATCAGAATGTGGGAAAAATTCCAACTGTATAATAACAGGCTTGCCACTTTCAGATGCAAAATTTAAATCAATTCTGATTCATTTATGTGTTGTTCTGATTTGACGAAAGTTTGCTCAAACAAATATGTCTTTTTTGATACACGAAGGGCAAATGGGTATGCTCTTCAGGGATGTGATCCATCAGTGACTCAGGCTTAACTAAACGTATGTACCGTACGTATAGATAGTATGTTAAAAGTTTATTTAATAAGTAATATTTAAAATTTAGTTCAGTTTATTAAATATTGACTGAAACATACTACATTCTAGCATATTGCTTCTGTTGTGATGCAAGCCATGGTCTTTGTCAATTATTCTAGAATTGTGGTAGAAATCAATTTCATTTTTATCATTATAAAAAGACTCATTTGCAAGTTTTGCAAATAATTCTTTTTATAATGATTAAATGAAATTTAATCCAGTCAATATTCTAGGATACTAATCTATCCGACTCCAAAATACCTAACAGTAGATTATCTTTTAGTCATTGAAACTGATTTAAATATCGTTTATCAATATTTCAACAGTATTATTTTTAGGTGTAAATTCATCTGCAAATGCTCACAATGCAACCGTACTCGCTACCTGGATGATTGAACATCCTTATTTGGAGGAAGATGAGAATGAAGAGCAGGATCAACAAGATGTAGCGGAGCAGGAAGAGGTTTGTTAATGACCCTGTCAAATATCTAATCCCCTCTGAATCTTTTTTCACTATGATACCGAGTAATAATATATAATATTAAAAGGGCATGTGCATGTGACATCATGATGGTCTATTTTCCTAAAATCTGGCAGGCTGTTGAATCAACAGCTTTCTGTGTCATTTTGGTATAAGTTGTTAGAGATATTTGATAATGTATTTAATACTTATTTGTGGCAGTCAACAAGCTATTTGATTTATGTATTTAACACACTATACCTGTCTACGGCATTTGCATTAGGCTAGACAGTAACAACCGACCGGGTGCCCGGTTAGCTCGGTCGGTAAAGCGCTGGGAATACGCTTCGAGCTACGCATTTTTGATCGTCATGACGCAGGTTCGAATCTCGTGAGAGATGATGATTATATATGCGATAGGTCGGCTGGACGTCTCACCGATGCACGGTGGTTCACGTAAGCGCAGCTTACGACTCCCTCCACCATCTAGGTTCATGCACAGGATAAGTGAGAAATATGATAATCCGAAAACCTTCACCACGATTCGGAGCTGGTATCTGCACGTGAGGTCGTTGTTCGCCAAATGGTTTAGCTGTATTCTCGACTTTCCTCTCCCTCAGGATAAAAATGATATTCTATCCTATAATAAACTCGGACAAAACGATTAATTCATCAGCCTGATTCAATGTGTAAATATGTTTGTTTTCCTAACATCGTGAAATGTCACATAACGAACAAAGTTCACGCATAGTTTGAACGACTATATATTTTAGCCAATCTATGCTTCAAAAATGCGTGAAAAGCAATAAATATCTGAATAGTCTGCACTAAATTCTAAGCATTTATATTAAACAACAACAGGAGCCTGCTGCAAATCAAGATGAATTCTCTTTACCAACTGGTGTGGCAACAAGCCGTGAAACGGCGCGTGGCATGAGAAATGTACTCGGACAAATTATTGATGCTCATCGGAACAGAATGGCTAATATTAGGGATCGTAGATTAGGTTCGTATTTTGCTTTATCGTACTAATATTGTACAAGTTAAGTCGCGCCACATTTGAACTTTGATTTATATTCAACTGTTTAGATGACACATTGGCATCATAGGTAGAAGATTTCTGGTTGAGTCTGATTTCTAAACAAATGTTCACCCCTCAGTCCAAAGTTTATTAATAACTTTTTCTCGTTAAAGTTTGCTTGGAGCAGTGCCTAAAAGGAACCAACTAACAACCACTCGAATAGCAAGAAGGTACTAAAAAATGTTATGCCAGCAACAGCACTAGAAGTGTAAAACATCCTATACAGCCCTGTGCAGTGGAGGATATCTGCCCTGGGTGATGATAGAACCATCTATAGTTTTATTGTTTCCTTTTAGTCGCCTCTTACGACACGCTGGTAGTAAGTTACGACTATTCTATAACTCGTACCTACATTGCATTATGTTTGATCTCTGTCAAATTGCAAGCCTATGTCTTCCGCAAAACGTCTTTTTTAGCATTGCTTTTATCCATTCAAACAAGTGATTGTAAAACCCTATTTGAAAAACTAATTTATCCAGAATTATTCAAAAGAAACTCCAGTCAATTAATTATGTACTTCTCATCTCAGAACAAAGTTCTCAATCTCAAATGCCAATAAATCGTAGGTCAAGTATATTGTCAACCAGAAGTATTACTTTTGATGTTGTATTGCAAGAATCGAGAAATAGAAGAGGTCCAACAGTAAGTTATTGGAATATATTATATTTTACCTAATGTAAATATGTAATATGTTTGTGAAGGTTTCATTTTTTACAGGTTTATTTTAACCTTGCGTTTTACGCCATGCGAGCTAACGGAGAGTGCTCGTTTCGCTGTGTGCATTTCTGCTTTGTAGGCATGTGAATACAATTAATGCTAACGTGTATTGCGTGTTGTTACTGGAAACGTAAAGCAATACATTGGTGAGATAACTTTATGCGTATTGCGACCTCAAGACTGTCACCATACTGTAGCCAATTTTGGTTGTACAATAATTTATTTTAAATGGTTATTATATATCATATAGAACAATTAGAGAGGGTCAAAGTCTTGCTTCACACTTAAACAAATTTATTTCTGTGATATTTCGTCTGACCAAAGTCAGACTTCTTCAGACAAGCATTTTGAAAATGCACAAAGAACAATTTTTCAATATTTCAGATAACAAAATAATTATACCTGTTATTTAAACAGTCACTACTTCAACCTGGTGGTTCATCATTGCAAGGAAATAGTAATATTCCAACGTATGGTTCAAGTGAAGAATACTTTCAAGGTCTGCTTAATGAAGATAATTCTGGAGATGCCGCTAACTTAGGTTAGTTTTTCTTGTTTAATATAGGCTACGGCGGGATAGCTTTCCACTCTATGTGAGAATATTGTTTGTTGTTCACATTGCGATAGTTTTTTTCTTAGTCGATGCATGTTTGTTTTTTGACGCACAACTTTGTTTAATATTGCTGGTTGGTAATCCTATGAACGAAATGTTTTCCGATTGAGTTTTGCTTATTTCCCATGGACTACGAACATCATTTTTAAATTCAAAGTTCAATGTATCAAAATACCATCTTTTCTGATAGTGATATTCGTATGATTCAAATACTAGTATCTGTGACTTGACCATGGTTCTGAACAATAATTTCGTTTACTTTCATTTTAAATAAAAACAACTAGTTGGTCACACCTAGAAAGTATGCTTCATCAGTGGGTCATACTTAATCGCTACTTATTAAATAGCTCAGTTGCTAAAGTCGTTATGAATAGGCTTCGAGCTTCCTAGGGTTTGAATCCTGTGTGGAATGATTACATGTATGATGTATTCATTATATGTGTATCGGAGGATTGCTGGACACCTCGCCAGCACTCAGTGGATTGAGTAACTGAATTTTTATGGCTTTGTCCACCAACTATGTCCACGAGCAGAAAAAATACACAGACGGATGGGCAAAACCATATCATCAGCCCGAAATTCTATCCTAATCTTTAAAACTGTTAAACCTTCCTAAACTTCGTGAATGCATGTATTATGTACAAATTGTACATAGGTTATGCTGTTCATCTATGGCTGGCGAAGCAATTCAGTTGCTTGCACAAATTTTGTTAGCACAGACTATTTATTTGGACTTTTTCGTTGATGAAAGAATAATAGCAGGTTGTATAAAATTTTTTTAAGCGTTTTTACTCACTGCAAAACTACCGGGAGAGATTTATCAGAAGAAAATTATGTTCAAACTGGTCAATTATTTTCATTTTGTTTAGAACAAGTTCAATCTCTGGCTAACATGTTCGGAAAGACAAAGGAACTGTCTGATGTCAAGAAAAGAAAAACAACAAAAAAGATGCCAGAAAGTACTGATGCTCCAAACGAAGCGGATTTAGATTTTGATGATTTATATGCATTGTTGGATTTCGACAAACAAAAACAAATTCCACCATGTTTGAAGTGAGTGATTGATGCTAACTGCTTACAATAATGTGTTTCTGATCTTTGAAAGATATCTATTTGGTAGTAAACTATACTTCCTTGCTGATTAATAGTTAACTTTTAGTGAAGTTGTACATCATTTTGTCATACTAAAGCACAGAATCATTACAATGATACAATTCAAGACAACCTACAAATTATTATTGTGAATTGTTATCAATTCACTGTGTTCCTGAAATACCTACTTTCAATTGAGAATGAGATGAAATATCTATTTCTGAAATCTCCATGCTATATTTATCTATTTATATTTATATTTACTGCAAAACTGCATTAAACAATATTTATCACACATTGTCAAAATAGTTAGTTATCTTTTTGTAACAAAATCATTGTACGAACCAAATTTATCAGTCAGTAGTTAGTATTTTTTTGGATCTTTTGCCAATACTTTCTAACCATCTGAAATAAACTTTTTTTAGATTCAAATCACAAGATCCTCTGGGATCTGCCGTTGTCATGGAAGATGGAAATATGACATCACTGGAGGGCAGCATTGCAGCAATCAGTGGAAATAACAATTCCACAAATAAAACATTTTCTTGGCCGCCTTACACTCTGGCACATGGTGTTGCAATGTAAGTCAACTTGTTTGTTCTTTGCTTAAAATGGTATTCGAAATGGTAGAATGTTCTAAAACAGATAGTTGAAATTATTGTTCTCGCGTATATTTCGCCTGTTGTAGAGAAAAATTATAATTTAACTATAAATTTCAAGTTTGCATATTTCTGAAAAGCTGGTACTCCTGGGTGCACCGGGTAGCTCAATCGGTAAAGAATTGGGAATACGCTTCGAGCAATGCATCTTTGGTCATCCTGTACTAGGTTTGAATCCTGTGAGGGATGATGATTATATGCGAGCAAGAGGTCTGCAGTGGGGATGCAACAGCCCGGGTACTCAGTCAAACTTAGAGGTGTTTTTAGAGGTTCGGCAGTGGCCGAACCTTAATGATTCTCGTTTCCGAACCCAAGGTTTGTGACGTCACAACTCACAAACAATTGTGCGGTTGCGGCTTGCCATTGGAAAGGGCATAAATTTTTAAGCCAGTACCATAATCAGTCAATATCTTTAGATTTCATGCATTAGTATTCATATAGGAAACCAAAATCGGGAGATGATTTGATTATGCCGAATAATTTACGTGAACTTGTCATATTTAAAAGAAAGGGTCGATTACTTACTTGGTTTAGACCGCATATATTTTTTTAAATACTCTGTACTCGGCTGAACCGAATACTGTAACACTTTTGACATCCCTAGTCTTCAGTTTACGTATGCATTGCTTACTACTTCCCCCACCAACCATGAAAAAAATGGGCAGAAAAAAATGAGATATATTTGAAATATATCGAATAGACCGAAAACCTTCAACCTGGTTTGGAACTGTTGTCTGCACGAGATGTTGTGGTTCGTCATATGGTTAAAACTATAATCTCGCCTTTCCTCTCTCACAGAATAAAACTAAAATCCTATCGGGAGCAAGGTTTTTCTAGTCACAATGTCACATTAGTTAACTTATGTATTTTTTTTTACTCAAGTTTGAAGACCCCTCATGAGAGAGAACTGGCTGGATCCAATATTGTAACAACTATGAAAATTTTGTTATGTCGACGATTGATTACAAAGGTTCTTTCACTTTTAACATCAAGTCGTTCGTCTTGCGATTTCCCTGCTGGGCTTTCTGCTCTTGGATTGGACGACGTTGGGTGAGTTGTAGACCTTGAAAAATTTCTTGCTTGTGGAATACCGAATACTAGGATGACAAGTCTTGTTTTTCTTCGACCTTTTTACATGTCATTTTCTTCAGATGGAGACTAAAAGCTTCAAATCCATCAATACTGCTATTTTATAGCAGTATTGATGATTTTGAACCCTTTTCGTACTGTTTGCTTGCGACCAAACTCTCAAAAGACATTTTAATCTTCTACCAGAAGATGTATCAAGAAATATTGCCTATTTGGGAAGCTTCCTTTGAATGGAGCAAAATTTCTCTAGGTGTCTGGATAGCGGGTGTCTAAGTAGTAGAGCAAGTGACATTCTGCCAAACACATTGTAGAATTAGTCATTTTCAGGATGAGTAGGAATAGAAAATCAGGATAAAACGGTATACTACTTATCCATATAAAAGAATTAATTGCAATATGGAGAAAGCTGTAAATGACGACTGTAACCATTTTCTTTTGTTTCGTCATTATCAATTTTGATGGCAAAAATAATCTCTTCTCAACATATTAATGTTGTCAAATTTTAATAAAAATTTCCTAGCAGTTAGTTGTTGTCGAGGTTTTTCATTTCTAATATTCAGTATTGTAAGTTTGTTTAAACTCTACGGCCATGTTGTAACTCAGCATGTTATTATCTGTCAATTGTATGTTAAAACCCTTTATTTTTTTCTTCATCTATTTAAGGTTGATTGTGAAATTGATGTGTCTGACAGCCTCTGATGGTTCAACTGGTACAACTACACCTGGTTCAGAGGTATGGGTTATTGTATGGTCCACCCTATTTCGGTAAAGTGAGACTAGTCCTTCACTAATTTAAAAATAGTCAGTGTTCTGGTATCCTATCATTTGTCAGGATTTTTGTAACGATTATTGTACTGAAACTAAATCACATTGCAATTTTTGCTTTGTTCCTATGAGAGGAAAAATATATTGATTCTTGCTTTTGATTTCGTCCTTGCTCAGAGTGAATTTCAAAAAATACAATGTAATCGAGCTTCATTGCCTTCAAATCAGTAAGAGTCTAACCTTCAGTTGTCTTTTGCTGAGAGCATCCATCAAAAAGATTATAGCACAAAAGCTAAATATATTCATGGATGGAATTTTGAAAAAAAAATTAAGAGACTACCATAGTCTTATGTCAGTTGGGTTATATCTTTGAAATTGATCAACTAATATCTGCGGTCATAGCTTTACTATTATAGATATCTTTATACTCTTAATTCAGTAACTTTATCATTGACTGTTATTTTATCCAGGGTACAGGATCACACGTTATCAAGTTTACAGAGTATGAGTGCAGCAATCGGTGCTCTCGTATCACAAGATAAATCCGCAGCCAAACTATTGCTTGAGATTAGTACCAGGGTGGGAATTTATTTTGTGTTTCATTTTGTTGAATAAGTTAAGTTAGTTACTTAAACATGTGAAGAAAATGGGTTCTATTAGAATAAAATTTAGCAAATGGGCAATGATTTAAAATATATGTCTTTGCTAAAAGACGAAAATGAATCTTCTTGAGTGTATGGTAGAAACCAAACTTCAAAACCGGTTCAAAACCATCAATACTACTATGAAATAGTATTGTTGATGGTTTTAAAGCTTTTTGATCATTCGAACAAAATGTCATTAATCGTTCAGACACCTGAAGAAAACAAGATTCTGAACTTTTTCAGACACCCAAATAAAAAATAGTTTCTGTTTTTTTTGCTAAAGTTATGGTAAAGGGGTTGTTATTTACAATATCGAGTTTGCGTTGTCGGAAAACACACGCCTTCCAAACAACACCACTCAAACTCTTAACTTGTCTCTGATAAGAAGTCTTTCTTAGAGTGGCCGACTGACTTGGACATGTCCCAGTTTGCATAGGTAGGCAAAAGGTTAGCTGTATGTCAATTTTGAAGTCGCAAATTGTCTTAGCGAATCAAAGCGTTGGAAATATGCTTCGAGCTTCCGCATCTCTGACGTCATAGACATTCGACAAGGGATTGCGACGAATCTTCGTCAAATGGTTAAAGTTACGGCTTTCTACCAACCAGGTCAAAGTAATCCATTTAATCGAAAGTCTTCACCCCAATTCGGAACTGATTGCACCGAGATCATGTTCGCCATAAGATTATGCATCTGGCTCAGCCTTTCCTATGGCAAGGTAGGCTGTTTTGAGGGTCACTCATGTCCCATATTGCACCATCTTATGTCACCCTGGTCCAGTCTTCTTCGCAATAACAATTTGTGCTAATTGGTTATATTTTCTATTTTTTCTAGGAACTTTTCACCGCTTCATTTGGATTGTCTTCATCAGATTCATCAAGAATAGCTGTGGCTCAGTCTCTGACTAATCTACTTGCTAACGGACAGATTGCTAACTTCAATGATGGTGACAATGGGGAGTCAGAGAAAGGAAATGGTAGTGTATATGCATATCTTTTATGTATCATCCCAACAATAACAATGTCAAGTATGAGCCACAGACGGACCATGCCTTGGCGGCACGATCTCCATCAGTGACTCATACTCGACAAAATGTGATTAGTGCAACAAATTTTTTAATGAGAAAGTTCGGAATGTATGTGATGTCAATAGTGGTATATATACATATATATATAGGGTGGTAGGGAGATATACTATATTGGTTGGAGACAAACTTATTGGTTTGGAACTACTTTGTCTTTTAATTCAATTGTTCCACAACTTCCGTACAAGTTAATTCGTCTGCCGCGCATTTTAGTCATGCGAATAACCTATAAAATTTTTTGTATTCTGTTGGATTTTTGTATCAGAATGCTGATAGATATGATTTGAGAAGTTTATTTTTGTTCTTGATTCTAGGCAAGACATGGCAATTGTTTTTGTCACTTGGGACCTTTTGATTGTTATTCCTATTTAGCTACATGAACTAACTAACTATAAACTAACTAAACTAACTGTACAGAGTGAGCTATGTTGCATATTAATGTATGATTTTCCAAGTTATTCAAGCAATTTATGATCCGACAAATTGCTGCTTGTGCCCGAAATTTCAGCTTTCACAAAGCATTGTAAAAAAGGCTTTTTCTTGGGTATTTCATACGATGATGACATCGAAGGTTAATTGAACATGTTGTCATCGAAGGTTAGAGCCCTGGCGAGGCCGGCTTGTCAATCCATGCCTACCATTCAACACTGAAAACTTGATCAATATGCTTTCAGGAAAAGATCATATTTTTCCAACAATCTTACCCCTACCCGTCTATAAGTGGCCTCTGGTACAGGGCCTTGGGCAGGGTGATCCACACCAAGATGTGGATATTAATATATACATATATATCTTTTCTTCAAGGAATCTTACAATGTGTAATCAAAAAATAATATTTTTTTTTTTTCAGCACAAATGCTTGTGATCAATGCATTGTCAGCATGTTGTCTCAGTGCAAAAGTTCCCCAAGATTGTAGATCATGGGCTGCAAAATCTCTCGTCACAACTCTGGCCAATCATGCTAAACCTTCGACTACTAATTCAATGATGGCTGACAGACAGCAACAATTACCACAATGTCCAAAAACAAAAGTTCGAGTCCACGATCATGGTTTAACATCAAGTGTTTGGCATCCAAGAAAAAAGTTACTTGCCACAAGGTTTGTTTGAATTTATATAGCAACCTGTTTTATGATCCGCTGTTGAAATATGGGAACATATATAACATTCAACTGCCATTATATTTTACTTACTCTTTTGCATATAAGTACCGTAGACGTTAGTCAGTTGCCACTCTATTTCCAAATATATATTCTGACAGAAGATCAGAATCTTATTCTGCATATTACAAGATTCATTTACCAAGCTTTCGCTAGAGCATAGTCTAGCATTGTCAGGTATTGTGGGCCCCCACAATACCTGACGAAGCTAGACTATTCTCTGGCGAGTGCTTGGTAAGTAAACCTTGTAATATGCAGAATAAGTTTCTGATCTTTTGTTGTTTAATAACTCTCGACCTCATTACTTTATTCAAGTATCCTTACGGTCTTGGTTGTACACAAATCCATCTTTACAAGAGGAGTGGAACAGATGATAGACAGTTTGTTGCACGACACATGTCGCGACGTGTCTATATAGTCTAATCTGTCAAAATCCCATTCTACTGAAAACATTATCAGGAATATTGAATTATTGGCCATTTTTGTTCCATTATACAAATTCAAATATTAATGCCTTCTAGGAGTTTTTTGTTCCACTATTTTCTCTAATTCCGAATTAAAATCCTGTGAAAACTTTTTCTGATTCAATTAGTACTGGTGGTGATAGGTTGTTATCTAAAATTTTTTTTCAAACATGGGGAATTCACTACAGGAAACAGTAAAATATGGATCATTTTAATTTTTAGTGGAAATGGATTGCATGTATTATTCTGGAGTATGTCATCGCCTGATGCATCTACATTTCAACTTCAACATACCTGTAAATTCACTCAACCTGACTTGAGATCCACAGATGGCACTCCAGTCCTCACTCTTGATGAGGAGATGGAGAGAGAGGAAGAGAATGAAAACAAACCTAATTTGGAGGGAACGGAAATCAAAAAACTTGTTGAGGAAAAGGCCCCGAGACCACAAATAAAGAACATGTGTTGGAATGTCAACGGAAAACTGATAGCGGCTTCTGTCGACAATGCAGTGAATGTTTGGCCGACAACAAGTATGTTTCGGAGTATTATGTACCAATTAAAATTCTTAGATTTTGCTCAATAGGACAGCGGATCATAGTTGTGTAAATCAGAATTCTTCAAATTACTGGTATTCTTATTATTTTTTAATTTACAGCAAAATATTGATATTTATTGTTGCCAAATTAACATTTTAAATATTGTGGTTCTGTTGCGCAATGAATCAAATATGTAGAATTTTGTATTTTTATGGTTTAAATTGCGAAAATATGCTTTTTAAACTTACTGACAGGGAATTATTCTCATCAATGATCTGATGACATTGTATGTCGTGACTATAAAATACTTTTCGAAAAACGTCCAAATAAGGGAAGCAGGCTCTTTCTTTTCTTTTTTTGTAACTTATTTGAGGAGTTGTTGAAATGTTTTTTAGGTTCTGTTGGTCATCTTGAAGTACTACCCAGTAAAATAACTGCAATGTGTTGGCCAATTTATCGTGGTCCAATAGAAGGAGGTGCTGGTCTTGGTGTCGATACCTTGTTGGTTGGATGTTCAGATGGAACATTGAGTCTCATTGATGTGTTTGATGCATCAACATTTCACATCAAGGAAATAAGCCATTGTGCAAGAAGAAATGGTAAGAATTATAATGCAAACTATGATTAAATGAAAGCTGATGAAACGACTACTTCGTTACTTAAACACCCGAGGAAAATGGGTTTGTCAGAAGAAAATTTAGCAAGTGGGCATTGTTTCATGATTTATCTCTTTCTTTTTTTTAAATGCCCCTCCCCTTTTGAGTGTCTGGTGGCAACCAAACTCTACAAAAATGTTCAAAATCACCAACACTGCAATTTCATAGCAGTGTTGATGGTTCTGAAGCCTTTTTGGACACCCGCCCCCAAAATAATGATATGGACCTTAAGATATCCGAAGAATAACAAGATTTTGTCACCAAGGGGTACTCCTTAATGTTCCCAAATGAGAACCATACTTTATATATTGAAAAGGCGTCTGGATGTATCTGTCAACTTTAACTGCAATGATATATATCAAGTAACTCACAAAACATACTTTTATTTGTATTTTAAAGCACTAAATTCTTGAACCCAAATTTGTGTTAGGATTTTGACTTTCCCAAATCATGGGACTAACTTATAAAGTTTATCCCCCACAGACATCTTGTTTTCAGCCATACTTTGTGAGGGAGCCCATTTTTATCGTTCAACCTATTAGATCAGTCGTGGCAGAAGACTTCCAATTTTGGATGGATACTTCTCAAGATAAGATTTCCATGTAATCTTATAGCGGAGGTGTTATTGATTTTTAGGCATGCTCAAAATTTTATGATTTTTTTTCTTGGTAATTCTCTGCGGAACTGACTAGAGTTCTTGTTTGTTATGTTTAGGGCCTTGCTTTGTTTAAATCTTGCTTTCTGAATTTTTTCATTCCATGATCTTTCAGTTGCTGTCACCCACGTAGCTTGGTATCATGAAGATCAATCATTCGTTGCTGGATATTCTGATGGAAAAATCCTGTTCGGAATGAGAAATTTAACTATGCATAATAACACCAGAACTATTGATGCTCATTATAATGAAATTTCACAGCTTTTATGGAATTCTTCGGGTTGGTGTGTACTTGAACAGCGATATTTAGCAGACAACTAATTAGACCTCATCTTTCAGTAGGATTTGTTAAACCTTTCAACAGAAAATGCAATGGATATGTTAAATTTTATATGTTTATATTCCATGAAAAAAATTTACTAGTATAATGATGATAAATTTTACCAAATATTGAATTTCCCTGTTGATTTTCGAAATAGAAATATATTTTGAAAGATTTGATGTAAAATAATATGTTTTTTCGTTTTTGCAATGGATATACCGGTATCTAACACGGACCATCATCCAGTCTGCTACCTGTACATTCAAAGAAAATAAATTCCATAAAAAGGAAAATTCAGGAAATAGAAAATAATATGTCATCATATAGCTCTTGAGCTTTTGCAGAAAGATAATTTTGTTGAGTGTTTTGTAGCAACTACAGAAAAAGGTTCAAAATCATCAATACTGTTATGAAATAGCTGTGTTGATGGTTTTAAAGCCTTTTTTGTCCATCCGAAAAAAAGAACAATGCACGTATCAGCCTCCCCCAAAAGGAAAAAAAAAATGATGCTGGCACCCAGATCTGTTAATCCAAGTCATACTTTTCAAAATAAAGAGTAGTTAGTGAAATAAATATACCCTTAATATCATCCACAGGCACCATCTTACTAACTGGTGGAAAAGAGGATTCAACAATAAAATTATGGCAGTTATGTAGCGATATATGGATCACTGTTCATAGATTTCAACATATTTCTCCAGTACAATGTATCGCTATATCTGGAATACTCGATAACAAGTCGACCATAGTCACCTGGTGAGTACTTTTTAACTCTGAGCTTCCGCCTTCACCGATTTGAAATATTTCATTAATTTAGCTACTTATGGGAGTGATGGTTATCATGTTGGCATCGTAGGTTGGGTTTGGCCAAACCGGAAAGTTAATAAGTTTCCAATATAACTAATCCTTTTCACTGATATAGGGACCTCTGGCGCACGACCTTGGTCAGAGTGATTCACTCAGATGAGTAAATAGAGAAAAAAATTTGAAATTTGCATAAAATCAAATAGTCTGATATCATAAAGATATTTGAATGAATTTTTCGAAACAGGTCGAATATTCAAATCTAATCAAACAAAATATAGCTATAAACATTAATATTTAGTTATATCCCCTTGAAATTTCGCAGAAGATTATATCGCTTGAAAGTCTATTAAAATACTTTTTGCGATTTGTGAATAATGATTGATCGAACATTTCTCCATGCTCGTTTTTTTGTCGACCCTTTTAGTATGTGATCTTCAATTTCACATAAAATTCAGTATTTTATTTCTATATGTTTCCTCAAATCAAGGTTTGTTCCCAACCAAAAATTATATTTTGCCAAGTATGAGACACAAAAGGCCCGCGGCTTGTCAGCGCGGCCCATCAATGACTCATGATTATCAGAACAAATGTGCAAAACTATATTCTGAATGGGTTAGGCATCATGTGGATTTATCAGAGATCACTAAAAATCCATTACTATGTTGTACAGTGGTCTTGAAGATGGAACCATACATGTATGGTCGTTGACTTCGAAAACAGAAGAAGATAATATCCACCAAGATGAAGAACAATTGTTACCTGTTGCTTCTGATACTAGTGCAAATCAAACTGAAAGTCTAGAAAGTTTGCAGAAAGATATCAAATTAACAAAGAGTGCAACTGCTTTGATAGGTGAGAATATTAATGTGCTGTTATTCAATCTTTTTCTCTTACTGTATTTTGCGGGCTATAAGCACCTCCGTAGTAATGGTCGCAAAGGGTCATTTTTCTAAAATTTTGCTATTTTGTACACAGATATGACGAAACATGTGTCTGTGACCGACTCCTCAAAAACGGAAACACACGCTGCGCCTTATCAAACGCTAAAGTAATAACGTACAGTAATTTATTAACTCAGACGCATGGAACGAGCGCAGTATCGTTTTTGCCCAGGTGTGCAATGTCGTTTGACCGATGACCGTAAAACATCATTTTTTCTCCAGGTGTGTGTATGTTATTGTTTCCGTTCATGCAACGATCGCGGAATCAAAGAACGAAGCAAATGTGTACCGTGCACTTTATACTCCCCACTGCTACAATTCATATTTTTTGTTCAATATGTTACACGAAGCAACACTGTGGCATTTTGGGACCGCGGGACGTCAGAAGTTATACTATATAAGCAGACTAGACTGCGAGGATTTTATTAAATTTCCGTTGAATTAGAAGGGTTCTGATTTAATTTCGCCATTTCTTGTTTTTGTAATTATTGTTTATAGAGATACACATTTTGTATTCTAATACATTGCCTACTAAGACGTCATGTCGTGAACATGAACAAAACATACTTAACGGAAGCAGTTTCTACAATAGTACAAAACATTATCACAGACACAGTGTGAAAATGTACAATTGTAGAACTTTCTTGATTGATTGATTTTGTTGATTAAAGGGTGCCGTCGATTGCGTCATTGTCAAAACGTCAAAGTAATTCGTGCCGAACCTTCTAAGTTTAAATTCCTTATGGGGGTATTTAAAACAATATATTATTGGTGATAAAATAATTTATTTTTTTATAAATCAGGCTTTTAAATACCAAAATATATTTTTCGATGTCACTATTGTAAATTCTTCCTTGTTTAGTTAATTTAGAGGCTGGCATGTATAGAACTTTTATATACCGTAATATAAAACGCTTCACAATTCGCTGTGGATTGGGAAAAAACAATACATAGGTCGAAACATATAAGTCTCAGAAGAGACAATTTTGGGAAAAAGTAGCGACTTATTTAGCGACTTACAGATTTACTTATGTAATACCCTAAATATTGACATTTCTGGTTCCTGCAAAATTTTTGCATTATATGTCACTAAGCGATGTATATTTGTGGCGATAATCCAAGGAACATGCTCTGTTACAATACTATGGACATCAAAAGTGCATCCTAGTAACCAGAAGCTAACATAATAATTTGAAACTAACGTCAACGCAAACGATTTGAAGACTTGATATTAAAGAAGTTTAAAAAAAAAACAGATCTTAAATCTTGATTACGTAAGTTTGCTGCATTAGGTGATTCCACAACCATTTCGTAATTCCGTTATGATGAATGTAGATTCAGTCCCGAACTCTAATTGCTACATTAAAATATCATAAGATATAGAAAAACTCACCTAACAACTTTATTCATCGTACAGGCAATGAACATCGGTCGACAACTTGTCATGTATATACATTGTATGGACATACAAATCCTGTAACTTCCCTATGTATCGATTCATCAGGTCTTGTATTGTGTAGTGGCGGACAAGATGGATTGACCAACATCTGGTCTTTGCAGGTGAAAGAATTAAAAGGGTTAAATTTTAGACTTTGGTAGAATGCTACAGGGTGACAGAATAAGGTTTTTCATTGGATGTCCGAAATGCTCATTCCATTTTCTCTGGATCAATGAAAAAGCTTCAAAACCATCAACACTGCTATTTCATAGCAGTATTGATGGTTTTTGAACCTTTTTCTACAGTTTGGTTTCTTCCACACTGTCAAAAATAAACATTTTTATCTTCTGGAAAGATATATACTATATTATTTATTCAAGAATTATTGTCCATTTGCTATACTTTTTTTTGATGATTTTCTCTTCGGGTGTCTGAGTAGCAAAGCATTCTGCTAGTCTTATGACACTCAGTCCATTGCAACAGTTAAATGCGAATTTGTTCTTTGCTAGAAGTTCTTTTGATATCTTGATAACTGGCTGAATACACATGACTGCAGTGTGCTCGTACATGGAAGTGTTGACTAATGACAAGATATTATTTGTTTACCCCTGTTGTCTAAAATTTTAATTTCATTATGTTCAAAAGAAGTCAAAAAACGGTTTCAAAGTTTCACTGTATAATTTAATCATTCCCAAATATAATTGAAGTTCCACTTTGCTTCTCTGTAAATTTTTGTTATGACTTCATCATACTATTTGCAATCTCTTCTTTATTTTCTCTTCTCTTTCCTTTGTTTTAGAATGGATCTATTCTTCAAACTCATGTTGAAGAAGCTCAAACATCGGTTAATTGTTTGCAATGGATTGGTGAAGGTGTTCTGATATCTGGATTACTCAATTCAAGAGAAGTAACAACTATGCAGGTTTGTTTGAAATGTTGCTGTAATTTTTTACTGGATGAAAAAAATTCTTTAAACTGAAGTTTTTTTTTCACTACTAGAAAGTATTTTATGTTAGGAATTCTTTAAACTGAAGTTTTTTTTCACTACTAGAAAGTATTTTATGTTAGGATATTTTGTTAAGGTCTGTGGGTCACTAAGCATTGTAGAATACATTTGAAATAAAAATGAAGTTTATTTCATGCTATGCAATTAACAATGTTTACAATGTCATTCCATTCATGGTGGAACCAATGAAGCTTAAGGTAATCAAGCATCGTCCCAAAGCTGTGGGTTACTGTGCCTTTCTTTCCCAGGGACACCACACATGTATTACGCTTTGAAACCTCATTCATAGATCTTGATCATATTTTACCAGGGTTCGAACTGGCGGAATTCGTTAGGTGTTATGTTTCCTAGCTATCGTCAGTTTCATCATTCCACTGTGGCCCACAAACCTGCTAACATTGTTGTGGATATATTTGAACCTGCTATATTTAATTTCACTAAAGAAATATGTTAACCAATCGCTGAAGACCAACCATATATTATTAAATTATTTTGCTTAAAATTGGTTTTTGTAAAAATATATTTTGGTCTCAAAAATGTCCTTTTATTTTTCGATCACTGTCAATTTTTCAATACACTGAAATTGTTTAAAATGTGCAAGTATCCAGTAATCAACATCTTGCCATCTCAATTCAAGTTGGTTAAATTTTTGAAACTGATTTGCTTTCCAGTTTCACAAACCCCAAACCAAGGTGTCAGAATATCGTTTCTATTCGAAATGTTAAGGTCATTTTCATTCGGATAAACGAAAAAAGCTTCAGAACCAGACGCATCAACACTGCTGTGAAATATGTTGACAATTTTGAACATTTTTGTGCAGTTTGGTTACTACCACCAGACACTCAGAATTTGCCATTTTCATATTCTTAATAACGATAAATATATATATATATGCTGCAGGTGTCTGAGTAGTTGTCCGTCTGCCCTGAACTGAACTCCTCAAAGTTTACCAATATGTGATCTTGTACATACTGACAGCTGAAAACATGCATTATACAATCATTTCAGATTCCTCCTAATCCGTGGATGGAGAAATATGGATTGTTATCACAAGCAAGGACTTCATTACTTTGTCAAAATATGGCTGATGGACTTGAATCTGCAGATTGTTTTCCAAATACTTCTCAATAAGTTCCCTGATATATTATTGGAGCAATATAATTACGAGAAGGTAGGTTGATTGTACAGGTGTTATTTAGTCATTTTACATTAGAATCACATCAGAACATATTAAGATAACTTTTTAAACTAATTTAAAGTTTCAAGATTGTGAATTTTTTTCTGTTATAGATCAAATTAGTAATTGTGGATTGTTGGACCAGGGCAACAGAATCTGGTTTTTCTTCTGGTGTCCGAAATATTTATGTTATTTTTTTTTGGATAAACAAAAATGAGCTTCAAACCATCAACACTGGTATGAAATAGCAGTGTTGATGGTTTGAAGCTCTTTTCTGTTGATGCATTTTAACCCTTCTATGCACAAGTTTTACAGTATGGTTTCTGCCAGAAACTCAAAAAGTTTATCATGAAATATTGCCCTTCAATAAATTTTTTTTTATGCAAGTCATTTTTTTCCAGTGTATTAGACATTCCAGCAGCACAGACTTTAGAATAGTCATAACGTATTTCCAGTTTGTAAGAGGCGACTAAAAGCAAACAAAGAAGTGGTGGATGGCTTTACCATCGCCTGTAGCAGATACCATTGCACTTTGCCCTAGCAGTTCAGTTCCATTAAGGATGTTTTCCGGTGAGAGTGCAGTAGTTTTCGCTGTCTTGTAGTAGCTATTTGCGGGAGTTTTAAGTGGGAGTTGGTTGGTTTTTTTTAGGCACTGTTTTCGACCTTGCTCAGTGAATTACAATAAAAATATGTTATAATCTGTCACCGGACAGTTTAATGGATTATTTTTGCTGAAGTGTTTCAAATCTCCTGTGAATAAATATTTTTCCTCATTATATCTTTGTTTTTGCTTTATTTTTTATTTTGTATGAAATAAATTTATTATATTTCCATTTCAGAATGAAATAGATAGTGGGAATCAACTTGTTCATTCATCATTCCTACAATCGCTTGTTGCTATGTGTGTTGGACTTGATCTCACTTCTACAATCGCATATCCTCTGTCTGCTAGAACAACAAAGGTTTGCTTTATTCGTATTTATTGCTTTTTATTTAATTTACTCGAATTTTTTTATTTTGCATCTTAGATAAAATCACTTCCTGAAAAACAAAAATAATGCAAATCAATGAGAACCTATATTATGTATCTGTGTGCGCTGTGACATTGTGTATCTCTAAGATTTTTTTGCATATTATTAAATTTATTTATTTATACGAATGGCTTTGCCAAAATCAATTTTAAACCAAAAAATGAGATGAACTGTGACACTGGTTTCAAAATGCGTAATTCATTATTCATTAGAATTGACTCTTGCAATTACTCATTCTTCAAATGGTTGCCATATCAAATAATAATAGAAAATGATAAAGTATTTTATATTGAATACAGACCGCAGATGAAATAGACCTTGCAGTCCATTTTTGGTTTATGCTCAACAAAATAATAGAAGGAGTTGCCTGAATATCATTGATTCCAAACGGATGGTTATTTTTTCTTGCAAATGAGACATCAGCTTATTGTTCTGTATCTTTTTTTAATTTATCGAATATATAATTTTTTATCTATTCACTCGGTATATTGCTGAAATCAAGAAGTATTCGAAAATTGCCGGTTTTAGTACCGGTACTTCTACATATATTAATTACCATAGTTGGTTCTCAAATTCGTATTCTTCAGCTTCCTGCTCGAAGTTCGGTAAAAGAAGATTGGGATTGGTTGGTTGATTTGCACACATGTACTGATGCTGTAGATTCTCTTCATCATCGAACATCGTTCCATCCTGGATTCGATTCTATGGAGAATATGCAAGATGAAGAATCAAATTTTGATGACTATGCTGGGGAAAATGCTCCTTCCTCATCCAGCAAAGATAAAGAATCTGCAATGAAAATTTCAGCAAGGGTAATCCAAATAATTCTTTTCAAATTTATCAGAACTTCCTAAATAAGGAGTCACAGCTGGGATTTCTTTTCAAATCTATTTATTTTCAGATCTGATATTAAAATTTATTCAAATGTTCAATGATAAATATTTGTCAATTTTTCATTATACTGATGAAAGTTTATGACATATACAAAATATATCCATAAATTGCGATTTAACCATTGAAATTTTGAGCTTAAACCAGCTGAAAATTTTTTCTGTTCTTGTTGAACATGAAATACATTTGTATTATTGTCCTGCTATGTGCCTCAATGCCTTATGCTTAACAATAAAATAATTTTTAATGGGGAAAATCTTTGTCGATTGATATTGAATCGCAGATGTATTTGAATTGAATGTGTATACGAAATGTCTGTATAGTTTTGACTCCAGTTGCTCAATATTGCCAAAAGTAATTTGAGCTATTTCAAGAAACTGGCAAGATTGTTCAAAAGCTAACAAAATTCTCTAAAGTCGTGCATTTTTATATAAGTAACACTTCTCCATTCAATTTTATCAGGACAATCATTGTTGGTCATTGAACATGGACAGACAAATCATGACTTGGGCAATGCAAAGACCAGAAGATTGGCAACCAGGTGGAAAATGTGATGTTTACTTCTCTGGTGGAGGTAGGAGTGGACAACTTGCTGAGTTAGGAAGAGAAACAAAAGTTTTCAAGAAAGCACCTTCATTTTCTCAAGCACAACAGGTGAGACGCTACATTGACACCAGGTATTCATAACTGCATTGGAAAAGAATTTGAAGACTTGATGATCTGAAATTTATTGAAATTTGTTGACTATATTCGGATCTTTTAATAGCGCCAGTTGTTTTGCCTTTCAGACAGCCGAAGGTCTCCAATATATAAAAAGTATTTAATCACTTATGTAAAAGCACATCTTATTAACCCTGTAGGTACCGGCGTTGGAATAGTTCTAACATTTTTTCTGCGTGTCGTAAGAGGGGACTAAAAGGAAGAAAAGAAGTGGTAGATGGTTCTACCGATGGCAGATACCACTCACTGCACTTTACCATGGTTCAGTTCCGTTTGGAATGTTTTCCGCCTAGAGTACTGGTACCTTGCTGGTACTACGTCTTTTAGTAGCCTAGTCGTTGCTATTAAGTGGCTATTAGTTGGTTCCTTTTAGGCAATGCTTCTGGCGTTGCTCAGAGTGAATTTCAACAAAAAAAAAGAAAAAGGATTGAAATTCATACTCAAGTCTCTCACAGTAATAAAACTTCATCAATGGCATCACAGGTTGAAGTTTTTGGGTTCGTTAATCCATGATCGGAGATTGACCTTGAATTTAAAAAAAATTATTGATATTGACACCAAAGCAAAATTGGATCCGAATTAGTTTCTCCTTGAATGTTTCTGGGTAAAAAATATGATAAAAAATTATTTTGTTTTTGCATAGGTTGTTTGTGGACAAAATTGCACGTTCATGTTACAAAGTAATGGTTGTGTATCTGCATGTGGTGAGGGAAGTTATGGAAGACTGGGACAAGGAAATTCGGATGATTTGAATGCTCTCTCTGTTATTACAGCATTGCAAGGTATACTTTCCTATATTGTATAGTTGTAAAATATAAGCTGGAGTCACCCACTACAGTTCAGTCCTATTTGGGATATTTTCCATTAAGTGCTACGCAGTGGCAGGTTTTACAATATGAGTAACCAAGTTTACAGTGCTGTTCAGTTTATTTCCCAAGTGCTGCTTTGGTCTTGCTTAGTAGGAACTGCCAATATAATGAACAAAAATGTAATAATGCAAGTTAATATTGCTCATTTGTAGCATTGCAATTCAATTTTTTTTCAATGTTTAATGGCTGAATGAAACTACAACTGATCGTTTCTATGCATTAGTAGTGTTGATGGTTATCAAGATTTCTTATTTATCATCAGAGAATGAGCATTAAGGCACTTAAAGAGACCAGTAGGTGCGGGCTTCAGAAATAGTCCTAACATATTTCCAACCTGTCGTAAAAGGCGACTAAAAAGAAACAAACAAGTGATGATCTTACCATCTCCCAGGGCAGATACCACCCACTGCACTTAACCATAGCGAACTTAGCGGTTCAGTTTCGTTTGGATGTTTTCTGCTCAGAGTGCAGTTGCTGGCACTCTATCCTGGAACCGTTCTGGAAGGGGCCATTAGTTGGTTCTTTTCAGGCATTGCTCTCGGCCTTCGGTTTTGAGTGAATTTCACTATGTAAATTCACTATGTAAATAGAATATGATGATATTTGACCTTATTTTGCAGCTAGGACATGATTATTATGCCAAATGAATCAATTTAGGAATAATCGAAAAATTAAATTAATTTTATTCAGAATTCTAGAATATCTGACCATGCGAATAAGGACCTTCATTCTTTATGACATCATTCTGATCTACCAAATAACCATTTTTATTTTCATCTTTACCAACCAGGCTTTGTGGTCATTCAACTCGCAACATCAGCGGGTAGTGATGGTCATTCATTAGCGTTGACCGAATCTGGAGAAGTGTTTTCATGGGGAGATGGTGATTATGGAAAACTAGGTCATGGTAATAGTGATCGACAGAGAAGACCGAGACAGATCGAAATACTACAAGGAGAATCTGTGATTCAGGTATTTGCATCGTAAATACTTTTAAGGTCAAAGTATATTAAAATTTAGTTACTGGCATCGATTTTCTGAAATACAATATCGCATTAATTTTCCCAATGCCATTTGGTAAATTAGATACCTACAACGGTTGCTGATTGTTGCAATATAACTTCAAGTACATACTAGCAAATCAATAGATTTTGGCACATCCACATTGACTTATCTCAGTTATTCGAACTTGTGCATTTTGATGAAACAACCAATTGCGGCTTTAAGAGAACTTTGAACCGCTGAAGAGAAATTTTGAACACACGACTGATGTCTCACATAGCGCAACATTTTAGTAAAGCCAACATTTTGACGGTTTTCATATTGCTAAAATAAGCATGCTTCCTGGCTCTGCACAAGTCATGAACTGAACATATACAGTTCAACACTCCTGGTTTAAGTTATCATTTTTGGGAAGAAAAAGGGTGTAAATCTTATGCAGGTGCTATAGTTGTTTCTCAGTTTGAATGTACAAGAGAGAAAATAGGCATGCTCAACAATCTATATGTCAAATATTTAGTATAAACTTTTCTTTTTAGGTTGCATGTGGATTCAAACACTCCGCTGTTGTGACTTCGATGGAAAATTGTTAACTTTCGGATATGGTGATTACGGAAGATTGGGACATGGTTCAAGCATCAATAAAAAGTTTCCTGAACAAGTAACTGGATTTGATGGAGGCTTGATCGGACAGGTATGGGACGAATATGATTTTTATAATATATGGATTCACAAATAGGGATGGGTCAATACTAGAGGTGATCAATTTGACATGCTTGATAAAGTTCGAGTTTGTGTAGCATTCAGCATTTTAGTAATGAATGAACGCATGCAAAAATGGTGCAGACGATGAAATTAGGCACAAAATACATTTTTCACGATTATTCGGACGAAAATTACTATCGTATAGGGTTTTGAAAATACGTCCAGTTTTCACAATTAGCAATTATCCTGCCCACCCCTAGTCGATGCCAAAGTTTTTGCAGATACTATACAAGCATGCAAATTCCTTAATTTATATACCGATGCCACAGTTGCTGAGCACTAATGTATGGTGAGAGCTTCACACCTGTAGATATGAAAGGATAGAATTTTATTCTTATGCTACGTGAAAGAAAAGTCGAGAAAAGCATCTCAGGCAAAACATCTCAGCATCTCAGGCTCAGTCTCGAATCGTTGGTGGGGGTTGGCTTGACTTTTAACTCAATTTTGTTATGCGTGTTTATGGTAGGTGAGTGAAGCTTTAAGATTGCTTACATGAAACAAATCACGCTAGTGAGGTGCTCAGCAACCTTGTCACATATACTAATCCCTCACAGGATTCGAACATTTGTCAGGGCAATCAGGGATGCTAAACTCTAAGCAAAATTCCTATGGATGCAAATATACTGTGTTCAAGTCTGCTAATTGACGATTGGTGCAAACATATAAGGTTTCAAAAACTGTGGTCATAGCGTTGGTGTCGATATCAATAATCCCACATCCGTAATTATAAAAATATCATTTAATTTCAATAATCAAAATTGCTAATCTCATACCGGAAGCATGTCCGAGATAATTCCATGTTTTTTGAAAAGTATTTGACTTTTGCAAAGACAAAACTATGCCACAACAGATGAAAAGTAACATGCCTGGAGTAAAATTGACTGAAATTATAGTTGAAAATGTAACAAAATTTCTATTCTAGGTGGCATGTGGGCTGAACCACACCTTAGCTGTGTCTCAAGACGGTGAAACCGTTTGGGCATTTGGCGACGGAGATTATGGAAAACTTGGACTTGGAAATACAACATCAAAATTAGTTCCAACCAAAGTAGATGCGGCCTGTGGTTTAACTATAAAGAAAATTTGTGCCGGGACGCAGTTTTCTGTGTTTTTAACGAAATCAGGAAAAGTTTACAGTTGTGGACAAGGTGATTTTTTGGGGTTTCAAAACCAACAATTTTCTCCCCGATTCCACTGTGCTCTCACTTCCATTAAATTTTTTTTCAAACTGAATAACAAATTGCAATATTTCTAAATTTGGTTCTGTTTCAAAAATTTAAATAATGGCAAGTTTTTTTTTTTTTTATATTGGTGGTAATTTTTAAATTTACACAAAATTGCAACAAAGCGTTTTTGTTCAACTTTTTCAGGAGTATGTTGTGCACGTATGTTTTTGTTCGTTCGTTCATATTAAGAATCTATCTGATTTACAAAAATTATTACCAGTATTTGCCAACATTTTTGTTTGTAAAAAAAAATTATGAATATACTTCACAGATCGATTATCGGGACAGCCAGACATTAGGAATCGAAGTAATACAACTACTAAGCCCCAACTTGTACCGGGACTTGCAAAACATATAGTTATAGATATTTGTGCTGGTGCAGAACATACCGTTGCACTCACTTCAGAACGTCTAGTTTTTGTCTGGGGATCTAACTCTGACGGCCAGGTTTGTGTTTATGTGTATTTTCTCCTTGAATACCTGGAAAGTTCAGCTTTGTATGTGGACAAGTATCTATAATGAAAATATTGAATATGGTTTGAAATGTTTTCAGCAAAAGGCTAAAATTATTTCAACTTATAGCGTTACAGTGGTTACTATGTTGGCATTAAGGTTACATATGACAGGTTCCAGCCCTGTCAACTTAATATTGAGGGTTCCAAAACTGAAGTGACATCTCCAAAATTGAACGATTTTGATTTTTTGACGGCATATTTTGGAGAAGGATATTCTGAACAATCTGGCACAAAAATTGTCAAATATTGATATTTGGTAGGAATATATCACAAATAAAAAAAAATCTCATATTTTTATTTCCTGTCATAACTGACAGTTTTGGTATGACGTCACAATACATTTTCTTGAAAACAATGGCAAACTGCCTGGAATCACCCAGCATAATGGGCATATTGAAAAAAGTCGTGTTTCGCTTTATGAAAGCAGAATTTCGTTGGATAAAAGTAAATAGCACTATTAAATCCACTAAGAGAATAATAAAATATTTACGCCAATGATGGGCCGCAGTAGCTCTACGTAAATTAAAAAAGTTGGAAATATCTTTCCATCAAAAATTTTTTCTGGTTTATGAATTACAAGAATTTTTTTAGAAAAACATATTTCGATTTTTATGCTTTAAATCAACCTCTAATATATTTTTTTTTTCGTCTTTTTATAGCTTGGACTAGGACACACAGATTGCGTGAGAGAACCAATTCTATGCGAAGATCTTTCATTGAAGAAAATATCACAAATATCAGCAGGACGTAATCATACTTGCGTGTGGACAGCACCTGTCATTGATTCAAAGAGTACGAGGTGAAAGATCAAAATATTATTAATTACTTATCCAAATGTGTTCACTGATAGGTTGTATCATTGACGTTTGAAATTTTGTTTATTTTTTATTTAAAATTTGAATCCAAATTCATGTAATAAACTAATGAATCAAGAATTTTGGGAATGAAGTTACGGCTTTTGGAGCATGTTTGACCAATTTTGCTATAAAATCATGGTATATATTTCAAACGAATCATACACAGTTTTTATATCTTAGCTTGTCGCCATGTTGTTATACAGATCTGTTTATTATACAGATATTATCATGGTCTTTGTTCTATAGAGCTTTCTGCTCTAATGCCTCTAAAAAAAATCTTCAACCGACAAACGTGTTTGGCTGCAATTTTACATCAATTTACCTTGGAAGTTTCACATTGTCGCAAACAATTCGATGCCAGAAATTTTTTCCTCAAACTTCTAAACTTTGGAATTCATTACTTTCATATTGCTTTCCTGATTGTGTTGACCGAAATGGCTTTAAAACTCGTTTCAATAAATATCTTTTAGGAATAAAGATCTTTTAATCTTCCTTCATTCCTACATTTATGTAGCTCTTTGCACACTAGTGATTTTAGGAGACTTTCATCTAAGATGCTTCTCATGCAACCTTGCTTAGGAGTAATTCGTTTGGACAAAACTTTCATTGATTCATTGATTCATCAAAAAATTCATTACCGTTCATTTTTGCTAAATGGAATAATTTCAGAAAGTTAGGATTCAAAAATGAAATAACTTCAGAAAGATACGATTTTAATCTAAAAATAAATGTATCTCAACCCTGGTCCTGATTGACTAGATCAATTCTAGAATTATTTCTAGCCCTGTAACGAATTTCTAGAAAAAAAAATTGCGGAATGTTCTTTTTTTTCATAGCCCTTATTTATTGATTTTATCACCCTACCCAGTGCCCTATACCGGCATCTCCTTTAAACAAACAGGGCTAGTCTTGTTGGAAAAATGTGATTATTTTCCGGTTTGGCCTAGCCTACGCAAGTTATTACACCCTGGGTTGGGTGGTGGGCATGGATAAACAAGACGGACTCGAACCCGATATTTTTAACCTGCCATGCCAACATTGTCGCCTCTAGGCCATCACGTCGACTGACATTGACACATAGGACACTGTCATTTCCCCACAGATTGAAATCTGAATTTCATGTTCCCCCTCATTTTAGAACTGGAACTGAAGTGAAAGCAACGGATTCTGCTTCGATTCTACATGAAACTCGTTCGCAAAGGATGGGGACACCAGAAAATATACCTGCACAATATAACTATTTGTTAGATCTACCTATCAAAGCTATCAGATCAAGATTACTAATTCTTCATTATTTTTCGGACTTGATGGCTGCATCCTGGCGAAGTTTTAACTTGGTTTCTATGAATGCTGTAAGTGATTTTTTTCCTTATTTTGTTGAAGATACATTATTTAAATTTTTGAATAGGTTTTGTCAACAATGGACCACAGGTTAATCATCTTTATGGTCTTAATCCATTAGTAGCCCACCCTACCAAAAATTTTATGTTATTAAGCATAAGCCACAGATTCATTTGATATGACACACCATCATTCGAAATTAAAGGAACACTTTATTAGAACCTGGAGCACAAATTGGAAGCTGACTATGTTTCGTTAGCTAACCGTCAAAAGTGAGCTAGGATGAGAACTTCCATAACCATTAACCAGCATCCAATAAAATTACTTTTGAGCTTGTTAGGATTACACCCTCCCTCTCAATCCATTATTCCTATTTGTTAGCGTAATGCTTGTGGAAGTTCTCAGACATTGCAGAGAGGTTAAGAGGCAAAGTTAGATATCTGTAAATAGCTTTTCTGAAGGCCGCATGTATCTTTGTGATAGGCAATTTTACTGTCATGCATTGATGCCACTCTATATGCTCTACTATTAAGTAGACTGACTTAATGCGAGCTGCTCTGCGATTCAACACTCGAAGAAAATTGTTCTCATCAGAAGAAAATTTAGCAAATGAGCATTATTGAATGATATATCTGTCGATAGATTAAATGTGTCTCTTTTCGAGTGCCTCGTAGCCAAACAAAAAAAAAAGATTCGAAATCATCAATACTGCTATGAAATTGCAGTGTTGATGATTTTGAAGCTTTTTGTACATCGGAAGAAAATGACATGACACCCGAAGAATAATAAGATTCTTTCACATCACTTTATCTATTATCAAGTCTCAATCAGATAGACCTACTCTTGCTTTTACAAAAGCTGTATTTCCAAAATGTTGTTTCTTGATTTTCAAATATTTTACAAATTGCTCATTGTCCTTCAGACAAACAAAGATACGAAATACAATGTTGTAACAAATGCTTTCAAGAATGGTTCAATACAACCACTGTTGTCATCAAAAGTCAGCTCATTGGCATTAGTAAGATCTTTGGGTAAGAATAATTTAATCGTTTCAATGTAAAGGGGCATGTCTGCATTGATTTAAAAACATGCTTTACCTCCTTCGAAGCAACATGTCTGTGGTGATTTGGAAAAACACTTCCACCATTTTGACAAATTATATGTAAAGAATCGAAAAGCACATTTGTATCATTTCAAAAACAAGTCTCTACCAATTCAGAATACACATCTCCCTTAACACTGAAAATAACTTTTGGTGGCGCAGTCAAACTGACAATACCTGCCAAACGCATCACCAAATGAAGTATATGGGTTCAATCCCCGGGGAAGAATGGATACGATTGATGAATGAGAAAGGCTTTAAAGTTCTTGTTATGTTCAGTAAAATGTATGTTTTATGAGAATTTCAATGACCAACCTGAACCGAACTTGATATTCACAAACATGATTTTCTGAATTAATTTCATATTTTTCTCCATTCGACAGGTAAAACGATGGTGCAAGGCAGGAACTACGGTCCACACATAACCGTACGTCGTTTCTCACTGAATGGAAAGAAGTGCAAATCTATTTTCTCACAAATATCTAAACAGGTATAATATACTGAATAGGATATTCGTTTTTTTTTCAATGCACATGTCTTTCGGATGACCAACTTCAAAGTAAATCAAGTCACAATGTTCAGGTGTCATTTACCCCGCGATTTTTCCGCTAGATAGAACAACCAACTGATCCTGTTGGCGATCTTTTGCCTTAGCTACCTTATACATATGTGTAATGTGGCGATATCTTTTAAGTCTATTGCTGGAATGACAATATAAAAGTGAGGCCTGCTTCATGTTTTGACCCCACAGAAATTTTAAATATCAACTAGTTTAATATAAATTTATTATTTTGGCTTATATTTTTTATTTTTTTCAAAGATAATATACCATATATTTAGGTATATAAAATATATAAAAATTGGCTTCCACGCAGTATTTAAATCAATTTGTAAAGCAAACCTTGCTAATTGCAATTCTTTTATGTGATTCAGGTTGTGAAACTGAATGCGGCCGAACTTCGACTTCCAGCTCGAGCATGGAAAGTCAAATTACTCGGTGAAGGGGCCGATGATGCTGGTGGTGTGTTTGATGATACAATCACTGAGATGTGCAGAGTGAGTGTTTTTTACTGTCTGAGTAGAAATTTTAATTTGTTGAGAACACGCCACAGATGGACCGCGCCTCAGCAGCGCAGTTCATCAGTGACTCGTACTCAACAAAATGAATTTTAGTTTTTCTAGATTTGTGTTTGCAAAGAGTGTAGTTAATACTAATGCATTTAAACTGTCAGATGGGATGTATTTTTTCCATAGAATGTGTTTCTTCCATTTTATAGCTTTTGCATACGAGATGTTGATATTTTGATCTGGGTGTTAAGTCTGAATCACTTGGGATGGAACGATGAGTACTCGTGTTCCTATGATTTATAGAAAATACTCTGTTTTTTCCCCTTTTTTCTTTACATATGTTTAATGAAAATCTCAATTTGATTTCTCACAGGAATTGGAATCCGGTGTTCTAGACCTTTTGATACCAACCCCTAACAGTGTATCTGGTGTGGGACTCAACCTCGACAGGTAATTTTTATATTTCTGTTTCATGAACAACAACATGTAGAAAATAATGCACTCTATGGCCTAGTGGTTTTCATGTTGGCGTCGCAGGTTGGAGATCTCGTGTTGGAGTCTTGACTCCCTAATCCACGTCTACCACTCAATCCAGGGTGTAATAAGGCATATTTGAGTATGCTAGGCCTAAGCGTAAAAATAATATCTTTCCAACTACATTAATCCTGTCTGCGGTCTGGCTATGAGTGGTTGCTAGTACAAGACTTTAGTCAGAGTTATTTACTCAAAAAAATGAGTGGCCATAGAAAGGCAATTATGAAACAAGGATGTTGTGAAATTGTCCTGGCTTAGTGATTATAACTTCTACCTTAATAAATTTATTAGTTTGACTATTGTTAAAAGTCAAAATCACTGCTTTCATGCAATGGTTGTGTATGCCTTTTCTTCCATAGAAGTGATTTCATGTGACTTGCTTTATGAGACTACCTGCCCAATTATCCACGTTGCGCTCATCGAAGAACGCCAAAATATTGCATCAAGAAAAACTGAATATTGAATTGATTGTTATGTTGTTCAGCATCATTTTAAAATTTTCCTTAGTGTTTTTCAAGATTTTTATTAAATGTAGGAATTGTTTTATTGTTTAAAAAAAAGTGAAAACTCTGCCCTGATTATAGAACCTATGTAAAGGGGCATTTTGATTTACAGGATTTCAAATGCTAGAAATTGGAATTTTCAGAAACCTATTATTGAATTCTGTCTTTATAGGTATTTATTCAATGCATCATTGACATCAAAGGAACATATATCAATGTTTCGTTTCATCGGGATATTGTTCGGTGTTGCGATTCGTACTAAGAAACCACTCGATCTTCATCTTGCTCCTCTCCTGTGGAAACTTATTGCAGGTATGATTATAAAAATCAGAACCTTTGTATAGCGTATGTCATGGACTACATCCAGGTGACATGACTCCTATTCCACAAGACATAAACATAATTGAGTCAATGAATTTGATTCATTTTTGAGCAGCTCAAAGTTCTTCATGGGTTTCTGAAATCTTTAGATTCTTATCATCTCACCTCAGGCAAGCTTGTATCAAAATTTAACTATTGATTTAACTATTATAGACTTAAAGATCATATAAGACTATTGTAGCGTTTTCATCCAAAAAAGAGAAAGTGTTTTTTAATTAAAAAAATAAGAAACTTACACAGTAGGCCACAAAGGTTATATTATTATATTTCTTATAATTACAAGATAAAATAAGCATGGTTAGGAGTGCAGTTGCTGGTGCTTCATCTTTTAGTAGCTCTTTGCTGTTAAGTGTTTGTTAGTTAGTTCATTTCAGGCACTGCCTCAAGCCTTGTTCATAGTGTATTTCAATAAAAAAAAGTATCACATTACAGAGGTATCAAGAAAGCAAACAAAACCGAATGTAAAGTTTAAAACATGCCAGAGAATAAGTTTATAAATCTACCTGTGCGTGCCACCGATTTGAATGTACCTGAGATTGTCTTGTCCTAAAAAAAACAACCACGAATATTTTTTCGTTGTTTATAAGAATTCAAAAAATTCAATTCTTTTATTTTAAGGAATATCTATCACATTGGAAGACATTGAAAATGTAGATCTCCTTTATGTTCAAACGTTAAGAGGAATCAGTCATATCGAATCGTCTGGTGTTACTGCTCAGAATTTTCATGAGGTGAGACATTGTTTTCCAAATATAATGTATGAATGTTGAAGTTCGACGCACCTTCGGCGTACTTTGTCTGTTATTTCACACTTTGCTTAAACGATGAAGGCTATTCCAATATATTGTAGAAGAGAGCTCTCACTTTCATTCAAGAGAGTGACAGAATGATAATTTTTTTCTGGAGTCTGAAACTTTTGTCATCAGAAACTAGGGATGGGCCGATGTATTGGCATCGGCAAGTGTCGGTGATCTTTGAACTATCATTATTGGAACATTTTGATCACCGATACCAGAACTGATACAGGGGAAAGTCTTAGTTGGGTGGCAACTTTTACAACGGAGCGTATGAATATGGTTTATTTACGTGATAGTAAATGAAAAAGCAACTGTTTTATTACGCAACAATGAAACTTCTTAGGAATATTCTATTTGCTCGGATTGTTCAATACGGATCCATGTCGACTTTGCATTCAACTGCTCTGAAACATGATTAAAACAGGGCATGGCATGGCTCGTGTGAACGATTTGATTTACACTTTGGGTTTTACTAAATAAAACTCATAAATCCACTGTCATTATTTTTGACTATATGCTTTTATTGATGCTGAAAATAGGTGTTAGGTGTCGCATCAGTTGTGTAATCACTAACATTTCCACCGCTTATTTTAGTGTATTCTTTTGACTTATGTATGCTGGAACGCAGCATCAATTTGGTATATTTCATCCGTAAAGTTTGCGCTCAAATGGATGCAAGAGTAGGGACGTGCAAATGTATGTAGGCGCTCACATGCATGGGTGAACTATACCGAGGGCATGAGCTATTGATAAAAAGAGGCCTTTTACATATTTAATGAAGTACTCAGTATCCGAATATAAATTACGAAGTTGGTATCGGTACTTGTATTGGTATCGACGAAAATTTTGGTATCGGTCCATTTCTAACAAAGATGCTTTGAAATCTTCAACACTGCTATGAAATAATAATTTTAAAGCTTTTTGTATGGTTGTAGTATGGTCCTATCAGACACAAAAAAAACAATGTTTCAATTTTTAGTGAATGATCGATTTATCATCAATTAATGCCTTTCAGTTTTCTTCTGATATTCTGCAAAGTAGCTGGTATTCTGACCAATGGTAGTGCAGTTTCAAATGCTAATGTTACATGACAAACCGGAGTATAATAATAATAATAGTACGGTACCGGTAATAACACAATAGGTAAAAAGCAAATAAGGTTATTTTAACATTGTCATCCTTTTTTATAAATTGGGTGAACTCAATTGGCAATGATGTCCTATTATCTTTTGCTTATTATCTCACGTATGTGCAAATTATATCAACAATAGTGTTTTACTGATGACCAACTATATTATAGTGCAGATTGCATAATATATAAACAGAATTATTGTGCTTATTTTTAACACTAGGATGAGAAATGTTTCAAGTATGTTTAATTGAAGTAACAAAAAGGTCCTAAAGTTATATCATACTTCTATGTTTTTTGTTTTTTTTTATAGCTACTTGAGTGTGGATCACCCTGTTCAAGACCCTGTAACAGCGGCCATTTATAGACGGACAGGGTTACAGTTACTGGAAAGATTCCTATTTGGCTTAGCCTACCCAAGTTATTACACCCTTGGGTTGAGTGGTGGGCATGGATAAGCGAGCCAGACTCGCCGGAGCTCGAGCCCGAGATCTTCAACCTGCGATGCCAACATGTTTAACCACTAGGCCATCGCGCCTCACTGCACTAACACTTAAAACAATGATGTTATAGTATTGTTGAACAAGAAGTTTCAAAATCACCACTGGTTTGAGCACTCTAAATTGTTTGCTTCAAAAAAGATGTTTTTTTTTCATTGAAACTTTAACTCTCAATGATTTGGGTCATTGCCATAGAGGAATTAATTAGTGACCACTGATATGCATCTGCACCTTTAGTAAAAATAATTTAAGACATACTTGCATCTTCTCGGGGCGATATCACTTATCCCTTTGCTTTTTCATTAGAATTTCATTCAAAGCAGGATGAGAAGCACTGCCAATAAATAGTATGGCAAATGCTACCTAAAATGTAAAACCAGCCTCTAACTTCACTGTGAGAAAAAACAGTCTTGTATTTGACTCTAACAGAATGCTGTAAGGGCCAGGAAAGAGCATCTTTGGTAATTGATTTTAATACGAGATATGGGATAGGATTTCATTTTATACTGCAAAGAGAGCAAAGCCGAGAATATGGCTAGACAATATGCCGAACCACGACATACACCAGTTTTGAAACATTTTACTCATTTTCTTGAGCATGGACAATGGACATACTTGGTGGAGGGAAGCTAGGAACCTGTAGAGCAGTGCTTATGTTTGAAACCACTGGGGCATCCAGCAGACCCATTACAGACTGACCTAACATGCACCTTATGGCACCCAATGAATTCAATATTCTTGAAAAATGTATCTCCTTATTTCAGATGATTATTTTGTCTTTCATTTATTTGTCTGCATTTTGCCCATGGTACTGCCATATCATCGCATTGTTGTAATTAGTTTTTTGTTCCTTTGTTAGCGAGGTTGAAAACAGCACCTGAAGCGAACTTCATGTACCAGTTTCTACCTTGCTATCACCTTTAGTTTAACCATCAATATTGATTTCCTATCCTTTTTTTTATATATTTTCCACCATATATATAGCGAGAGCGAGAAGTGGTTGATGGTTTTACCATCAACTGGAACTGATAGAGGTCACTGCACTTTACCATAGTGGTTAAGTTTCATTTGGGATGTTTTCCACTTAATTATAGTAGCTCTTTGCTATTAAGTGGGTGTTCATTGTTCATTTTAGGCAGTGCTTCCTGCCTTCCTCGAGAGTGAATTTCAACAAAAAAATTTGACTAGGTTCTAATAATTTTCTTTTCTTCAGGTGATACCTCTCGAATTTTTTGTTGGACAAAATTCACAAGGAAAATTTGTTCCTATCATGCCTGGGGGTCAAGGAATTCATCTTACTTTTGACAATAGAAAGGAATATGTTGAACGTGCCACCTATTTTAGAATACAGGAATTTGATAAACAGGTACTATAGGATATGATATCATTTATCGTTGTCGATAAAAACGCCGAGACTATGGCTTAAACTTATGGCGAACCACGACATCTTATGCAAATATCCGTTCCAATTCTGAATGTGGTTTTCACCTAACTGCTTATTGAATTTGTGTGCAGGACACGATTGATGGAGAAAGTTCTAATCATCGGTTCCATCCTTTAGCAGCTTGATCTAACGGTGAATTATACTTAGCAAAATCTATGACTAGAGATGGATGTTTGATCAAATAATAGTGTTAAATTAGTAGTATTTCCATCTTAATACAACCCAACGTACAAATAAACTTGATCTGATCTACCATATTATGAAACTTTCAGATTGCAGCAGTGAGAGAAGGAATGTCTCGTATAATACCTGTTCCACTTCTCTCTCTTTTAACGAACGATCAACTCGAAAAATTAGTTTGTGGTGCAAGATATGTAGACATTCAGATGCTCAAAGTTGTTGCCAGGTTTGATCAACACTATTTTTCCTTTAGTGTTCACTTATTTTCTGAAGTTTTGTCTTATTGCGAATGATAACACATTCTTCTAGAACCTGAATTTTATGTAGGAGCGCAAACTTTCTTTTCTCTACCTTATGTGGGCAGAAAATTTCTGAGGACGACGGTTCATTGTTGCTTCTTTGTAGATTCGGAACCCATTGAGCAATTTCTACCAATATAACTTTTTTTTTCATCCATTATTTTTCACACAGGTACAGAGATATAGAAGAAGATTCAAAATTGATATCTTGGTTGTGGCAAACTTTAGAAGATTTCAGTAATAACGAGAGAGTGTTATTTCTCAAGTTTGTATCAGGAAGATCACGACTTCCAGCGAATGTGGTCGATATCCCACAAAAATTTCAAATCACAAAAATTGAAAGGGTAAGTTTTTGTTGACAGTTTTCCAAGGTTCACAATCATTGATTGAGTGTTTGCCACCAGGGAAATTCATAGTGAATCTAATTGCTCAACCGGTGATGTGCAAACGATATTGTTATATTTTGCCAAAATATAACAATATCGTTTGCACGTCACCGGTTGAGCAATTAGGTTCACAATCATTGTTTCTATCAATTAAAGTTGTACAAAATGTGGGTTCAGGTACTTCACAGCCACATTTCAGTAACTACAGTAAAACTCCAAACCTACTATAGGAAAGTATTGACTTTTACTAAGAGATCTGAATACTGCTATTCCATCATAAGTATCATTTATCAAGCATGAGCATAAGCGACTCATATTTGAGAAAAACGTGCTGTAAATTATTGTAGTTTATGTTAAGTAATTGATATATAAACTTTGTTTTTGTTTATTTCGAAAATTCAGAATAGACTGAATTATTAAAACTTTTTAGTGTCCATGATCCAATATAAAACCGATAGTATCTCTGCTTAAATTTAAGAAGAAGTCTATGTACTTTTTAAAAACGAATCTTTCTTTCCGTTCATCACTATTGTGTGCAAGAATTTCAAAGATACTAACAAAAATAAAAGTAATGTAGGAGGATGTCTATTTATATAAAATAACTTTGATAGTAGGCTGATTGTATAAGGTGTTTTGCAGAAGGATCTGGTCATATCATTGAGATACAGTGAAAACATTGTATCGCAGGATACTAGTACAAAAAATATATATTTGTGCACTCCAATATTTTTCAGTGATATATTTCATACTGTTTGATGGGATAAAACTGCTTAATATTAATTTTTCATCATATTCTCTGTTCCGTTTTCATACACTTTGCTCTGTCTACAAATGTAAAATTTATTTTTAGGGAATTGACAGCCTGCCAACAAGTCAAACATGCTTTTTCCAACTTCGGCTTCCGTCTTATTCAAGCCAAGCGGCGATGGCGGAGAAACTTCGTTATGCAATACATAACTGCATTTCTATCGATATGGATAACTACATGCTGATGAGAAATGCCGACAACAATGACTTTTCTGACGAATCCGATGTTTAAATAAAATCCTATTGAAAAAAAATTTTAAAGAAAATTTTGAACCTTTCAGATAAATTGAGCTGTGCTTTGACAAGCATGGATCACCGATGGATTGTGCCGCTAAGGCGCAATCCATCTGTGGCTCATGCTTGACAAAATTAAATTTCTAATTTAGTTCACTGTGTACTAGGAAATATTCAAGAAATGCATTAAAAAATTTTTTAATCAATCAATACTCTTATAAGAACTTCAATTAAATATATTTTTGAACTTATTTCTATATTTAAATTATATTCAGAAAAAATAAACAGAAAATTGGCTTTTTAATAAATATATATATATATATATTCACCAGATCAAAAAAAAAGAATATTTTTGCAGTATGGTCCATGAAGTATAAATATATAATATACGTATATATTGTCACTGTTGATGTGTTTCTATAGATTATCACATATAGGTGTTATATGCTGTATGCTTAAAGAGACATATTTTCGAGTCGTCTGTGCGTAGCTGATCTTTGTGCTGATTTTTTTCTGGAAAAAATATATTCCTGATTGTGTTCAAAATTGAAGAAAAAAAAATCCTAAAAATCAACCTCTAAATATGTATCATCTAATCCAATTCGCTGATGGAGAGTGTCGCCAGGCCCGAAATCTTCTTTTGTCAAGCATGAGACACTGATTTTTCCCACTAGATAGTTGTCTCATATTTGACAAAACGTGTTTCGACATATTTTTGTCACTGGATTATTCTTGACACAAAATAAGCTTTGTCATAATTCACTTCTATTCAGAATATAGGCCGCATCATTTTTTTTTAACATACGCTGCCTGTTTTCATTTGTTAATATACTGTGATATTTTCTTCTGCTATTAATTATTTATAGCAATGATATGATATACATATTTTCAACATATATATTATTACCATTAATATTCAAAAATATAATTTCGTTTAGTTTTGAGTCATATCAAAAAATATTTTTCATCTTTTACAGTATTCTTCATCTTGTTCTGTACCCATTTACGAATTACACATTTGATAAAAATTTTTCAAGGCTTCTTTTATCAACTATGTGTCACTCACTGATGGATCGCTTTGTTAAGGCGCGGTCCATCTGTGGCGCATGCTTGACACCGTAACACTTTGATTGGGTATAAGGAATATCGTAGGAAATTGATACAAGTTTGTTGATTATTTGCCAGACTCGTCTATTTATTAATACTCGTCAAATTTCTTTATTTCTGTGCAATTTTTGATCAAATTAGGCTTTTTTTTAAGGAATGGAAAGAAGATAAATTTGGATTGGATTGGACTTTTTTAATAAGACTTAATTTGGAAAATATTCAATATTGGATATCCTAGACATGTAGCCTTCTCTTTTTGTTTTGGGTGAATAGGTTGTATTAGTTATGTATAGTTTGAATGGTTTGTTTCATGAAATTATCAATAAATCCACTTGAATAAATCCAGGAGTCGTTTCAGCTCTGGAGAGTGGAGCAGTATTATCAACCATGACACCGTTGTTGCCTTTTTCAAAACCAAAAACATTTCAAAACATTTGGTTAGGATATCATTTGTTAGGTATGTGTCACTGGCTGGTGAGTGACAGGCGACTACTTCAAATCGATAGGGTTGGTAACCTCATGTCACCAGGGATGCGGATTTGTCACAACTCATGAGTATTCCTATGTCATCAGGAATGCGGATTTGTCACAACTCATGAGTATTGCATGTCACCTGGAATGCCGATTTTTCACAAGGGATGCACCGATAAAATTTTTTCGTCTCCACCGTTTTTTTAAAAAGATCGGTGTTAGGAATTTTCTTATTCCTATGATGCCTCCTATTAGTTTTTGGTAACTTTATAGGTCTTTCGCCAATTCACTCATGGTTCTTCTACCGAACTGACGAAGATACTAAGTTTAGTATTGAGTTGATTTTTTCAATTGTGCGACAGCATGTTGCGTGACGTGCTGTAATCCAGTAGCATACAAAGTATTTATCTGGAAACACACATGTTTATACATCGTATGAATGACTAATTCCTAGTTAAATAATTTATTCTTAACAAATCAAATCCCCATTTCAGTTAATATTGCGTATGGCGAAGACAACTCCTTTCAAATTAAATCACGCAGAAATTCAAATATGGAATAAAACGGGTGCGTACAATTCAGAACTTATCTTGAATATTTTTTGATTAATTTTTCTTTGTTTTGAGTGTTTTGGTTTGGTACCGGTATTTGTTTTTACGTGTATTTGGTGGGTGTGTTATGTTCAATATATTACGCCCACCTCCGATGCCGACTGAATATTCTTGAACTTCATAACCGATTGTTTTGTAATATATGTTATGAGACTATATGACGCTGATGACATATCGCACATCTCATTGTTGTACGTACAACTTTTAAATGACTGATTTTACTTGCCAACAATGAGCCATACATGATGTGCGATCCGTCAGGGAAGTGACATAGGCATACATAACTTATTTGCTTACATCGGGTCGATAAATTGTGAAATGACGAATAAGTGGCAAATGGACAGAAATCCCATACATTTCAGTTTAGAATATAATTTAATACTGGCATCCATTGCAACTGCAGACCAATAGGGATTAAAATATAGAATTACGCTGGTATTGCCGAGCAATTAATCAATATTTCCTAACAATTTCTGTCTGTGACGTCATAATTTGGTAGGGGGATCAAATTGTTTAGCTTGTAGTAAATTAGTTTTAATGCAGAGGTTACACATTGTCCTTGGCTAGCTCAACACCTCAAATTCCACTCAATGTCTCCAGTACACAGAGAATGGTTTGCTTGTCGTAAATACATCATTGTGATTCTGATGAATATTAACTGACACACTTTTCTTTCTCAACAACATACAGACATTTTTATATGCACTCAAAGATGAAATGTTTTAATTACAATTTTGTTGACAAATGGAGAAAACGAATAAACACCAAAAAATATCAAATCAAAATGTATATACGTATATTCGACTTAGGTAACGCAACATTGTTATTCCGTCGTTGATCTAAATCTTATTAATCAGGCCTACATCGTTTAGTTTTTAATAGTTTGGAAAGGACAGTTGGAAAACCACTTAACACAATCATAATCATTTGAACCCTTTAGCTCGAACAAAGAAAAAAGTGGCAATGACGCAACACTAAAAACGATTATGATGCTAATATTTGAAATATCTAACGATAGAAAATCAACACGGCCGATTCAGTCATAAGTCGAGTGGTCGACCCTCCCGTTCCAGTGCCATATCCGCTCCAATCAAAAGAGGAAAAATCTCCACAGTGATTAACATGATTATGATTGCTCGTTCCTCCAATACATACATGTTCGACGTTACCACATTTTGGGTTGATTTTCACACCAGAACATAACGCAAACGCTCCTTCTTCGTTGTTGATTGCTCGGAACTACATTAAAAGAATGGAAATTATAAGTTAGGTTTTTCAATTGCGTAAAACGAATAGCAAAACATTCAAAACGGCTGTAAATTTGGCAATATTGATTTAGAAAAAGGGTCAAAAGGGGCTATAAGTTTGTATAGCAATGTATATTCGATCTTAATAAGCGTTTGAAATATTCTATAATCTGATGCTTAGATAAATGATAGACTGAATTTGATTATTAAATTTACTTGAATGAATCCAGGAGTAACTTCAACTCTGGCACTTGGTGCAGTATTGTCCATCATCAGAGCGTTGTTTCCTTTATCCCAGATTATGGCTTCTGCTGGACCATTATCATATTTTCTGAATTGTCTATCCCGTAATGGGTAGTGATCTCTGTAAAGCTTTTGCAAATTTCCGCCATACGCTCGAAGAAATTGTGTTTCGGTGTGATACATCATAAAAGCACTGTATAAAATAAAATTATTTTGTTCTTAGTCGGCATTGAAAAAAATGACATGTCAAAATTTTTGCAATGGCGTCATAAATCGATCCAGAGGAAACTGGTTCCAGAATTACCTATTGTCGTATATGGCAGTCAAATTTTCGCGCCACAGTCGCAAATTCAAGATATCGACATATAAAATTGACAAATTGAATGTGGTAGCGCATTATGCAACAAACTTTATAAAGTTTCCTTCAATTTTTTCCAGAAACTTCTCTAGCGTGATTAATCTTTGGCCAGCGAGAGAGAGATTTTGACAACAAATTAGTAGACGCACCAACATGCTGATAAATCTTATAAATTTAAACTTACTAGCTTTTGTATTCTGCCAATGGACTGTTATTTGGAACATGCCAGACCATGACATCTTCAGCAACCATATTGAAGTAACCAGGATTTTTGTAATCATCACTGGTCGCTGACTCAGGTGCACCAAAAATGATCTCATTTTCCCAGGCACCGTCTCCATGGGGATGAGACGCTGTGTTGCCGTGCTGACTTGACCATCGATCACCAGTGGTACATTTTCCACCAAGAAAATCTTCGTGAACTGAAGCGACCAAAGTCCAACCACCACCCCCTGTACTCATATCACAGTAAGTTCTATAGACTGAACCCTGGAAAATATATTGAAAAGATTTCTTGCAAAAAAAAAACTTTATAAAGCTTTAATTCTCAATCATTATAGAATTTTCGTCGTAGGCAAATTGTATAATCTTGCAAATTTACTATGTTAAATCTAAAAAAATTGCATGCGTACGAACGACGACGATTTGAGTTGTGTTCAGAAGGCTGGCAACGAAATGCTTATTTTATTGAACATGCAAAGTAACAGAAGAGTATTCGACGAAAACCTAACTTCATCTTGGTCCACATTCATCCACATTTTTCAAAAATGTTTGCAAGTAAGCTTTGATTATTATGGTTCACGGATGTATCGCGTCATCAGTAAAATTTCTGATAAGAAATTTCTGGGTCTTACCAGGCAACTTGAAACAGAGGGGAAGAAACAAAACTTGCAGATTTTTTTTCATTTTAGCAGCAAAATACGATCGTTTTTGATCGCATATTCCACTTGTATCCTCAGATTTGAAGTCAGAATTTAAAATAGATTGTCTCCAATAAAGGATAGGGGATTGCGCGATTTTAATAATAGATGCAATTTCAAGGTTGAGAACGGGACATTTGCTGTACAAACGGATCCAGTGGTTCGACACTATTTCAAATAATTATCGAATGAGTTTCGCTTTTACCCAGCTTTAGCCACAATTTGTATCTACAGGGCCAGCATTTAAATAAAAGCTGTTGTCATTTGCATAAAACGATTAATATTAGGAAATTCCTTACTTTTGAGTCTGTGATGTCGTAAAGGCCGTTCTGAGCATTTGGGTCCTTTTTCTTGATGTCATTACAACTCGAGTAATTAGCTTCTGGTGCATAAAAATCTATAAATAGTGTATTATTACAATTTTAATTATTATGTATCTGATTGAATCACATAGCTCATCATTTTCGAACGTTTTTGGTCAAATATGCGTTCGATTAGCTTCACGGTATAGGATTCAGCTATAATATTCGGATATTTTTACAAATTTGTCTAAATATACTTTGTTTATTTGTTTTGTGTAATTTTTGTGTCTTGTAAAGTGCTGTGCCATGTTCCAAATACCTAATTACATTGTTTAAAACGGAAAGTTTGTAAACAATACAAAAAAAACTTACGCTGATATTTGTCGTCAATATATTTTTCTATGCGAACGTAATCTACTTCTCCTTCAGGTCCTGCTGGCCCTCTTGGACCCCGTGGCCCTTTCGCACCGTCTAGACCATCATCCCCAGCAATTCCCGTCGGTCCTTCGTCTCCCTTTTGTCCACCTTCTCCCGGTTCTCCCTTTTGCCCGCGGAGACAAGTATTGTCGAATATTCCTATATTGGAAACTGCCTCTCTACAGACTAACAGGTCATTGTCTCCTACTGAATTTTTGACAAACAGAAACAGAACGCAAAGCAATATAGTGAATTTGTTATTCATCTTGATGTAATGAGTGCCTCAACATTCAAGCAAGCTCAAGAAATTGTTGTGTTTTGACATTGAACAAACTCATATATATATATATACTCAAATCCAGTCCCATAAACACCTACTTGGCAAATAAACTTTGCACTAACCCTGTAACAGAATTATAAATTTGAATGTCATCGTTTAGTGCCTATAATAATTTATCATCGCGTTTTGAATGGATCATTTCTGATAATAGCAATCACAAAAATATAAAGCAAGAGGAATATGCAACTCATGCCGATTTCACCAGCTAACGTCATGACACTCACGTGTTATTAAATAATATATGAAAAGTGTTAGTTAATAACACATGATTATCAGAAACATTGTTTTGTTGGGAAATATAATGTAGCCTAACCATGAGGTCACAAAAGTTCCCTCCGTTTCGGACTGTTTGAAGGGATTTTTAAAACATTGTGTTTAAAGCAAGTTGTTTCAAAACTTGTCTGTTTCCCTTCCTTTGAATGTTCAATATGTTTTCATTGTACCTAAATACTATACGTCTTTGAGCAGACTAAAATAGATAATACCTGCGCACAAATATTATTCGATTTATAATTGAACCTCACATAAGTCAACCGAAAAAAGTATTATCTAATGCATCTGTTATGATATTGAAGCTTAGTTCCTGAAAGAAGTGATTTAAAATCAAACAACCATATTTTTGATATATTCGGTTAAAGATTGAAAATATTGTTGAGATTTTGGATGATACATCTTTATAATGCGATTATTCGAATTACTTTATTTAAATTTAATGTGCAATCTTCAAAAACTTTTTGTTTTCAGTCTAGGAATTCTTCCTTAAATATAGAGCCACACAATAATTAGTTCGAACACTTTTTTGCTTGTCCATTCGCAAATGGTGAAAATTGTCTTACACTTGGATATTTTAGGTACTTGATAGATGCTTGGCAATTAACTACAACAAACTCATTAAATACATGATTCAATGTGCCCATGTTTTAAAACAAATTGATTTTCTCAAAATGAAAAACACCAGCCGATTTGATTGAAACACATTTTCAGATCATTGAATTAACCAGGTAGTAGGATAAAATTCCGCACAAATCAGGTTTGGTAAAAGATAATTATTACAACCTTTTCTGACGTCATAATGAATGGTTCGGGCAGATTTAAACAACGTCTTCTGAGTCTCTTTGTCTGTACCCCACAGGCTTGACACACGAATAATTTGTTTCTCACTGAATTTAGGACAAAGGAATGATGCCATAAATGCTAATAATTAGTGGATACCTAAATGGAAATAATCTTTTTGAGACAAGCACAGACCTTCCCGTGAAACTTTCTCTACATATCCCAACCCAGTCCTAGCGTGTCTCCCGTTTTATCATCGCTCAGGGATGAACCACTCACTACACTTTACCATGATGATTTAGTTCTGTAAGGGGTGTTTTCCGCTTGGAGTATATTGTAATCGCTCTTTGACATTTGAGTACACTTTAATTAGCGCCTGCTTTTTGCTTAGCTCAGGGTGAACATCAAAAAAAAAATATATGAATATTTCTGTCGTGGGAACTGACTTTCTTCGTTTCTTGGAGTTAACATCACAAAATTAAAGAATTCGGGATGAATTCTTAATCACCTTTCTGCCCGCTGAATAAACATACACTTGTAAGCCCAGTTACATTGTAGGATACTAGTGCACAGAAGGACTGCACCCAGTTATATCAAACTTTAACAATATTAAAATCAATAGGATTGCACACAGGAGTGATGAGTTTCATATAAACTGAAAATTGAATTCAATAAGTTCTAATTAAATTCATTAATTTAATGGAAGGTAGTAAGTTGGTGTATGCAGTTGGCTGCCTTCAAGTTCCGTTTTACTACACACATGATATCGTTCTGAGAATTTTTAAGCCAGCACAAACAGAACCAGGCAATTAAAATTTCAGAATTAACCAAGAAGTATCCATAGCAGAAATTTAATTGTTTCAAGAATGAGGGACAGATGACTCTCGCCTCTTAGTCGCGAATCATCACTGTCCCATACACAACAAAACATTTTTTGTCGGTCTCCTTCTGACTAGGATACTTTGGTCCACAAAACACTGAGGTAAATCAATGAAACTCATTGGTAGTGGTAGTTTTCCATTGTGGTGGTGTTGGGAACGTGCCAAATCATAACATATTGAGCTGCCATATTGAATTAACCAGGTTTTTTGTAGTCAACACTGGATGCCGACTCAGCTGTACCAAATGTTTTCAAATTTTTCCCGGACACCGTCCCCGTGCGGATGGGCAGCGTTATTTTCTTGTCGTCTGGGTGTATGGCACCATGAGTTAGTGGTGCATGACCATCACTTATTTTTCAAGAATGTGTGATATGAAAATAATTTCCGTGTTCGAAATGTCCAGCTAGAATGGTAGCAAATTCTGCCAATTTCGTAGGTGAGATAGTCAACAATTTTTAAATAATTAGAAATAGAGGCTTGTTGTTGCTAACTTTGAGCTTGTATGCGTACAATGGTGTATTTAGAACTTTGAATGGGGAAGGTAGCGACATTTTGAAAAATTCCTGGGTCAAATTATGAAGTTACAGGCAAAAAATCGTTAGAAAATAGCGTCTCTATAGTAAATCGCCGCTGAAAGTACCAAAATATCGCCTGAGATATGGAAAATGATGACTTCAGCGCCTAAACAGGCTAAATAAGTATAATATCCTATGTGTGCCGACGAAGCGCATTTTTTTCGTATGTCTCAAATCCCTTAAAGTTTAAAGGCTTAAACGATAGGGAGATGGTAAAATCCCCCCCCCCCTCCGCTATTTACGCTGGTGGAAGCATACATACTACATAGGCTGTTGCAATCATTTTGGTAAAAAAAGGAATGAGGGATCAGAACATTGCCGATATATAGTATATAGTAAGATATCGTTAAATTGTAAGTTAATTACCACAATTTTAGTCTAAAATAGAAATTCAAAGAAACGTGCATTGCTCACCTTTGCGTCTTTGATGTCACACAACCCATTTGGTGCGCTTCGGTCATTGCTCTTGATGGCATTATAAGTGACATTAGAAACATATTCCCCTTCAAATAAACGTTATATTATTTTACTTCACATTCTGCGAAAACGGGATATTTGTGACCCCAAACATAATTAAAAAATACTCTATATTTGTTTTCATCTGAATTCGCTTAATGCAGAGTTTTAAGAAACTTTAAAGAGATGAGTCACCCAACACCACTATTGTGCGAAGAATTACATGAGTGCAGAAACGAGGGCTAAAGAACCTTTATCCCCAAAAGACACTCTTTGACTCGAGTTTTGAAAGCTTGCAGATTCGCGCGATCTGGAAAGTAATGTGGAAGCAATTAATTACAAATCACAGAAGTTCGTGGAACAAAAACTTCTTGCATAAAATTGTTTGTGACACTGCGGAAATTTCGCAGTGAATAGGTAGCTAATCGAGTTGACCGGAAAGAAAGCTATTTCGAACAAAGGCCATCAAAATATCGATTAAAATAAACACAGTGGGGCAACTTTACGACGATGCAGCAAGCTTTGTAGACCAGAAGAAAGTTTTGGACCAATCCTGTAAATATCACGTTGCTGATTACTATCAAGCATGTTTAGGACTGTAGCATCGGCGGAACCTCAAATATATACCGCATAGTGAAATTTGTGTTTCCTATGAATTGTTGTAGCGATTAAGTGAAACGTACCAAGTGTTAGCTCAATCAGACATTCTGACTAAATCAGACTCGAGTAGGCGTTGTGTCGGAGCAGACTTTTTTTTTATCTTGACATTAAAACAGAGTTGTATCATTAGCGCAAATTATTAGAGTCACAAATGTGTCTGTCAGGAAGGTCAATATATATTAAAAACAAAGTTGGGCCAAAAATAAACCCGTGAAGGATTCCAGATGATATGGAATGCGTTCCCGAGCGTTGGTGTATAAAAATGCGTTGATCTCACGATTGAATTGAACATATTTTATAATAGAAACCATTTGGACCCTACGACTGTAGTTTTTGCAACAAACCACAATACCAAACCCTATCTAAGGCTTTGGAAATGCCCAATGCAATCGACTTTATCTCCCTACAACGATCAAGAGCACAAATTTTCCGTTCAGTTATTACTTTCAACAAGTCGTCAGTAGATCGAGAAAGACGAAAACCATACTGCTTGTCAGTGAGGGGGCACATCGATTACAGTTGACCGGAAATTCTATTATTGATAACAGATTCAAAGATTTTTCTACTAATAGGCAAGAGACTAGTGGGGTGATACTTGTTGGGATCTGGTCAATCGCCAGAGTTTCCAAAAACCGGTACAATCATCGCACATTTTGAGACATCAGTAAAAGTGCATTCTTTTACGAACTTGATTGAATAATGTTGACAAAATAAGACCTATTCCCGGTGATAAAGTTTTTAGAATTACCGAGGGAATATTGTCGGGACCAGTAGAAATATTAGAATTCAGTTCACAAATTGACATTTTATCTAATACTTCATCAGAGCGTTTGGGAGAAAGGTTTATTAGCGTTAGGTTCGGGGTTACAGTTCTAGGAGAACATATTTGCAAACAATTCTGCTCTGTCTCCAGAAGAATGTAAAATTTCAGGGCCAATGATTACGGGAGGATGCTCGATTTTCCACTTTTCATGACCTTGTGCACTATCCCCCAAAAATCATTGGCACCGAAATTCTGCTCCAAATTTTTTTCGCTTGTCGAGTTCGCGTACCTCGACGTAGAACAATTGAATATGCAATCATTTCGGGCCTTTTTATACAGTTTTCTGTGGAGAATGGGGGGAAAGGAGATTGTATCTTATCTGAATGTGAAGTGAAACAAAGATCCAGTTTTAAAAGAGAATAAGACGGATTGTCTGAAAATCGGGAATTAAATTCTACTATTTGAGTCAGTGACTCAGTTATGGAAAAATTATGAAGTTTAATTTTGGCTATATCCGTTGCAGCTGAATTAAAACAGGTATTGAAATAGGCATTGATATTTCTCAATACAAGAAACTTTGGCGGATAGATAAGACAGAATCTAATCCATCTGCAGAAATATTTCATCCAACGTAGAGCAGTCCTGAGCAGTGATGGCAATCTAGTTACTTTCTAAACTAGGTAAAGTAAAACAAAAAATACTCCGAATAAATTTTGGGCATTTTCGATGGATTTGAGGGTTAAAATCGTCAAATAATCTATTTTGAAAGATTCTTTCATAACGTAAACATGGTTTACCTAGTATTTTATACTAGATAACTGGTATTTTCATCCAGGTACCTAGTTGCAAAACACACAAGTTTGCCTATTTTACCCAGTAAATTTGCTAGGTGAAAAATCAAACAGAAAACTCGAAAATTTAAACTAATACATCTGTCTAAAAGTTTATGCTCGTCAGCAGAATTGAAAAGTGTGGTTCTTTTGCTGGGGTTACACAATATCTCTAAACGTATTTAGGTTAGCTCGCAATTGGCGCCGGAGCAAGAAGTTGGTTATTTTTATAATGTGAAGTGGCTCTAATATATTTATTGAAATTTACTCTAGGTAAGGCCAGGAGCAGATCCTAAGGAAAGCCAACCAACGGCCAAAGATGTACTACCAGCAACTACACGCTAAACGGGAAACATCCCGTGGTAAAAATTATTTCAGTACATATTTGTGATGTATCTAATTTCCTATTTTGTTTATGTGCATTTGAATCTTATCTGTTAGTTAGTAATTGCTGCGCCATCGCCATGATTACATGATCCTAAATTGGGTAATTTCGTTTGCGTCTGGCTCACTTGTTGCCTTTTATGTAGTATTTACTATTCGGTTCACTTTATCCTTAGCTGTGAAAGAGTTGATTGAAGCCACCAAGTCTTGAGGTAGATCCAAATGAACCTGAAGCAGCTAAGATATATAAACATTGGTTCAAAAATTTCTCGGGCTTTGTCACAGCAGCCCAGGCAGCTTTACCTAGTACAGAGAGCTCTACTCCCCCAGAAATAGATAAACATTCGTTGTTGATCAATTATTTATCTCCTTTGGTGTACACTTATGTTGAAGAGGCAGAGTCTTTAGATGAGGCAATAAAACTTCCGGAATCTGTGTACATCAAACCTGAAAACGTTATCTATGCCCGGCACCTTTTTAGCCACCCGCTCTCAGAAATTAGGGGAAAGCCCTGCAGAATTTCTACACGAGTTGAAAGAGTTAGTTTTCAACCAGTATCAGCTGACGTCTATGAATCCGAAATGATACGCGACTCTTTCACGAGTGGCATTCTTTCTTCATCGATTAGACAAAGGCTTTTCGAAGGCAATAACCTTGATCTCAAAACTGCTTTTGATAACGCTGATTTGCTTGACAGGGCGCATAAACAATCTTGCATGTATTCTACTACAAATAAGGAATTGAAAAGAATCATTGGAATGTTCACGTATTACGCCAGGTAGATACCCGATTTTTCATCCCGTATACGACCTCTTATCAAGTCTGATCACTTACCAATGTCTCAACCTGCAATCGATGCTTTTGAGTCTCTTCGTCAAAGCTTGCTTACAGCTTGTTCAGGCTGTATAAGGAATGGTGAGCCTTTTTGTGTCGAATGCGATGCTTTTGACCGAGGAATCGCTGCTACTCTCAGTCAGTCTACTCGCCCAGTGACTTTCTTCTCTAGAACTCTTTCTCCCAGTAAAATCAAATATATGATAGGTAAAAAAGAAGCATCTGCTATAATCGAAGTGGTTGGGAAGTGGAGTCATTTCCTACACGAAAGGCAGTTCACGCCGTAACCGACCAAAAAAATGTCTCCTTTATGTTCAATCCCAAAACTAAGGGGAAAATAAAGAATGCTAAGATTCAGTTGTGGAGAGCAGAACTAGGCTCTTTCTCTCACACCAGAAAGCACAAATCGTACAAAGAAAATATTGTGCCCGATACACTTTCTCGAGTATGTGGTTACATGATTTAATTTCTTGATCTTCTTGAAATTCATTCATGTCTCGTTCATCCTGGTATTACGAGACTGACTCACTTTGTACGAAGCAAAAATCTACCTTATTCTGTCAAGGATGTGAGAAGGGTTTGTAAAACTTGTCAAATATGCGCTGAGCTGAAGCCTCGATTTTATCAATTGTCTGATCAAAATTTGGTTAAAGCCACCTGTCCTTGGGAAAGAGTTGGCACAGATTTCAAGGGTCTTGATAATAAAATTATTCTGCTTGTTTGGGTTGCCAAATTTCATACATAGCGACAGAGGATCTTCCTTTATGTCCCGAGAGCTGAAAGACTACTTGACGTCGAGAGGTGTAGCTACTAGTCGAACCACCTCCTACCATCCGACTGGTAATTCTCAATGCGAGCGTGTAAATCAGACTATTTGGAGGACAGTTAAGTTAATGTTGAAGGATCGAAAACTCCCCGATGAATCATGGGAACTTGTTCTTCCAGATGCCTTACACGCTACTCGATCTCTGTTGTGCACCACGACCAATTCTACTCCGCAAGAAAGATTCTTAAACTTTAATAGGAAATCAATGATGGGTAAATCTCTACCCGGCTGGCTTGTCTAACCTGGTCATGTACAAAAAGCGAACTACTCTGTAATCCTGTTGAATTATTGGAAGCCAACCCGAGTTTCGCACACGTTAAACGCCCGGTTAGCAAAGAAACTACTGTTTCCACGAAAGATCTAGGCCTTTTACCAGAGCAAAGCTTCAAGAACGTAGACAATCTATCTTTAAAGGAGCCCTGCTCTGATAAAGTTCCCTCAACCGATACTGGTACAGACAAGTTCGACAAACAACCACTAAGAGACGATCGGAGCATATAAGAAGGCCTCCAGAAAGATACGGCGAATGGAACTGATCACATGACTGTTAAATTCATTTTTAGTTATCAATGTTATTCTGTGCATTTTATTAAATTAAAAAATTGGCGGGGGAAAATGTGATAAAACTCAATTCAGCACATAATTGTGATGTATCTAATTTCCTACATTCAAGTTCACAGTTGACAACAAAAAGCCCCTTTTACTCATTATCCAAAATTGTTCAGTCTATTTTTTTTTGCTTTCACTATTTCGGAAATTGTGTCATATCACACATTCTTGAAAAAAAAGGATGGCCAAGCACCAGTAGCGTATTTTGGGAGAACGGTGTCATAGCCCCATTTCGAACAAAAAACGTAGAACAGCCTTTAATTTAGATGCGTTGAAACGTACGAAATCCCAACCTTATTTTTTATTATTTCGGGCCATTTTTACAAGCAGTTTGGAAACATTTCGGCACGTTCCTAACAACACCCCGATGGAAAACTGGTTAAAAGTACCACAACCAGTGAGTTTCATTGATTTTCCTTAGTGTTTATGTGGACTAAACTATGCCAGTCAGAAAGATACCGACAGAACATGTTTTCTGATATGGATATCGCATGATTAGTCTTGGAATTCACATTACTAGGTTCTGTGGGTCCAGCCTTTAAAATTCTTACAACGATATCTGGCGTATTGTAAAAGGCGATTTGAAGACACCGAATGCAAACATCACCTTCTTACATTACATTAACTTATTGTATTAAATTACAAAGTATTTAAATAGATTTCAGTTTTATATGAAGTGTTTATGGCTTAGAGTGCAGTAGCTTGCTTTAAATTTTATGTCTAGGCTATATTTTTTGTGATTTTCAGTTGAATACTTGTGCATGTTGCTTACAACTGCCTAGAGTGAATTTTCAGTGATAAAAAAGAGCAAGATAAGTTAATTCATCCTACATTTCACATTTTCATTACATAATGCAGAGCATTCATGATGTACCACACAACTTCAGGATTTCTGCAAAGGTGACACGGCACGTGGTTATCATTTTTTTTTTCAATTTTTTATTTGTTTTGTAAATCTTTCAAAAATACTTTTTAAATCGAGAAAATTAAAAATTGGATTTCAAAAAAGTTTCAATTATTATTTGACGAAAATTTAAATTTGTATTTAAAATAACATTTTCTTAATTACTTTTACAATTTTTCCAGACCTTTCTTTTAAATTTTCTTTTGGTAAAAATGGATTTTTCCAGAAAAGAAAAATGAATGGTGATACCCTATTTTTGACATCTTTCCATTCAGTAAATATGACGAACTTTGTTCAGGCATATTATTATAGTCACTTAATATATATTTACTAAACAGGTAACACGTCCTTGATAACAATATACTAAATGAATAACATGAAATATAACAAAATAAATAATGTATATCTAAAATTGAAGTTACAATACATCATGTGACTTTGGTCCTTAATTTCGTTGGTTTTAATTTATATTCCGAGCTCAGAATAATTTCATGGATTGTTTAGCAGCGCTTTATTGCTTGACAAAGACCAACAAAATGCCAAAGTGCAGGTGCAACGTCAGTTAGTAAGTCGCAATAACACTTTTAACTTATTTCTATATTTAAATTATATTCAGAAAAAATAAACAGAAAATTGGCTCTTTAAGTATGTATGTAGTAAGTATGCCCCATGAAGTATAAATATATAATATACGTATATATTGTCACTGTTGATGTGTTTCTATAGATTATCACATATAGGTGTTATATGCTGTATTTCATGCTTAAAGCGGCATATTTTCGAGTCGTCTGTGCGTAGCACATCTTTGTGCTCATTTTTGCTGAAAAAAATATATTCATGATTGTGTTTGAAATTGAAGAAAAAAATCCTAAAAATCACTTCTAAATATGTATCATCTAATCCAATTCGCTGATGGAACGGGTCGCCAGGCGCGAAATCTTTTTCTATCAAGCATGAGCCACTGATTTTTCCCACTGGGTCTCATACTTGACAAAACATGTTTTGACGTAATTTTCTCACTGAATTATTCTTGACACAAAATAAGCTTTGTGATAATTCACTTCTATTCAGAATATAGGCAGCATCGTTTTTTTTAACATACGCTGCCTGCTTTCATTTGTTAATATACTGTGATATTTTCTTCTGCTATTAATTATTTATAGCAATGATATAATATACATATTTTCAACATTATTACCATTAATATTCAAAAATATAATTTCGTTTAGTTTTGAGTCATATCAAAAAATATTTTTGATCTTTTACAGCATTCTTCAACTTGTTCTGTACCCATTTACGAATTACCCATTCCATAAAAATTCTTCTTTTATCAACTATGTGTCACTGTTGGATCGCTTTGATAAGGCGCAGTCCATCTGTGGCGCATGCTTGACACAGTAAAACTTTGATTTGGTATAAGGAATATCGTAGGAAATTGATACAAGTTTGTTGATTATTTGCCAGACTCGTCTATTTATTATTACTCGTCAAATTTCTTTATTTCTGTGCAATTTTTGATCAAATTAGGCTTTTTTTAAGGAATGGAAAGAAGATAAATTTGGATTGGATTGGACTTTTTTTTAATAAGACTTAATAAAAATTTAATTTTTTATTTGTAAAATATTCAATATTGGATATCCTAGACATGTAGCCTTCTCTTTTTGTTTTGGGTTAATAGGTTGTATAAGTTATGTATAGTTTGAATGGTTTGTTTCATGAAATTATTAATAAATCCAATAAATCTCGTTAAAACTAAAAGTAATTTTTTTCCTAACGGTGTCGTGTGAGTGTGTGTGGACCTTCAAATATCCAACAATAGTCATCTCCTATCGTTCTAATTTTGAAACCCATTGTCTCACTTGTCTCGCTACTGGTTACTCATTGGTTCCAAGCGGGATGGAATGGCAAGACGCAAGATAATTCTGGCTATAAATCTCGTAGCCAGATATGATTGTAAACATTGTTTATTTCATACTGTGAATTAAAGTTCATTTCATTTCTGGACTTAGTCTAGTCTAAGTTTTGTGTAGCTTGCAGAGTAGGATAGGATTATATTTTTATCCTGCGAGACGGGAAAACCGAGAATTCAGCACAATCATATCCCGAACCACGGCCTTTCGTGCTCATGCGTAGCTCGAAGCGTATTCCAACGCTTTTACCGATTGAGCTAACCATGTACCCTAAAATGAAACCCCATCTGATGGCAAATAACAGATGATTATTAAGTGTTAAGTTCGAATGTGAATTGTGTCCATCATCACACTTTCAAACAAGGCTGCGTAGTTTGCTGACGCATTTTTTCTTTAAACAGAAAAGAAACTTACTCCAATTTTAACCTGTCACGAGAGTTGTTATAATAAGTTCATTTGGCGAAAACCAAAATGTCGACATGTCTTTATCAGAAATTTTTGTTTTAGAAATGTTTTAGTAGGCATGCTTCACTTCGCTTCCATTAGTGGTCCATGTTTGACAAAATTGAATTTCTGATTTTTGTCAATGACTTAGGTCGTCCCATTTCTACGCATGTGTTTTACACGATACTGCTTTCCACCCGAATATATTGAAACTGCCGAGTGCTGATGTTGGATACATGCGTTGCTTTTTTCTTGCCTTTAGTTTGCAGCTTTTATATTAACCCATCATTAATGCAATGATGAGTTATACTCGGTATGAAAAAATGATATTTTGACACTTTTATTTCTTTTAGAGGGTTAATGAAACTTTTTCATTTGTCAAATTTGTGATTTATGGCGGGAGAGATAAGTATATAAACGCAGATGTCGATTGTCAGAACATATCTTCTTTCAGCTCGATTGACCGTTGACTTACCAGTATTAAAGATGAATAACAAATCGTCTATGTTGCTTTGCGTTCTGTTTCTGTTGGTCAAAAAATCAGTGGGAGACAAAGACCTGTTAGTCTGTAGACAGGCTGCTCCAAACATTGAGATATACGACAGCACGTGTCTCCGGGGACAAAAGGGAGAACCGGGTAGAGTTGGACAAAAAGGAGACGAAGGACCAATGGGAGTGACTGGGGATGATGGACTAGATGGCGCGGAAGGATCACAAGGTTCAAGAGGGCCTGCAGGACCTGAAGGAAAAGTAGATTATGTTCGTATAGAAAAATATATTAACGACACACAGCAACGTAAGTTTTTGTTTTTTTCGTTCAATTTATTTTGTTTCTAAACCATATTTTTGGAGTATTCGAGATAGCCTACAGCATACCACTTCGCAAATACCTTGAAACATATAAACAAATGCTACATAATTAGAGATAGTTGTGGACATTACCGATTAATACAGCTATAGTCTCATATGAACAGAAAGGTCGTTTTTTTCAAATATTCGTGGATGGGTTTTTTAATATTCGTGGAGGGGTTTTTTTTAGAGCGAGCACTGTTGGGTTACCATCAATGCGATATGCTGCATCAGTAACGCTTTCGTGACCGCTCATTATGTATGAGCCACTTGGATTTTTTGCCGGAACAAGGACTTGCTGTGGCCTATTCTAAACATAAACAAGAGTAACCGGTAACCCTAAAATAATTAGTAATGCGCAGGGACTAGGCCACGAGCTACGCATCTCTGATCATCAATGCGTAGGTTCGAATCCCGTGCGCGATGATAATTACATGCGCATAATCACGTGAGCACTTCTTACGGCCTCATCCATCTCTAATCCTGACGTAAGTTCGAATCCCGTGTAGGCTCAAGCTTATTTTCGGTTTTCCCCTCCCACAGGATAAAATTACCATCCTTTTCTATAATGATCTTAATATTAATACACTACATACAACATTTTATACAGGGTCGTATTATTCATGTTGCGATGACATCAAGAAAAAATATCCGAATGCTCAGAACGGGCTTTACGATATCAAAGACTCTGAAGTAAGGAATTTATTAGGATAAAGATAACTAACCCTTTTTATGTTATAGATGGAAAATCTTTCATTCAAACGCTAGTCTTCTAGATTCAATCACTTGCCATACAACATCGTTTCAAAAAGGTATTATGCATGCAATGTGACAAATGTTCAGTATATTCAATGTTCATTTCCAGTGATTGCATATTTCCAAAATTGATGCAATGAACGCCAAGTATAGAATGTTGCCCATGGCAACCTGGCGGTGCGTTCCATCAACAACCCATAATTGCCTATAAAAGATAATTTGATAGCTTTATTTCAATATCATCTTGTAAAATTACTGTAAAAGAGCTGAAATATTGCTGCACTTTTGTTACAGTGTAACGTACCACGGGACGTGATGAATATCGGTGATAAGTGTTCCTGGTACCTTATTCTTTACGAAAGAAAATTTGTTGCTGGCAAGTTTCCCTATTCAGCAATAGGCCTTAAAGCACAAAAACCTATTTTCAAACATTTTTGATGGGGTATAAAAATCCCCTTCGATAGACAAAAGCAAAGTGTTATACGTTTTGTCGTTTATATTAGATTTGTATGCATGTCCAAAAACATAAACATTTATGGTTTCGACTTTGCAAAAGAATTTTAGTAATTCATCGTAAACCCAGTATGCAATCAACTATGAAGCTATAAAATGCTGTGTTTTCTTAAATAAATAATTTTTGAAATATATTTTCCAGGGTTCAGTCTATAGAACTTACTGTGATATGAGTACTGGGGGTGGAGGTTGGACATTGGTCGCTTCAGTTCACGAGGATTTTCTTGGTGGGAAATGTACCACTGGTGATCGATGGTCAAGTCAGCACGGCAACACAGCGGCTCATCCTGATGGTGACGGTGCCTGGGAAAATTTGATCACTTTTGGTGCACCTGATTCGGCAACCAGTGACGATTACAAAAATCCTGGTTACTTCAATATGATTGCTAGAGATGTCATGATTTGGCATGTTCCAAATGACACTCCATTGGAAAATTACAGAAAAAGGTATGTATAAGCTCAAGTGATTCTAATCTTTTATTTTATCTACGAATTTGATGACATGCTCATCTCCTCGCCAATCAAATAATATTCCGCCTAATATGTTTATTAGATTAAATGTTATTAGGCTCGTGAAGTGTTCTCAAAAGTCTTGAGAAGGGAGCAATTTTTAATTTTGATTATCCCACTTCAAACGTTGAGATTTTATTTTTGTTCATTTCTGTCTGCGACACGACATTTTGGCTATCATACCACGTTTTATGGACACTTCTCGGAGTGGATAACCCAGACCAAGGCCCTATACCAGAAATCCCTTTTAGACGGCCAGAGTTGTTGGAAGTATATTATCTTTCCTTGTTGGCTAACCTTACCCAAGTTATTACACCCTGTGTGGGGTGGTTAGCATAGATTAACGAGGCGGACTCCCCGAGACTCGGAACCCGAGATATTCACAAAAATCCCCTTTCTTGCTTCTTCTATAATAGATTATATAGGTTCCTCAAAGTCGCTAAAGAACATAACATTATGTTTCTTTTACACAGTGGTTCCATGATGTATTACACTGATTCTCAATTCCTATCGAAGTATGGCGGCAATTTGCAAAAGCTTTACAGGGATCACTTCCCATTGCGCGACAGGCAATTCAAGATAACATCTGGCAACGGTCCTGCAGAACCCATATTCTGGGAAAAAGGCAACAACGGTGTTATGGTTGATAATACTGCTCCACTCTCCAGAGCTGAAACGACTCCTGGATTTATTCAAGTGAGAAAATAAATATAGTTATTAAATGACTCCTCATTGTAACAAAAATGCAGTAAATTCGTCACTTGTTGACTCCGATTTTCTTGGTGATATTAAAAAAAAATATAGACATTTTAGCCAAGTATGTTTGTTGATATGTGTGTATACTTAAAAAACAAATCAATGCTTTCAGCTACATCGGTCATTTGCATAATAACCTGGACGGTATCAAGCATCAAAGTAAAACACACAAAAACAGAATAAACTGTGATGTAAACAATAACAAACGTTCAAGACATCACCCTCTAATTTTGATTGGCTTTGTTTTTCGTTCAAATCGCATCACATTCATTTTCCATTGTTTCCTTTGATAAATCATTTACATAAAATGAAAACAATTTCCGCGATCTGTTTGAAGTAGTCGCATGTCACCCACCAGCCTGTGGCATATGCCAAACAAAAGATACTCTGACCGTATTTTCTGATTATGCTGATCGTGCTAGACTAATCGCCTTAATTGGAATGCTCCACATCACTTGCTTGCTTCTTTTTAAGGCTAAATTGCAATTTTATTCTAGTTCCGAGCAATAAACCACGAGGGGGGAGCATTTGCACTGTGCCCAGGTGTGAAAATCAACGCAGGTCGTGGTAATGTTGAACATGTATGTATTGGAGGAACGAGTAATCACCGAGAAAGTGCTCGGCATTGTGGAGATTTTTCTTCGATGGATTGGGATGGTTATGGCACAGCAAGAGGCTGGTCGACAACTCGACTTATGATCGAATCAGCCGTGATGATATTTTATCGTTAATATTTCAAATAATCATTTACAAATCATTATCATTGATTAAGCGCTGCATCATAGCTCAAATCCCGAAGTTTATTTGCATAATTAAAAGTGCTAACTAAGCGAAATTTGGCTTAAATGAGTAAGCAAGTCATCTTAACTGAAATAATTTAAAAAAAAGAATATCTCAAAGCGTTCAATCAATTTGTTATATTTCGACAAACGATTGATAAGTATAATATTTGAAACTCACATTCATATTTCCCAATCACTAATGAATCGCGCCGACGAGGCATGGTCCATCTGAGTATCATGCTCGGCAAATAAATATTTCTGATCAGATAACAAGGGACCGCTCTTGCAATCTTTTTGCTGATTTTTGTTCTCTTTCAACTAAAAACCAATACTTCGTTAAAAAGTTAGTTATAAGTTTCTACCAAATTTGTTACGAATCGGTGTCAATTAATTCCCCGTAGACCTGTTATGAATATCATTAATAAAAAACATACATATATAAATATATATATTAATGCCTCATGACATAGTTCAATCTAAAACTAATCAAGATAAAATTTTACGACAAAAAACTTGTTTGAAAATTAATTCAATTTTATGCGGGTATGCGATGTTTAGGATGCATAATTTCATTCAAATTTGGAAAAAAGACGTTTGAAAAAGTGAGAAAATTTGGATGCTGAATGATTTTCATGACTAGTTAAAAAAATATTTGAAAAGTGTTTAGCATCGCTAATTTAGATATTTTGCTTTGTAATTATAACATTTCAGTATTTTTTGTCTGTCTCTCATGCAAATGATGTTCATTCATTTTATCCATTTGTCAACAAGAGTGTAAATAAAACATTTCATCTACGATGCATATAAAACCTTTAGCGTGTTATTGAGAAAGAGACGAGTTTGTCAGTTAATACTCAATCGGACGTAAAGTGTGAAGAATCACGGTGGTGGATATAAGTCAATAAATTTCTTTTTTATAATTTAAAAAGAGCCTGAGTAAAGTTCGAGGGATTGAACTTACGGTTTTGAACAAGCGCAGGACATGGTGTAACTCCCGCAGTGAAGCTAATTTATTCCTCCTCCTCCAAGTCGCCTTTGTACATCATCTCACAGCGTCTCTATAGGAAAACTTCACTCATATTTGTCGTTTAGTTTCATCGAAGTTCGTGTTTCTCATTTAATAATTATTAGAAATGCATAACGGTTATTTGATTAAAATTGGCGATATTTTTGACTTACAAATTTTGTCAAGTGTTAGTCACTGATGGATTGCGTCGAGAAGGCGCGGTTTATCAGTGAATCATTCTTGGCAAAACAAATCTTCTGGGGGCGACAGCGATATGATCGACTACATGATGAATTTGTTTTGATTGCAAATCACGCTTCGTCAGGCACAAGACGGGAAAGATTTGAAAACTATTGTGATAGAATTTGAACACTGAAAAATCCTGTTTAGAAGGTTATCAGATTTGGCACAATTATTGGTTTTCAACTCATTTTGTGTGGCAGGTGACATGTCTAATGGTTTATGTCATTGATTTATTGCTCAGTTCCTTACAGTTCGCGTACTGAACCTCAGTTTGAGTGAACTTCATATTAAACTAGAAATCGATAGTTCCCCTTTTCAAAACCTGTATTTTTAAACAAAATTTTCGAGTAAGTCTTTATAATTTTCAAAAATGTTTTGTACGTTTATTATAACAATTAATATATTATCGAATATTCCGACTAAATTCAGTTTTCAATTTGCTTTGGAATTTTCTATATTCGGATCGGATTGAATAATCTTGCTTTCAAAAGTTTCTGAAGCAACTTGAAACCCAAATATTCTTCTGACGCTAACATCTATATGATTGGGGCCAGAACATTATAATGCGTAATTGTTGAATAAGGATATCTATCAAATTTCAATTTTGGGGTCAATATCTGAATCATTTTATTCACAAAATTCTGGTTAATAATTTGTTTCATTATGCTCATGATAATAATATTGAATTTTTACATCAACAAAAAGTTCACGTTTAACGGCCAACATGCGATAAACGTTCATCAAAAGGTTTATAATGTTTTATTTTTTTCTCCAGTCAAGTAAGGCCGGAGTTGAAATACAAAACGCCGTGCTGCACGGTACAACTTTGCCCTTTTGTTACAGTGAATGTAAGTATAGACAGTAGTTTTATTATGCATGTATAAAGTAAAACTCTTACTGTGCTCTTTTCCGTCGATATAGCTTTCAACGCGGCCGTAATCTACTATTCCTTCCGGTCCAACAGGTCCCGGCAGGCCTCGACACCCCATCGGACCGCCTAGACCGGCCCGACACAGATCACCTTTTGGTTCCTGTGGCCCCACATTTCCTCTGGGTTCAATTTCACCCCGACCTCCTTTAGGCCCCAATATTACTGCGGCGTTGGTGCTTTCTGCATGTCTGCATACCAACAGTTCATTGCTTCCTACCAAAATTTTGATCAATAGAGATAGAATACAGAACAAAGGTAATTGCCCACTCATTGCTACTCTTAGCAGGTACAGTAAACTTGCCGCATTTGAAAGCAGTTGAATATAATCAGACTGCCGAAATTCTTATATAGGCTTACTGAGTTGGACTATTATTGCTTCAATAAACAAATCCTCGACTCCATTTTCATTGTTCTTTTAGTGTTTTTTTTTAGAATATTCATGATGAGTTTGAAACCACCTATCACGGAGCTGAACCTGAAAAGTTATGATTCTATTTTCGATTTAGTATCAGGCATGGTCTATCATTTATCTTGCAATATACGTGCAAAGATATGTTGGGGAAGCGTGTCCAGTGGATCGGGCGTGGAAAAGTCCTGTTTGAAAGGTTAGCTCAATCAGAAGGTTTACTTTGTCAAGCATAAGCCACAGATGGAGAAATTGATTGTATAAAAAACTTTGTCAGGTATAAGTCAACATTGGATCGCGCCGCCGAGGCAGGTCCATCTGTGCTTCATGCTTCACAAAAAATTCGATAGTCAATATATTTGAGAATGTAGTTCTTCTTCTGAGGTTTTGGAAAATCACCACGAAGTTCACAGCGATTATTCACTATCTTCACTATTATTCACTATCACTATCTATCTTCTATCTTTCCAAAATTAAAAAAAAAAATAATAAAATTTATGTCAATTGTAGGTTGTTGACCTTGCCGGCCATCAACCGCATATCATTGACTGAACACGTTGATTTTACAGCTTGATTCTAATACAGCCAAGTAAAATTACTCACAAAAACCGTCGATTTTAATGCATTTTATTACAGTGCAATAATATATTTTCAGCTGCAAATTTGATTGAGTTGAATATTTCTGGTAGATTAAAAACAAAGGTGAAACTTTCAATTAAGAATTCGTTTTCTACGAAATGTTTTAATGAAGCATAAAATTTGCTCGGGATGGCTGATTTAAATGAGACCAAAAAGTATTTCTCAGTAAAACGGTTTGTCTATAAAACAACTCGTAGGCATTTGCTTAGAAGACCGTTTTTCTGTTTTTTTTTAAGCCCGCAAATGGAATTGGATAATAATCTAATACTCCCATTTGTAGAATCAGGCAGAACCCACATCAGAAGCAGTTTTCACATGACATGTTTTTGGCAATTGAACGTCTACGAAGTGATTGATTCCCACGCGTTTTAAATTTGCATTTAACTATACGTTATAAACCCGCATAAAATTGATTTAGTTTACAAATACATGTTTGGTTTCATCATGTTTGGTTTGTATGTATTGGTTTCATCCAATACATACATGTTCAACGTTACCATACCCTGCGCTGATTTTTACACCTGGGCATAGTCCAAATGCTCCTCTCTCGTTGTTTATCGCTGTGAACTAGACTAAAATTGCAATTTAGGCTTAAAGAGAAGCAAACAAGTGATGTGAAGCATTCCAAATTATGCGATATGTCTAGCACTATCAAAACATTTGGTTAGAATATCTTTTGTTAGGTATGTGTCACTGGCTGGTGAATGACAGGCGACTACTTCAAATCGATAGGGTTGGTAACCTCATGTCACCAGGGATGCGGATTTGCCACAACTCATGAGTATTCCTATGTCATCAGGAATGCGGATTTGTCACAACTCATGAGTATTGCATGTCACCTGGAATGCCGATTTTTCACAAGGGATGCACCGATATAATTTTTTTGTCTCCACGGATTTTTTAAAAAGATCGGTGTTAGGAATTTTCTTATTCCTATGATGCCTCCTATTAGTTTTTGGTAACTTTATAGGTCTTTCGCCAATTCACTCATGGTTCTTCTACCGCTCTGACGAAGATACTAAGTTTAGTATTGAGTTGATTTTTTCAGTTGTGCGACAGCATGTTGCGTGACGTGCTGTAATCCAGTAGCATACAAAGTATTTATCTGGAAACACACATGTTTATACATCGTATGAATGACTAATTCCTAGTTAAATAATTTATTCTTAACAAATCAAATCCCCATTTCAGGTAATATTGCTTATGGCGAAGACAACTCCTTTCAAATTAAATCATGCAGAAATTCAAAATATGGAATAAAACGGGTGCGTACAATTCAGAACTTATCTTGAATATTTTTTGATTAATTTTTTTTTGTTTTGAGTGTTTTGGGTTGGTACCGGTATTTGTTTTTACGTGTATTTGGTGGGTATGTTATGTTCAATATATTACGCCCACCTCCGATGCCGACTGAATATTCTTGAACTTCATAACCGATTGTTTTGTAATATCTGTTATGAGACTATATGACGCTGATGACATATCGCACATCTCATTGTTGTACGTACAACTTTTAAATGAGTGATTTTACTTGCCAACAATGAGCCATATATGATGTGCGATCCGTCAGGGAAATGACATAGGCATACATAACTTATTCGCTTACATCGGATCGATAAAATGTGAAATGACGAATAAGTAGCAAATGGACAGAAATCCCATACATTTCAGTTTAGAATATAATTTAATACTGCCATCCATTGCAACTGCAGACCAATAGGGATTGAAATATAGAATTACGCTGGTATTGTCGAGCAATTAATCAATATTTCCTAACAATTTCTGTCTGTGACGTCATAATTTGGTAGAGCAAATTCTCAATATGTAGAGCGATCAAATTGTTTAGCTTGTAGTAAATTAGTTTTAATGCAGAGGTTACACATTGTCCTTGGCTAGCTCAACACCTCAAATTCGTCTCAATGTCTTCAGTATACAAAGAATGGTTTGCTTGTCGTAAATACATCATTGTGATTCTGATGAATATCAACTGACACACTTTTCTTTCTCAACAACATACAGACATTTTTATATGCACTCTAAGATGAAATGTTTTAATTACAATTTTGTTGACAAATGGAGAAAACGAATAAACATCAAAAAATATCAAATCAAAATGTATATACGTATATTTGACTTAGGTAACGCAACATTGTTATTCCGTCGTTGATCTAAATCTTATTAATCAGGCCTACATCGTTTAGTTTTTAATAGTTTGGAAAGGACATTTGGAAAACCACTAAACACAATCATAATCATTTGAACCCTTTAGCTCGAACAAAGAAAAAAGTGGCAATGACACAACACTAAAAACGATTATGTTGCTAATATTTGAAATATCTAACGATAGAAAATCAACACGGCCGATTCAGTCATAAGTCGAGTGGTCGATCCTCCCGTTCCAGTGCCATATCCACTCCAATCAAAAGAGGAAAAATCTCCACAGTGATTAACATGATCATGATTGCTCGTTCCTCCAATACATACATGTTCGACGTTACCACATTTTGGGTTGATTTTCACACCAGAACATAACGCAAACGCTCCTTCTTCGTTGTTGATTGCTCGGAACTGCATTAAAAGAATGGAAATTATAAGTTAGGTTTTTCAATTGCGTAAAACGAATAGCAAAACATTCAAAACGGCTATAAATTTTGCAATATTGATTTAGAAAAAGGGTCAAAAGGGGCTATAAGTTTGTGTAGCAATATATATTCGATCTTAATAAGCGTTTGAAATATTCTATAATCTGATGCTTAGATAAATGATAGACTGAATTTGATTATTAAATTTACTTGAATGAATCCAGGAGTAACTTCAACTCTGGCACTTGGTGCAGTATTGTCCATCATCAGAGCGTTGTTGCCTTTATCCCAGATTATGGCTTCTGCTGGACCATTATCATATTTTCTGATCTCTGTAAAGCTTTTGCAAATTTCCGCCATACGCTTGAAGAAATTGTGTTTCGGTGTGATACATCAAAAAAGCACTGTATAAAATAAAAATATTTTGTTCTTAGTCGGCATTGAAAAAAAATGCGTCGTAAATCGGTCCAGATGAAACTGCTTCCAGAATTACCTATTGTCGTAAATGACAGTCAAATTTTTGCGCCACAGGCGCAAATTTAAGACATGGACATATAAAATTGACAAATTGAAAGTGGTAGCGCATTATGCAACAAACTTCATAAAGTTTTCTGATTTTTTTTTCAGAAACTTCTCTAGAGTGATTAATGTTTGACCAGTAAGAGGGAGGTATTGACAACAAATTAGTAGACGTACCAACATGCTGATAAATCTCATAAATTTAAACTTACTAGCTTTTGTATTCTGCCAATGGACTGTTATTTGGAACATGCCAAACCATGACATCTTCAGCAACCATATTGAAGTAACCAGGATTTTTGTAATCATCACTGGTCGCTGACTCAGGTGCACCAAAAGTGATCTCATTTTCCCAGGCACCGTCACCATGGGGATGAACCGCTGTGTTGCCGTGCTGACTTGACCATCGATCACCAGTGGTACATTTTCCACCAAGAAAATCCTCGTGAACTGAAGCGACCAAAGTCCAACCACCACCCCCTGTACTCATATCACAGTAAGTTCTATAGACTGAACCCTGGAAAATATATTATAAACATTTCTTGCAAAAACGAACTTTATATAGCTTTAATTCCTAATCATTATAGAATTTTCGTCGTAGACATACGTCCACGCTATCTAAAATATTGCATATTCTTGCAAATTTACTATGTTAAATCTAAAAAAATTGCATGCGTGCACGACGTGCACGTGCACGACGACGATTAGAGCTGTGGCTAGAACGATTACAACGAAATGTTTATTTTATTGAACATGCAAAGTAACAAAAGAGTTTTCGGCGAAAACCTAACTTCATCATGGTCCACGAACGAAAACATTCATCAGGGACATTTGCGGTACAAACGGATCCAGTGGTTTGACACTATTTCAAATAATTATCGAATCAGTTTCGCTCTTACCCAGCTTTAGCCGCGATTTGTATCTACAGGGCCAGCATTTAAATAAAAGCTGTTGTCATTTGCATAAAACGATTTTTATTAGGAAATTCCTTACTTTTGAGTCTGTGATGTCGTAAAGGCCGTTCTGAGCATTTGGATCCATTTCCTTGATGTCATTACAACTCGAGTAATTAGCTTCTGGTGCATAAAAATCTAAAAATAGTGTATTATTACAATTTTATTTACTATGTATTTTGGTCAAATATGCGTTCGACTAGCTTCACGGTATAGGATTCAACTATAATATTCGGATATTTTTACAAATTTGTCTAAATATACTTTGTTTATTTGTTTTGTGTAATTTTTGTGTCTTGCAAAGTGCTGTGCCATGTTCCAAATACCTAATTGCATTGTTTAAAACGGAAAGTTTGTAAACAATACAAAAAAACTTACGCTGATATTTGTCGTCAATATATTTTTCTATACGAACGTAATCTACTTCTCCTTCAGGTCCTGCTGGCCCTCTTGGACCCCGTGGCCCTTTCGCACCGTCTAGACCATCATCCCCAGCAATTCCCATCGGTCCTTTGTCTCCCTTTTGTCCACCTTCTCCCGGTTCTCCCTTTTGCCCGCGGAGACAAGTATTGTCGAATATTCCTATATTGGAAACTGCCTCTCTACAGACTAACAGGTCATTGTCTCCTACTGAATTTTTGACAAACAGAAACAGAACGCAAAGCAATATAGTGAATTTGTTATTCATCTTGATGTAATGAGTGCCTCAACGGTCAAGCAAGCTCAAGAAATTGTTGTGTTTTGACATTGAACAAACTCATATATATATATACTCAAATCCAGCCCCATAAACACCTACTTGATAAATAAAATTTGCACTAACCCTGTAACAGAATTATAAATTTGAATGTCATCGTTTAGTGCCTATAATAATTTATCATCGCGTTTTGAAGGGATCAATTCTGATTATAGCAATCACAAAAATATAAAGCAAGAGGAATATGCAACTCATGCCGATTTCACCAGCTAACGTCATGACACTCACGTGTTATTAAATTATTTATGAAAAGTGTTAAGTGTTAACAGTGTTAATAACACATGATTATCAGAAACATTGTTTTGTTGGGAAATATAAAGTAGCCTAACCATGAGGTCACAAAAGTTCCCTCCGTTTCGGACTGTTTGAAGGGATTTTCAAAACATTGTGTTTAAAGCAAGTTGTTTCAAAACTTGTCTGTTTTTCTTTGAATGTTCAATATGTTTTCATTGTACCTAAATAATATACGTCTTTGAGCAGACTAAAATAGATAATACCTGCGCACAAAATTTTCTCGATTTTTCCTTTAAATTTGATAAATAAAGTAACAACAAGGAGTGTTCCACTTTCCACGATTTGGCTACCAACTTGTGTTAGGACTCCGGGACGATTTTCCCTTGATTCTAACATATTTTTCTTTTTCGAATTCTTTTCCAATTTTCTTTTTTCTTGGATCTTTATTTTGTTTCATACCGTTGCTGATAGGACGTGAATCTGTTGTAACAAAAACTTTCAAAATGCTGTGAAAGTTTTATATTTACTTGTAAATTGCAACCCAAATATTTTCATTTTTCGGGGGAAGTTCTTTCTGCTCTCAAAAAGTAGCTTTGAATCTTTAGTAAATTGTCTCTTGCAGTTTATTTATATCCTTATTAATGAATTTGGCGAATCGAATCGAAACTTTTCGAATATGATTCCATTTGAAAAAAACTTAAAATGCTTTTCAGTTTACGAAACCGGAAAAACCTTTTGTTGTTCAAATTCGAGGAACACTGAACAAAAACGAAATAGCTGTGTATTGATTTTACATATGAGCACAATAAATTGGCAAAAGTTATTATAAAAAGTCAGCACATAGCAAAATTATCCCAAAATGCGTGCTTTCAAGGTCAGGCAACGACAGATCTTCACGTATGCGACATATCAAGAATCTATTAGAATCTCAACGAATTTTCTTGAAACGCTTATAATTGATTTGAATTAACATTGTTTGACATTAACTTACATCGCTGATCAAGACGAACGATTGTGTATAGTTTTTATTTATATTCCTCACATTTTTGTCACAATAGAAAGCAAAATATTTATATGTTGATATTCTTTTTCTCATAGCTTTCCTCGATAGAAACAGAAATAATATGATTTGAAATTAAAATTCAGATATAAAGGAATCTGAAAAGGGCATATTTAGTTATGGTCGAATCAGAAAAAAACTCGTCAAAACATCTTTTGTCATAAGTATGTGTCGCTGATGGATCGCGTCGATCAGGCGCGGCCCATCTGCGGTGCATGCTTTACAAAATAGAATTTCTGATTGGGAGACTGGATACACAAATTTCGTGAATATAAGGTACTGAAAATAATTGCCATCATTCTTCAATTTCTTCTTGAGAAGGTGTAACTAAAAATAAGAAAATGTATTTTGTTATGAATGTTCTAGAACACTGGTTCTCAACCTTTTTCTTTTCGTGGCCTATTTTCGCTGCACAATATTTCTGTGGCCCAATAAATTTGTATGATAGTAACCTATAAAATAGCACAACAGTCGCAGACTGAAAATCGCATTCAGTGTGCATGTACAGCACGATTTTTTGCAAGAATCACAATTGCAGGTCCCATGCATGTTGGGGAATCCCGGTCGCAAGCCTGACTGCACCAGGATTAACACTATGTTCCAATCAAATAAAAAAAACTCAATTCCTCCCCAAGCCATTATTCCTGAAAAATCAAGTATAGTTGCACAAATGAAATTAACTTTTTCATTAAATCTAGCTTTTTTATATTGTTCTGTGGCCAAGGGTGGCAGTACGGTACGGTACGAAATTTTTATCGTACTTCGAACCAGCAAAATAGTTTCGTACCGAACTTCGTACCGTACCTTTCGAAAAATTTTCGTACCGTACCGTACGATATTATTTTTTTCGTACATCGTAGCGAACTTCGTACCAGTACGAAATGAAGTTAATATTTTTCATTTATCCTACTAAATTTCGTACCAGTACGAAAACAGGTACGATTCGCTGGGCAGCAATTTCGTACCGTACCAACTACCAATGTCCAAATCAGCTTTATTTGTAAGATCGGGCCACCGCAAGAAACGTCACCAATATCTGTGATGCAGTTTCATGATATCTGGTTTAAAATCCATGACAGAAAACATGCGCGTAATTAAGCTTATGTCACCCCAATATCATTGTTCACATTGCGTATACTATGAGAATGCTAGACCGGTGGTGATAAATGGTGGTAGGATGAGCACAGTTTTCGCGAAAAAATTTGGCATGAAGCAATATTGAGCATATTAGCAGCATTGTGTCGTCACAAGAAATTCTCTCTCGACGAATGAATGTTCGTTGTGCACTACACATGGGATTCGTGCGGTCTCAGTCGAAGGCATGGTTATAAGAACATAATCATTGTGCATCTGGTATTTTTGGTGCAATTTACGTTCTCTTCGCGTTACTGAATAATGCTATTTATTTTTTCATACCATACAGACGTATTCCCGACATGCCTGTTGTCTATATTGTGACTTGGCTGTTTTTTTTTACAAAATATATCTTCTATTTAAGATGAACATCGGCTAACATTCAACTCAAAACAGTCTAAATATATCTTTATATTCTGATGTTTCGCTTTGATAATATACTTCTGCGAGCCAGAGTACAAACAAGACGTAATAGCTATGGTTACTGCCTAGTTTAGTTGCATAGTTGGTCAAGGGGTGAGAGTTTTCTAATTTAATTTTCATAAAATTTTTGCGCGCCTTGTGCAATATTTTTCCCTGATTAATTATATATTTCGTAGCATTTAGCCTTTAAAGTGAGAATTTTTCTTCAATTTTTACAAAAATTTCAGCGGACTTCCGGCGCTCAGATACATTTTTGTGTCTGGTAATGTTTATTTCACTCTTAAAACATGTATTTTTGTTTCGTTCTCAAAAAAATTGTGCGCGCCTACGGCATCCTAATCTTTTTGTAAATTTGAAAGCCTGTGTTTGCATGTTGGAAAAAATGTGCCCCCCTACATTTTTTTCTGGATCCGCGATTGTAGCTGTTATGTTTGGACACCGTGATGACACCGTGATTTTTAGTTTTATAAATGCTGCTTATTTTGTCGATTTTAATGGGGCTATCACAACTTTCGTTATTACAGAAAAATGATTTCATTCGGCCTATATGTATTTCCACGCAATCACAAAGTTTTGCGCCACTGCAGTAAAACCGATTTACGACACAGCTCATCTAATCAGTTCAAGTGACTCAGTTGCATTTTCATTACCATACCTGCGCCGCATTTAATCATTTTAAAATTGCCCAATTTTTAAACTATCATAGCCGCGTTATGAAACGGCATAGATGTTAATCGAAATTATTTTTTTGAATTTATTTGAGAAGAATAAAGTGTAATGCAAAGGTACAAAAAAGAGTACGGTACGGTACAAAATAAATACCGAACTTCGTACCGTACCGTACCAAGTACGAAAATTGAAAAATGAATCGTACCGTACTATCGTACCGGAAAATTCTATCGTACCGTACCGAACTTCGTACCGTACCGAACTTCGTACCGTACCGTACCGTACTACCAGCCTTGTCTGTGGCCCATTTCAAAATATTTCCATAGCCCACTGGTTGAGAACCGCTGTTCTAGAAGGATTATTGCATTTTGGCGCAAGAAATAATTTGCAGTGCAAAATACGAAAAATATCATTCACTAATAGGCAAACTGTACGATATGAAGTAATACGAGTAAATACATAAACAGGGGCGAAAAGGGTAAGTCTAGACGTGCTGACTGGGGTAACAAGTATACTGCAGGTATAAGAAACTCGAGCCATCTTTTCTTTCTGTCGATACTGAGACAACAGCACAAACTATTTTTGTTGGAGAGTTTTTATTTGGGCTTTCGCTTCAGCGAAAGTCTTATTGAAATTCTTCGTTTTTTTATTATTTTTAATATTATTATTATTAAGGCTCAACGATGATGTTAATAAGGATGATGTTGATTGAGTTTGTGCGTTAGTTGTATTTGTGCTTCGGTTTACCGCTTTTACCGATTAAACAACGAACATGGGATACTGCTCATGTACCTCTTAAAGTGTCATCTCTAACGTCGTAGCAAACGACTTGTTTGCAACTTACTTATGTTACAAGAAGATGCTTCAAATTGTAACGCTAGCAACTTCACTCTCCGGAAAACGCCAAAAAGAGTCTGAAACATGACTGAAACATCATAATAAATTCAAGTGAGTGGTATCTCCCACGGACCTTGGTACTGCAGAACGATCTATCGATGTTCTGTTTCTCGACGCAATGAATACCTTACGGGCATAGTCAAGCCGGCACTTATAGTGCATCAAAGACCTGATAAAAATAAGTTAAAATTAAAACAAACTCAATAAATTAAGTATATGAACTAAATTGCAGTGGAATTTTGCCATCCATATTATTTAACCGCTTGGCAGTTCGGTTCGCGGGACAGGCGCGATGGATCCAAGTGTTAGCATCCTAGTTAGAACGCAATTGGGAGTAGGGGAAACCAGACGTCAGCCTTGGAAGCGCTTTAAAAGTTTGAGTATTTCCTTTTTTGCACGTAATAGTTATTTTAAATATAATTTGTATAATTGAATATAATATAATTTTAGATTGCTTTACCTTGATGTACGATAGAAGGTTCGAGTATTAGTCTTATTTTGCATGCAGCGTTCATCACGGCGTCATAATGTGATATCCCGACTGATAACCCATAATGATATCCTACCCCTTTTCAAGGTTCTGCGTGCGCCACCAAAGATTCATTTTTTATTAGAGTGCTCATGTTACGTAGGATAATATTTACTTTTGTTATTTACAAATATCGAGCTGTATAACAAAAGAAAGGGGGGTGTGGGACAGTCTAAAACAAATTAAATAAAAATTAGGTATCAGCTAACATGCAAATTTGTGTAGCATATAGAGATCTATACACGGCCGGAACATTGCATTTTTTTTGTTATTCCTAATGTTTTTCTTGTTTATATGATATGCTTCCAAAAATAATCTTTTACTGTAATTTGCTTCTTCCTCTAACACCTTGAAGATAGTCACGGAAAGATACAGAAAATAATTACTGCAAAAGTTTATTTTTTGAAGAATATCATATAAACCAGGAAAAAACACTATCAATAACAAAGAAAATGTAATGTTCCCCGTCATATATAGATCTATATTTTAGAAAGTATGTTACAAAAATTCACATGTTAGCTATTATCTAATTTTTATTTTATCTTGAATATTAGTTTGTCGTCTTTCTTTTATTTGTCTGTTTACCTCACTTTTTGTTATCCCCAATATGTTGCTTACACTATTTATATCCATTTTGATTTGTTTTACAGTGCCCTGAAGAGGATTTTCTGAATAAAACCACTCGTCGCAGGCGTGCAACTGATATATTTCAGATATATTTCTTTTGACGAATTGTATGTTTAGATCTTAATATTTGACTATTTTATAGGCAGATATGGCATCTTCAAGCAAGCAGGAAACCATGGATCTCCACGTGTCCGAAGTAACCAAATATTACACGAAATACCAAACGCCAAACAGTAAAAACTAAATTATTCAACGCCAAATTAGAAGATGATCAAAAATCTATGGACATTGTATGTTTTGACGCCAAACACCATGATATTTTGTCTCTTTATTCGAAAAACAACGAAACTGTTGAGGTAAATAATATTGTTGTGCGGGAAAATCCAAAAAAACGAAACGTCTTGGAAATTGTGATGGATTCAGATTCGAGTATAACTATATTTCCCCACAAAATTAAAGATCAGAAAATCGAACAGTGTCAAAAAATTAATAACGTTAAAGACAACATATATGAAGACGTCGATTACAATGAAGTAAAAGTGATTGAAGTAAACCCGCCAAAGCCAGTGCTGGTGGGGAGCAAAACGCGGTATGCGCAGGATATCGATTCCGACAAAAAGGTTCTATCGCTATGGGGCCGCAAAATCGGTACTTTTACCATGGGCGCATCATGTAAGATAACAGATGTTGAAATCAAATCATATGGTGGCAATCTTTACTTAAATTTATCCAACTTTTCCACCAAAGAAACAATAACAAATGTCGACGCTGTTATTGAGCAGAACGAAACAATATGCATAAATGGCACAATCGACTCGGTGTTAGCACTAAGGCGATGTCACAAAGGTTATCGTTGTTTGAAGGGAATCGTCAATAATATTGACGAGGGAATCGGAAAGTGCGATGACTGCAGTGCTTCCGTAAGAGTTAGCAAATGCCGTGAAACTATGACTGCGGCGATAGTCATAGAGAAAGAAGGTGGCGAAACGATGGAGGTTGACATAGACAGACAACAATTGTTCATATTAACAAATGCAACGAACAAAGACAGCGACGAGCATATCCAAAGAAAGTTAATGAAAATCGGCCATAATTGCTTCAAAATAGACTCGAATACAAACAAAATTGTAAATGCTGAAATATGCAATTAACATCTTTGAAAACCAAACGTGTTTTTTTTAATTTCTCGTATTGTTTGTATTTTCTTAAAGATAAGTTTTGTACCGCGCATTATACTTTATAACATTTATGAAGAACCAAACGTCTGTTAGGATTTTTTTTTTAATTTTTTTATATTGTGTTTTTATTATTTTTTTATAGCATTTAGAAATGACGAAACCTGTGTTGATTTTTTTATTGCGTAAATTAAATAATTACTCTGTTGAATTGTATTAAGTTGTTTAATTAGGTAGCAGTAATTCAAAGAAGAAATTAGAATTTAAGGTCGGCGATAGTGTAAATATTATGGAATCTTCTATGAATAAATGCCGACATGTCTATTAAGTGCAACCGAACACATATGTACGGACCAAGTATCTATGGTGCAAGTTCCATTCGAAACGTACAAATTTGACGTCTTCCTTTATATTTAAGCTAATTACGAGTTGGCAAACCTAACTATTTGGCCCGATGACTAATTCGATTAGTGAATTTTTCAATCCCAAAACAGCACTTGCTGGCTGCTTACAAAGTATTGCCAGAATGAATTTTACTCGAATGCAATTGTATCTTCATTTCAATAACCCCCATGCAATAAAAATATTTAGATTTAGAATACTATCGATCAGTGCCCCAGATAGACCAAGCTTGTTTCACTACTATTTCTCGGGCTTCAGGTTGAAAGACACTTCTTTCACAGACAAAAAAAATACTGACATCATACCCCATAAAGCAAATCCTCAAACATTTCAACATTAATCACAAGTCAACGCGATTCTGCTGCCGCTAATACGAAAACTTCCCGATGACAAAATTCTCTTGAACACTAAAACACAAGCATGAATAATTCGTAGCAAAGTTTGCACATATGAAAGCATGGGAGTGGGGGATAGGGTTTTAGAAAAACCTGTTCTTTTAAATACGTTTTTATTGTATATATGTCGATAAAACGCCCCAAAAATCGAACTGTTGTCGCCCTGTTAAATATTATGCAACATCAAATTTACTTAGTAAAAACGTTTTTTACCATATTTCTGTTATTCAGCTACATTATTATCCTAATTTTTATACCTTCTTCTTCTTCAAAATTTTCTTAATTAAAATACTATTTTCATATACTATTTTCAATCAAAAACAAAGCTTCATTCATTACAAACATGCCGAGGAAGAAAAATTCTATGTATAATGCAAAATCATTCAAAAAGGGGGAGAAGAAGTCAATCAATACATGTTCGACTGAAACTCAGCAAGAATTTAATACACCAATATTGCACACGATCCTGGATAACTACAACCAAACAGATATAAGATTCGGGAATAACGCAGGTAAGCAATGTGTTTGTAATAGTTTATCAAGTACTTTATTGAATCGAATTAAGTCAGTTACCTCGTGGAGTATCAATGATATCGATAACGTGCTTGAAAATGAGAATCGTCTTTATTCGTACCCACAAGAGACTTTAATTCTTTTTTCCAATTTATTTTTGAAATAGGGAGACATTGAAAAGTAGTTCGAAAACTAAGTGAAATAAAATTTTCACTATTAGTTTAAAATTCTTGAATGATTTTGGAATAAAAAATACTTCGACTAGGAATTAAATTTTATTATACATTCTTATTTTTTCAACAGTTTTATAAATGAACGGCGTTTTTGTGTAGTTTATTCTCAATTCAAAACGTTTAGGATTAAAGAAAATAGTTTCTTAAATTCCATAAAATATAGTCTCCATGGGTAAAAGTATAACTTCCAGCTATTTTTTATTTGTCTGCTGGGAAAATACTATTTTACAACACATACGGTTAAAATGTATAAGCAGGAACTCTAAGTGTAAAACATCTCCAAACGGATAGGTGAAGATTTGCTTGGAGTAATTAGTGCTGGGATTTGTATAAATGATAGTCGGTGTGGTGTTGGGGAAATAGTTCCATAATTTTCGTGCAGAAGTCAGTTTCTTTATCTCAGTGCAGAAGGTCACACATTTGTACCGAACCTCCCAGAATGAAATGAAGCAGGTTGGTTTGGGCGATATAAAGTTATGAGATTATTGAGGCTAGACCAGTCTACCAAATTACTTGCATTTGTATTGCTGTCAGGGTAGCCCCAGTTCATCCAAAGATTCAGCAGGCGGGTGATAGACATTAGAAATATTGATATTATTGACTTCTGAGGATGACGGTCGTTTGCTGATACTCCCACAGTTTCCCACTTTGGCCATTTCTCTTAGGCAGTTAGTGAAAATTGTATTAGGGCTGCTTGTTCACTGCTAATTTTGCTAGCCAATAGGCCAACCAGGGTGGACGACATGAACGTATAGCAATTCCCACCCCTTTAGAACACTAATTCAGCATGATCTGGGTTTGAGCCAGGTTCTTGCATTCCACCCTAATTCTTTTAAAAAAGGAACTCCAATTTTTGTTTTCAAAATTAAACAGAATGGTGAAAACTTTTCAGTTTCAAATTTCGACTTTTTGAATCGAAGATCCGCGCTATGTCCAAAAATCTAGGGACTTTCTCCACGTTTCGAAACGTTAAGATGATATTTCTACTTGTCCCAACCATTTCCGCCTCTAATGTCATACAGAGTCTTGTTTTAAAATCTAACTGACTCATAAAAATGCATAACTTTTAGAGAATAAGATCTATGGATTAAAATTTTTAAACGTCGAAATTTAGTCTATAAAATTTGTCGAATTTTTCAATTAGAGGTTCCAGCTTTAAGTTTACATTTTTTTATTTGATGTAATTTTATGATATCCAAATAAAGTATCATCAGTATGGGAGTCAGTTTTGATTTTTTTTAAATATGTAAACTTTTCTGTTAATATTTTCAAAGCAAATTTATTAAATAAGTAATTCCTTTCCAAGTTTAAAAACTGAAAATGCAATGAATGGGCGTTAACATTTTGGAATTTGCAAACGTTTGGGCGCAATATTTAAGCCACTTTGCCCACGTTTTCTCGCGAGGATAAGGAAAGACTTTTTGTTGTGCTGCGACCTATTATTCTTACCCTTCTGCGCGACAGGGAACCGGAGAACCTTCGCCTTCCTCAACACTTAGCAAGATCCTAGAGCGTCTTTGTCTGCCACTCAGCTCTGCGCTGCGCTGCGCCCATCATCCTACTTAACCATGTGCGTACTCTTAAGACGTTTTCTTCGATCCTGTTCACGTCAATTTTTTGAACGGGAAATTGTATCTGGCCGGATGGCAAGAATGGATGTTCTAATGCTGCAATAATTTAGTATAATTTATATTTATAATTAATACATAATAGTATAGTTATATTTATCATGTATATTTCGCAATCCAAGCTATGCATTATAACAAAAATTTCTCTAAAACGCAGTTCTTCTACAGTAATTTTACTGTTTGATAATGTATGTATGCAAAAAAATCAACTTTTTTGGCCAATTATGACCTGCTGGCGTAAATTTTATCAACAAGGTAGTTAGGAATTTTGCAGTTATACAATGACACTAAATCACAACGGTCAATTTACAGTGCTCATGTGGGAGGGTCACTGTGTTACTTTTCGTGAATTATTTGATCTTGAATTCACGAAAATTCGCCTAAAAACCAGATTAAATCTCACGGGACAATACCTATTTTAACAATACTTTGAAGCTTTGTTTCCTTTGTAATCAAATTGCATCGGTGGTCGTACCATGATCCGAGAGATGCGTCACGTTCTTTTTCCCCGCTTGTCACTCAGCCTGCTCAGCACCTGCCCAGCACAGTCTCTGTATGCACCACGTAACTCACTTTGCTCACCTTTAACAACTCTACCATTTCGTGACGTGTCCACATGTTCGACGAAGATTCGAACCCTGTCTTGTTGCGCGGCAAGCTGCGCCCTGAGCCATTGGACCATTTGATCAACTGATGTTTACGGATTTTTAAACCAGGCTATCTGACTAACATATCAATCTATTTCAAATTAGTTTAATTACTAATTAATGCCGCCATTTTTCCATGTCTGTCGGTCGGATAAGCGTAAGAAGCTTAAATCAATGTTCGATGGTTCGAATCTATAGGACTCCTACTCCAGCGTACAAGACGTATCCCTTTAATTATTTTTTCCATAAATTTATAAATTTAAAAGTTTATGAGAAATAAAGCGAATAATTTCTTAAATTCTTTAAATATATACCCTCCATGAATAATGTATAATTTTCAGTTATTATTTTAAGTACCGGCCGAAAAAATACAATTTGACAGTACATATGGGAAAGAACGGGTTGAAATATCTAACCAGGAACTCTAAGTGTGAAACATCCCAAAAAAACTGAACTAATCGTGGGTGGGCCAGTCAAAAACTTTATGCTCAAAATTGCATTATCAAGCACGTATCACTGGTGTGTCGCACCGCGGAGGCGCGATCCATTTGTGGCACATGCTTGACAAAATTAAATTTTTTGAACGGGAAATTGTATCTGGCCGGATCGCAAGAATGGATGTTCTAATGCTGCAATAATTTAGTATAATTTATATTTATAATTAATACATAATAGTATAGTTATATTTATCATGTATATTTCGCAATTCAAGCTATGCATTATAACAAAAATTTCTCTAAAACGCAGTTCTTCTACAGTAATTTTACTGTTTGATAATGTATGTATGCAAAAAAATCAACTTTTTTGGCCAATTATGACCTGCTGGCGTAAATTTTATCAACAAGGTAGTTAGGAATTTTGCAGTTATACAATGACACTAAATCACAACGGTCAATTTACAGTGCTCATGTGGGAGGGTCACTGTGTTACTTTTCGTGAATTATTTGATCTTGAATTCACGAAAATTCGCCTAAAAACCAGATTAAATCTCACGGGACAATACCTATTTTAACAATACTTTGAAGCTTTGTTTCCTTTGTAATCAAATTGCATCGGTGGTCGCACCATGATCCGAGAGATGCAAAAATAATACTACATGCGGCATGGAAAGCTGCCTGAAATATCTCTCCATTTAGAGGTTATCGTCATACAAATATGACTTTAAACAAGTTACTATGTGATCCAAATCAACGTGACTTTACGTTAAATATAATGGACAATGAATTTGATAGATATCTATCATTGGATATCTGCATCAGGAAGGTAAATAGCATTGAAACAATCGAGAACGATTTTCCAGTCAAAAAATATTGAGCAAACATGCTTTATTAAGCTTTGCTAATGATGTATCGCGCCCTCTAAGCGCAGTCCATCTGTGTCTCATGCCTGACAAAAAAAAAATCTGATTGGTTCACCATAAAAATCATTGCCCAAAGACCTTAAACTACATGAGTGTGTGTCAGTTATCGATTTCATATCAGATTGCATTATATTTCAAGATTTTTATTTGTATTTGTCACGATTTTAAAAGATAGAACAAACGTAGATGTTTAAGAGCATCGAAGTCATGAAAAGAAAGTTTTTATGCTTAAACTGAAGAAGTTATACCCAATAAATATGAATATGAATGTACAGAAATATTGACTTTGTGTGAAATAAGTTAAAATACATTGTTTACCACCTACTTGGCATCACATACGATCCATGGATGAAATGTACCTGAAACGTGTTGAATGCTGATCCATGCATTATCAATTGTAATTTTATTCTCGTGATTTTCGGCATTCATTTAATTAGTTGATTGGATCGTTACATGATTACCTTATTTTTACAGAATTGCGAAATCACGTTGCATGGGATTTAGTTTTGTTTTGCTTTGTATGGTCCGTTGATAGATCTTATCGCTGAAGCGCGGTCCGAGTGTGACTCATACTCGGCAAAACGATTTTTTTTTTATCGATTTCGGATAGTCGTTCCTTCGCGCCATTTGTCCCTGTGTTGCCATAGGAGAAGGACGTGTTAAGCGGTGCGATCGCTTTAGAACTTAGAATATTTTATTCCAGAAATTTTGAACTAAAGAATCTACTGAAAGCTATTGTCAAGCTTTCAAAATTGGATTACAAAAACATTTATCTCTTTGTTACCGCCAATCCTAGCCAGAATTTGTCAAAAATAAGTCACTGATGGACCGCGCCTAAGCAGCGAGTGTTGGTTGGATGATCAGATTTTGTTAATTTTGGAAATTCGCAAAATACGCATAAGCGCAGGGTTTCCAAAGTGGGGTCCGCGAAGACTGCACAGGGGTTCCCTGACTTTATGACAAAATGGAGAAAACATGCTTGGCATTATACGGTGCCGTACGTCAAGCGTTACTGAAAAAAATTATGTAAAGAATGTTAGGCCTTGTCAAACTTAAATATTTAAAACGAATTAGCACGTCTTGGCAGTTCCTCTTTCTTAAAAATTATATTCGGCGTCTGTGACCAACAATTAATCGTATACGGTGTATGTTTGTCAGGAATGTTTTCTATATAGTTACAAGGCTAAACTGTTTACCGGTTAACTACCTGTAAGTCTATGTAGTCCGAGCGTTAAAGTAGATAACCCAATAGGTGATCAGGTTATGAAGTTCTGAAGTTTTAATTTTTGTACGAATTGGCCTTAGGCCTAGCTTAATAAGCGGATAAAACGATAGCCTATTGCAAAAGGTTGTGCACAAATAAATTTGTCAAACGTGTACCGGTTGTCAGCTGCAGTGCCACCTTTGCGATTTTTCTAATATCCACACTGACATGGATATTTTTTACAAATATGACGTTATGACACGCGTTAAATAATATCAAAAATAATACCAATAATAATAATAATATTTAAGGTTGACCTAGTCAGGAATTTTTGCAGTATGTTAAACAACGTTTGTTACGTTTGAATCTAGTCTAGGCGCGGGTCAACTGTGGTTAATGCCTGACGAAAAAAAATTATTGCTTGCGGAGGCGTGAATAGTATACAATTAGCTTGACTCTTTGTCATGTCAGTGGTCCTTGTTTGGTTCTTTTTGGGTAGTACTCTCGGCTATAACAAATAAAACTTGCATATAATAATGCACCAGCGCGTGGAAGGACATTCTTATTGTTAACAAAACGTTATTTTTGTCATTTACATGAATAAATTAATCAAAATATTCTTTGCTGGAACTGAATATGGGATCCACAAATCAACATCAGGGCTGGGTTTGTGCAACTGTGGTATCCGCGAGGAGCCATGGGGATAAGCGTGGACCTCATTGCGCACTTGGGGACTCTTTCTCCGGAACTGATTTTTGATTCGTACGCAGAGGACGCCTGGTTGCAGCATTTTCATCTTGCTGCTTCCGGTGTGCTCTGACATGGTGAGTTCCTACAATGACTGCAATAAGGGGTCTTCAATGTCGCATGCTATCCTACCCAGCCGATTCTAGATGAGGCCTGGCATAGCGGCGGTTGACCTTGTAAGCGACTTTGGTATGTGTTCCACCCGGTCATTGACCGCCTGATGCATCAGGCGTGGGGAAGGGGGGGGAGTGCCCTTGTGCAATATAAACCACGCGAGTCCAATCATTCTCGGCGATCTGCTCCTATCCGGAAGGTAATTGAATTTATATATTTTTCATCCGTTTGTTGTTTTCTTGCTCGTGTTTTGCTTGTTTCACTTCTTGGTTTTGCACGATTTTTGTGTTTCAGTTTTCATTAACACTTGCTATGTACTGCTATCAACTTGTCCGTATTTCTTCTAAACTGTGTATGCGTGTCCCCAAAATAAATCGTTAAAATCAGTGGACAATAGAGGACTTGGAACAAACTTCTCGTCGACTATTTTGATGTTCCAAGAACTAAATAGTTGCCTGTAGAAGTTCTTTCCCAAACGTTAATCTTAATGAAACCTGCATTGTTGACTGATGTATCACGCTGTAAAGGCACGGTCCAACTGTGCCACATTTTCGGCCAAATGACCCATAGTATTAGAATTTTGTTTTTCCAAACAACCCAACAAAATGTTCCCTTTTACAAGATAAGGTCACAGATGAGCCATTTGTACTAGTTGAGATCCATTAGCGACTTTTACTCAACAAAATGGACTTATGGCCATGCGCTTGTATAAAGTATGAGGCATGTAATCAACATTGAAACATTCTACTAATCAAACTTTTCTATAATTTATAAGTAAACATGAATCTAACTTACTTTAGGAGCGAAGAAAAAAGCAGATGTAAGAAGCGGATGTAAGAAGCGGATGTAAGAAGCGGATGTAAGAAGCAGATGATTGCAACGAGCACCCGCTCTAGAGGTTGGAATTTTTAGGATTTTTCTTCCGAGCTAGAATATTGTATGCATTAATTAATGGTCTAAATTACTATTAAACTCAAACATTTAGCGGTAGCATACATGAAAAAAAAACTGATTGACGACCAATTATATGTCAAATTGATAATACAAAATCCTGGTATCGCGCAAGAAAATATATTCAAAAGAAAGATTTACATAATACAAGAATCTCAATGTGTAGGAAAGAAGACTGGAGGATTGAAGAGAGAAGACTGGAGGATTGAAGACGGAGCTGTAAGAAGAAAGAAGCAGATGATTGTTAGAAAGACTCTTTCTACAGGTTTGCTTTTTCAGCATCAAATTATTTAGGTTTCTTGGCATTCGTCGGCATTTAGGAACTGAAACAGTAATTTTATACCTTAAGAAAAGTAATCTTGTACGGTAGTTAAAATGATTAAGCTCTCTTATCACATGTTTAAAAGAGTCAAAAATACTGGTACGAATTGATTGTCAACTTTGGGCATATCGCACACATTCTTCTGCAATCCAAAAGCGTTGCTTTCATAAGGTTGAAGCATTTTGCCAAATGTAATTTGCATATAGCAAAATCACATTAGAAAATGGCATATTTAAATAAAGTAAAATTTACTGCTGTATTTTGGCATAAAATTAATAAAAAAAAATTCTAATTTAGATGAAGATATGAAGGAATCTCAACTGCTGGAGGGTAAATATATGATAACCAGTAAATAATAAAAAAAATTAAAATTAAATGTCCTGTGGTTAGAATTACAAAAAAAAAATATATATATATATATATATTTTTTTAATAGCCACTTCCTTGAGTGGGTCACCCTGTCCAAGGCCCTGTAACAGAACTTTTTGTTTTATCTGCGACGAACTAAACAATGTGCAGAAATCTTTTTTATTTGGATCTCAAGATATATCCAATGAATGAAAGCATTTTCCCACCAAGTTAAGCATGAATATCTTTTTCTAACTTATATTTTGGTTCAAACCGACCTTGGTATGCCAAACGTAATTGCAGGATAGTTTTATAGGTGCATCATAGTCGAATTTTTTCTTTAAATTATTACAAAATTTGAAGCTGTAGACCTCTACTTGCTAATATAATAATTAAATAGTATTTTTATTTCATTCCAGTTCTGCGGAACCGACGAGTGCAAAGTATAAGCCAGGCAGTGAAACTAAGAAGACTTGCATGCAGTTTCCGACAATCAAGTGAGATTTTAATATTCTCTAATCCTATATTCATCTAATTTACTTATTGTACTGGATTCAATTGATAGCAGAATTATAACATATGTAAGATACAAATCATGATGTTGCTGCAAAATGAAAATTTAAGATTCGGTTTGACAATCGGGAACATTCAATTAAAACCTAAATTTTTTATGAATGTATTCCAACCGAATATTTGCCTTGTCAAAAACCTTAGACAGATCGCACTTTGCAAGTTCGTTCCATCAGTGATTCATCCACAACAAAATATATTTTGATGAATTTTTTCTGTTCTGTATATTTGCCCTAATATTTTTGCCACTTGTATATCAAAACATATTTTTTTTTTAGCATTGCTAAATGGATAAAAGCAGAGTGCAACAGGGACAATGATGCAAAGAAGACTAACATTTGCTGAAGAATACTCTGGTAAAAAATCAAAACTTGCATTATTCCTGGTTTCACTTCAAATTTGTAAACTTTGCTATAAAGGAAGTCAATTTGTTGACCTTGTAACAGTATCTGGTCTAAAGTCTAAACTTATGGTCTGGTAGATATTCTAATTGTGAAGTGCCTGCAGTTATAATCTGATTATTTCCAATCTTGGTACTTTAAATCTACATGTGTTTGTTTTACACTGGTCTTTTTTCTGAGCCTGATTTACAGTATTTTATTTTTAAATATTGCAGGAATTAACCAATGGAGAATCATCAATAAACGAGCATGGATTTGGATTAAGGTTTGTTTTCTTTTTTTTGGCCAAATGTAGTAATTCTCAACCAATAAATGGTTCGATTCATGAATGACCAAATTTTAGACGACTCGCAAAATCTCTCCTACTTATCCTCAAAATATATCGATTTATATAAATTTTTCTTGCTGTGAATAAATACGTTTACACGCTTCTGTCCCTTATTCTGTATTTCGGTTGTAGCTGACCTTGGTATGCCAAACATAATTCGCCAGATGGTTCCTCAGCCTCATCATGACATAGTTTTTCTTTACCTTATTTAATTTTGCCCATTGCAAAACAATTTGGATTTCTCAGCTTTCCACCTACAAAATTAATCACATTTTCATTCAATTCTTGTTTTACAGAATCGATGAAACCAAAAAAACAAGACACTGTTACGTGGAAGACTTGCATGCAATTTGCGAATATTTAGGTGAGATTTTTTTCTTAAATTAATGCGAGGAAAGTTCTGATCTGTATAGTTGGATATTTCACAATTCTTTTACTTTATGACTTGGAGAAAATCATTTTTCTTTTTGCATGTGAAGATCGTAATCTTCCCTTTTGTGTTGGAAAGAATTTGATACATAAAATAAAAAAAAAAAAAAACGTTCTATTGAAGTGAATGGCCAATCATGCATAAACGATGTCTTATAATACCTTTAAGACTCCTGTGATCTGTCACGGCGTATTGTAATTTTTTTTCATTTAATGCTAAATTTATATCGAATCAAACGGGTTAGATTCCTTAAAAGAAGAAAATTGAAGCATCATATGATGACTGTCTTTTTTCATCTTAGCCTGATTTACAGTATTTTATTTTCAAATATTGCAGCAATTACCAATGGAGAATCAGCAATAAACAAGCATGGATTCTGATAAAGGTTTGTTTGCTTTATTTAACCAAATCTAGTAATTCGTAACCAATAAATGGTCTGTTCGATCCATGAATAACCAAACCTTACATGATGCGCAAAATCTTTCCTACTTATACCTCAAAATGTATCCAATGGATATAAATTTTTTCCCACTGTAATTAAATATGATTATACATGTCTTGTCATATTCTATACTTTGGTTTGAACTGACTTTGGGTGCTAAACGCTAATTGCATGATGGTTCATTTTGACAGAGTGTATTTAATTTTGCCCATTGCAAAACAATTTGACCTTCATAGCCTTCTGCCCATAAAATTAATCACAGTATTTTTATTCCATTCTTGTTTTGTAGAATCGATAAAACTAAAGAAAGACCGAGATACTCTTACGAAGACTTGCATGCAATTGTTAATAATTAGGTGAGGTTTTTTCTAAAATTAATGCGATGGAAGTTCTAATTTGAATAGTTGGATGATATTTTACTTTTGTTCTATTAATCTGGATTTATTTTAAATCAAATTAGAATGTACACATGACACAAATCATTATGTTGCTGCAGCAAGATGAAAACATACTAGATATTAGTAATTTTGACAGCCAAGGCATTCATAATTATTGACAAGATATATTAATTGAATATTTTTCATGAATGTATCTTAACCAAAAATTTTGTTTATTTAAGAATACCCCACAGATGGGCTGTGCGTTGCGCGATGGTGCGTCCATCAGTGACTCATGACCACTGTAGCCAATTTGTTTATTTTATTTCAGCATGGCTAAACAGATGAAGCACAGAATAAAACACGGCCATTGAAGCTAAGAAGACTTACATGCGATAAAGGATTCTTTGGTGATAAATTTGTCTAAATCCTGATTTCATTCTGAATCAGCAAAGTTTTCCATGAAAAAAGCAATTGTGATTGTCCCAATAGTCCAATCAGTGGGTAATGGTATCTGAACTCGCTGAAAAAACCTTTTCTGTTCTGGGTTTGTAGCAGATCAAGTGACTTGCTGTCAAACTGTATTTGATGTTAAACAGACCTTATTTTAGTTCAAACGCTTTTAAACATTTATTTCAGTGATGTAATCTAAATTGAAGTAAATTAAAAATGTTGTCAACTTGATCCCCCATTTATAATTCAATCAACTTTAGTAATAACATTTTACAATTAAAATACTTTTTTTTTCGAATTATTGTTAGAGAGAAGACTTCCTCAGAAATGAAAACTGGAAAGAAGAATGGGATTGGAAGATCGAAAGAAAAGACTAAACGTCTGTGTAATTTAGTAATATATTCCTATTTTACATTGTAATATTTCGTAAACTTCCCAGACTAAGTTAGCGATTGTACGAAAAAAATTTTCATTTGAATTTATAGTATTTTCAAGTATGGGCCACAGATATACAGCGCTTCCTCAACACCATCCATATTTGACCCAAGCCTAACAAAACTGAAATTTTGTTAAAATCTTTATATCTGCAGCTATTAGGAATGCGTTACGGAATTGAAAAAAACGTTCAATTGAAGTACAAATTTTGGCCAAACATGCATAAAAAATGTCTACATGCTAATAATACATTTCGACTATATGATCAGTCACAGCTTTAGTAAATTTCTTCACTAAATACTAAATTTATATTAAATCGAATCGATTTGATTCCCTGAAGTAAGAAAATTGAAGCATCAAATCCTACTCCCAAGATTTGGTTTTTTAGCAAATTAATATTTGGTAGGGTAACAGTTTTGTGCTGATATCCATGATGCTTATGAATTCCGACATGCTATGCTAATAAAGTCTCCTTTGCTATGTGCATAACCAACCAATAATTTATGGAACCTGCAGTAATTTTCGATGCTCGATTTAATTAATTGTCTTATCTTATTTAGTGTGATACATCAGTGGTCAATTTATGACTTCTCTCTCGCTCATCAAACACAAATTTTATTAAGAATTATCATGAATCTGAAACTCAAATATCTAACTGACTGCAGATCTTTATCGACGAAATTATCACTGTACTCGTTTTGGGGCATTGTGTCTGAGTTTATTTTCTTGTTGATAGGTACGGATTCCTATTCTGTGACATTCAGAGGTTCAATTCCCTCACTTCATATATTTGTTCAATTTCTAAGTTTACAATATCTGTTTCGATCTACTGTGTTTGAATAATTATTAATGATTTGATTTGTTTCCAGTATCAGTTAGATTTCTTAGTGTTTTTGGTATCGGTTCGATTCCTTGTTTTTTGGTATCGGTTTGATTCCTTGTTTTTTGGTATCGGTTCGATTCCTTGTTTTTTGGTATCGGTTCGATTCCTTGTTTTTTGGTATCGGTTCGATTCCTTGTTTTTTGGTCTCGGTTCGATTCCTTGTTTTTTGGGTCTCGGTTCGATTCCTTGTTTTTTGGTATCGGGTTCGATCCCTTGTTTTTTGGTATCGGGTTTGATTCCTTGTTTTTTGGTATCGGGTTTGATCCCTTGTTTTTTGGTATCGGGTTTGACCCCCTGTTTTTTGGTATCGGGTTTGATCCCTTGTTTTTTGGTATCGGGTTTGATCCCTTGTTTTTTGGTATCGGGTTTGATCCCTTGTTTTTTGGTATCGGGTTTGATTCCTTGTTTTTTGGTATCGGGTTTGATTTCTTGTTTTTTGGTATCGGTTTGATTTCTTGTTTTTTGGTATCGGTTTGATTCCTTGTTTTTTGGTATCGGGTTTGATTCCTTGTTTTTTGGTATCGGGTTTGATTCCTTGTTTTTCGGTATCCAAACATAAGTGTCATGATAGAAAACTGATCGTTTGGTGCTTTAAAAAAATATATCTGGGTTGTCTGGTGGATGATGCTAGGAGTATGCCAGAATGGGGTTGCTAGGGGGCGTACATTCTGGCTGTTGATGTACGAATGGTCAATTTCTGGGAGGGGGTGTATTTTATGAAGGTGGGCTAGTGCTGATTTGCGGTTCGAGGTTGTTTCTAAAATTTCTAAAAAAAACAGATTTTAGGAAGATAGGAAATTGAACTAACACTGTGCATCGATTTCAAAAAAGAAAAAGAAAAAATAAAATTATATATTCTATGGTATGATTTAATGTTAATGTAGTCTACTCATTGTTTTCCAGATCGGATTCGGATGATGTTATGTGTATCAACAATCATTTCAACAGTTTCATCACATTCGTCTTGACTTTAAGACTGGTCTAACATCGATTTAATAATACATTTTCATGGCAGAGCAGCTACAAAACTTGGTATAGCTCGGTTTACAACGTTAACATGAACATTCATGGGTATGTTATAGTATTTGAACTGTGCAACTTAATCGGTTCTGCATTGAATCTTCAAAGGATATATTAGTATAACTGTCATATACAATCTTAGACTCAACGTTTTGCATAGCACAGTATTTCAAGTTTTTCTATATACTTGTGTGATCATGTTGATGCTCGTGTAGTTTTTTAGAACTATTTGAAAATCAACTCTCATTTCATCATCATGTAATTCGTATTCTGATAAAAACTAAAACTAGATTCATGATGTCTGTAACTAAATGTTAATATGGTGATCTTGTACTGCTTGGAATTATCTTGTACCTAAAATGTTTTTTCTGTTCCAATTAATTGATACACCTTGCTAATTAATGCACTTTGTGATTTATTTAAATGTCTGTAATATTTATTTAAATATCTTAAATAGTTGTTGAAAATGTAGTTAACTCTTTATTGTCACCATGAAATAATCTTTCGAAACACTGCGCAATGATTCGATACATCGAATATAGGAGAGAAAAACAAACTAAAAATATTCTGAAACCTGATTCAATTTAGCACTGTCACCTAGATTTCTGCTGTAGCTTCTATTTTTATAAATATCCCTTCCCTTCTTTTTGAAGTCTTGTGCTGTTTGTCAGGAATGTCCAAAATGAATCAAATATGAAATACGTTGGGAAATAAAGTTACTTGATATGATAAAATGTTTGGTTCGATTATACTTTTCGTAGATTTCAAACGTCCATCCCAATTCCAACTGATCTTGGAATGTGTTCTGTATTTGTTATTTAATCCAACTAAGCATAAGCCTCAGATCGATCGTACCTCAGTGGCACGCTCTATCAGTAACTCATGCTCGACAAATCGTGTTCTTAAAAAATTTCTGATAGAAATTAACCATTTGCCTATTTTTAAAGCTTGTCTAAAACACTTCTCGTTGTTTGTTCAATTTATATCCTTTGCCTCATTGTGTACAGTTCTTTGTGTGCAGCATCATATTTTAGCAAATTTTTGTCAACTTTCTGTGGTATATGCCCTACTAATATTTGTAGTTGTACTAATAATGCCAATTCAAAATATTAAAACAAAACTTGGAATATCGAAGAAAAATTGATTTGTTTGAAAAATTGGTAGTTGTACTAATGCCAATTTAAAATATTGAAACGAAGCTAGGAATATAAAAAAAAATTAGAGTTGTTTGAAAAAATTGTAGTTGTACTGATGTTACAAAATTGAAACTTTGAATCCAGAAAATTAATAACTTGCAAATCTCAAAAGAAATATTCAATATTTTCATTAATTGCTATTATATTGTTTTTAATTTCCTTTTTTCAAAATGTATATGAGGCTTGAATTTAGGCACTTACAAAATCTAAGAAACTGGTATCTCAATTCAGTTAGACTGTATCAGAAAAACGAATTCCTGGTTTGGAAAAAATTGTTTAAATAGCTGAATATTGAATTTATTGCGGTGACTTTTCATTCAAACGTGCAACTTAATCGTAACATTTACAACGTTTACATTAACTTCATGGGTATGTCATAGTGTTTTAACTGTGCAACTTAATCGTAACATTTACAACGTTTACATGAACATTCATGGGTATGTTATAGTATTTGAACTTAATCGGTTCTGCATTGGTTTTTCAAAGGACATATTAGTATAGCTTTCATATATAAACTTAGACTCAACGTTTTGCATAGCACAGTTTGTGTTTCAAGTTTTTCTAATATACTTGTGTGGTCATGCTGATGCTCGTGTAATTCTTATTCTGATTAAAAACTAAAACTATTTGAAAATCAACCGTCATTTCATCATCATCATGTAATTCTTATTCTGATTCGAAACTAAAACTAAATTCATGAAGTATGTAACTAAATGTTAATATGGTGATCTTGTACTTGCTTGGAATTATCCTGTGCTTTAAATGTTATTTCTGTTCCAATTAATTGATACATCTTGGTAATTAATGCATCGTGTGATTTATTTATATGTCTGTAATATGTTTTTAAATATCTGAAATAGTTGTTTAAAATGTAGTTAACTCTTTATTGTCATCATGAAATAATCTTTTGAAACACTGCAATGATTTTGATACATCGAATATACGAAAGGAAAACAAACTAAAAATATTCTGAAACCTCATTCAATTTAGTACTGTCACTTAGATTTCTGTTGTAGCTTCTATTTTTATAAATATCCCTTCCCTTCCTTTTGAAGCCTTGTGCTGTTTGTCAAGAATGTCCAAAATTGAATCAAATATGAAATACGTTGGGAAATAAAGTTACTTGATATGATAAAACGTTTGGCTCGATTATAATATTAGTAGATTTAAAACGTCAATCCCAATTCCAACTGACTTTGGAATGTGTTCTGTTTTTGTTATTTAATCCAACTAAGCATACATAAGCCACAGAACGATCGTACCTCAGTGACACGGTCCATCAGTAACTCATGCTCGACAAATCGAGTTCTTAGGGAATTTCTGATTGAAATTGCCCATTTGCCTATTTCAAGCTTGTGCAAAAGTTCAATTTATATCGTTTGCTTCGTCGTGTTATTTTAGCAAATATTTATCCAATTTTCGTTGGTATATGCCCTACTAAAATTTGTAGTTGTACTAATAATGCCAATTCAAAATATTAAAACAAAACTTTGTACTAATGCCAATTTAAAATATTGAAACGAAGCTTAAAATTAAAAAAAAAATTAGATTCGTTTGAAAAATTTGTAGTTGTACTGATGTTACCAAATTGAAACTTGGAATCCAGAAACTTGATAACTTTTAAATCTCAAATGAAATGACTTTTTTGTTTGTATACTGTGCAAAAATTGAATGAAAGAAAATAATTATATTTTGAATGTTCTGAATATTTGAAATATTATATAATGTTACCATCCCATCCATGTTTTGCTTATTTTTGTTAGTAATTTTGCTGTGATATGTGCGATATTTGTTTGTTTTCAATGTAATTTTTATGTTGTTGAAAATTGAAATTGAATATTACGTGTCAATAAAATATGTCAATGAAGTCAAAATATTGTTTTAATATTGTTTGTAGTTATTACACAGGAAAAAAGCGTGTGGGTGTTTAGAAAGAGAATAGGGGGGGTTGATTAGTGATTAGAAATTAGGAAAATTTAATTCGGATGGGGTTTTAAGACCAAAACGCAAGTTACCAAAAAAATCTGAAATTTTTAGGCTGCAAATTTTCAGTAGCTTTTCCAGTGATTAAAAATTAAGTTAAATTTTCAGTTTTTTGTTGTTTTTAGAATTGAGCCAAGTTTTTTTTAGTGGTTTTCAGATTTTTCACTTTCCAGTTTTGCTGAAAACCGGAAACTAAGAAGAAATTGAGAACGAAATTTAAAAAAATTAAAAACGCTGACTAAAAATTAAAATTTGAAAATCTGAATTTTTTAATTTCAGTTTTCAGGTTGTTTCCCCCGAATTGAAAGTTAAAATTTAAAATTTTTAAGCTGCAAATTTTCAGGTTTCAATTTTCAGTTTAAGTTTCTTTTCAGTTCTCGGTTTATTAGTTTTTGGTTTGTAGTTATTTTTTTCAGCTAAAGTGTGGGGGAGGTCAGATCTTCATCTGATAATCAGAAACTGAAATAATTGAAAACAAACAAAAATCAAATAAAAAACTGAAATAGCCTAACTGGAACTGTTATGTTTTTTTGTTCTTATCAATTTTCGATTTTTTTTTCAAATTTACAGTTTTCGGTTTTTAGTTATTTTCTTCAACTTTCCAGTTTTAAATTTTTTTAATTTCAGTTTCCATCGAACTGAGAATAACAATTTGAAAATCCTGAATCAAAATCATAAACTTTTTTTCAATTCTCAGTTTTTTGAAAACAAAACTAAAAATTAAAGTTTTCATTTTCAGTTTTTTAGTTTCCGGTTTTTAGTTATTTTTTCAACTTTCACTTTTTCGGTTTTTAAGTTATCAATTTCAGTTCCCATCGCACGAGATGAAAATTTGAAATCCTAAATTAAAATCTTAAACCTTTTTTCAATTCTCAGTTTTTTGAAAACAAAACTAAAAATTTGAAATTTTCATTCTCAGTTTTTTAGTTTCCGGTTTTTAGTTATTTTTTCAACTTTCAGTTTTTGGGTTTTTAAGTTATCAATTTCAGTTCCCATCGCACGAGATTTGAAAATCCTAAATTTTTGAGCTGGAAATTTTCAGTTTTTTCAGCTAAGTTTTTTTTGTTCGTTTTCAATTTTCGATTTTTTTTCAATTCTCAGTTTTTCTATGTTTCCGGTTTTTAGTTATTTTTTCAACTTCCCGTTTTTAAATTTTTTTAATTTCAAGTTTCCATCGAACTAAAAATAAAAATTTAAAAATTCTAAATAATTTTTAAGCTGCAAAATTTTCAGTTATTTCCAACGAAGTTGTTTTTAATTTTTCAGCTGACTAAAAATTGAAATTTAGTTTTTTAATCTGGATTTTTTAGATGCAGTTTTTCAGTTTTTTCAGTTTGGTTTTTGGTAGTTTTCTGCAAATTTTTCAACTAAGTTAAACTGGAAATCTAAAAAAATCTGAAAACCTGGAAGTTGAAAAAAATAACAAAAAACTGGAAACTTAAAAACTTAGAATTGAAAAAAAAACGAAAATTGAAAATGAACAACAACAAAAAAACTTCAAATTTGCAGCTAAAAAATTTCAGATTTTTAAATTTTAATTTTCAGCCAGCCTTTTTAGTTTCATTTTCAAAAATCTAAAAACTAAAAATACAGAGGATTGTAAAAACTGAAACTGAAAAAGGAAAAACGAAAAGAAAAAACAAAATCTGGAATAAAACTTTGTTTAAAAAAACTAAAAATTCCAAAAAATCTGAAGACATTAAAAAACTGAAGAAACCTAGCTAGAAAAATTTAAAATTTGCAGCTCAAAGATTTAGGATTTTCAAATTTTTATTTTCAGTTCGATGGGAACTGAAATTTAAAAAATTAAAAACCGAGAAACTGAAAATTTAAAAAAATACCTAAAACCGGAAACTTGAAAAAAAAAATTTAATATTTAGTTTAGCCTTTTTAGTTTTGTTTTCAAAAAATTAAAAACTAAAAAACTGAGAATTAAAAAGTTGAAAACCGAAAAACCGAAAGTTGAAAAAACTAACTAAAAACCGGAAACTAAAAAAATAGGAACCAAAGAAAAAGTTTGATTATTAGTTAGCTTTTTAATTTTTCAGCTTACAAAAAACTAAAAATTTGCAGAAAAAATTTTAAGCTGCAAATTTTCAGCTATACCAGGCAAAAGTATTTTCAGGTCATTTTTTGGAAACGGAAATTTGCAGCTTAAAAACTAGATATTTTCAAATTTTCGTTTTCAGCTTTAGAACCGATATTGAAATTTGAAAACCAAAAAACTGAATGTTGAAAAAATAACTAAAAACCGGAAACTGAAAAACTGAAAATTGAAAAAAACTGAAACTGAATTTAAGAACTAAAAAACTGAAACAGATTTTACCTTTCAATTCAAAAATTTTTAGTTAGCCTTTTTAGTTTTGTTTTCAAAAAACTACAAACTAAATTGAGAATTGAAAAAAAATGAAATTGAAAACGAAAAAAAAATACTAAAAAAACTTTGTTAAAAATAACTAAAAATTTGCGGAAAATTTTTTTAGCTGCAAATATTCAGCTATACCAGGTTTTTTCAGGTCATTTTTTGGAAACTGGAAATTTGGAGCTTAAAAAAAAAAGATTTTCAAATTTCATTTTCAGTTTCAGAACCAAAATTGAAAAATTTAAAAACCAAAAAACTGAATGTTGAAAAAATAACTAAAAACCGAAAACTGAATATCTGAAAATCGAAAACTGAATAACTAAATATCTTCAGCTCAAAAATTTCAGATTTCACTTTTCAATTCGAGAGAAACACCTGAAAACTGAAATTGAAAAATTCAGATTTTCAAATTTTTAGGTTTTTGAAAACAAAACTAAAATTTGAAATCCTGAAATTTTTTCGCTCAAATTCAAAGTTTTTTTTTTGTTCGTTTTCAATTTTTTTTTTTTTTTTAATGAGATTTTCGATGGGAACTGAAATTAAAAATTTAAGAACGGGAGAGTCGAAAAAAATAACTAAAAACCTGGGAAACTAAAAAACTGAAAATTGAAAAAAATTGGATTTTTCAAATTTTAATTTTCAGTTTTTCATATATCTAAGAACTGAAAAACTGAATATTAAAAAAAAACTGAAACTGAAACAAACATCTGAAAACTGATTTTAAAAAATTCAGATTTTTAAATTTTATTTTTCAAGCAGCGTTTTTAATTTTTTTCAAATTTCGTTCTCACTTTTTTTAGTTTTCGGGTTTCAACTAAAAACTAAAAAACTGAGAATTGAAAAAAACTGAAACTGAAAGCGAAAAAAAAAAGAAAAAAAAATTGTTAAAAAAAACTATTTGCAAAAATTTGCAAAAGCAATTTTAAGCTATAAATTTTCAGTTCAACTGAAACGTTTTTTATTTATTTTTTGTTTGTTTTCAATTTTGCAGTTTCCGGTTTCCAGCTGGAGATCTGAAAACACCCCCAAATTTCAAATTTTCGGTTTCAGAACAAAAATTAAAAAATTTACAAACTAAAAAACTGAAAGTTGAATAAAATAACTAAAAACTGGAAACTAAAAAACTGAGAATTGAAAAAAACTGAAACTGAAAACTGAAAAACTAAAAATTTCCAGCTTAAAAATTTCAAATTTTCAAACTTCAATTTTCAGTTAACCTTTACAGTTTTGTTTTCAAAAAACTAAAACTGAAATCGAACAAAAAAAACTGAACTTTGTTAAAAAAACTAAAAATTTGCAGAAAAATTTTCAAGCTGCAAATTTTCAAATATTCCAGGTTTTTTCAGTTTATTTTTTGTTTGTTTTCAATTTTTCAGTTTCCATTTTCAGTTAAACTGGGGATCTGGAAAATCTGAAAACCACAAAAAACGGAAAAAAACTGAAAATTTGCAAGCTTAAAAATTCAGGATTTTTAAATTTTCATTTTCAGTTCGGTGGGAACTGAAATTAAAAAAGTTAAAAACCGAAAACCAAAAGTTTAAAGGAACTAACTATAAACCGAAAACTGAATAATTGAGAACGAAATTTGGAAGAAAACTGAAAACGCTGACTGAAAATTGAATTTTTAAAATTTGGATTTTTTAATTCCATTTTCAGGTGTTTCCCTCGAAATGAGAATAAAATCTGAAATTTTAAAGCTGAAAATGACCTGAAAAAAACTGGTATAGCTGAAAATTTGCAGCTTAAAAATTTTTCTGCAAATTTTTAGTTTTTTTCAGTTTTTTTTCTGTTCGTTTTAGTTTTTGCAGTTGTTTTCAATTCTCAGTTTTTAAATTTGTTAAAAAAAAGGCTTTAACTACTATCAAATATAATTTTTTTTTTCATTTTTCCGGCTGCAAATTTTCTGTTCTTAAAGCAGGTTTTTTTTTCAATTTTTCACTTTTGACTAAATATTGAAATTTATAGTTTTTTAATCTGAATTTTTTAGCTGCAATTCCTCAGTTTTCCCAGCTGTTTTTCAATTTTTCCCACTGCAAAGTTTTTCGGTTCATTTTAAATTTTTCAGCTAAAAAAAACTAAAAATTTGCAGAAAAATTTTCAAGCTGTAAATTTTCAGCTATACCAGTTTTTTTCAGATCATTTTCAGCCTAAAAATTTCAGATTTTATTTTCATTTCGAGGGAAACACCTGAAAATGGAATTAAAAAATCTAAATTTTAAAAATTCAATTTTTAGTCAGCGTTTTCAGTTTTCTTCCAAATTTCGTTCTCAATTATTCAGTTTTCGGTTTATAGTTGTTAGTTCTTTTAAACTTTCGGTTTTTGGTTTTTAACTTTTTTAATTTCAGTTCCCACCGAACTGAAAATGAAAATTTAAAAATCCTGAAGCTTGCAAATTTTCAGTTTTTTTCCGTTTTTCGTGGTTTTCAAATTTTCGAGATCCCCAGTTTAACTGAAAATGGAAACTGAAAAATTGAAAACAAACAAAAAATAAACGGAAAAAACCTGGAATAACTGCAAATTTTTAGTTTTTTTTTTAACAAAGTTCAGTTTTTTTTTGTTCGATTTCAGTTTTAGTTTTTTGAAAACAAAACTGTAAAGGTTAACTGAAAATTGAAATTTGAAAATCTGAAATTTTTAAGCTGGAAATTTTCAGTTTTTCAGTTTTCAGTTTCAGTTTTTTCAATTCTCAGTTTTTTAGTTTCCAGTTTTAGTTATTTTATTCAACTTTCAGTTTTTTAGTTTCTAAATTTTTTAAATTTCGTTCTGAAACTGAAAATGAAAATTTGAAATTTGGGGGTGTTTTCAGTTCTCCAGCTGGAAACCGGAAACTGCAAAATTGAAAACGAACAAAAAATAAATAAAAAAGTTTCAGTTGAACTGAAAATTTATAGCTTAAAATTGCTTTTGCAAATTTTTGCAAATAGTTTTTTTTAACATTTTTTTTTTTTTTGTTCGCTTTCAGTTTAAGTTTTTTTCAATTCTCAGTTTTTTAGTTTTTAGTTTTTTTGAAAACTGAAAATCAAAATTTGAAAATTGTTTATTCCAGTTTTTTTTTTGTTCCTTTTCAATTCTTTAGTTTCCGGTTCTCAGTTTAACTAGCGATCTGAAAAATCTGAAAACCACTAAAAACTGAAAAAACTTTACAGCTTGAAAATTTGGAATTTTCAAAAAATTTAAAAACCGATAAACTGAAAGCTGAAAAAACTAACTAAAAACTGGAATCTAAAAAACTGAGAATTGAAAAATAAATTTAATTATCAGTTAGTCTTTTTGTGGTACTGAAAACTGGAAAATAAAAAATTAAAAACCTGAAACTCGAAAACTAAAAAAGTGAGAACGAAATTTGAAAAAAAAACTAAAAAAAACTGCTGCTTGAAAAATAAAAAGTGAAAATCTGAATTTTTTAATATCAGTTTTCAGATGTTTGTTTCAGTTTCAGTTTTTTTTAATATTCAGTTTTTTAGTTTTTAGTTATTTGAAAACTGAAAATCAAAATTTGAAAAATCCGATTTTTTTCAATTTTCAGTTTTTTAGTTTCCTAGGTTTTTAGTTATTTTTTTTCAACTTTCCCGTTCCTAAATTTTTAATTTCAGTTTCCATCGAAAATCTCATTAAAAAAAAAAACGAAAATTGAAAACGAACAAAAAAAAAATTTCGAATTTGCAGCGAAAAAATTTCAGGATTTCAAATTTTAGTTTTGTTTTTAAAAACCTAAAAATTTGAAAATCTGAATTTTTCAATTTCAGTTTTTAGGTGTTTTTTGAGCTGAAGATATTCAGTTATTCAGTTTTCGATTTTCAGATATCAGTTTTCGGTTTTTAGTTATTTTTTCAAGATTCAGTTTTTTGGTTTTTAAATTTTTCAATTTTGGTTCTGAAACTAAAAATGAAATTTGAAAATCTTCATTTTTTAAGCTCCAAATTTCCAGTTTCCAAAAAATGACCTGAAAAAACCTGGTATAGCTGAAAATTTGCAGCTTAAAAATTTTTCTGCAAATTTTTAGTTATTTTTAACAAAGTTTTTTTAGTTTTTTTTTCGTTTTCAATTTCATTTTTTTTTAAGTTTTACAGTTTCCGGTTTTTAGTTATTTTTTCAAAATTCAGTTTTTTGGTTTTTAAATTTCAATATCAGTTTTAAAGCTGGAAACGAAAATTTGAAAATATCTAGTTTTTATGCTGCAAATTTCCGTTTCCAAAAAATGACCTGAGAAAACTTTTGCCTGGTATAGCTGAAAATTTGCAGCTTAAAATTTTTTGTGCAAATTTTTAGATTTTGTAAGCTCAAAAATTAAAAAAAAAAAATAACTTAGTTGAAAAATTTGCAGAAAACTAAGTTTTTTCAGTTCTTTTTTCTTTTTCAGTTTTATTTTTTTTTATTTTCTCAGTTTAGTTTTCAGTTTTTTGAGAACAAAACTAAAAAAGCTAACTAATAATCAAACTTTTTCTTTGATTCCTATTTTTTTAGTTTCCGGTTTTTAGTTATTTTTTTCAACTTTCGGTTTTTTCGGTTTTCTACTTTTTAATTCTCAGTTTTTTAGTTTTTAATAAAAGTTTATAATAATTTAATAATAATATTTAAATAATAATTCTTTATTCAAGTTTCCGGTTTTAGATATTTTTATTTTCAATTTTCAGTTTTTCGGTTTTTAAATTTTTTAAATTTCAGTTCCCATCGAACTGAAAATAAAAATTTGAAAATTCTAAATATTTGGGCTGCAAATTTTAAATTTTTTCTGCTAGGTTTCTTCAGCTTTTTAATGTCTTCAGATTTTTTGGAATTTTTAGTTTTTTTAAACAAAGTTTTATTCCAGGTTTTTTTTTTTCTTTTCGTTTTTCCTTTTTTCAGTTTCAGTTTTTTCAATCCTCTGTTTTTTTAGTTTTTAGATTTTTGAAAATGAAACTAAAAAGGCTGGCTAAAAATTAAAAATTAAAAATCTGAAATCTTTTAGCTGCAAATTTGAAGTTTTTTTTGTTGTTCATTTTCAATTTTCGTTTTTTTTTTCAATTCTAAGTTTTTAACTTTCCAGTTTTTTGGTATTTTTTTCAACTTCCAGGTTTTCAGATTTCCAGTTTAACTTAGTTGAAAAATTTGCAGAAAACTACCAAAAACCAAACTGAAAAAACTGAAAAACTGCATCTAAAAAATCCAGATTAAAAAACTAAATTTCAATTTTTAGTCAGCTGAAAAATTAAAAACAACTTCGTTGGAAAACACTGAAAATTTTGTAGCTTAAAAATTATTTAGGATTTTTAAATTTTCATTTTCAGTTCGATGGAAACTTGAAATTAAAAAATTTAAAAACTGGAAGTTGAAAAAATAACTAAAAACCGGAAACATAGAAAAACTGAGAATTGAAAAAAAATCGAAAATTGAAAACAAACAAAAAAAACTTAGCTGAAAAAACTGAAAATTTCCAGCTCAAAAATTTCGGATTTTCAAATTTTTATTTTCAGTTCGATGGGAACTGAAATTGATAACTTAAAAACCCAAAAACTGAAAGTTGAAAAAATAACTAAAAACCGGAAACTAAAAAACTGAGAATGAAAATTTTAATTTTTAGTTTTGTTTTCAAAAAACTGAGAATTGAAAAAAAATTTAAGATTTTAATTTAGGATTTTCAAATTTTCATCTCGTGCGATGGGAACTGAAATTGATAACTTAAAAACCCAAAAACTGAAAGTTGAAAAAATAACTAAAAGCCGGAAACTAAAAAACTGAAAATGAAAATTTTAATTTTTAGTTTTGTTTTCAAAAAACTGAGAATTGAAAAAAAGTTTAAGATTTTAATTTAGGATTTTCAAATTTTCATCTTGTGCGATGGGAACTGGAATTGATAACTTAAAAGATTTTCAAATTTTTATTCTCAGTTCGATGGAAACTGAAATTAAAAAATTTAACCCCCCCCCCCCCCACACTTAGCTGGAAAAAAATAACTAAAAACCAAAAACTAATAAACCGAGAACTGAAAAGAAACTTAAACTGAAAATTGACACCTGAAAATTTGCAGCTAAAAAATTCAAATTTTAATTTTCAATTCGAGGGAAACAACCTGAAAACTGAAATTAAAAAATTAAGATTTTCAAATTTTAATTTTTAGTCAGCGTTTTTAGTTTTTTTTTAAATTTCGTTCTCAATTTTTTAGTTTCCGGTTTTCAGTAAAACTGGAAAGTGAAAAATCTGAAAACCACTAAAAAAAACTTGGCTCAATTCTAATAACAACAAAAAACTGAAAATTTAACTTAAGTTTTAATAACTGGAAAAGCTACTGAAAATTTGCAGCCTAAAAATTTCAGATTTTTTGGTAACTTGCGTTTTGGTCTTAAAACCCCATCCGTCCATCATCTACGAATTTAATTTTTCTAATTTCTAATCACTAATCAACCCCCCCATTCTCTTTCTAAGCACCCAGGCTTTTTTCCTGTGTAATATTATATATTAAATTAAATTAAAACAATATTTTGACTTCATTGACATATTTTATTGACACGTAATATTCAATTTTAATTTTCAACAACATAAAAATTACATTGAAAACAAACAAATATCGCACATATCACAGCAAAATTACTAACAAAAATTTCATTATTCTCATTAAATTAAATTTTTGCATATTATACAAACAAAAAAGTCACCGCAAAAAATTCAATATTCAGCTATTTAACCAATTTTTTTCCCAAATGTGGAATTCGCTTTTCTGTTACAATCTAGCTGAATTGAAATATCAGTTTCTTAAATTTTGTAAAAAATTCATGCAAATTTTGCCAAAATTCATGCATCATAAACGAAATTAAAAAACAATATAATAGCAATTAATGAAAATATTGAATATTTCATTTGCGATTTGGAAGTTATCAAGTTTCTGGATTCCAAGTTTCAATTTTGTAACATCAGTACAACTACAAATGTTTCAAACGAATCTTAATTTTTTTTTAATTTCAAGCTTCGTTTCAATATTTTAAATTGGCATTAGTACAAACTTTTGTTTTAATATTTTGAATTGGCATTTTAGTAGGGCATATACCAACGAAAATTGGATAAATATTTGCTAAAATAACACGACGAAGCAAACGATATAAATTGAACGAACTTTTACACAAGCTTGAAATAGGCAAATGGGCAATTTCAGTCAGAAATTCCTAAAGAACACGATTTGTCGAGCATGAGTTACTGATGGACCGTGCCACTGAGGTGGCTTATGTATGCTTGGTTTGAATTAAATAACAAATACAGAAAACAAACCAGACGTTTTATTATATCAAGTAACTTCATGTGTATCAATTAATTGGAACAGAAATAACATTTTAGCACAGGATAATTCCGAGCAAGTACAAGATCACCACCATATTAACATTTAGTTACATACTTCATGAATTTAGTTTTAGTTTCGAATCAGAATAAGAATTACATGATGATGATGAAATGAGGGTTGATTTTCAAATAGTTTTAGTTTTTAATCAGAATAAGAATTACACGAGCAGCAGCATGATCACACAAGTATATTAGAAAAACTTGAAACACAAACTGTGCTATGCAAAACGTTGAGTCTAAGTACGTATATGACAGCTATACTAATATGTCCTTGGAAGAACCAATGCAGAAGTTTCAATTTTGTAACATCAGTACAACTACAAATTTTTCAAACAAATCTAAATTTTTTTACATTCCAAGCTTCGTTCCAATATTTTAAATTGGCATTATTAGCACAACTACCAATTTTTCAAACAAATCAATTTTTTTTGATATTCCAAGTTTTGTTTTAATATTTTGAATTGGCATTATTAGTACGACTACAAATTTTTCAAACAAATCAATTTTTTTTTTGATATTCCAAGTTTTGTTTTAATATTTTAAATTGGCATTATCAGTACACAACTACCAATTTTTCAAACAAATCAATTTTTTTTTGATATTTCAAGTTTTGTTTTGATATTTTAAATTGGCATTATTAGTACAACTACAAATTTTTCAAACCAATAAATTTTTTTTTTGATATTCCAAGTTTTATTTTAATATTTTAAATTGGCATTATTAGTAACACTACAAATTTTAGTAGGGCATATACCACAGAGAGTTGACAAAAATTTGCTAAAATATGATGCTGCACACATGAATCAAGGAACTGTACACAATGAGGCAAAGGATATAAATTGAACAAACAACGAGAAGTGTTTTAGACAAGCTTTAAAAATAGGCAAATGGTTAAAACATTTTAAGTACAGGATAATTCCAAGCAGTACACCTTTTTAACATTTAGTTACAGACATCATGAATCTAGTTTTAGTTTTTATCAGAATAAGAATTACACAAGCATCAGCATGATCACACAAGTATATTTGAAAAACTTGAAATGCAAACTGTGCTATGCAAAACGTTGAATCTAAGTACTCCTTTGAAGAACCAATGCAGAACCGATTAAGTTGCACAGTTCAAATACTATAACATACCCATGAATGTTCATGTTAACGTTGTAAACTGAGCTATACCAAGTTATGTAGCTGCTCTGCCATGAAAATGTATTATTAAATCTATGTTAGACCAGTCTTGAAGTCAAGACGAATGTGATGAAACTGTTGAAAAAATTGTTCATCAGATACACATAACATCATCCGAATCCAATCTGGAAAACAATGAATAGACCACATTAACATTAAATCATACCATAGAATATATAATTGCATTTTTTTTTTAAATCGATGCACAATGTTAGTTCAATTTCCTACTTTCCTAAAATCATTGTTATAAAAATTTTAGAAACAACCTCAAAACCCCCGCCAAAAAAATAATATATTACATTGGTGGTGGGACTACACACCATACAAAGTACAACAGAAATGAGCAAGAATTTCCAAACCGAAATAGTTTTTACTTTTGTAATGTCCAAATTTAGTTTTGTGGTTTTTACATTTGTAATGTCAAAATTGAGTTTTCATTCCGTACTTAAAAAAGTTTGAGCTCCTGGCAGGCAGGCTTACTATTTATAGGTCTGATCCGTACAAAAAAAGGGGGGGCCAGACAAAAAAGCCTCCGGTGCTCAAAATGCTCAAACATTAGTGATGGATTTGCACTGCACGTGAAGGCTGGTTGAAAATAATTCCTTAACACCGTAGCAATATTTTAAAAAACAACAGAAGCAGGGATTTCAAACACAAAGATCATTGTCCTTGTAATGCGATTTCAAAATACAATTCGTAGGCGAGCCATTGGTTTGAATAGAAAGGCCACCGGTAGGCAGGCCACATAAGCTCCCTTGGTAGGTGTAGATGCCCACCTCACGACAGGCAAACCGCCAGGCCATCGATCTGAATGTTAAGAAAAAAAGCCCTCGGCAGGCAAACCACCACCCCATCGCTCCGCATGTGAAAAAGCCACAGCAGACAGCTCCACCGGTCCCCAAAGTCAAAGAGCCCCCCGGCAGCCAGCTACCAACTATACCTAGATAAACCGAAGCAAACGCACCACCAGTATATTCACAAATCAGCACTAGCCAGACTTCATAAAATACACCCCCTCCCAGTACCTGACCATTCGTACATCAACAGCTAGAATGTACGCCCCCTAGCAACCCCAGGCCAGCATGTATACCCCACCCCCCAACCCCCAGCAGCAGGACCCAGCCAGCAATACCTCCTCCCCCCAGCAACACACAAATCTGGCATAACCCCTAGCAGCAACCAGCAAGCATGCATATCCCCCCTAGCAACACAAATCTGGCATACCGCATAGATATAATTTTTTAACCCCCTACCACCACCCACCATACAACCCAGATATAATTTTTTAAAGCACCAAACGATCAGTTTTCTATCATGATACATGTTTGGATACCAAAAAACAAGGAATCAAACCCGATACCAAAAAAACAAGGAATCAAACCCGATACCAAAAAACAAGGAATCAAACCCGATACCAAAAAACAAGGAATCAAACCCGATACCAAAAAACAAGGAATCAAACCCGATACCAAAAAACAAGGAATAAAACCCGATACCAAAAAACAAGGAATCCAACCGATACCAAAAAACAAGGAATCGAACCGATACCAAAAAACAAGGAATCGAACCGATACCATAAAAAAAACAAGGAATCGAACCGATACCAAAAAACTAGAAATCGAACCGATACCAAAAAACTAGGAATCGAACCGATACCAAAAAATCAGGAATTGAACCGATACCAAAAAACAAGGAATCGAACCGATACCAAAAAACAAGGAATCGAACCGATACCAAAAAACAAGGAATCGAACCGATACCAAAAAACAAGGAATCGAACCGATACCAAAAAACAAGGAATCGAACTGATACCAAAAAACTAGGAATCGAACCGATACCAAAAAACAAGGAATCGAACCGATACCAAAAAATCAGGAATTGAACCGATACCAAAAAACAAGGAATCGAACCCGATACCAAAAAACAAGGAATCAAACCGATACCAAAAAACAAGGAATCGAACCGATACCAAAAAACAAGGAATCGAACCGATACCAAAAAACAAGGAATCGAACCGATACCAAAAAACAAGGAATCGAACCGATACCAAAAAACTAGGAATCGAACCGGTACCAAAAAACTAGGAATCGAACAGATACCAAAAAACTAGGAATCGAACCGATACCAAAAACAAGGAATCAAACCGATACCAAAAACACTAAGGAATCTAACTGATACTGAAAACAAATCAAATCATTAATAATTATCCAAACACAGTATATCGAAACAGATATTGTAAACTTAGAAATTGAACTAATATATGAAATGGGGGAATTGAACCTCTAATGTCACAGAATAGGAATCCGTCACTATCAACAAGAAAATAAATTCGGACACAATGCCCCAAAACGAGTAAAGTGATAGTTTCGTCGGTAAAGATCTGCAGTCAGTTAGATATAGGAGTTTCAGATTCATGATAATTCTTAACAAAATTTGTGTTTGATGAGCGAGAGAGGAGTCATAAATTGACCACTGATGTATCACACTAAATAAGATAAGGCAATTAATTTAATCAGGCATCGAAAATTACTGCTGGCTTCATCAATTATTGGTTGGTTATGCACATAGCAAAGGAGACTTTATCAGCATAGCATGTCGGAATTCATAAGCATCATGGATATCAGCACAAAACTGTTACCCTACCAAATATTAATTTGCTAAAAAACCAAATTTTGGGAGTAGGATTTGATGCTTCAATTTTCTTACTTTAGGGAATCAAATCGATTCGATTTAATATAAATTTAGTATTTAGTGAAGAAATTTACTAAAGCTGTGACTGATCATATAGTCGAAATGTATTATTAGCATGTAGACATTTTTTTATGCATGCTTGGCCAAAATTTGTACTTCCATTGAACGTTTTTTTCAATTCCGTAACTCATTTCTAATAGCTGCAGATATAAAGATTTTAACAAAATTTCAGTTTTGTTAGGCTAGGGTCAAATATGGATGGTGTTGAGGAAGCGCTGTATATCTGTGGCCCATGCTTGAAAATACTATAAATTCAAATAAAAAATTTTTTTGTATAATCGCTAACTTAGTCTGGGAAGTTTACGAAATATTACAATGTAAAATAGGAATATATTACTAAATTACACAGACGTTTAATCTTTTCTTTCGATCTTCCAATCCCATTCTTCTTTCCAGTTTTCATTGCTGAGGAAATCTTCTCTCTAACAATAAATCGAAAAAAAAAAGTATTTTAATTGTAAAATGTTTTTACTAAAGTTGATTGAATTATAAATGGGGGATCAAGTTGACAACATTTTTAATTTACTTCAATTTAGATTACATCACTGAAATAAATGTTTAAAAGCGTTTGAACGAAATTAAGGTCTGTTTTAGAATCAACATCAAATACAGTTTGACAGCAAGTCACTTGATCTGCTACAAACGCAGAACAGAAACGGTTTTTTCAACGAGTTCAGATACCATTACCCACCGATTGGACTATTGGGACAATCACAATTGCTTTTTTCATGGAAAACTTTGCTGATTCAGAATGAAATCAGAATTTAGACAAATTTATTACCAAAGAATCCTTTATCGCATGTAAGTCTTCTTAGCTTCAATGTCTGTTATATTCTGCTTCATCTGTTTAGCCATGCTGAAATAAAATAAACAAATTGGCTACAGTGGTAATTTGTTAGGAAAATATACAAAAAAAAAATGTTTTAATAAGCATGAGTCTCTGATGAACACACCATCGCGCAATGCACAGCCCATCTGTGGGGTATTCTTAAATAAACAAAATTTTTGGTTGAGATACATTCATGAAAAATATTCAATTATAATATCTTCAATAATTATGAATGCCTTGACTGTCAAAATTACTAATATCTAGCATGTTTTCATCTTGCTGCAGCAACATAATGATTTGTGTCATGTGTACATTCTAATTTGATTTAAAATAAATCCAGATCAATAGAACAGAAGTAAAATATCATCCAACTAATCAAATTAGAACTTCCATCGCATTAATTTTAGAAAAAATCTCACCTAATTATTAGCAATTGCATGCAAGTCTTCTTTGTAAGAGTATCTCGGTCGTTCTTTAGTTTTATCGATTCTACAAAACAAGAATGGAATAAAAATACTGTGATTAATTTATGGGCAGAAGGCTATGAAGGCCAAATTGTTTCGCAATGGGCAAAATTAAATACACTCGCTCTTATTAATTAAATAATATAAAACAGGAAATAAAATTAACTCCATTAACAGTCAAAATGAACCATCATGCAATTAGCGTTTAGAATGCCAAAGTCAGTTCAGACCAAAATATAGAATAAAACAAGACATGTCTAATCATATTTAACTACAGTGAGAAAAAATTTATATCTATTGGATATATTTTGAGATATAAGTAGGAAAGATTTTGCGCATCATGTAAGGTTTGGTTATTCATGGATCGAACACACCATTTATTGGTTAAGAATTACTAGATTTGGTTAAATAAAGCAAACAAACCTTTATCTGAATCCATGCTTGTTTATCGATGATTCTCCATTGGTAATTGCTGCAATATTTGAAAATAAAATACTGTAAATCAGGCTAAGATGAAAAAAGACAGACATCATATGATGCTTCAATTTTCTTTCTTTAGGGAATCTAACCCGTTTGATTCGATATAAATTTAGCATTAAATGAAAAAAAATTACAATACGCCGCGACAGATCACAGGAGTCTTAAAAGTATTATAAGATATCGTTTATGCATGATTGGCCATTCACTTCAATTGAACGTTTTTTTTTTATTTTATGTATCAAATTCTTTCCAACACAAAAGGGAAGATTACGATCTTCACATGCAAAAAGAAAAATGATTTTCTCCGAGTCATAAAGTAAAAGAATTATGAAATATCCGACTATACAGATCAGAACTTTCCTCGCATTAATTTAAGAAAAAAATCTCACCTAAATATTCGCAAATTGCATGCAAGTCTTCCACGTAACAGTGTCTTGTTTTTTAGTTTCATCGATTCTGTAAAACAAGAATTGAATGGAAATGTGATTAATTTTGTAGGCGGAAGGCTGAGAAATCCAAATTGTTTTGCAATGGGCAAAATTAAATTAGGTAAAGAAAAACTATGTCATGATGCGGCTGAGGAACCAAATGGCGAATTATGTTTGACATACCAATGTCAGCTACAACCGAAATACAGAATAAGGGACAGAAGCGTGTAAACATATTTATTCACAGCGAAACAAATTTATATAAATCGATATATTTTGAGGATAAGTAGGAGAGATTTTGCGAGTCATCTAAAGTTTGGTCATTCATGGATCGAACCATTTATTGGTTGAGAATTACTACATTTGGCCAAAAAAAGAAAACAAACCTTTATCCAAATCCATGCTCGTTTATTGATGATTATCCATTGGTTAATTCCTGCAATATTTAAAAATAAAATACTGTAAATCAGGCTAAGAAAAAAGACCAGTGTAAAACAAACACATGTAGATTTAAAGTACCAAGATTGGAAATAATCAGATTATAACAGCAGGCACTTCACAATTAGAATATTTTATTAAATCTACCAGACCATAAGTTTTTAGACTTTAGACAAGATACTGTTACAAGGTCAACAAATTGACTTCAATTATAGCAAAGTTTACAAATTTGAAGTGAAACCAGGAATAATGCAAGTTTTGATTGATTACCAGAGTATTCTTCAGCAAATATTAGTCTTCTTTGCATCATTGGCCCTGTTGCACTCTGCTTTTATCTATTTAGCAATGCTAAAGAAAAAATATGTTTTGATAAACAAGTGGCAAAAATATTAAGGCAAATATACAGAACAGAAAAAATTCATCAAAATATATTTTGTTGTGGATGAATCACTGATGGAACGAACTTGCAAAGTGCAATCTGGTTTTTGACAAGGCAAATATTTGGTTGGAATACATTCATAAAAAATTTAGCTCTTAATTGAATGTTCCCGATTGTTAAACCGAATCTTAAATTTTCATTTTGCAGCATTGCAGCAATTCTGCTATCAATTGAATCCACTACAATAAGTAATATAAGTAGATGAATATAGGATTAGAGAATATTAAAATCTCACTTGATTGTCGGAAACTGCATGCAAGTCTTCTTAGTATCAGTGCCTGGTTTATACTTTGCACTCGTCGGTTCCGCAGAACTGGAATGAAATAAAAATACTATTTAATTATTATTATATTAGCAAGCAGAGGTCTGCAGATTCAAGTTTTGTGATAATTTAAAGAAAAATTCGGCTATGATGCACCTATAAAACTATCCTGCAATTAAGTTTGGCATACCAAGGTGGGTTTGAACCAAAATATAAGTTAGAATAAGATATTCATGCTTAACTTGGTGAGAAAATGCTTTCATTCATTGGATATATCTTGAGATCCAAGTAAAAAAGATTTCTGCACATAGTGACCCACTAGCGGAAGTGGCTATTAAAAAAAATGTATATTTTTTTAATTCTACCCACAGGACATTTAATTTTAATTTTTTTTTTTCTATTATCTACTGGTTATCATATATTTACCCTCCAGCAGTTAAGATTCCTTCAGATCTTCGTCTAAATTAGAAAAATTCTTTTATTAATTCTATGCCAAAATTCAGCAGTAAATTTTACTTTATTTAAATATGCCATTTTCTAACGTGATTTTGCTATATGCAAATTACATTTGGCAAAATTCTTCAACATTATGAAAGCAACGCTTTTGGATTGCAGTAGAATGTGTGCGATATGTTCGAAGTTTACAGTCAATTCGTACCAGTATTTTTGACTCTTTTAAACATGTGATAAGAGAGCTTAATCATTTTAACTACCATACAAGATTACTTTTCTTAAGGTATAAAATTTCTGTTTCAGTTCCTAAATGCCGCAGAAAACCAAGAAACCTAAATAATTGGATGCTGAAAAAGCAAACCTGTAGAAAGAGTCTTTCTAACAATCATCTGCTTTTTTCTTCTTACAGCTGCGTCTTCAATCCTCCAGTCTTCTTTCCTACACATTGAGATTCTTGTATTATGTAAATCTTTTTTTTTGAATGTATTTTCTTGCGGGATACCAAGATTTTGTATTATCAATTTGCCATATAATTGGTCGTCAATCAGTTTTTTTCATGTATGGTAAAGGTTTGAGTTTAATAGTAATTTAGACCATTAATTAATATATACAGTATTCTAGCTCGGAAGAAAAATCCTAAAAATTCCAACCTCTAGAGCGGGTGCTCGTTGCAATCATCTGCTTCTTACATCCGCTTCTTACATCCGCTTCTTACATCCGCTTCTTACATCCGCTTCTTACATCCGCTTCTTACATCCGCTTCTTACATCTTCTTCTTACATCTTCTTCTTACATCTTCTTCTTACATCTGCTTCTTACATCTGCTTCTTTCTTCGCTCCTAAAGTAAGTTAGATTCATGTTTACTTATATATTATAAAAAAGTTTGATTAGTAGAATGTTTCAATGTTGATTACATGCCTCATACTTTATACAAGCGCATGGCCATAAGTCCATTTTGTTGAGTACAAGTCGCTAATGGATCTCAACTAGTACAAGTGGGTCATCTGTGGCCTTATCTGGTAAAAGGGAACATTTTGTTGGGTTGTTTGGAAAAACTAAATTCTAATACTATGGGTTATTTGGCCAAAAATGTGGCACAGTTGGACCGTGCCTTTACAGCGTGATACATCAGTCAACAATGCAGGTTTCATTAAGATTAACGTTTGGGAAAGAACTTCTACAGGCAACTATTTAGTTCTTGGAACATCAAAATAGTCGACGAGAAGTTTGTTCCAAGTCCTCTATTGTCCACTGATTTTAACGATTTATTTTGGGGACACGCATACACAGTTTAGAAGAAATACGGACAAGTTGATAGCAGTACATAGCAAGTGTTAATGAAAAATGAAACACAAAAATCGTGCAAAACCAAGAAGTGAAACAAGCAAAACACGAGCAAGAAAACAACAAACGGATGAAAAATATATAAATTTAATTACCTTCCGGATAGGAGCAGATCGCCGCCGAGAATGATTGGACGCGCGTGGTTCATATTGCACAAGGGCACTCCCCCCCTTCCCCACGCCTGATGCATCAGGCGGTCAATGACCGGGTGGAACACATACCAAAGTCGCTTACAAGGTCAACCGCCGCTATGCCAGGCCTCATCTAGAATCGGCTGGGTAGGATAGCATGCGACATTGAAGACCCCTTATTGCAGTCATGGTAGGAACTCACCATGTCAAAGCACACCGGAAGCAGCAAGATGAAAATGCTTCAACCAGGCGTGCGAATCAAAAACCAGTTCCGGAGAAAGAGTCCCCAAGTGCGCAATGAGGTCCACGCTTATCCCCATGGCTCCTCGCGGATACCACAGTTGCACAAACCCAGCCCTGATGTTGATTTGTGAATCCCATATTCAGTTCCAGCAAAGATTATGTTATGATTAATTTATTCATGTAAATAACAAAAAAAAGATTTTGTTAACAATAAGAATGTCCTTCCACGCGCTTGTGCATTATTGTATGCAAGTTTTATTTGTTATAGCCGAGAGTACTACCCAAAAAGAACCAAACAAGAACCACTGACTTGACAAAGAGTCAAGCTATTTGTATACTATTCACTCCTCCGCAAGCAATAACTTTTTTTCGTCAAGCATTAACCACAGTTGACCCGCGCCCACACTAGATTCAAACGTGACAAACGATGTTTAACATACGGCAAAAATTCCTGACTAGGTCAACCTTAAATATTATTATTATTTTTGATAATATTTAACGCGAGTCATAACGTCATATTTGTAAAAAATATCCATGTCAGTGTGAATATTAGAAAAATCGCAAAGGTGGCACTGCAGCTGACAGCCGGTACACGTTTGTCAAATTTATTTGTGCACAACCTTTTGCAACAAGTTATCGTTTCAGCCGCTTGTTAAGCTAGGCCTAAGGCCAATTCGTACATAAATTAAAACTTCAGAACTTCACAACCTGATCACCTATTGGGTTATCTATTTTAATGCTCGGACTACATAGACTTACAGGTAGCTAACCGGTAAACAGTTTAGCCTTGTAACTATATAGCAAACATTCCTGACAAACATACACCGTATACGATTAATTGTTGGTCACAGACGCCGAATATAATTTTTAAGATAGAGGAACTGCCAAGACGTGCTAAATCGTTTTAAATATTTATGTTTGACAAGGCCTAACATTCTTTAAATAATTTATTTTATTAACGAAGTAATCACAGCGGCATTCATCTGCGACACTTGACGTACGGCACCGTATAATGCCAAGCATGTTTTCTCCATTTTGTCATATAGTCAGGGACCCCCTGTGCAGTCTTCGCGGACCCCACTTTGGAAACCCTGCGCTTATGCGTATTTTGCGAATTTCCAAAATTAACAAAATCTGATCATCCAACCAACACCCGCCGCTTAGGCGCGGTCCATCAGCGACTTATTTTTGACAAATTCTGGCTAGGATTGGCGGTAACAAAGAGATAAATGTTTTTGTTATCCATTTTTGAAAGCTTGACAATAGCATTCAGTAGAAGCACTTCGTTCATAGATTTTTTAGTTCAAAATTTCTGGAATAAAATATTCTAAGTTCTAAAGCGAGCGCACCGCTTAACACGTCCTTCTCCTATGGCAACACAGGGACAAATGGCGCGAAGGAACGACTATCCGAAATCAATAAAAAAAAATCGTTTTGACGAGTATGAATCACACTCGGACCGCGCTTCAGCGATAAGATCTATCAACGGACCATACAAAGCAAAACAAAACTAAATCCCATGCAACGTGATTTCGCAATTCTGTAAAAATAAGGTAATCATGTAACGATCCAATCAACTAATTAAATGAATGCCGAAAATCACGAGAATAAAATTACAATTGATAATGCATGGATCAGCATTCAACACGTTTCAGGTACATTTCATCCATGGATCGTATATGATGCCAAGTAGGTGGTAAACAATGTATTTTAACTTATTTCACACAAAGTCAATATTTCTGTACATTCATATTCATATTTATTGGGTATAACTTCTTCAGTTTAAGCATAAAAACTTTCTTTTCATGACTTCGATGCTCTTAAACATCTACGTTTGTTCTATCTTTGAAAATCGTGACAAATACAAATAAAAATCTTGAAATATAATGCAATCTGATATGAAATCGATAACCTACACACAGTCATGTAGTTTAAGGTCTTTGGGCAATGATTTTTATGGTAAACCAATCAGATTTCTTTTGTCAGGCATGAGACACAGATGGTCTGCGCTTAGAGGGCGCGATACATGATTAACAAAGCTTAATAAAGCATGTTTGCTCAATACTTTTTGACTGGAAAATCGTTCTCGATTGTTTCAATGCCATTTACCCTCCTGATGCAGATATCCAATGATAGATATCTATCCAATTCATTGTCCATTATATTTAACGTAAAGTCACGTTAATTTGGATCACATAGTAACTTGTTTAACGTCATATTTGTATGACGATAACCTCTAAATGAAGAGATATTTCAGGTAGCTTTCCATGCCGCATGTAGTTTTATTTTTGCATCTTTCGGATCATGGTACGACCACCGATGCAATTTGATTACAAAGGAAACAAAGCTTCAAAGTATTGTTAAAATGGTTATTGTCCCGTGAGATTTAATCTGGTTTTTAGGCGAATTTTCGTGAATTCCAGATCAAATAATTCACGAAAAGTAACAAAGTGACCCTCCCACAAGAGCACTGTAAATTGATTGTTGGGATTTAGTGTATTTGTATAACTGCAAAATTCCTAACTACCTTGTTGATAAAATGTACGCCAACGCTTCGGTTTTCGCCAGCAGGTCATAATTGCCCAAAAAAGTTGATTTTTTGCATACATACATTATCAAACAGTAAAATTACTGTACAAGAACTGCGTTTTAGAGAAATTTTTGTTATAGTGCATAGCTTGAAAGATATGAATTGCGAAATATACATGATAAATATAATTATACTATTATGTATTAATTACAAATATAAATTATACTAAATTATTGCAGCATTGGAACATCCATTCTTGCGATCTGGCCAGATACAATTTCCCGTTGAAGAAATTTAATTTTGTCAAGCATGTGCCACAAATGGATCGCGCCTCCGCGGTGCGACACACCAGTGACACGTGCTTGATAATGCAATTTTGAGCATAAAGTTTTTGACTGGCCCACCCACGATTAGTTCAGTTTTTTTTTGGGATGTTTCACACTTAGAGTTCCTGGTTAGATATTTCAACCCGTTCTTTCCCATATGTACTGTCAAATGGTATTTTTTCGGCAGGCACTTAAAATAATAATTGAAAATTATACATTATTCATGGACGGTATATATTTAAAGAATTTAAGAAATTATTCGCTTTATTTCTCATAAACTTTTAAATTTATAAATTTCTGAAAAAAAATGATTAAAGGGATACGTCTTGTACGCTGGAGTAGGAGTCCTATAGATTCGAACCATCGAACATTGATTTAAGCTTCTTACGCTCATCCGGCCGAGCCGCGTCAGACATGGGAAAATGGCGGCATTAATTAGTAATTAAACTAATTTGAAATAGATTGATATGTTAGTCAGATAGGGTGAGCAGGCTGAGTGAAAAGCGGGGAAAAAGAACGTGACGTGAACAGGATCGAAGAAAGCGTCTTAAGACTACGCACATGGTTAAGTAGGGTTAAGTAGGATGATGGGCGCAGCGCTCAGTGTCTAGGATCTTGCTAAGTGTTGAGGAAGGCAAAGTTTCAGAACGTGACGTGAACAGGATCTAAGAAAACATCTTAAAAGTACGCACATGGTAAAGTAGGGTTAAGTAGGATGATGGGCGCAGCGCAGAGGTGAGTGACAGACAAAGACGCTCAGTGTCTAGGATCTTGCTAAGTGTTGAGGAAGGCGAAGGTTCTCCGGTTCCCTGTCGCGCAGAAGGGTAAAAAAAATAGCAAAATAGGTCGGAGCGCAACAAAAAGTCTTTCCTTATCCTCGCGATAGAACGTGGGCAAAGTGGCTTAAATATTGCGCCCAAACGTTTGCAAATTCCAAAATGTTAACGCCCATTCATTGCATTTTCAGTTTTGAGACTTGGAAAGGAATTACTTATTTAATAAATTTGCTTTAAAAATACTAACAGAAAAGTTTACATATTTAAAAAAAAAATCAAAACTGACTCCCATACTGATGATACTTTATTTGGATATCATAAAATTACATCAAATAAAAAATGTAAACTTAAAGCTGGAACCTCTAATTGAAAAATTCGACAAATTTTATAGACTAAATTTCGACGTTTACAAATTTTAATTCATAAATCTTATTCTTTAAAAGTTATGCATTTTTATGAGTCAGTTAGATTATATAACAAGACTCTGTAGGACACTAGAGGCGGAAATGGTTGGGACAAGTGGAAATGTCATCCTAACGTTTTGAAACGTTGAGGAAGTCCCTAGATTTTTGGATATAGCGCGGATCTTCGATTAAAAAAGTCGAAATTTGAAACTGAAAAGTTTTCACCATTCGGTTTTATTTTGAAAACAAAAATTGGAGTTACTTTCTTAAAAGAATTACTTTCTTAAAGTAATTTGGTAGACTGGTCTAGCCTCAATAATTTCTTAACTTTATATCGCCCAAACCAACCTGCATCATTTCATTCTCGGAGGTTCGGTACAAATGTGTGACCTTCTGCACTGAGATAAAGAAGCTGACATCTGCACGAAAATATTGGAACTATTCCCCAAACACCACACCGACTATCATTCATACAAATCCCAGCACTAATTACTCCAAACAAATCTTCACCTATCCGTTTGGAGATGTTTTACACTTAGAGTTCCTGCTTATACATTTTAACCGTATGTGTTGTAAAATAGTATTCCCCCCGCAGGCACATAAAAAATAGCTGAAAGTTATACTTTATTTATGGAGACTATATTTTATGGAATTTTGGAACTATTTTCTTTAATCCTAAACGTTTTGAATTGAGAATAAACTACACAAAAACGCCGTCCATTTATAAAACTGTTGAAAAAATAAGAATGTATAATAAAATTTAATTCCTGGTCGAAGTATTTTTTATTCCAAAATCATTCAAGAATTTTAAACTAATAGTGAAAATTTTATTTCACTTAGTTTTCGAACTACTTTTCAATGTCTCCCTATTTCAAAAATAAATTGGAAAAAAGAATTAAAGTCTCTTGTGGGTACGAATAAAGACGATTCCCATTTTCAAGCACGTTATCGATATCATTGATACTCCACGAGGTAACTGGCTTAATTCGATTCAATAAAATACTTGATAAACTATTACAAAAACATTGCTTACCTGCGTTATTCCCGAATCTTATATCTGTTTGGTTATAGGGTTGGTAACCTCATGTCACCAAGGATGCGGATTTGTCACAACTCATGAGTATTCCTATGTCATCAGGAATGCGGATTTGTCACAACTCATGAGTATTGCATGTCACCTGGAATGCCGATTTTTCAAAAGGGATGCACCGATATAATTTTTTCGTCTCCACCGATTTTTTAAAAAGATCGGTGTTAGGAATTTTCTTATTCCTATGATGCCTCCTATTAGTTTTTGGTAACTTTATAGGTCTTTCGCCAATTCACTCATGGTTCTTCTACCGCTCTGACGAAGATACTAAGTTCAGTATTGAGTTGATTTTTTCAATTGTGCGGCAGCATGTTGCGTGACGTGCTGTAATCCAGTAGCATACAAAGTATTTATCTTGAAAAACACATGTTTATACATCGTATGAATGACTAATTCCTAGTTAAATAATTTATTCTTAACAAATCAAATCCCCATTTCAGTTAATATTGCTTATGGCGAAGACAACTCCTTTCAAATTAAATCATGCAGAAATTCAAAATATGGAAAAAACGGGTGCGTACAATTCAGAACTTATCTTGAATATTTTTTGATTAATTTTTTTTTGTTTTGAGTGTTTTGGGTTGGTACCGGTATCTGTTTTTACGTGTATTTGGTGGGTATGTTATGTTCAATATATTACGCCCACCTCCGATGCCGACTGAATATTCTTGAACTTCATAACCGATTGTTTTGTAATATCTGTTATGAGACTATATGACGCTGATGACATATCGCACATCTCATTGTTGTACGTACAACTTTTAAATGAGTGATTTTATTTGCCAATAATAAGCCATACATGATGTGCGATCCGTCAGGGAAGTGACATAGGCATACATAACTTATTCGCTTACATCGGGTCGATAAATTGTGAAATGACGAATAAGTGGCAAATGGACAGAAATCCCATACATTTCAGTTTAGAATATAATTTAATACTGCCATCCATTGCAACTGCAGACCAATATGGATTGAAATATAGAATTACGCTGGTATTGTCGAGCAATTAATCAATATTTCCTAACAATTTCTGTCTGTGACGTCATAATTTGGTAGAGCAAATTCTCAATATGTAGAGCGATCAAATTGTTTAGCTTGTAGTAAATTAGTTTTAATGCAGAGGTTACACATTGTCCTTGGCTAGCTCAACACCTCAAATTCGTCTCAATGTCTTCAGTATACAAAGAATGGTTTGCTTGTCGTAAATACATCATTGTGATTCTGACGAATATTAACTGACACACTTTTCTTTCTCAACAACATACAGACATTTTTATATGCACTCTAAGATGAAATGTTTTAATTACAATTTTGTTGATTAATGGAGAAAACGAATAAACATCAAAAAATATCAAATCAAAATGTATATACGTATATTTGACTTAGGTAACGCAACATTGTTATTCCGTCGCTGATCTAAATCCTATTAATCAGGCCTACATCGTTTAGTTTTTAATAGTTTGGAAAGGACAGTTGGAAAACCACTAAACACAATCATAATCATTTGAACTCTTTAGCTCGAACAGAGAAAAAAGTGGCAATGACGCAACACTAAAAACGATTATGATGCTAATATTTGAAATATCTAACGATAGAAAATCAACACGGCCGATTCAGTCATAAGTCGAGTGGTCGACCCTCCCGTTCCAGTGCCATATCCACTCCAATCAAAAGAGGAAAAATCTCCACAGTGATTAACATGATCATGATTGCTCGTTCCTCCAATACATACATGTTCGACGTTACCACATTTTGGGTTGATTTTCACACCAGAACATAACGCAAACGCTCCTTCTTCGTTGTTGATTGCTCGGAACTGCATTAAAAGAATGGAAATTATAAGTTAGGTTTTTGAATTGCGTAAAACGAATAGCAAAACATTCAAAACGGCTATAAATTTTGCAATATTGATTTAGAAAAAAGGGGTCAAAAGGGACTATAAGTTTGTATAGCAATATATATTCGATCTTAATAAGCGTTTGAAATATTCTATAATCTGATGCTTAGATAAATGATAGACTGAATTTAATTATTAAATTTACTTGAATGAATCCAGGAGTAACTTCATCTCTGGCACTTGGTGCAGTATTGTCCATCATCAGAGCGTTGTTGCCTTTATCCCAGATTATGGCTTCTGCTGGACCATTATCATATTTTCTGAACTGTCTATCCCGTAATGGGTAGTGATCTCTGTAAAGCTTTTGCAAATTTCCGCCATACGCTTGAAGAAATTGTGTTTCGGTGTGATACATCATAAAAGCACTGTATAAAATAAAAATATTTTGTTCTTAGTCGGCATTGAAAAAAATGACATATCAAAATTTTTGTAATGGCGTCATAAATCGATCCAGAGGAAACTGGTTCCAGAATTACCTATTGTCGTAAATGGCAGTCAAATTTTCGCGCCACAGGCGCAAATTTACGACTTCGACATATGAAATTGACAAATTGAATATGGTAGCGCATTATGCAACAAACTTTATAAAGTTTTCTGATTTTTTTCCAGAAACTTCTCTAGAGTGATTAATGTTTGACCAGTGAGAGGGAGTTATTGACAACAAATTAGTAGACGCACCAACATGCTGATAAATCTCATAAATTTAAACTTACTAGCTTTTGTATTCTGCCAATGGACTGTTATTTGGAACATGCCAAACCATAACATCTTCAGCAACCATATTGAAGTAACCAGGATTTTTGTAATCATCACTGGTCGCTGACTCAGGTGCACCAAAAGTGATCTCATTTTCCCAGGCACCGTCTCCATGGGGATGAACCGCTGTGTTGCCGTGCTGACTTGACCATCGATCACCAGTGGTACATTTTCCACCAAGAAAATCCTCGTGAACTGAAGCGACCAAAGTCCAACCACCACCCCCTGTACTCATATCACAGTAAGTTCTATAGACTGAACCCTGGAAAATATATTATAAACATTTCTTGCAAAAACGAACTTTATAAAGCTTTAATTCCTAATCATTATAGAATTTTCGTCGTAGACATACGTCCACGCTATCTAAAATATTGCATATTCTTGCAAATTTACTATGTTAAATCTAAAAAAATTGCATGCGTGCACGACGTGCACGTGCACGACGACGATTAGAGCTGTGGCTAGAACGATTACAACGAAATGTTGATTTTATTGAACATACAAAGTAACAAAAGAGTTTTCGACGAAAATCTAACTTCATCTTGGTCCACGAAAGAAAACATTCATCAGGGACATTTGCGGTACAAACGGATCCAGTGGTTCGACACTATTTCAAATATTTATCGAATCAGTTTTGCTTTTACCCAGCTTTAGCCGCAATTTGTATCTACAAGACCAGCATTTAAATAAAAGCTGTTGTCATTTGCATAAAACGATTATCATTAGGAAATTCCTTACTTTTGAGTCTGTGATGTCGTAAAGGCCGTTCTGAGCATTTGGATCCTTTTCCTTGATGTCATTACAACTCGAGTAATTAGCTTCTGGTGCATAAAAATCTAAATATAGTGTATTGCTACAATTTTATTTACTATGTATTTTGGTCAAATATGCGTTCGATTAGCTTCACGGTATAGGATTCAGCTATAATATTCGGATATTTTTATAAATTTGTCTAAATATACTTTGTTAATTTGTTTTGTGTAATTTTTGTGTCTTGCAAAGTGCTTGACGGAAAGTTTGTAAACAATACAAAAAAAACTTACGGTGATATTTGTCGTCAATATATTTTTCTATACGAACGTAATCTACTTCTCCTTCAGGTCCTGCTGGCCCTCTTGGACCCCGTGGCCCTTTCGCACCGTCCAGACCATCATCCCCAGCAATTCCCATCGGTCCTTCGTCTCCCTTTTGTCCACCTTCTCCCGGTTCTCCCTTTTGCCCGCGGAGACAAGTATTGTCGAATATTCCTATATTGGAAACTGCTTCTCTACAGACTAACAGGTCATTGTCTCCTACTGAATTTTTGACAAACAGAAACAGAACGCAAAGCAATATAGTGAATTTGTTATTCATCTTGATGTAATGAGTCCCTCAACATTCAAGCAAGCTCAAGAAATTGTTGTGTTTCGACATTGGACAAACTCATAATATATACTCAAATCCAGCCCCATAAACACCTACTCGACAAATAAAATTTGCACTAACCCTGTAACAGAATTATAGATTTGAATGTCATCGTTTAGTGCCGATAATAATTTATCATCGCGTTTTGAATGGATCAATCATGATAATAGCAATCACAAAAAAATAAAGCAAGAAGAATATGCAACTCATGCAAATTTCACCAGCTAACTTCATGACACTCACGTGTTATTAAATTAAGTATGAAAAGTGTTAGTTAATAACACATGATTATCAGAAACATTGTTTTGTTGGGTAATATAAAGTAGCCTAACCATGAGGTCACAAAAGTTCTCTCCGTTTCGGACTGTTTGAAGGGATTTTGAAAACATTGTGTTTAAAGCAAGTTGTTTCAAAACTTGTCTGTTTTGTTTCATTTGAATGTTCAATATGGTTTCCTCGTATCTAATACTATACGCCTTTGAGCAGACTAAAATAGATAATACCTGCACACAATTATTATTCGATTTATTATTGAACCTCACATAAGTCAACGGAAAAAAGTATCATCTAATGCATCTGTTATGATTTTGAAGCTTAGTTCCTGAAAGAAGTGAATTAATATCGAACGACCATATTTTTGATATATTCGGTTAAAGATTGAAAATATCGTTGAGATTTTGGATGATACATCCTTATAATGCGATTATTCGAATTAATTCATTTAAATTTAATGTGTCATCTTCAAAAACTTTTTGTTTTCAGTCTAGGAATTCTTCCTTAAATATAGAGCCACATAATAATTAGTTCGAACACTTTTTTGCTTGTCCATTGGCAAATGGTGAAAATTGTCTTACACTTGGATATTTTAGGTACTTGATAGATGCTTGGCAATTTACTACAACAAACACATTAAATACATGATTCAATGTGCCCATGTTTTAAAACAAATTGATTTTCTCAAAATGAAAAACACCGAAAACCGACTTGATTGAAACACATTTTCAGATCACTGAATTAACCAGGTAGTAGGATAAAATTCCGCACAAATCAGGCTCGGTATAAGATAATTATTACAACCTTTTCTGACGTCATAATGAATGGTTCGGGCAGATTTAAACAATGTCTTCTGAGTCTCTTTGTCTGTACCCCACAGGCTTGACACATGAATAATTTGTTTCTCACTGAATTTAGGACAAAGGAATGATGCCATAAATGCTAATCACCAGTGGATACTTAAATGAAAATAATCTTTTCGAGACAAGCACAGAACTCCCGTGCAACTTTCTCCACATATCCCAACCCAGTCCTAGAGTGTCTCCCGTTTTATCATCGCTCAGGGATAAACCACTCACTACACTTTACCATGATGATTTAGTTCTGTAAGGGGTGTTTTCCGCTTCGAGTATATTGTAATCGCTCTTTGACATTTGAGTACACTTTAATTGGCGCCTGCTTTTTGCTTAGCTCAGGGTGAACATCAAAGAAAAAATGGAATAACTAGATGGAGAATCAAAATATTTGAGAATATATGAATATTTCTGTCGTGGGAACTGACTTTCTTCGTTTCTTGGAGTTAACATCACAAAATTAAAGAATTCAGGATGAATTCTTAATCACCTTTCTGCCCGCTGAATAAACATACACTTGTAAGCCCAGTTACATTGTAGGATACTAGTGCACAGAAGGACTGCACCCAGTTATATCAAACTTTAACAATATTACAATCAATAGGATTGCACACAGGAGTGATGAGTTTCATATAAACTGAAAATTGAATTCAATAATTTCTAATTAAATTCATTAATTTAATGGAAGGAAGGAAGTTGGTGTGTGCAGTAGGCTGCCTTCAAGTTCCGTTTTACTACACACATGATATCGTTCTAGGAATATTTAAGCCAGCACTGACAGAACCAGGCAATTAAAATTTCAGAATTAACCAAGAAGTATCCATATCAGAAATTTAATTGTTTCAAGAATGAGGGACCGATGACTCTCGCCTCTTAGTCGCGAATCATCAGTGTTCCATACACAACAAAACATTTTTTGTCGGTCTCTTCCTGACTAGGATACTTTGGTCCACAAAACACTGAGGTAAATCAATGAAACTCATTGGTAGTGGTAGTTTTCCATTGTGGTGGTGTTAGAAACGTGCCAAATCATAACATACTGAGCTGCCATATTGAATTAACCAGGTTTTTTGTAGTCAACACTGGATGCCGACTCAGCTGTACCAAATGTTTTCAAATTTTTCCCGGACACCGTCCCCGTGCGGATGGGCAGCGTTATTTTCTTTTCGTCTGGGTGTATGGCACCATGCGTTAGTGGTGCCTGACCATCACTTATTTTTCAAGAATGTGTGATATGAAAATAATTTCCGTGTTCGAAATGTCCAGCTAGAATGGTAGCAAATTCTGCCAATTTCGTAGGTGAGATAGTGAACAATTTTTAAATAATTAGGAATAGAGGCTTGTTGTTGTAACTTTGAGCTTGTAGCGTACAATGGTGTATTTAGAACTTTGAACGGGGAAGGGAGCGACATTATGAAAAATTCCTAGGTCAAATTATGTTACAGGCAAAAAATCGTTCGAAAATAGCGTCTTTATAGTAAATCGCCGCACAAAGTAAAAAAGCGCGAATTTTTTTTCTCTTGTCTCAAATCCCCCCCCCCTCCCTCCCGCTATTTACGCCGGTGGATGCATACATACTACATAGGCTGTTGCAATCATTTTGGTAAAAAAAGGAATGAGGGATCTGAACATTGCCGATATATAGTATATAATAAGATCTCGTTGAATTGTAAGTCAATTACCACAATTTTAGTCTTAAATAGAAATTTAAACAAACGTGCATCGCTCACCTTTGCGTCTTTGATGTCACATAACCCATTTGGTGCGCTTCGGTCATTGCTCTTGATGGCATTATAAGTGACATTAGAAACATATTCCCCTTCAAATAAACGTTATATTATTTTTATTCTTCACATTCTGCAAAAAACGAGATATTTGTGACCCCAAACATAATTAAGAAATACTCTATATTTGTTTTTATCTGAATTCGCTTAATGCAGAGTTTTAAGAAAGAAGAGAAGAGTCACCCAACACCACTATTGTGCGAAGGGTTACATGAGTGCAGAAACGAGGGCTAAATAACCTTTATCCCCGAAAGACACTCTTTGACTCGAGTTTTGAAAGCTTGCAGATTCACGCGATCTGGAAAGTAATGTGGAAGCAATGAATTCCAAATCACAGAAGTTCGTGGAACAAAAACTTCTTGCATAAAATTGTTTGTGACACTGCGCAACTTCCACAGTGAATGGGTAGCTAATCGAGTTGACCGGAAAGAAAGCTATCTCGAACAAAGGCCATCATAATATCGATTAAAATCAACACAGTATGGCAACGTTACGACGATGCAGCAAGCTTTGTAGACCAGAAGAAAGTTTTGGACCAATCCTGTAAATATCACGTTGCTGATCACTATCAAACATGTTTAGGACTGTAGCATCGGCGGAACCTCAAATATATACCGCATAGTGAAATTTGTGTTTCCTGTGAATTGTTGTAGCGATTAAGTGAAACGTACCAAGTGTTAGCTCAATCAGACATTCTGACTAAATCAGACTCGAGTAGGCGTTGTGTCGGAGCAGACATTGTTTTATCTTGACATTAAAACAGAGTTGTATCATTAGCGTAAATTATTAGAGTCACAAATGTGTCTGTCAGGAAGGTCAATATATATTAAAAACAAAGTTGGGGCAAAGATAAACCCGTGAAGGACTACAGATGATATGGAATCCGTTCCCGAGCGTTGGCGTATAAAAATGCGTTGATCTTACGATTGAATTGAAAATATTTTATAATAGAAACCATTTGGGCCGATATACCCTACGACTGTAATTTTTACAACAAGCCACAGTACCAAACTCTATCTAAGGCTTTGGAAATGCCCAATGCAATCGGCTTTATCTCCCTACAACGATCAAGAGCACAAATTTTCCGTTCAGTTATTACTTTCAACAAGTCGTCAGTAGATCGAGAAAGGCGAAAATCATACTGCTTGTCAGTGAGGAGGCACATCGATTACAGTTGACCGGAAATTCTATTATTGATAACGGATTCAAAGATTTTTCTACTAATAGGCAAGAGACTAGTGGGGTGATACTTGTTGGGATCTGGTCAATCGCCAGAGTTTTCAAAAATCGGTAAAATCATTGCACATTTTGAGACATCAGTAAAAGTGCATTCTTTCACGAACTTGATTGAATAATGTTGACAAAATAAGACCTATTCCCGGTGATAAAGTTTTTAGAAGTACCGAGGGAATATTGTCGGGACCAGGAGAAATATTAAATTCAGTTCACAAATTGACATTTTATCTAATACTTCATCAGAGCGTTTGGGAGAAAGGTTTATTAGCGTTAGGTTCGGGATTACAGTTCTTGGAGAACATATTTGCAAACAATTCTGCTCTGTCTCTAGAAGAATGTAACATTTCAGGACCAATGATTACGGGAGGATGCTCGATTTTCCACTTTTCATGACCCTGTGCACTATCCCCCAAAAATCATTGGCACCGAAATTCTGCTCCACATTGTTTCTCTTGTCGAGTTCGCATACCTCGATGTAGAATAATTGAATATGCAATCATTTCGGGCCTTTTTATACAGTTTTCTGTGGAGAATGGGGGGAAAAGGAGATTGTATCTTATCTGAATGTGAAGTAAAACAAAGATCCAGTCTTGAAAGAGAATAAGACGGATTGTCTGAAAATCGGGAATTAAATTCTACTATTTGAGTCAGAGACTCAGTTATGGAAAAATTATGAAGTTTAATTTTGGCTATATCAGTTGCAGCTGAATTAAAACAGGTATTGTAATAGGCATCGATATTTCTCAATGCAAGAAACTTTGGCGGATAGATAAGACAGAATCTAATCCATCTGCAGAAATATTTCATCCAACGTAGAGCAGTCCTGAGCAGTGATGGCAATCTAGTTACTTTCTAAACTAGGTAAAGTAAAACAAAAAATACTCTGAATGAATTTTGGACATTTTCGATAGATTTGAGGGTTAAAATCGCCAAATAATCTATTTTGAAAGATTCTTTCATAACGTAAACATGATTTACCTAGTATTTTATACTAGATAACTAGTTTTTTCATCCAGGTACCTAGTTGCAAAACACGCAAGTTTGCCTATTTTACGCAGTAAATTTGCTAGGAGAAAAATCAAACAGAAAACTCGAAAATTTAAACTAATACATCTGTCTAAAAGTTTATGTTCGTCAGCAGAATTGAAAAGTGTGGTTCTTTTGCTGGGGTTTCAAAATATCTCCAAACGTATTTAGTTTAGCTCACAATTGGCGCCGGAGCAAGAAGTTGGTTATTTTTATAATGTGAATTCAGGGCGCGGAAGTGGCTCTTATATATTTATTGAAATTTACTCTAGGCAAGGCCGGGAGCAGTTCCTAAGGAAAGCCAACCAACGGCCAAAGATGTACTACCAGCAACTACACGCTAAACGGGAAAGATCCCGTGGAAAAATTTATGTCAGTACATATTTGTGATGTATCTAATTTCCTATTTTGTTTATGTGCATTTGAATCTTATCTGTTAGTTAGTAATTGCTGCGCCATCGCCATGATTACGTGATCCTAAATTGGTTTAGTTCGTTTGCGTCCGGCTTACTTGTTGCCTTGTATGTAGTATTTACTATTCGGTTCACTTTATCCTTAGCTGTGAAAGAGTTGATTGAAGCCTAGTCTTGATTCTAGAGTTGTTATTTGAATTGTATATACAGCTATGGGTTACCACAATTTAATCAACTCTTCAATAATATGGACCGGCTGTTAAAACCACTAAGTCTTGAGGTAGATCCAAATGAACCTGAAGCAGCTAAGATATATAAACATTGGTTCAAAACTTTCTCGGGCTTTGTCACAGCAGCCCAGGCCGCTTTACCTAGTACAGAGAGCTCTATTCCCCCAGAAATAGATAAACTTTCGTTGTTGATCAATTATTTATCTCTTCTGGTGTACACTTATTTTGAAGAGGCAGAGTCTTTAGATGAGGCAATAAAACTTCCGGAATCTGTGTACATCAAACCTGAAAACGTTATCTATGCCCGGCACCTTTTTAGCCACCCGCTCTCAGAAATTAGGGGAAAGCCTTGCAGAATTTCTACACGAGTTGAAAGAGTTAGTTTTCAACCAGTATGATCTGACGTCTATGAATCCGAAATGATACGCGACTCTTTCGCTAGTGGCATTCTTTCTTCATCGATTAGACAAAGGCTTCTCGAAGACAATATTCTTGATCTCAAAACTGCTTTTGATAAAGCTGATTTGCTTGACAGGGCGCATAAACAATCTTGCATGATTCTACTCAAACTGTTCCCATGGCTACAGTTCACAAGAAATGCATTTGTCCTGTCGAACCTTGCGGTTCCCAATCCTCAGAAGCTAGTTGTCCGTCCCTGGCCGATTCTTCACAAGCTTCTATCGCCTTGTCGAAGAAGACAAATTCTAGAAAATGCTTTTTCTGTGGAGGCAAATTTTACCCGCGGTTTCGCTGCCCAGCGCGAGGTGTCCAATGTCATGCTTGTGGAAAAAGAGGTCAATTTCTGAGAGTATGCCTGTCCGCTTCTAAAATTGTTTCTGGTTTGGTAAAGCCATCTCTAGCCACCGTATTGGCAGGGGCGCCTGAATGTCTCAAACGATCTGTACAAGATGCTGAAATAAATGGAACTCACATTAAAGCGCTTTCAGATTCTGATGCTCTGGAAAGTTTTCTTAACGCACGGGTTTCTGGAAAATTACCGCTCGATTTGTTACCTGTGTACTCCAGCGTGTCAATGGAATCCACAAAACTATCAATTAAGATCAGTGGCGCCGTCAATACTTCCCTCGAAGTTTGTGGACAAATCTATAATTTCAAGTTTGTCTTGGTTGAGAACTTGTGTGCCGATGCTATTCTTGGCCAAAACTTCATGCTACTACACCATACAGTCACTTTCAAAATGGAAGGTTCGCGTGATGCTTTGATTGTAAAAAATCCTTCCAAATCATGCTGTGTTGCAGCTTCTCGTATCCTAATACCTAGTTTTTTCTCCAATTTTCAAAACGATTGTCGTCCAATTGCGACAAAATCACGTCGCTTCAACAACGATGACAAAAACTTGATTCGAAAAGAAATTGCGAGTCTTTTAAAAGAGAGCATCATTGAAACATTCCCACTCTGCTTGGCGGGCTCAAGTTTTGTTTACCAAAGATGAACGCCACAAGCGACGAATGGTTGTTGATTATTCGCAGACAATAAATAGATACACTCCGCTTGATGCTTACCCTCTTCCTCTGATTGATGACCAAGGTAATCAAATCGCTAAAGGCAAAGTTTACAGTACTTTGGATCTCCCAAAGCCCGCCTACTGTCAGATAGATCTATGTAAAGAAGACAGGTCATATACCGCTTTTGAAGCAGATGGCAAGCTTCACCAATTCTTCAGGATACCCTTCGGGGTTACCAACCGTGTCTCTATTTTTCAAAGAACTATTTTTTTTTTTATAGCCACTTCTTTGAGTGGGTCACCCTGTACAAGGCCCTGTAACAGCGGCCACTTATTGATTCTGTTATAGAAAAACATAAATTGCGTGGAACTTACGCTTACCTTGACAACATTGATGCAGTTGGTGATGATAAAACTGATCATGATAATAAGCTCAGAGCTCTCTTTGATGCCGCTAAAGCTGAAAACTTAACTTTCAATCCGAGAAAATCTGTTATTGCTCAAAGAGAAATCGATTTGCTTGGGTATCGTATTTCTTACGACAGTATCCAACCTGATACAGAATGCATGAGGCCTTCGTTACAATTACCACTGCCTACTACAAATAAGGAATTGAAAAGAATCATTGGAATGTTCTCGTATTACGCCAGGTGGATACCCGATTTTTCATCCCGTATACGACCTCTTATCAAGTCTGATCACTTACCAATGTCTCAACCTGCAATCGATGCTTTTGAGTCTCTTCGTCAAAGCTTGCTTACAGCATGTTTAGGCTGTATAAGGAATGGTGAGCCTTTTTGTGTCGAATGCGATGCTTTTGACCGAGCAATCGCTGCTACTCTCAGTCAGTCTACTCGCCCAGTGACTTTCTTCTCTAGAACTCTTTCTCCCAGTGAAATCAAATATCCCATAGTTAAAAAAGAAGCATCTGCTATATTCGAAGCGGTTGGGAAGTGGAGTCATTTCCTTCACGAAAGGCAGTTCACGCCGTAACCGACCAAAAAAATGTCTCCTTTATGTTCAATCCCAAAACTAAGGAAAAAATAAAAAATGCTAAGATTCAGTGGTGGAGAGCAGAACTAGGATCTTTCTCTCACACCAGCACAAATCGTACAAAGAAAATATTGTGCCCGATACACTTTCTCGAGTATGTGGTTACATGATTTCCTTTCTTGATCTTCGTGAAATTCATTCATGTCTCGTTCATCCTGGTGTTACGAGACTGACTCACTTTGTACGAAGCAAAAATCTACCTTATTCTGTCAAAGACGTAAGAAGAGTTTGTAAATCTTGTCAAATATGCGCTGAGCTGAAGCCTCGATTTTATCAACTGTCTGATCAAAATTTGGTTAAAGCCACCTGTCCTTGGGAAAGAGTTGGCACAGATTTCAAGGGTCTTGCTTAATGAAATTATTCTGCTTGTTTGGGTTGCCAAATTTCATACATAGCGACAGAGGATCTTCCTTTATGTCCCGAGAGCTGAAAACTACTTGACGTCGAGAGGTGTAGCTACTAGTCGAACCACCTCCTACCATCCGACAGGTAATTCTCAATGCGAGCGTGTAAATCACACTATTTGGAGGACAGTTAAGTTAATGTTGAAGGATCGAAAGCTCCCCGATGAATCATTGGAACTTGTTCTTCCAGATGCCTCACACGCTACTCGATCTCTGCTGTGCACCACGACCAATTCTACTCCGCATGAAAGATTCTTAAACTTTGAGAGGAAATCAATGATGGGCAAATCTCTACCCGGCTGGCTTGTCAAATCTGGTCATGTACAAAAAGCGAACTACTCTGTGATCCTGTTGAATTATTGGAAGCCAACCCGAGTTTCGCACACGTTAAAGGTCCGGTTAGCAAAGAAACTGCAAAGATACTGTTTCCACAAAAGATCTAGGTCTTTTACCAGAGCAAAGCTTCAAGAAGGTAGACAATCCATGTTTAAAGGAGCCCTGCTCTGATAAAGTTACCTCAACCAATACTGATAAAGAGAAGTTCGACCAACAACCACTAAGAGACGATCGGAGCGTATAAGAAGGCCTCCAGAAAGATACGGCGAATGGAACTGATCACATGACTGTTAAATTCATTATTAGTTATCACTGTTATTCTGTGCATTTTATTAAATTTGAAAATTGGCGGGGGAAAATGTGATAAAACTTAATTCAGCACATAATCTAATTTTCTACATTCAAGCTCACAGTTGACAACAAAAAGCCCCTTTTACTCATTATTCAAAATTGTTCAGTCTATTTTTTTTTTGCTTTCACTATTTCGGAAATTGTGTCATATCACACATTCTTGAAAAAAAATGATGGCGAAGTACCAGTAGCGTATTTCGGGAGAACGGTGTCATAGCCCCATTTCGAACAAAAAACGTAGGACAGCCTTTAATTTAGATGCATTGAAACGTACGAAATCCCAACCTTATTTTTTATTATTTCGGGCCATTTTCACAAGCATTTTGGAAACGATTTTTTGCAGGGTTCAATCTACCGAACATACTGTGACATGAGTGCTGGAGGTGGAGGTTGGACGTTGGTCGCTTCAGTCCACGGAGATTTTTTAGCTGGAAAATGTACCACTGGTGATCGATGGTCAAGTGAGCACGGAAATAATGCGGCCGATCCGAATGGGGACGGTGCCTGGAAAAATCTGAAAACATTTGGTGCACCTGAGTCGGCAACTAGAGATGACTACAAAAATCCCGGTTACTTCAATATGGCAGCTCAAAATGTTATGATTTGTCACGTTTCTTACAACACCCCGATGGAAAACTACCACAACCAGTGAGTTTCATTGATTTTCCTTAGTGTTTTTTGTGGACTAAACTATGCCAGTCAGAAAGATACCGACAGAACATGTTTTCTGATATGGATACCGCATGATTAGTCTTGGAATTCCCATTACTAGGTTCTGTGAGTCCTGCCTTTAAAATTCTTACAACGATATCTGGCGTATTGTAAAAGGCGATTTGAAGACACCGAATGCACACATCACCTTCTTACATCACATTAACTTATTGTATTAAATTACAAAGTATTTAAATAAATTTCAGTTTTATATGGAGTGTTTATGGCTTAGAGTGCAGTAGCTTGCTTTAAATTTTATGTCTAAGCTATATTTTTTGTGATTTTCAGTTGAATACTTGTGCATGTTGCTTACAACTGCCTAGAGTGAATTTTCAGTGATAAAAAAAGAGCAAGATAAGTTAATTCATCCTACATTTCACATTTTCATTACATAATGCAGAGCATTCATGATGTACCACACAACTTCAGGATTTCTGCAAAGGTGACACGGCACGGACCGTGGTTATTATTTTTTTTTCAATTTTTTATTTGTTTTGTAAATCTTTCAAAAATACTTTTTAAATCGAGAAAATTAAAAATTGGATTTCAAAAAAGTTTCAATTATTATTTGACGAAAATTTTAATTTGTATTTAAAATAACATTTTCTTAATTACTTTTACAATTTTTTCAGACCTTTCTTTTAAATTTTCTTTTGGTAAAAATGGATTTTTCCAGAAAAGAAAAATGAATGGTGATACCCTATTTTTGACATCTTTCCATTCAGTAAATATGACGAACTTTGTTCAGGCATATTATTATAGTCACTTAATATATATTAACTAAACAGGTAACACGTCCTTGATAACAATATACCAAATGAATAACATGAAATATAACAAAAAAAATAATGTTTATCTAAAATTGAAGTTACAATACATCATGTGACTTTGGTCCTTAATTTCGTTGGTTTTAATTTATATTCCGAGCTCAGAATAATTTCATGGATTGTTTAGCAGCGCTTTATTGCTTGACAAAGACCAACAAAATGCCAAAGTGCAGGTGCAACGTCAGTTAGTAAGTCGCAATAACACTTTTAACTTATTTCTATATTTAAATTATATTCAGAAAAAATAAACAGAAAATTGGCTCTTTAAGTATGTATGTAGCAAGTATGCCCCATGAAGTATAAATATATAATATACGTATATATTGTCACTGTTGATGTGTTTCTATAGATTATCACATATAGGTGTTATATGCTGTATTTCATGCTTAAAGCGGCATATTTTCGAGTCGTCTGTGCGTAGCACATCTTTGTGCTCATTTTTTCTGAAAAAAATATATTCATGATTGTGTTTAAAATTGAAGAAAAAAATCCTAAATATCACTTCTAAATATGTATCATCTAGTCCAATTCGCTGATGGAACGGGTCGCCAGGCGCGAAATCTTTTTTTATCAAGCATGAGACACTGATTTTTCCCACTTGGTACTTGTCTCATACTTGACAAAACATGTTTGGACGTATTTTTCTCACTGGATTATTCTTGATACAAAATAAGCTTTGTCATAATTCACTTCTATTCAGAATATAGGCCGCATCATTTTTTTTAACATACGCTGCCTGTTTTCATTTGTTATTATACTGTGATATTTTCTTCTGCTATTAATTATTTATAGCAATGATATGATATACATATTTTCAACATATTTATTATTACCATTAATATTCAAAAATATAATTTCGTTTTGTTTTGAGTCAACATCAAAAAATATTTTTCATCTTTTACAGTATTCTTCAATTTGTTCTGTACCCATTTACGAATACCCATTCGATAAAAATTCTTCTTTTATCAACTATGTGTCACTGTTGGATCACTTTGATAAGGCGAAGTCCATCTGTGGCGCATGCTTGACACAGTAAAACTTTGATTCGATACAAGTTTGTTGATTATTTGCCAGACTCGTCTATTTATTATTACTCGTCAAATTTCTTTATTTCTGTGCAATTTTTGATCAAATTAGGCTTTTTTTAAGGAATGGAAAGAAGATAAATTTGGATTGGATTGGACTTTTTTAAAAAGACTTAATAAAAATTTAGTTTTTTATTTGAAAAATATTCAATATTGGATATCCTAGACACGTAGCCTTCTCTTTTTGTTTTGGGTGAATAGGTTGTATAAGTTATGTATAGTTTGAATGGTTTGTTCCATGAAATTATTAAAAAATCCAATAAATCTCGTTAAAACTAAAAGTAATTTTTTTCTTAACGGTGTCGTGTGAGTGTGTGTGGACCTTCAAATATCCAGCAATAGTCATCTCCTATCGTTCTAATTTTGAAACCCATTGTCTCACTTGTCTCGCTACTGGTTACTCATTGGTTCCACGCGGGATGGAATGGCAAGACGCAAGATATTTCTGGCTATAAATCTCGTAGCCAGATATCATTGGAAACATTGTTAATTACATACTGTAAATTAAAGTTTATTTCATTTCTGGACTTAGTCTAGTCTAAGTTTTGTGTAGCTTGCAGAGTAGGATAGGATTATATTTTTATCCTGCGAGACGGGAAAACCGAGAATTCAGCTCAATCATATCCCGAACCACGGCCTTTCGTGCTCATGCGTAGCTCGAAGCGTATTCCAACGCTTTTACCGATTGAGCTAACCATGTACCCTAAAATGAAACCCTATCTGATGGCAAATAACAGATGATTATTAAGTGTTAAGTTCGAATGTGAATTGTGTCCATCATCACACTTTCAAACAAGGCTGCGTAGTTTGCTGACGCATTCTTTCTTCAAACAAAAAAGAAACTTACTCCAATTTTAACCTGTCACAAGAGTTGTTATATTAAGTTCATTGGGAGAAAAGCAAAATGTCGACATGTCTTTATCAGAAATTTTTGGTTTAGACATGTTTTAGTAAGCAAGCTTCACTTTGCTCCCATTAGTGGTCCATGTTTGACAAAATTGAATTTTTGATTTTTGTCAATGACTTAGGTCGTCCCATTTCTAGGCTTGTGTTTTACACGATACTGCTTTCCACCCAGATATTTTGAAACTACCGAGTGCTGATGTTGAATACATATGTTGCTTTTTTCTTGCCTTTAGTTTGCAGTTTTTAAATTAACCCATCATTAAAGCAATGAGTTATACTCGGTATGAAAAAATGACATTTTGACACTTCCATTCCTTTTAGATGGTTAATGCGACTTTTTCATTTGTCAAATTTGTGATTTATGGCGGGAGAGATAAGTATATAAACGCAGATGTCGATTGTCAGAACATATCTTCTTTCAGCTCGATTGATCGTTGACTTACCAGTTTTAAAGATGAATAACAAATCGTCTATGTTGCTTTGCGTTCTGTTTCTGTTGGTCAGAAAATCAGTGGGAGACAAAGACCTGTTAGTCTGTAGACAGGCTGCTCCAAACATAGAGATATACGACAGCACGTGTCTCCGGGGACAAAAGGGAGAACCGGGTAGAGTTGGACAAAAAGGAGACGAAGGACCAATGGGAGTGACTGGAGATGATGGACTAGATGGCGCGAAAGGATCACAAGGTCCAAGAGGGCCTGCAGGACCTGAAGGAAAAGTAGATTATGTCCGTATAGATAAATATATTAACGATACACAGCAACGTAAGTTTTTTTTTTTTCGTTCAATTTATTTTGTTTCTAAACCATATTATTGGAGTATTCGAGATAGCCTACAGCATACCACTTCGCAAATGGCTTGAAACCTATAAACAAGCGCTACATAATTAGAGATAGTTGTGGACATTACCGATTACTACAGCTATAGTCTCATATGAACAGAAAGATCGTTTTTTTTTCAAATATGCGTGGAGGGTTTTTTTATAGAGCGAGCACTGTTGGGTTACCATCAATGCGATATGCTGCATCAGTAACGCTTTCGTGACCGGTCATTATGTATGAGCCACTTGGTTTTTTCGCCGGAACAAGGACTTGCTGTGGCCTATTCTAAACATGAACAAAAGTAACCGGTAACCCTAAAATAATTAGTAATGCGCAGGGACTAGGCCACGAGCTACTCATCTCTGATCATCAATACGTAGGTTCAAATCCCGAAAATTACCATCCTTTCCTATAATGCTCTTAATATTAATACAATATATACAACATTTTATACAGGGTCGTATTATTCATGTTGCAATGACATCAAGAAAAAATATCCGAATGCTCAGAACGGGCTTTACGATATCAAAGACTCTGAAGTAAGGAACTTATTAGGATAAGGATAACTAACCCTTTTTATGTTATAGATGAAAAATCTTTCATTGAATCGCTAGTCTTCTAGATTCAATCACTTGCCATACAACATCGTTTCAAAAAGGTATTATGCATGCAATGTGACAAATGTTCAGTATATTCAATGTTCATTTCCAGTGATTGCATATTTCCAAAATTTGAAACCGCCTTATTGATGAAATGAACACCAAGTATAGAATGTTGCTCATGGCACCCTGGCGGTGCGTTCCATCAACAACCAATAATTGCCTATAAGATATAATTTGATAGCTTTATTTCAATATCACCTAGTAAAATTACTGTAAAAGAGCTGAAATATTGCTGCACTTTTGTTACAGTGTAACGTACCACGGGACGTGATGAATATCGGTGATAAGTGTTCATGGTACCTTATTCTTTACGAAAGAAAATTTGTTGCTGGCAAGTTTCCCTATACAGCAATTGGTCTTTAAGCACAAAAACCTATTTTCAAACATTTTGATGGGGTATAAAAATCCCCCTCGATAGACAAAAGCAAAGTGTTATACGTTTTGTCGATTTTATTAGATTTGTATGCATGTCCAAAAACATAAACATTTATGGTTTCGAATTTGCAAAACGATGTTAGTAATTCATCGTAAACCCAGAATGCAATGAACTATGAAGTTATAAAATGCTGTGTTTTCTTAAATAAATAAATTTTAAAATATATTTTCCAGGGTTCAGTCTATAGAACTTACTGTGATATGAGTACTGGGGGTGGAGGTTGGACATTGGTCGCTTCAGTTCACGAGGATTTTCTTGGTGGGAAATGTACCACTGGTGATCGATGGTCAAGTCAGCACGGCAACACAGCGGCTCATCCTGATGGTGACGGTGCCTGGGAAAATTTGATCACTTTCGGTGCACCTGATTCGGCGACCAGTGACGATTACAAAAATCCTGGTTACTTCAATATGATTGCTAGAGATGTCATGATTTGGCATGTTCCAAATGACACTCCATTGGAAAATTACAAAAAAAGGTATGTATAAGCTCAAGTGATTGCAATCTTTTGTTTTATCTCCGAATTTGATGGCATGCCCATCTCCTCGGCAAACAAATAATTATCCGCCCAATATGTTTATTAGGTTAAATGTTATTAGGCCAGTGAAGTATTCTCAAAAGTCTTAAGAAGGGAGCTGTTTCTCAGTTTTGATTATCCCACATCAAACGTGGATATTTTATTTTTGTTCATTTCTGTCTGCGACTCGACATTTTCGCTATCGTACCACATTTTATAGTCACTTCTCGGAGTGGATAACCCAGACCAAGGTCCTATACCAGAGATCCTTTTTAGACGGCCAGAGTTGTTGAAAGTATATTATCTTTCCTTGTCGGCTAACCTTACCCAAGTTATTACACCCTGTGTGGGGTGGTTAGCATAGATTAACGAGACGGACTCGCCGGGACTCGGAACCCGAGATATTCACAAAAATCCCCTTTCTTGCTTCTTCTATAATAGATTATATAGGTTCCTCAAAGTCGCTAAAGAACATAACATTATGTTTCTTTTACACAGTGGTTTCATGATGTATTACACTGATTCTCAATTCCTATCGAAGTATGGCGGCAATTTGCAAAAGCTTTACAGGGATCACTTCCCATTGCGCGACAGGCAATTCAAGATAACATCTGACAACGGTCCTGCAGAACCCATATTCTGGGAAAAAGGCAACAACGGTGTTATGGTTGATAATACTGCTCCACTCTCCAGAGCTGAAACGACTCCTGGATTTATTCAAGTGAGAAAATAAATATAGTTATTGAATGACTCCTCATTGTAACAAAAATGCAGTAAATTCATCACTTGTTGACTCTGATTTTCTTGGTGATATTAAAATAAAAATATAGGCATTTTAGCCAAGTATGTTTGTTGATATGTGTGTTTACTTAAAAAACAAAATAATGCTTTCAGCTACATCGATCATTTGCATAATAACCTGGACGGTCAAGCATTAAAGTAGAACACGCAAAAACAGAATAAACTGTGACGTAAACAATAACAAACGTTCAAGACATCAGCCTCTAATTTTGATTGGCTTTGGTTTTCGTTCAAAGCGCATCACATTCATTTTCAATTGTTTCCTTTGATAAATCATTTACATAAAATGAAAACAATTTCCGCGATCTGTTTGAAGTAGTCGCATGTCACCCACCAGCCTGTGGCATATGCCAAACAAAAGATACTCTGACCGTATTTTCTGATTGTGCTGATCGTGCTAGACTAATCGCCCTAATTGGAATGCTCCACATCACTTGCTTGCTTTTTTTAAGCCAAAATTGCAATTTTATTCTAGTTCCGAGCAATAAACCACGAAGGGGGAGCATTTGCACTGTGCCCAGGTGTGAAAATCAACGCAGGTCGTGGTAACGTTGAACATGTATGTATTGGAGGAACGAGTAATCACCGAGAAAGTGCTCGGCATTGTGGAGATTTTTCTTCGATGGATTGGGATGGTTATGGCACAGCAAGAGGCTGGTCGACAACTCGACTTATGATCGAATCGGCCGTGATGATATTTTATCGTTAATATTTCAAATATTCATTTACAAATCATTATCATTGATTAAGCGCTGCATCATAGCTCAAATCCCGAAGTTTATTTGCATAATTAAAAGTGCTAACTAAGCGAAATTTGGCTTAAATGAGTAAGCAAGTCATCTTAACTTAAATAATTAAAAAAAAAAGAATATCTCAAAGCGTTCAATCAATTTGTTATAATCAGACAAACGATTGATAAGTATATTACTTGAAACTCACATTCGTATATCCCAATCACTAATGAATCGCATGAGGTATGGTCCATCTGAGTATCATGCTCGGCAAATAAATATTTCTGATCAGATAACAAGGGACCGCTCTTGCAATCTTTTTGCTGATTTTTGTTCTCTTTCAACTAAAAACCAATACTTCGTTAAAAAGTTAGTTATAAGTTTCTACCAAATTTGTTATGAATCGGTGTCAATTAATTCCCCGTAGACCTGTTATGAATATCATTTATAAAAAAACATACATATATAAATATACATATTAATGCTTAATGACATAGTTCAATCTAAAACTAATCAAGATAAAAATTTTCGACAAAAAACTTTACGAAGTGTTTGAAAATTAATTCAATTTTATGCGGGTATGCGATGTTTAGGATGCATAATTTCATGCAAATTTAAAAAAAAGACGTTTGAAAAAGTGCAAAAATTTGGATGCTGAATGATTTTCACAACTGGTTAAAAAAATATTTGAAGTGTTTAGCATCGCTAATTCAGATATTTTGTTTATAACATTTCAGTATTTTTTGTCTGTCTCTCATGCAAATAATGTTCATTCATTTTATCCATTTGTCAACAAGAGTGTAAATAAAACATTTCATCTTCGATGCATATAAAACCTTTTGCGTGTTATTGAGAAAGAGACGAGTTTGTCAGTTAATACTCAAAAGGAAGTAAAGTGTGAAGAATCACGGTGGTGGATATAAGTCAAAGAAATCTTTTTTATAATTTAAAAAGAGCCTGAGTAAAGTTCGAGGGATTGAACTTACGGTTTTGAACAAGCGCAGGGCATGATGTGACTCCCGCAGTGAAGCTAATTTATTCCTCCTCCTCCAAGTCGCCTTTGTGCATCATCTCACAGCGTCTCTATAGGAAAACTTCACTGATATTTGTCGTTTAGTTTCATCGAAGTTCGTGTTTCTCATTTAATAATTATTAGAAATGCATAACGGTTATTTGATTAAAATTGGCGATATTTTTGACTTACAAATTTTGTCAAGTGTTAGTCACTGATGGATTGCGTCGAGAAGGCGCGGTTTATCAGTGAATCATTCTTGGCAAAACAAATCTTCTGGGGGCGACAGCGATATGATCGACTACATGATGAATTTGTTTTGATTGCAAATCACGCTTCGTCAGGCACAAGACGGGAAAGATTTGAAAACTATTGTGATAGAATTTGAACACTGAAAAATCCTGTTTAGAAGGTTATCAGATTTGGCACAATTATTGGTTTCCAACTCATTTTGTGTGGCAGGTGACATGTCTAATGGTTTATGTCATTGATTTATTGCTCAGTTCCTTCCAGTTCGCGTACTGAACCTTAGTTTAAGTGAACTTCATATTAAACTAGAAATCGATAGTTCCCCTTTTTAAAACCTGTATTTTTAAACAAAATTTTCGAGTAAGTCTTTATTAGCAATAAAATTTTTAAAAACGTTTTATACGTTTATTATAACAATTAATATAATATCGAATATTCCGACTAAATTCAGTTTTCAATTTGCTTTGGAATTTTCTATATTCGGATCGGATTGAATAATCTTGCTTTCAAAAGTTTCTGAAGCAACTTGAAACCCAAATATTCTTCTGACGCTAACATCTATATGATTGGGGCTAGAACGTTATAATGCGTAATTGTTGAATAGGGATATCTATCAAATTTCAATTTTGGGGTCAATATCTGAATCATTTTATTCACAAAATTCTGGTTAATAATTTGTTTCATTATGCTCATGATAATAATATTGAATTTTTACATCAACAAAAAGTTCACGTTTAACGGCCAACATGCGATAAAAGTCCATCAAAAGGTTTATAATGTTTTATTTTTTTCTCCAGTCAAGTAAGGCCGGAGTTGAAATACAAAACGCCGTACTGCACGGTACAACTTTGCCCTTTTGTTACAGTGAATGTAAGTATAGACAGTAGTTTTATTATGCATGTATAAAGTAAAACTCTTACTGTGCTCTTTTCCGTCGATATAGCTTTCAACGCGGCCGTAATCTACTATTCCTTCCGGTCCAACAGGTCCTGGCAGGCCTCGACACCCCATCGGACCGCCTAGACCGGGCCGACACAGATCACCTTTTGGTTCCTGTGGCCCCACATGTCCTCTGGGTTCAATGTCACCCCGACCTCCTTTAGGCCCCAATATTACTGCGGTGTTGGTGCTTTCTGCATGTCTGCATACCAACAGTTCATTGCTTCCAAAATTTTGATCAATAGAGATAGAATACAGAACAAAGGTAATTGCCCACTCATTGCTACTCTTAGCAGGTACAGTAAACTTGCCGCATTTGAAAGCAGTTGAATATAATCAGACTGCCGAAATTCTTATATAGGCTTACTGAGTTGGACTATTATTGCTTCAATAAACAAATCCTCGACTCCATTTTCATTGTTCTTTTAGTGTTTTTCTTAGAATATTCATGAAGAGTTTGAAACCACCTATCACGGAGCTGAACCTGAAGAGTTATGATTCTATTTTCGATTTAGTATCAGGCATGGCCTATCATTTATCTTGCAATACACGTGCAAAGATATGTTGGGGAAGCGTGTCCAGTGGATCGGGCATGGAAAAGGTTTGAAAGGTTAGCTCAATCCGAAGGTTTAGTTTGTCAAGCATAAGCCACAGATGGAGAAATTGATTGTGTAAAAAACTTTGTCAGGTATAAGTCAACATTGGATCGCGCCGCCGAGGCAGGTCCATCTGTGCTTCATGCTTCACAAAAAATTCAATAGTCAATATATTTGAGAATGTAGTTCTTCTTCTGAGGTTTTGGAAAATCACCGCGAAGTTCACAGCGATTATTCACTATCACTATCTATCTTCTATCTTTCCAAAATTGAAAAAACAATTTAATAAAATTTATGTCAATTGTAGGTTGTTGACCTCGCCGGCCATCAACCGCATATCATTGACTGAACACGTTGATTTTACAGCTTGATTCTAATACAGCCCCAAGTAAAATTACTGAAAAAAACCGTCGATTTTAATGCATTTTATTACAGTGCAATAATATATTTTCAGCAGCAAATTTGATTGATTTGAATATTTCTGGTAGATTAAAAACAAAGGTGAAACTTTCAATTAAGAATTCGTTTTCTACGAAATGTTTTAATAAAGCATAAAATTTGCTTGGGATGGCTGATTTAAATGAGACCAAAAAGTATTTCTCAGTAAAACGGTTTGTCTATAAAACAACTCGTAGGCATTTGCTTAGAAGACCGTTTTTCGCAATTGGAATCGGATAATAATCTATTACTCCCATTTGTAGAATTAGGCAGAACCCACATCAGAAGCAGTTTTCACATGACATGTTTTTGGCAATTGAACGCCTACGAAGTGATTGATTCCCACGCGTTTTTAATTTGCATTAAACTATACGTTATAAACCCGCATAAAATTGATTTAGTTTGTTTACAAATACATGTTTGGGAAGTTCTTAAATTTCTAACCAATACATCATAGAAAAATCTCCACAATGCCAAGCACTTTCTCCGTGTTTACTCGTTCATCCAATACATACATGTTCAACGTTACCATACCCTGCGTTGATTTTTACACCTGGGCATAGTCCAAATGCTCCTCTCTTGTTGTTTATCGCTCGGAACTAGGCTAAAATTGCAATTTAGGCTTAAAAAGAAGCAAACAAGTGATGTGAAGCATTCCAAATTATGCGATATGTCTAGCACAATCAAAACATTTGGTTAGAATATCTTTTGTTAGGTATGTGTCACTGGCTGGTGAATGACAGGCGATTACTTCAAATCGATAGGGTTGGTAGCCTCATGTCACCAGGGATGCGGATTTGCCACAACTCATGAGTATTCCTATGTCCTCAGGAATGCGGATTTGTCACAACTCATGAGTATTGCATGTCACCTGGAATGCCGATTTTTCACAAGAGATACACCGATATAATTTTTTCGTCTCCACCGATTTTTTAAAAAGATCGATGTTAGGAATTTTCTTATTCCTATGATGCCTCCTATTAGTTTTTGGTAACTTCATAGGTCTTTCGCCAATTCACTCATGGTTCTTCTACCGCTCTGACGAAGATACTAAGCTTAGTATTGAGTTGATTTTTCAATTGTGCGACAGCATGTTGCGTGACGTGCTGTAATCCAGTAGCATACAAAGTATTTATCTGGAAACACACATGTTTATACATCGTATGAATGACTAATTCCTAGTTAAATAATTTATTCTTAACAAATTAAATCCCCATTTCAGTTAATATTGCTTATGGCGAAGACAACTCCTTTCAAATTAAATCATGCAGAAATTCAAAATATGGAATAAAACGGGTGCGTACAATTCAGAACTTATCTTGAATATTTTTTGATTAATTTTTTTTTGTTTTGAGTGTTTTGGGTTGGTACCGGTATTTGTTTTTACGTGTATTTGGTGGGTATGTTATGTTCAATATATTACGCCCACTTCCGATGCCGACTGAACATTCTTGAACTTCATAACCGATTGTTTTGTAATATCTGTTATGAGACTATATGACGCTGATGACATATCGCACATCTCATTGTTGTACATACAACTTTTAAATGAATGATTTTATTTGCCAACAATAAGCCATACATGATGTGCGATCCGTCAGGGAAGTGACATAGGCATACACAACTTATTCGCTTACATCGGGTCGATAAATTGTGAAATGACGAATAAGTGGCAAATGGACAGAAATCCCATACATTTCAGTTTAGAATATAATTTAATACTGGCATCCATTGCAACTGCAGACCAATAGGGATTGAAATATAGAATTACGCTGGTATTGCCGAGCAATTAATTAATATTTCCTAACAATTTCTGTCTGTGACGTCATAATTTGGTAGAGCAAATTCTCAAAAAGTAGAGCGATCGAATTGTTAAGCTTGTAGTAAATTAGTTTTAATGCAGAGGTTACACATTGTCCTTGGCTAGCTCAACACCTCAAATTCCACTCAATGTCCTCAGTATACAAAGAATGGTTTGCTTGTCGTAAATACATCATTGTGATTCTGATGAAAATTAACTGACACACTTTTCTTTCTCAACAACACACAGACATTTTTATATGCACTCAAAGATGAAATGTTTTAATTGCAATTTTGTTGACAAATGGAGAAAACGAATAAACATCAAAAAATATCAAATCAAAATACGTATATTTGACTTAGGCAACGCAACATTGTTATTCCGTTGTTGATCTAAATCTTATTAATCAGGCCTACATCGTTTAGTTTTTAATAGTTTGGAAAGGACAGTTGGAAAACCACTAAAAACAATCATAATCATTTGAACCCTTTAGCTCGAACAAAGAAAAAAGTGGCAATGACGCAACACTAAAAACGATTATGATGCTAATATTTGAAATATCTAACGATAGAAAATCAACACGGCCGATTCAGTCATAAGTCGAGTGGTCGACCCTCCCGTTCCAGTGCCATATCCACTCCAATCAAAAGAGGAAAAATCTCCACAGTGATTAACATGATCATGATTGCTCGTTCCTCCAATACATACATGTTCGACGTTACCACATTTTGGGTTGATTTTCACACCAGAACATAACGCAAACGCTCCTTCTTCGTTGTTGATTGCTCGGAACTGCATTAAAAGAATGGAAATTATAAGTTAGGTTTTTCAATTGCGTAAAACGTATAGCAAAACATTCAAAACGTCTATAAATTTTGCAATATTGATTTAGAAAAAGGGTCAAAAGGGGCTCTAAGTTTGTATAGCAATATATATTCGATCTTAATAAGCGTTTGAAATATTCTATAATCTGATGCTTAGATAAATGATAGACTGAATTTGATTATTAAATTTACTTGAATGAATCCAGGAGTAACTTCAACTCTGGCACTTGGTGCAGTATTGTCCATCATCAGAGCGTTGTTGCCTTTATCCCAGATTATGGCTTCTGCTGGACCATTATCATATTTTCTGAATTGTCTATCCCGTAATGGGTAGTGATCTCTGTAAAGCTTTTGCAAATTTCCGCCATACGCTTGAAGAAATTGTGTTTCGGTGTGATACATCATAAAAGCACTGTATAAAATAAAAATATTTTGTTCTTAGTCGGCATTGAAAAAAAATGACATATCAAAATTTTTATAATGGCGTCGTAAATCGGTCCGGATGAAACTGGTTCCAGAATTACCTATTGTCGTAAATGACAGTCAAATTTTTGCGCCACAGGCGCAAATTTAAGACATCGACATATAAAATTGACAAATTGAAGGTGGTGGCGCATTATGCAACAAACTTTATAAAGTTTTCTGATTTTTTTCCAGAAACTTCTCTAGAGTGATTAATGTTTGTCCAGTGAGAGGGAGGTATTGACAACAAATTAGTAGACGCACCAACATGCTGATAAATCTCATAAAAATAAACTTACTAGCTTTTGTATTCTGCCAATGGACTGTTATTTGGAACATGCCAAACCATGACATCTTCAGCAACCATATTGAAGTAACCAGGATTTTTGTAATCATCACTGGTCGCTGACTCAGGTGCACCAAAAGTGATCTCATTTTCCCAGGCACCGTCTCCATGGGGATGAACCGCTGTGTTGCCGTGCTGACTTGACCATCGATCACCAGTGGTACATTTTCCACCAAGAAAATCCTCGTGAACTGAAGCGACCAAAGTCCAACCACCACCCCCTGTACTCATATCACAGTAAGTTCTATAGACTGAACCCTGGAAAATATATTATAAACATTTCTTGCAAAAACGAACTTTATAAAGCTTTAATTCCTAATCATTATAGAATTTTCGTCGTAGACATACGTCCACGCTATCTAAAATATTGCATATTCTTGCAAATTTACTATGTTAAATCTAAAAAAATTGACGATTCACGACGACGATTAGAGCTGTGGCTAGAACGATTACAACGAAATGTTTATTTTATTGAACATGCAAAGTAACAAAAGAGTTTCCGACGAAAACCTAACTTCAACTTGGTCCACGAACGAAAACATTCATCAGGGACATTTGCGGTACAAACGGATCCAGTGGTTCGACCCTATTTCATATAATTATCGAATCAGGTTCGCTTTTACCCAGCTTTAGCCGCAATTTGTATCTATAGGCCAGCATTTATATAAAAGCTGTTGTCATTTGCATAAAACGATTATTATTAGGAAATTCCTTACTTTTGAGTCTGTGATGTCATAAAGGCCGTTCTGAGCATTTGGATCCTTTTCCTTGATGTCATTACAACTCGAGTAATTAGCTTCTGGTGCATAAAAATCTAAAGATAGTGTATTGCTACAATTTTATTTACTATGTATTTTGGTCAAATATGCGTTCGATTAGCTTCACGGTATAGGATTCAGCCATAATATTCGGATATTTTTACAAGTTTGTCTAAATATACTTTGTTTATTTGTTTTGTGTAATTTTGTTTGTCTTGCAAAGTGCTTGACGGAAAGTTTGTAAACAATACAAAAAAAACTTACGCTGATATTTGTCGTCAATATATTTTTCTATACGAACGTAATCTACTTCTCCTTCAGGTCCTGCTGGCCCTCTTGGACCCCGTGGTCCTTTCGCACCGTCTAGACCATCATCCCCAGCAATTCCCATCGGTCCTTCGTCTCCCTTTTGTCCACCTTCTCCCGGTTCTCCCTTTTGCCCGCGGAGACAAGTATTGTCGAATATTCCTATATTGGAAACTGCCTCTCTACAGACTAACAGGTCATTGTCTCCTACTGAATTTTTGACAAACAGAAACAGAACGCAAAGCAATATAGTGAATTTGTTATTCATCTTGATGTAATGAGTGCCTCAACATTCAAGCAAGCTCAAGAAATTGTTGTGTTTTGACATTGAACAAACTCATATATATATATACTCAAATCCAGCCCCATAAACACCTACTTGGCAAATAAAATTTGCACTAACCCTGTAACAGAATTACAAATTTGAATGTCATCGTTTAGTGCCTATAATAATTTATCATCGCGTTTTGAATGGATCAATTCTGATAATAGCAATCACAAAAATATAAAGCAAGAGGAATATGCAACTCATGCCGATTTCACCAGCTAACGTCATGACACTCACGTGTTATTAAATTATGTATGAAAAGTTTTAGTTAATAACACATGATTACAACAAACATTGTTATGTTGGGAAATATAAAGTAGCCTAACCATGAGGTCACAAAAGTTCCCTCCGTTTCGGACTGTTTGAAGGGATTTTTAAAACATTGTGTTTAAAGCAAGTTGTTTCAAAACTTGTCTGTTTTTCTTTGAATGTTCAATATGTTTTCATTGTATCGAAATAATGTACGTCTTTGAGCAGACTAAAATAGATAATACCTGCGCACAAATGTTATTCGATTTATAATTGAACCTCACATAAGTCAACGGAAAAAAGTATTATCTAATGCATCTGTTATGATATTGAAGCTTAGTTCCTGAAAGAAGTGAATTAAAATCAAACAACCATATTTTTGATATATTCGGTTAAAGATTGAAAATATCGTTGAGATTTTGGATGATACATCTTTATAATGCGATTATTCGAATTACTTTATTTAAATTTAATGTGTCATCTTCAAAAACTTTTTGTTTTCAGTCTAGGAATTCTTCCTTAAATATAGAGCCACATAATAATTAGTTCGAACACTTTTTTGCTTGTCCATTCGCAAATGGTGAAAATTGTCTTACACTTGGATATTTTAGGTACTTGATAGATGCTTGGCAATTAACTACAACAAACACATTAAATACATGATTCAATGTGCCCATGTTTTAAATCAAATTGATTTTCTCAAAATGAAAAACACCGAAAACCGACTTGATTGAAACACATTTTCAGATCACTGAATTAACCAGGTAGTAGGATAAAATTCCGCACAAATCAGGTTTGGTATAAGATAATTATGGCAACCTTTTCTGACGTCATAATGAATGGTTCGGGCAGATTTAAACAACGTCTTCTGAGTCTCTTTGTCTGTACCCCACAGGCTTGACACATGAATAATTTGTTTCTCACTGAGTTTAGGACAAAGGAATGATGCCATAAATGCTAATAATCAGTGGATACTTAAATGGAAATAATCTTTTTGAGACGAGCACAGAACTCCCGTGCAACTTTCTCCAGATATCCCAACCCAGTCCTAGCGTGTCTCCCGTTTTATCATCGCTCAGGGATAAACCACTCACTACACTTTACCATGATGATTTAGTTCTGTAAGGGGTGTTTTCCGCTTCGAGTGTATTGTAATCGCTCTTTGACATTTGAGTACACTTTAATTGGCGCCTGCTTTTTGCTTAGCTCAGGGTGAACATCAAAAAAAAAAATTGAATACCTAGATGGAGAATCAGAATACTTGAGAATATATGAATATTTCTGTCGTGGGAACTGACTTTCTTTGTTTCTTAGAGTTAACATCACAAAATTAAAAAATTCAGGATGAATTCTTAATCACCTTTCTGCCCGCTGAATAAACATACACTTGTAAGCCCAGTTACATTGTAGGATACGAGTGCACAGAAGGACTGCACCCAGTTATATCAAACTTTAACAATATTACAATCAATAGGATTGCACACAGGAGTGATGAGTTTCATATAAACTGAAAATTGAATTCAATAATTTCTAATTAAATTCATCAATTTAATGGAAGGTAGTAAGTTGGTGTGTGCAGTAGGCTGCCTTCAAGTTCCGTTTTACTACACACATGATATCGTTCTAGGAATATTTAAACCAGCACTAGCAGAACCAGGCAATTAAAATTTCAGAATTAACCAAGAAGTATCCATATCAGAAATTTAATTGTTTCAAGAATGAGGGACAGATGACCTTCGCCTCTTAGTCACGAATCATCAGTGTCCCATACACAGCAAAACATTTTTTGTCGGTCTCTTCCTGACTAGGATACTTTGGTCCACAAAACACTGAGGTAAATCAATGAAACTCATTGGTAGTGGTAGTTTTCCATTGTGGTGGTGTTAGGAACGTGCCAAATCATAACATATTGAGCTGCCATATTGAATTAACCAGGTTTTTTGTAGTCAACACTGGATGCCGACTCAGCTGTACCAAATGTTTTCAAATTTTTCCCGGACACCGTCCCCGTGCGGATGGGCAGCGTTATTTTCTTGTCGTCTGGGTGTATGGCACCATGCGTTAGTGGTGCCTGACCATCACTTATTTTTTCAAGAATGTGTGATATGAAAATAATTTCCGTGTTCGAAATGTCCAGCTAGAATGGTAGCAAATTCTGCCAATTTCGTAGGTGAGATGGTGAACAATTTTTAAATAATCAGGAATAGAGGCTTGTTGTTGCTAACTTTGAGCTTGTATGCGTACAATGGTGTATTTAGAACTTTGAATGGGGAAGGGGGCGACATTTTGAAAAATTCCTGGGTCAAATTATGAAGTTACAGGCAAAAAATCGTTAGAAAATAGCGTCTCTATAGTAAATCGCCGCAGAAAGTACCAAAATATCGCCTGAGGCATGGAAAATGATGACTTCAGGGCCTAAACAGGCAAAATAAGTATAATGTCCTATGTGTGCCGACGAAGCGCATTTTTTTTCGTATGTCTAAAATCCCTTAAAGTTTAAAGGCTTAAACGATAGGGAGATGGTAAAATCCCCCCCCCCCCCCTCCGCTATTTACGCTAGTGGATGCATACATACTACATAGGCTGTTGCAATCATTTTGGTAAAAAAAGGTATGAGGGATCTGAGCATTGCCGATATATAGTATATAGTAAGATATCGTTAAATTGTAAGTTAATTACTACAATTTTAGTCTTAAATAGAAATTTAAAGAAACGTGCATTGCTCACCTTTGCGTCTTTAATGTCACAGAACCCATTTGGTGCGCTTCGGTCATTGCTCTTGATGGCATTATAAGTGACATTAGAAACATATTCCCCTTCAAATAAACGTTATATTGTTTTTGTTCTTCACATTCTGCAAAAACGGGATATTTGTGACCTCAAGCATAATTAGGAAATACTCTATATTTGTTTTTATCTGAATTCGCTTAATGCAGATTTTTAAGAAACTTTAAAGAGAAGAGTCATCCAACACCACTATTGTGCGAAGGGTTACATGAGTGCAGAAACGAGGGCTAAAGAACCTTTATCCCCAAAAGACACTCTTTGACTCGAGTTTTGAAAGCTTGCAGATTCGCGCGATCTGGAAAGTAATGTGGAAGCAATGAATTCCAAATCACAGTAGTTCGTGGAACAAAAACTTCTTGCATAAAATTGTTTGTGACACTGCGGAACTTCCACAGTGAATGGGTAGCTAATCGAGTTGACCGGAAAGAAAGCTATTTCGAACAAAGGCCATCATAATATCGATTAAAATAAACACAGTGGGACAACGTTACGACGATGCAGCAAGCTTTGTAGACCAGAAGAAAGTTTTGGACCAATCCTGTAAATATCACGTTGCTGATCACTATTAAACATGTTTAGGACTGTAGCATCGGCGGAACCTCAAATATATACCTCATAGTGAAATTTGTGTTTCCTGTGAATTGTTGTAGCGATTAAGTGAAGTTAGCTCAATCAGACATTCTGACTAAATCAGACTCGAGTAGGCGTTGTGTCGGAGCAGACTTTGTTTTATCTTGACATTAAAACAGAGTTGTATCATTAGCGTAAGATATTAGAGTCACAAATGTGTCTGTCAGGAAGGTCAATATATATTAAAAACAAAGTTGGCAAGCGTTGGCGTATAAAATGCGTTGATCTCACGATTGAATTGAAAATATTTTATAATAGAAACCATTTGGGCCGATATACCCTACGACTGTAATTTTTGCAACAAATCACAGTACCAAACTCTATTTAAGGCTTTGGAAATGCCCAATGCAATCGACTTTATCGCCCTACAACTATCAAGAGCACAAATTTTCCGTTCAGTTATTATTTTCAACAAGTCGTCAGTAGATCGAGAAAGGCGAAAAGCATACTGCTTGTCAGTGAGAAGGCACATCGATTACAGTTGACCGGAAATTCTATTATTGATAACGAATTCAAAGATTTTTCTACTAATAGGCAAGAGACTAGTGGGGTGATACTTGTTGGGATCTGGTCAATCGCCAGAGTTTTCAAAAACCGGTACAATCATCGCACATTTTGAGACATCAGTAAAAGTGCATTCTTTCACGAACTTGATTGAATAAAGTTGACAAAATAAGACTTATTCCCGGTGATAAAGTTTTTAGAATTACCGAGGGAATATTGTCGGGACCAGGAGAAATATTAGAATTCAGTTCACAAATTGACATTTTATCTAATACTTCATCAGAGCGTTTGGGAGAAAGGTTTATTAGCGTTAGGTTCGGGGTTACAGTTCTAGGAGAACATATTTGCAAACAATTCTGCTCCGTCTCCAGAAGAATGTAAAATTTCAGGACCAATGATTACGGGAGGATGCTCGATTTTCCACTTTTCATGACCTTGTGCGCTATCCCCCAAAAATCATTGGCACCGAAATTCTGCTCCAAATTTTTTTCGCTTGTCGAGTTCGCGTACCTCGATGTAGAACAATTGAATATGCAATCATTTCGGGCCTTTTTATACAGTTTTCTCTGGAGAATGGGGGGAAAGGAGATTGTATCTTATCTGAATGTGAAGTAAAACAAAGATCCAGTCTTAAAAGAGAATAAGACGGATTGTCTGAAAATCGGGAATTAAATTCTACTATTTGAGTCAGTGACTCAGTTATGGAAAAATTATGAAGTTTAATTTTGGCTATATCCGTTGCAGCTGAATTAGAACAGGTATTGAAATAGGCATTGATATTTCTCAATACAAGAAACTTTGGCGGATAGATAAGACAGAATCTAATCCATCTGCAGAAATTTTTCATCCAACGTAGATCAGTCCTGAGCAGTGATGGCAATCTAGTTACTTTCTAAACTAGGTAAAGTAAAACAAAAAATACTCTGAATGAATTTTGGACATTTTTGATGAATTTGAGGGTTAAAATCGTCAATTAATCTATTTTGAAAAATTCTTTCATAACGTAAACATGGTTTACCTAGTATTTTATACTAGATAACTAGTTTTTTCATCCAGGTACCTAGTTGCAAAACACGCAAGTTTGCCTATTTTACCCAGTAAATTTGCTGGGTGAAAAATCAAACAGAAAACTCGAAAATTTAAACTAATACATCTGTCTAAAAGTTTATGCTCGTCAGTAGAATTAAAAAGTGTGATTCTTTTGCTGGGGTTACAAAATATCTCTAAACGTATTTAGTTTAGCTCGCAATTGGCGCCGGAGCAAGAAGTTGGTTATTTTTATAATGTGAATTCAGGGCACGGAAGTGGCTCTTATATATTTATTGAAATTTACTCTAGGCAAGGCCGGGAGCAGTTCCTAAGGAAAGCCAACCAACGGCCAAAGATGTATTACCAGCAACGACACGCTAAACAGGAAACATCCCGTGGAAAAAATTATTTCAGTACATATTTGTGACGTATCTAATTTCCTATATTGTTTATGTGCATTTGAATCTTATCTGTTAGTTAGTAATTGCCTCGCCATCGCCATGATCCTAAATTGGTTTAGTTCGTTTGCGTCCGGCTCACTTGTTGCCTTGTATGTAGTATTTACTATTCGGTTCACTTTATCCTTAGCTGTGAAAGAGTTGATTAAAGCCTAGTCTTGATTCTAGAGTTGTAATTTGAATTGTATACAGCTATGGGTTACCACCATTTAATCAACTCTTCAATAATATGGACCGGCTGTTAAAACCACCAAGTCTTGAGGTAGATCCAAATGAACCTGAAGCAGCTAAGATATATAAACATTGGTTCAAAACTTTCTCGGGCTTTGTCACAGCAGCCCAGGCAGCTTTACCTAGTACAGAGAGCTCTATTCCCCCAGAAATAGATAAACTTTCGTTGTTGATCAATTATTTATCTCCTCTGGTGTACATTTATTTTGAAGAGGCAGAGTCTTTAGATGAGGCAATAAAACTTCCGGAATCTGTGTACATCAAACCTGAAAACGTTATCTATGCCCGGCACCTTTTTAGCCACCCGCTCTCAGAAATTAGGGGAAAGCCTTGCAGAATTTCTACACGAGTTGAAAGAGTTAGTTTTCAACCAGTATGATCTGACGTCTATGAATCCGAAATGATACGCGACTCTTTCGCTAGTGGCATTCTTTTTTCATCGATTAGACAAAGGCTTCTCGAAGACAATATTCTTGATCTCAAAACTGCTTTTGATAAAGCTGATTTGCTTGACAGGGCGCATAAACAATCTTGCATGATTCTACTCAAACTGTTCCCATGGCTACAGTTCACAACAAATGCATTTGTCCTGTCGAACCTTGCTGTTCCCAATCCTCAGAAAGAAGCTAGTTGTCCGCCCCTGGCCGATTCTTCACAAGCTTTTATCGCCTTGTCGAAGAAGACAAATTCTAGAAAATGCTTTTTCTGTGGAGGCAAATTTTATCCGCGGTTTCGCTGCCCAGCGCGAGGTGTCCAATGTCAGGCTTGTGGAAAAAAGGGTCAATTTCTGAGAGTATGCCTGTCCGCTTCTAAAATTGTTTCTGGTTTGGTAAAGCCATCTTTAGCCACCGTATTCGCAGGGGCGCCTGAATATCTCAAACGATCTGTACAAGATGCTGAAATAAATGGAACTCACATTAAAGCGCTTTCAGATTCTGATGCTTTGGAAAGTTTTCCTAACGCAGGGGTTGCTGGAAAATTACCGCTCGAACTGTTACCTGTGTACTCCAGCGTGTCAATGGAATCCACAAAACCATCAATTAAGATCAGTGGCGCCGTCAATATTTCCCTCGAAGTTTGTGGACAAATCTATAATTTAAAGTTTGTCTTGGTTGAGAACTTGTGTGCCGATGCTATTCTTGGCCAAAACTTCATGCCACTACACGATACAGTCACTTTCAAAATGGAAGGTTCACGTGATGCTTTGATTTCAAAAAATTCTTCCAAATCATGCTGTGTTGCAGCTTCTCGTGTCCCAATACCTAGTCTTTTCTCCAATTTTCAAAACGATTGTCGTCCAATTGCGACAAAATCACGCCGCTTCAACAACGATGACAAAAACTTGATTCGAAAAGAAATTGCGAGTCTTTTAAAAGAGAGCATCATTGAAAGATCCCAACTCTGCTTAGCGGGCTCAAGTTTTGTTTACCAAAGATTAACGCCACAAGCGACGAATGGTTGGTGATTATTCGCAAACAATAAGTAGATACACTCTGCTTGATGCTTACCCTCTTCCTCTGATTGATGACCAAGATAATCGAATCGCTAAAGGCAAAGTTTACAGTACTTTCGATCCTAAGCCCGCCTACTATCAGATAGATCTATGTTAAGAAGACAGGTCATATACCGCTTTTGAAGCAGATGGCAAGCTTTACCAATTCTGCAGGATACACTCCGGGGTTACCAACCGTGTCTCTATTTTTCAAAGATCTGGCACTTCTTTGAGTGGGTCACCCTGTACAAGGCCCTGTAACAGCGGCCACTTATTGATTCTCTTATAGAAAAACATAAATTGCGTGGAACTTACGCTTACCTTGACAACATTGATGTAGTTGGTGATGATAAAACTGATCATGATAATAAGCTCAGAGCTCTCTTTGATGCCGCTAAAGCTGAAAACTGTATCCAACCTGACCCAGAACGCATGAGGCCTTCGTTGCAATTACCACTGCCTACTACAAATAAGGAATTGAAAAGAATCATTGGAATGTTCTCGTGTTACGCCAGGTGGATACCCGATTTTTCATCCCGTATACGACCTCTTATCAAGTCTGATCACTTACCAATGTCTCAACCTGCAATCGATGCTTTTGAGTCTCTTCGTCAAAGCTTGCTTACAGCTTGTTTAGGCTGTATAAGGAATGGTGAACTTTTTTGTGTCGAGTGCGATGCTTTTGACCGAGCAATCGCTTCTACTCTCAGTCAGTCTACTCGCCCAGTGACTTTCTTCTCTAGAACTCTTTCTCCCAGTGAAATCAAATATCCCATGGTTAAAAAAGAAGCATCTGCTATAATCGAAGCGTTTGAGAAGTGGACTCATTTCCTACACAAAAGGCAGTTCACGCCGTAACCGACCAAAAAAATGTCTCCTTTATGTTCAATCCCAAAACTAAGGGAAAAATAAAGAATGCTAAGAATCAGTTGTGGAGAGCAGAACTAGGCTCTTTCTCTTACACCAGAAAGCACAAATCGGACAAAGAAAATATTGTGCCCGATACACTTTCTCGAGTATGTGGTTACATGATTTCCTTTCTTGATCTTCTTGAAATTCATTCATGTCTCGTTCATCCTGGTGTTACGAGACTGACTCACTATGTACGAAGCAAAAATCCACCTTATTCTGACGTGAGAAGGGTTTGTAAATCTTGTCAAATATGCGCTGAGCTGAAGCCTCGATTTTATCAACTGTCTGATTAAAAATCTGGTTAAAGCCACCTGTCCTTGGGAAAGAGTTGGCACAGATTTCAAGGGTCTTGCTTAATTAAATTATTCTGCTTGCTTGGGTTGCCAAATTTCATACATAGCGACAGAGGATCTTCCTTTATGTCCCGAGAGCTGAAAAACTACTTGACGTCGAGAGGTGTAGCTACTAGTCGAACCACCTCCTACCGTCCGACTGGTAATTCTCCATGCGAGCGTGTAAATCACACTATTTGGAGGACAATTAAGTTAATGTTGAAGGATCGAAAACTCCCCGATTAATCATGGGAACTTGTTCTTCCCGATGCCTTACACGCTACTCGATCTCTGCTGTGCACCACGACCAATTCTACTCCGCATGAAAGATTCTTGAACTTTAATAGGAAATCAATGATGGGTAAATCTCTACCCGGCTGGCTTGTCCAACCTGGTCATGTACAAAAAGCGAACTACTCTGATTCTGTTGAATTATTGGAAGCCAACCCGAGTTTCGCACACGTTAAACGTCCGGTTAGCAAAGAAACTACTGTTATCACAAAAGATCTAGGTCTTTTACCAGAGCAAAGCTTCAAGAACGTAGAAAATTCATATTTAAAGGAGCCCTGGTCTGATAAGGTTACCTCAACCAATACTGATACAGACAAGTTCGACAAACAACCACTAAGAGACGATCGGAGCGTATAAGAAGGCCTCCAGAAAGATACGGCGAATGGAACTGATCACATGACTGTTAAATTCATTATTAGTTATCACTGTTATTCTGTGCATTTTATTAAATTAAAAAATTGGCGGGGGAAAATGTGATAAAACTTAATTCAGCACATAATTGTGATGTATCTAATTTCCTACATTCAAGCTCACAGTTGACAACAAAAAGCCCCTTTTACTCATTATTCAAAATTGTTCAGTCTATTTTTTTTTTGCTTTCAGTTGGAAAATGTACCACTGGTGATCGATGGTCAAGTGAGCACGAAAATAATGCGGCCCATCCGAATGGGGACGGTACCTGGAAAAATCTGAAACCATTTGGTGCACCTGAGTCGGCAACTAGTGATGACTACAAAAATCCCGGTTACTTCAATATGGCAGCTCAAAATGTTATGATTTGGCACGTTCTTAACAACACCCCGATGGAAAACTACCACAACCAGTGAGTTTCATTGATTTTCCTTAGTGTTTTTTGTGGACTAAACTATGCCAGTCAGAAAGATACCGACAGAACATGTTTTCTGATATGAATACCGCACGATTAGTCTTAGAATACTAGGTTCTGTGAGTCCTGGCTTTAAAATTCTTACAACGATATCTGGCGTATTGTAAAAGGCGATTTGAAGACACCAAATGCAAACATCACCTTCTTACATTACATTTACTTATTGTATTAAATTACAAAGTATTTAAACAAATTTCAGTTTTATATGAAGTGTTTATGGCTTAGAGTGCAGTAGCTTGCTTTAAATTTCATGTCTAGGCTATATTTTTTGTGATTTTCAGTTGAATACTTGTGCATGTTGCTTACAACTGCCTAGAGTGAATTTTCAGTGATAAAAAAAGAGCAAGATAAGTTAATTCATCTAACATTTCACATTTTCATTACATAATGCAGAGCGTTCATGATGTACCACACAACTTCAGGATTTCTGCAAAGGTGACACGGCACGGACCGTGGTTATCATTTTTTTTCAATTTTTTATTTGTTTTGTAAATCTTTCAAAAATACTTTTTAAATCGAGAATATTGAAAATTGGCTTTCAAAAAAGTTTCAATTATTATTTGACAAAAATTTAAAATAACATTTTCTTAATTACTTTTACAATTTTTTCAGACCTTTCTTTTAAATTTTCTTTTGGTAAAAATGGATTTTTCCAGAAAAGAGAAATGAATGGTGATACCCTATTTTTGACATCTTTCCATTCAGTAAATATGACGAACTTTGTTCAGGCATATGATTATACTCACTTAATATATATTAACTAAACAGGTAACACGTCCTTGCTAACAATATACCAAATGAATAATATGAAATATAACAAAATAAATAATGTATATCTAAAATTAAAGTTACAATACATCATGTGACTTTGGTCCTTAATTTCGTTGGTTTTAATTTATTTTCCGAGCTCAGAATAATTTCATGGATTGTTTAGCAGCGCTTTATTGACAAAGAACAACAAAATGCTAAAGTGCAGGTGCAACGTTTGTGTTTACAGCTAGTAAGTCGCAATTACACTTTTAACTTTCTATTTCTATATTTAAATTATATTCAGAAAAAATAAACAGAAAATTGGCTTTTTAATAAATATATTTATATATTCATCATCAAAAAAGAATATTTTTTGAAGTATGCTTCATGAAGCATAAATATATAATATATGTATATATTGTCACCCTTGATGTGTTTCTACAGACTATAACATATATGCAAGGCTGGTAGTACGGTACGAAGTTCGGTACGGTACCATTGATTGTTCCGGTGCGATAGTACGGTACGATTCATTTTTCAATTTTCGTACTTGGTACGGTACGGTACGAAGTTCGGTATTTATTTCGTACCGTACCGTACTGTTTTTCGTACCTTCGTATTACACTTTATTCTTCTCAAATGAATTCAAAAAAATTATTTCATTTAACATCTATGCCGTTTCATAACGGGGCTGTGGTAAAATGAATTGTGTCTATCAACGAATTTTTAGACTAAAGGGCAATTTTAAAATGATTAAAAGCGGCGCAGATATGGTAATAAAAATGCAACTGATTCACTTGAGCTGATGAGATGAGCTTTGTATATCGGTTTTACTGCAGTGGCGTAAAACTTTGTGATTGCGTGAAAATACATATAGGCCACTGATTTATGACGTCTTAATCTGAATGCATTTTTCTGTAATAACGAAAGTTGTGATAGCCCAATTAAAATTGACATGATAAGCAGCATTCATAATACTAAAAATCACGGTGCCCGAACATACCAATTACAATCGCGGATCCAGAAAAAAAATTAGGGGGGGGGCACATTTTTCCAACATGCAAACTAAGGCTTTCAAATTCACAAAAAGATTAGGGTGCCGGAGGCGCGCAAAATTTTATTGAGAACTAAACAAAAATACATGTTTTAAGAGTGAAATAAGCATTACCAGACAGGAAAATGTATCTGCGCGCCGGAAGCCTGCTGAAATTTTTGTAAAAATTGAATAAAAATTCTCACTTCAAAGGCTAAATGCTACGAAATATACGAAATTAATCACGGAAAAATATTGCGCAACGTAGACGCGCGAAAATTTTGTGAAAGTTAAATTAAAAACTCTCTCCCCCTGACCAAACTATGCAACTAAGCTAACCAGTAACCACCGCTATTACGTTTTGTTTGTACTCTGACACGCAGAAGTATATTATCAGAGCAGAAGAAACATCAGAATATAAAGATATATTTAGGCTGTTTTGAGTTCAATGTTAGCTGATGCTCATCTTAAATAGAAGATATATTTTGTAAAAAAACAGCATGTCACAATATAGACAACGAGGCATGTCGGGAATACGTCTGTGTGGTATGAAAAAATAAATAGCATTATTCAGTAATGTGAAGAGAACGTAAATTGCACCAGGAATACCAGATGCAAAAATGCTAAATGATAATGCTCTTATAAGCATGCCTTCGAATGAGACCGCACGAAACGCATGTGTGGTGCACAACGAACATTCTTTTGTCGAGAGAGAATTTCTTGTGACGACACAATGCTGCTAATATGCTAAATATTGCTTAATGCCAGATTTTTTCGCGAAAACTGTGCTCATCCTACCACCATTTATCACCACCGGTCTACCATTCTCATATTATATGCAATGTGAACAATGATATTGGGGTGACATATGCTTAATTACGCGCATGTTTTTCTGTCCTGGACTTTAAACCAGATATCATAAAACTGGATCACTTGGATGTGAGATGTTGGTGACGTTTCTTGCGGTGGCCATATCCTACAAATACAGCTGATTTGGACATTGGTACTTGGTACGGTACGAAATTGCTGCCCAGCGAATCGTACCTGTTTTCGTACTGGTACGAAATTTAGTACGATAAATGAAAAATATTAATCGAACTTCATTTCGTACTGGTACGAAGTTCGGTACGATTTACGAAAAAAATAATATCGTACGGTACGGTACGAAAACTTTTCGAAAGGTACGGTACGAAGTTCGGTACGAAATTATTTTGCTGGTTCGAAGTACGATAAAAATTTCTTACCGTACCGTACTGCCACCCTTGGTGGTGCACAACGAATATTCTTTTGTCGAGAGAGAATTTCTTGTGACGACACAATGCCAGCTTTTTTCGCGAAAACTGTGCTCATCCTACTATAGATTGTCATAATAACAACCGTAACAATCTATAATCCTACCACCATTTATCACCACCGACCGGTCTACCATTCTCACATTATACGGAATGTGAACGTAATATCGGGGTGACATATGCTTAATTACGTGCATGTTTTACTGTTCTGGATTTTAAACCAGATATCATAAACTGCATCACTTTGATGTAAGATGTTGGTGACATTTCTTGCGGTGGCCAGATCTTACAAATAAAGCTGATTTGGACATTGGTAGTTGGTACGGTATGAAATTGCTGACCAGCGAATCGTACCTGTTTTCGTACTGGTACGAAATTTAGTACGATAAATGAAAAATATTAATCGAACTTAATTTCGTACTGGTACGAAGTTCGGTACGATGTACGAAAAACATAATATCGTACGGTACGGAAAATTTTCGAAAGGTACGGTACGAAGTTCGGTACGAAATTATTTTGCTGGTACGAAGTACGATAAAAATTTCGTACCGTACCGTACTGTCACCCTTGCATATATGTGTTATATGCGGTATTTCATGCTTAGAGCGGCATATTTTCAAGTAGTCTGTGCGTAGCACATCTTTGTGCTGATTTTTTCTGGAAAAAATATATTCCTGATTGTTTTTAAAATTGAAGAAAAAAAAATCCTAAAAATTACTTCTAAATATGTATCATCTAATCCAATTCGCTGATGGAATGGGTCGCCAGGCGCGAAATCTTTTTTTGTCAAGCATGAGACACTGATTTTTCCCACTGGATAGTTAATTCACTTTTATTTAGAATACAGGCCGCATCATTTTTTTTTAACATACGCTGCCTGTTTTCATTTGTTATTATACTGTGATATTTTCTTCTGCTATTAATTATTTATAGCAATGATATGATATACATATTTTCAACATATTTATTATTACCATTAATATTCAAAAATATAATTTCGTTTTGTTTTGAGTCATATCAAAAAATATTTTTCATCTTTTACATTATTCTTCAACTTGTTCTGTACCCATTTACGAATTTCCCGTTCGATAAAAATTTTTCAAGGCTTCTTTTACCAACTATGTGTCACCGATGGATCGCTTTGATAAGGCGCGGTCCATCTGTGGCGCATGCTTGACACAGTAAAACTTTGATTGGGTATAAGAAATATCGTAGGAAATTGATACAAGTTTGCCAGACTCGTCTATTTATTATTACTCGGCAAATTTCTTTATTTCTGTGCAATTTTTGATCAAATATGGCGTTTTTTTTTGAAGGAATGGAAAGAAGATAAATTTGGATTGGATTTTTTATAATAAGACTTACTAAAAATTTAGTTTTTTTTTATTTGGAAAATATTCAATATTGGATATCCTAGACAAGTAGCCTTCTCTTTTTGTTTTGGGTGAATGTTTGTATTAGTTATGTATGGTTTGAATGTTTTGTTTCATGAAACTATAAATAAATCCAATAAATCTCGATAAAACTAAAAGTATTTTTTTTTCAATAACGGTGTCGTGTGAGTGCATGTGGAGCTTCGATTATCCAACAATAGTCATCTCCTATCGTTCTAGTTTTTAAACCCATTGTCTCACTTGTCTCGCTTCTGGTTACTCATTGGTTCACGCGGGATGGAATGGCAAGATGCAAGATAAATCACGTAGCCAGATATGATTGTAAGCATTATTAATTACATACTGTGAAATAAAGTTCATTTCATTTCTGGACGTTGTTTGGACTAAGTTTTTTGTAGCTCGCAGAGTAGGGTAGGATTATATTTTTATCCTGCGAGAGAGGAAAACCGAGAATTCAGCTCAATCATATCCCGAACCACAACTTCTCGTGCTCATGCGTAGCTCGAAGCGTATTCTCAACGCTTTTAGCGATTGAGCTAACCAGGTACCCGAAAATGAAAATGAAACCCTATCTGGTGGCAAATAACAGATGATTATTAAGTGTTAAGTTCGAATGCGAATTGTGTCCATCATCACACTTTCAAACAAGCCTGCGTAGTTTGCTGACGCATTCTTTCTTTAAACAGAAAAGAAACTTACTTCAATTTTAACCTGTCACGAGAGTTGTTATAATAAGTTCATTGGGCGAAAAGCAAAATGTCGACATGTCTTTATCAGCAATTTTTGGTCTAGACATGTTTTGTTAAGCATGCTTCACTTCGTTTCCATTAGTGGTCCATGTTTGACAAAATTGAATTTCTGATTTTTGTAACTGACTTAGATCGTCCCATTTCTAGGCTTGTGTTTTACACGATACTGCTTTCCACCCGAATATATTGAAACTGTCGAGTGCTGATGTTGGATACATGCGTTGCTTTTTTCTTGCCTTTAGTTTGCAGCTTTTAAATAAACTCATCATTAATGCAATGATGAGTTATACTCGGTATGAAAAAATGACATTCGGACACTTTCATTCCTTTTAGAGGGTTATTGCGACTTTTTCATTTATCAAATTTGTGATTTATGGCGGGAGAGATAAGTATATAAACGCAGATGTCGATTGCCAGAACATATCTTCTTTCAGCTCGATTGATCGTTGACTTACCCGTTTTAAAGATGAATAACAAATCGTCTATGTTGCTTTGTCTTCTGTTTCTGTTGGTCAAAAAATCAGTGGGAGACAATGACCTGTTAGTCTGCAGAGAGGCTGCTCCAAACATAGAGATATACGACAGCACGTGTCTCCGGGGACAAAAGGGAGAACCGGGTAGAGTTGGACAGAAAGGAGACGAAGGACCAATGGGAGTGACTGGGTATGATGGACTAGATGGCGCGAAAGGATCACAAGGTCCAAGAGGGCCTGCAGGACCTGAAGGAAAAGTAGATTATGTCCGTATAGAAAAATATATTAACGACACACAGCAACGTAAGTTTTTGTTTCTTTTTTCGTTCAATTTATTTTGTTTCTAAACCATATTATTGGAGTATTCGAGATAGCCTACAGCATACCACTTCGCAAATAGCTTGAAACATATAAACAAACGCTGCATAATTAGAGATAGTTGTGGACATTACCGATTACTACAGCTATAGTCTCATATGAACAGAAAGATTGTTTTTTTTTCAAATATGCGTGAAGGGCTTTTCTATAGAGGGAGCACTGTTGGGTTACCATCAATGCGATAGGCTGCATCAGTAACGCTTTCGTGACGGCTCATTATGGATGAGCCACTTGGATTTTTCGCCGCAACAAGAACTTGCTGTGGCCTATTCTAAACATAAACAAGAGTAACCGGTAACCCTAAAATAATTAGTCATGCGCAGGGAATAGGCCACGAGCTACGCATCTCCGATCGTCAATACCTAGGTTCGAATCCCGTGCGGGATGATAATTACATGTGCGTAATCACGTGAGCACTTCTTACGGCCTCATCCATCTCTGATCGTCCTGACGTCAGTTCGAATCCCGTGTGGGCTCAAGCTTTTTTTCGGCTTTCCCCTCCCGCAGGATAACAGTACCATCCTTTCCTATAATGCTCTTAATATTAATACAATATATACAACATTTTATACAGAGTCGTATTATTCATGTTGCAATGACATCAAGGAAAAATATCCGAATGCTCAGAACGGGCTTTACGATATCAAAGACTCTGAAGTAAGGAATTTATTAGGATATGGATAACTAACCCTTTTTATGTTATAGATGAAAAATCTTTTATTTAAACGCTAGTCTTCTAGATTCAAACACTATTCAACATCGTTTCGAAAAAGGTATTATGCATGCAATGTGACAAATGTTCAGTATATTCAATGTTCATTTCCAGTAATTGCATATTCCCAAAATTTGAAATCGCCTTATTGATGAAATGAACGCCAAGTATAGAATGCTGCTCAAGGCACCCTGGCGGCGCGTTCCATCAACAACCCATAATTGCCTATAAAAATTAATTTGATAGCTTTATTTCAATATCACCTAGTAAAATTACTGTAAAAGAGCTGAAATATTGTTGCACTTTTGTTACAGTGTAACGTACCACGGGACGTGATGAATATCGGTGATAAGTGTTCATGGTACCTTATTCTTTACAAAGAAAAATTGTTGCTGGCAAGTTTCCCTATTCAGCAATAGGCCTTAAAGCACAAAAACCTATTTTCAAACATTTTTGATGGGGTGAAAAAATCCCCTTCGATAGACAACAGCAAAGTGGTATACGTTTTGTCGATTTTATTGGATTTGTATGCATGTCCAAAAACATAAACATTTATGGTTTCGACTTTGCAAAAGGATTTTAGTAATTCATCGTAAACCCAGTATGCAATCAACCACTGAAGTTATAAAATGTTGTGTTTTCTTAAATAAATAATTTTTAAAATATATTTTACAGGGTTCAGTCTATAGAACTTACTGTGATATGAGTACTGGGGGTGGAGGTTGGACATTGGTCGCTTCAGTTCACGAGGATTTTCTTGGTGGGAAATGTACCACTGGTGATCGATGGTCAAGTCAGCACGGCAACACAGCGGCTCATCCTGATGGTGACGGTGCCTGGGAAAATTTTATCACTTTTGGTGCACCTGATTCGGCAACCAGTGACGATTACAAAAATCCTGGTTACTTCAATATGATTGCTGGAGATGTCATGATTTGGCATGTTCCAAATAACACTCCATTGGAAAATTACAAAAAAAGGTATGTATAAGCTCAAGTGATTCCAATCTTTTATTTTATCTCCGAATTTGATGACATGCTCATCTCCTCGCCAATTAAATAATAATCTGCCCAATATGTTTATTAGATTAAATGTTATTAGGCTCGTTAAGTGTTATTAGGCTCAAAAGTCTTAAGAAGGGAGCAATTTCTCAATTTTGATTATCCCACTTCAAACGTTGAGATTTTATTTTTGTTCATTTCTGTCTGTGACTCGACATTTTGGCTATCATACCACGTTTTATAGTCACTTCTCGGAGTGGATAACCCAGACCAAGGCCCTATACCAGAGATCCCTTTTAGACGGCCAGAGTTGTTGGAAGTATATTATCTTTCCTTGTCGGCTAACCTTACCCAAGTTATTACACCCTGTGTGGGGTGGTTAGCATAGATTAACGAGACGGACTCGCCGAGACTCGGAACCCGAGATATTCACAAAAATCCCTATTCTTGCTTCTTCTATAATAGATTATATAGGTTCCTCAAAGTCGCTAAAGAACTTAACATTATGTTTCTTTTACACAGTGGTTTCATGATGTATTACACTGATTCTCAATTCCTATCGAAGTATGGCGGCAATTTGCAAAAGCTTTACAGGGATCACTTCCCATTGCGCGACAGGCAATTCAAGATAACATCTGGCAACGGTCCTGCAGAACCCATATTCTGGGAAAAAGCCAACAACGGTGTTATGGTTGATAATACTGCTCCACTCTCCAGAGCTGAAACGACTCCTGGATTTATTCAAGTGAGAAAATAAATATGGTTATTGAATGACTCATTGTAACAAAAATGCAGTAAATTTATCACTTGTTGACTCCGATTTTCTTGGTGATATAAAAAAAAATATAGGCATTTTGGCCAAGTATGTTTGTTGATATGTGTGTATACTTAAAAAACAAATCAATGCTTTCATCTACATCGGTCATTTGCATAATAACCTGGGCGGTATCAAGCATCAAAGTAAAACACACAAAAACAGAATAAACTGTGATGTAAACAATAACAAACGTTCAAGACATCACTATCTAGTTTTGATTCGCTTTGGTTTTCTTTCAAATCGCATCACATTCGTTTTCCATTGTTTCCTTTGATAAATCATTTACATAAAATGAAAACAATTTCCGCGATCTGTTTGAAGTAGTCGCATGTCACCCACCAGCCAGTGGCATATACCAAACAAAAGATACTCTGACCGTATTTTCTGATTATGCTGATCGTGCTAGACTAATCGTCTAAATTTGAATGCTCCACATACCTTGCTTGGTTCTTTTTAAACCCAAATTGTAATTTTATTCTAGTTCCGAGCAATAAACCACGAGGGGGGAGCATTTGCACTGTGCCCAGGTGTGAAAATCAACGCAGGTCGTGGTAACGTCGAACATGTATGTATCGGAGGAACGAGTAATCACCGAGAAAGTGCTCGGCACTGTGGAGATTTTTCTTCGATGGATTGGGATGGTTATGGCACAGCAAGAGGCTGGTCGACAACTCGACTTATGATCGAATCGGCCGTAATGATATTTTATCGTTAATATTTCAAATAATCATTTACAAATCATTATCATTGATTGAGCGCTGCATCAAATCCTGAAGTTTATTTGCATAATTAAAATTGCTAACTAAGCGAAATTTGGCTTAAATGAGTAAGCAAGTCATCTTAACTGAAATAATTTAAAAAAAAGAATATCTCAAAGCGTTCAATCAACTTGTTATATTTCGACAAACGATTGATAAGTATAATATTTGAAACTCACTTTCGTATTTCCCAATCACTAATGAATCGCGCCGACGAGGCATGGTCCATCTGAGTATCATGCTCGGCAAATAAATAGTTCTGATCAGATAACCAGGGACCGCTCTTGCAATCTTTTTGCTGATTTTTGTTCTCTTTCAACTAAAAACCAATACTTCGTTAAAAAGTTAGTTATAAGTTTCTACCAAATTTGTTACGAATCGGTGTCAATTAATTCCCCGTAGACCTGTTATGAATATCATTTATAAAAAAACATACATATATAAATATATATATTAATTCTTAATGACATAGTTCAATCTAAAACTAATCAAGATAAAAAATTTCGACAAAAAACTTCACGAAGTGTTCTAAAATTAATTCAATTTTATGCGGGTATGCGATGTTTAGGAGGCATAATTTCATGCAAATTTAAAAAAAGACGTTTGAAAAAGTGAGAAAATTTGGATGCTGAATGATTTTCATGACTAGTTAAAAAAATATTTGAAAAGTGTTTAGCATCGCTAATTCAGATATTTTGCTTTGTAATTATAACATTTCAGTATTTTTTGTCTGTCTCTCATGCAAATAATGTTCATTCATTTTATCCATTTGTCAACAAGAGTGTAAATAAAACATTTCATCTTCGATTCATATAATACCTTTTGCGTGTTATTGAGAAAGAGACGAGTTTGTCAGTTAATACTCAATCGGACGTAAAGTGTGAAGAATCACGGTGGTGGATATAAGTCAAAGAAATATTTTTTTATAACTTAAAAAGAGCCTGAGTTAAGATCGAGGGATTGAACTTACGGTTTTGAACAAGCACAGGGCATGGTGTAACTCCCGCAGTGAAGCTAATTTATTCCTCCTCCTCCAAGTCGCCTTCGTGCATCATCTCACAGCGTCTCTATAGGAAAACTTCACTCATATTTGTCGTTTAGTTTCATCGAAGTTCGTGTTTCTCATTTAATAATTATTAGAAATGCAGAACGGTTATTTGATTAAAATTGGCGATATTTTTGACTTACAAATTTTGTCAAGTGTTAGTCACTGATGGATTGCGTCGAGAAGGCGCGGTTTATCAGTGAATCATTCTTGGCAAAACAAATCTTCTGGGGGCGACAGCGATATGATCGACATGATGAATTTGTTTTGATCGTTCGCGAATCACGCTTCGTCAGGCACAAGACGGGAAAGATTTGAGAACCATTGTGATAGAATTTGAACACTGAAAAAATTCTATTTAGAAGGTTATCAGATTTGGGCACAATTATTGGTTTTCAACTCATTTTGTGTGGCAGGTGACATGTCTAATGGTTTATGTCATTGATTTATTGCTCAGTTCCTTCCAGTTCGCGTACTGAACCTTAGTTTAAGTGAACTTCATATTAAACTAGAAATCGATAGTTCCCCTTTTTAAAACCTGTATTTTTAAACAAACTTTTCGAGTAAGTCTTTATTAGCAATAAAATTTTTAAAAACGTTTTGTACGTTTATTATAACAATTAATATAATATCGAATATTCCGACTAAATTCAGTTTTCAATTTGCTTTGGAATTTTCTATATTCGGATCGGATTGAATAATCTTGCTTTCAAAAGTTTCTGAAGCAACTTGAAACCCAACTGTTCTATTGACGCTAACATCTATATGATTGGGGCCAGAACGTTATAATGCGTAATTGTTGAAAAGGGATATCTATCAAATTTCAATTTTAGGGTCAATATCTGAATCATTTTATTCACAAAATTCTGGTTAATAATTTGTTTCATTATGCTCATGATAATAATATTGAATTTTTACATCAACAAAAAGTTCACGTTTAACGGCCAACATGCGATGAAAGTCCATCAAAAGGTTTATAATTTTTTATTTTTTTTTACTCTAGTCAAGAAAGGCCGGAGTTGAAATACAAATCGCCGTACTGCTTTGCAAATTGAACCGCTATAGTGAAACGCAGTGCGTATATGAAAAAACTGCGAATGCACGGTACAACTTCTGCCCTTTTGTTACAGTGAATGTAAGTATAGACAGTAGTTTTATTATGCATGTATAAAGTAAAACTCTTACTGTGCTCTTTTCCGTCGATATAGCTTTCAACGCGGCCGTAATCTACTATTCCTTCCGGTCCAACGGTATCACGGAGCTGAACCTGAAGAGTTATGATTCTATTTTCGATTTAGTATCAGGCATGGCCATTTATCTTGCAATATACGTGTAAAGATATGTTGGAGAAGCGTGTCCAGTGGATCGGGCGTGGAAAAGGTCCTGTTTGAAAGGTTAGCTCAATCAGAAGGTTTAGTTTGTCAAGCATAAGCCACAGATGGAGAAATTGATTGTATAAAAAACTTTGTCAGGTATAAGTCAACATTGGATCGCGCCGCCGAGGCAGGTCCATCTGTGCTTCACGCTTCACAAAAAATTCAATAGTCAATATATTTGAGAATGTAGTTCTTCTTCTGAGGTTTTGGAAAATCACCGCGAAGTTCACAGCGATTATTCACTATCTTCACTATTATTCACTATCACTATCTATCTTCTATCTTTCCAAAATTGAAAAAAAAATTAATAAAATTTATGTCAATTGTAGGTTGTTGACCTTGCCGGCCATCAACCGCATATCATTGACTGAACACGTTGATTTTACAGCTTGATTCTAATACAGCCAAGTAAAATTACTCACAAAAACCGTCGATTTTAATGCCTTTTATTACAGTGCAATAATATATTTTCAGCAGCAAATTTGATTGAGTTGAATATTTCTGGTAGATTAAAAACAAAGGTGAAACTTTCAATTAAGAATTCGTTTTCTACGAAATGTTTTAATGAAGCATAAAATTTGCTCGGGATGGCTGATTTAAATGAGACCAAAAAGTATTTCTCAGTAAAACGGTTTGTCTATAAAACAACTCGTAGGCATTTGCTTAGAAGACCGTTTTTCTGTTTTTTTTTTTAAGCCCGCAAATGAAATCGAATAATAATCTATTACTCCCATATGTAGAATCAGGCAGAACCCACATCAGAAGCAGTTTTCACATGACATGTTTCTGGCAATTGAACGTCTACGAAGTGATTGATTCCAACGCGTTTTAAATTTGCATTAAACTATACGTTATAAACCCGCATAAAATTGATTTAGTTTACAAATACATGTTTGGTTTCATCATGTTTGGTTTGTATGTATTGGTTTCATCCAATACATACATGTTCAACGTTACCATACCCTGCGTTGATTTTTACACCTGGGCATAGTCCAAATGCTCCTCTCTCGTTGTTTATCGCTCGGAACTAGGCTAAAATTGCAATTTAGGCTTAAAGAGAAGCAAACAAGTGATGTGAAGCATTCCAAATTATGCGATATGTCTAGCACTATCAAAACATTTGGTTAGGATATCTTTTGTTAGGTATGTGTCACTGGCTGGTGAGTGACAGGCGACTACTTCAAATCGATAGGGTTGGTAACCTCATGTCACCAGGGATGCGGATTTGTCACAACTCATGAGTATTCCTATGTCATCAGGAATGCGGATTTGTCACAACTCATGAGTATTGCATGTCACCTGGAATGCCGATTTTTCACAAGGGATGCACCGATAAAATTTTTTCGTCTCCACCGTTTTTTTAAAAAGATCGGTGTTAGGAATTTTCTTATTCCTATGATGCCTCCTATTAGTTTTTGGTAACTTTATAGGTCTTTCGCCAATTCACTCATGGTTCTTCTACCGCTCTGACGAAGATACTAAGTTTAGTATTGAGTTGATTTTTTCAATTGTGCGACAGCATGTTGCGTGACGTGCTGTAATCCAGTAGCATACAAAGTATTTATCTGGAAACACACATGTTTATACATCGTATGAATGACTAATTCCTAGTTAAATAATTTATTCCTAACAAATCAAATCCCCATTTCAGTTAATATTGCGTATGGCGAAGACAACTCCTTTCAAATTAAATCACGCAGAAATTCAAATATGGAATAAAACGGGTGCGTACAATTCAGAACTTATCTTGAATATTTTTTGATTAATTTTTCTTTGTTTTGAGTGTTTTGGGTTGGTACCGGTATTTGTTTTTACGTGTATTTGGTGGGTATGTTATGTTCAATATATTACGCCCACCTCCGATGCCGACTGAATATTCTTGAACTTCATAACCGATTGTTTTGTAATATATGCTATGAGACTATATGACGCTGATGACATATCGCACATCTCATTGTTGTACGTACAACTTTTAAATGAGTGATTTTATTTGCCAACAATGAGCCATACATGATGTGCGATCCGTCAGGGAAGTAACATAGGCATACATAACTTATTTGCTTACATCGGGTCGATAAATTGTGAAATGACGAATAAGTGGCAAATGGACAGAAATCCCATACATTTCAGTTTAGAATATAATTTAATACTGGCATCCATTGCAACTGCAGACCAATAGGGATTAAAATATAGAATTACGCTGGTATTGCCGAGCAATTAATCAATATTTCCTAACAATTTCTGTCTGTGACGTCATAATTTGGTAGAACGATCAAATTGTTTAGCTTGTAGTAAATGAGTTTTAATGCAGAGGTTACACATTGTCCTTGGCTAGCTCAACACCTCAAATTCCACTCAATGTCTCCAGTACACAGAGAATGGTTTGCTTGTCGTAAATACATCATTGTGATTCTGATGAATATTAACTGACACACTTTTCTTTCTCAACAACATACAGACATTTTTACATGCACTCAAAGATGAAATGTTTTAATTACAATTTTGTTGACAAATGGAGAAAACGAATAAACATCAAAAAATATCAAATCAAAATGTATATACGTATATTCGACTTAGGTAACGCAACATTGTTATTCCGTCGTTGATCTAAATCTTATTAATCAGGCCTACATCGTTTAGTTTTTAATAGTTTGGAAAGGACAGTTGGAAAACCACTAAACACAATCATAATCATTTGAACCCTTTAGCTCGAACAAAGAAAAAAGTGGCAATGACGCAACACTAAAAACGATTATGATGCTAATATTTGAAATATCTAACGATAGAAAATCAACACGGCCGATTCAGTCATAAGTCGAGTGGTCGACCCTCCCGTTCCAGTGCCATATCCACTCCAATCAAAAGAGGAAAAATCTCCACAGTGATTAACATGATTATGATTGCTCGTTCCTCCAATACATACATGTTCGACGTTACCACATTTTGGGTTGATTTTCACACCAGAACATAACGCAAACGCTCCTTCTTCGTTGTTGATTGCTCGGAACTACATTAAAAGAATGGAAATTATAAGTTAGGTTTTTCAATTGCGTAAAACGAATAGCAAAACATTCAAAACGGCTATAAATTTGGCAATATTGATTTAGAAAAAGGGTCAAAAGGGGCTATAAGTTTGTATAGCAATGTATATTCGATCTTAATAAGCGTTTGAAATATTCTATAATCTGATGCTTAGATAAATGATAGACTGAATTTGATTATTAAATTTACTTGAATGAATCCAGGAGTAACTTCAACTCTGGCACTTGGTGCAGTATTGTCCATCATCAGAGCGTTGTTGCCTTTATCCCAGATTATGGCTTCTGCTGGACCATTATCATATTTTCTGAATTGTCTATCCCGTAATGGGTAGTGATCTCTGTAAAGCTTTTGCAAATTTCCGCCATACGCTCGAAGAAATTGTGTTTCGGTGTGATACATCATAAAAGCACTGTATAAAATAAAATTATTTTGTTCTTAGTCGGCATTGAAAAAAAATGACATATCAAAATTTTTGCAATGGCGTCATAAATCGATCCAGAGGAAACTGGTTCCAGAATTACCTATTGTCGTATATGGCAGTCAAATTTTCGCGCCACAGTCGCAAATTCAAGATATCGACATATAAAATTGACAAATTGAATGTGGTAGCGCATTATGCAACAAACTTTATAAAGTTTCCTTCATTTTTTTCCAGAAACTTCTCTAGCGTGATTAATCTTTGGCCAGCGAGAGAGAGATTTTGACAACAAATTAGTAGACGCACCAACATGCTGATAAATCTTATAAATTTAAACTTACTAGCTTTTGTATTCTGCCAATGGACTGTTATTTGGAACATGCCAAACCATGACATCTTCAGCAACCATATTGAAGTAACCAGGATTTTTGTAATCATCACTGGTCGCTGACTCAGGTGCACCAAAAATGATCTCATTTTCCCAGGCACCGTCTCCATGGGGATGAGACGCTGTGTTGCCGTGCTGACTTGACCATCGATCACCGGTGGTACATTTTCCACCAAGAAAATCTTCGTGAACTGAAGCGACCAATGTCCAACCACCACCCCCTGTACTCATATCACAGTAAGTTCTATAGACTGAACCCTGGAAAATATATTGAAAAGATTTCTTGCAAAAAAAAAACTTTATAAAGCTTCAATTCCTAATCATTATAGAATTTTCGACGTAGGCATACTAATGCCATTGTGCGTCCACGTTATATAAAATATTGTATAATCTTGCAAATTTACTATGTTAAATCTAAAAAAATTGCATGTGTGCGAACGACGACGATTAGAGCTGTGTCCAGAAGGCTGGCAACGGAATGCTTATTTTATTGAACATGCAAAGTAACAGAAGAGTATTCGACGAAAACCTAACTTCATCTTGGTTCACGAAAGAAAACATTCATCCACATTTTTCAAAAATGTTTGCAAGTAAGTTTTGATTATTATGGTTCACGGATGTATCGCGTCCTCAGTAAAATTTCTGATAAGAAATTTCTGGGTCGTACCAGGCACCTTGAAACAGAGGAGAAGAAACAAAACTTGCAGATTTTTTTTTTATTTTAGCAGCAAAATACGATCGTTTTTGATCGCATATTCCACTTGTATCCTCAGATTTGAAGTCAGAATTTAAAATAGATTGTCTCCAATAAAGAATAAGAGATTGCTCGATTTTGATAATAGATGCAATTTCAAGGTTGAGAACGGGACATTTGCTGTACAAACGGATCCAGTGGTTCGACACTATTTCAAATAATTATCGAATCAGTTTCGCTTTTACCCAGCTTTAGCCACAATTTGTATCTACAGGACCAGCATTTAAATAAAAGCTGTTGTCATTTGCATAAAACGATTATTATTAGAAAATTACTTACTTTTGAGTCTGTGATGTCGTAAAGGCCGTTCTGAGCATTTGGGTCCTTTTTCTTGATGTCATTACAACTCGAGTAATTAGCTTCTGGTGCATAAAAATCTATAAATAGTGTATTATTACAATTTTAATTACTATGTATCTGATTGAATCACATAGCTCATCATTTTCGAACGTTTTTGGTCAAATATGCGTTCGATTAGCTTCACGGTATAGGATTCAGCTATAATATTCGGATATTTTTACAAATTTGTCTAAATATACTTTGTTTATTTGTTTTGTGTAATTTTTGTGTCTTGCAAAGTGCTGTGCCATGTTCCAAATACCTAATTACATTGTTTAAAACGGAAAGTTTGTAAACAATACAAAAAAAAACTTACGCTGATATTTGTCGTCAATATATTTTTCTATACGAACGTAATCTACTTCTCCTTCAGGTCCTGCTGGCCCTCTTGGACCCCGTGGCCCTTTCGCACCGTCTAGACCATCATCCCCAGCAATTCCCATCGGTCCTTCGTCTCCCTTCTGTCCACCTTCTCCCGGTTCTCCCTTTTGCCCGCGGAGACAAGTATTGTCGAATATTCCTATATTGGAAACTGCCTCTCTACAGACTAACAGGTCATTGTCTCCTACTGAATTTTTGACAAACAGAAACAGAACGCAAAGCAATATAGTGAATTTGCTATTCATCTTGATGTAATGAGTGCCTCAACGGTCAAGCAAGCTCAAGAAATTGTTGTGTTTTGACATTGAACAAACTCATATATATATATATATATACTCAAATCCAGCCCCATAAACACCTACTTGACAAATAAAATTTGAATGTCATCGTTTAGTGCCTATAATAATTTATCATCGCGTTTTGAATGGATCAATTCTGATAATAGCAATCACAAAAAAATAAAGCAAGAGGAATATGCAACTCATGCCGATTTCACTAGCTAACGTCATGACACTCACGTGTTATTAAATTATGTATGAAAAGTGTTAGTTAATAACACATGATTATCAGAAACATTGTTTTGTTGGGAAATATAAAGTAGCCTAACCATGAGGTAACAAAAGTTCCCTCCGTTTCGGACTGTTTGAAGGGATTTTTAAAACATTGTGTTTAAAGCAAGTTGTTTCAAAACTTGTCTGTTTTTCTTTGAATGTTCAATATGTTTTCATTGTATCGAAATAATGTACGTCTTTGAGCAGACTAAAATAGATAATACCTGCGCACAAATGTTATTCGATTTATAATTGAACCTCACATAAGTCAACGGAAAAAAGTATTATCTAATGCATCTGTTATGATATTGAAGCTTAATTCCTGAAGGAAGTGAATTAAAATCAAACAACCTTATTTTTGATATATTCGGTTAAAGATTGAAAATATCGTTGAGATTTTGAATGATACATCTTTATAATGCGATTATTCGAATTACTTTATTTAAATTTAATGTGCCATCTTCAAAAACCTTTTTGTTTTCAGTCTAGGAATTCTTCCTTAAATATAGAGCCACACAATAATTAGTTCGAACGCTTTTTTGCTTGTCCATTCGCAAATGGTGAAAATTGTCTTGCACTTGGATATTTCAGGTACTTGATAGATGCTTGGCAATTAACTACAACAAACACATTAAATACATGATTCAATATGCCAATGTTTTAAAACAAATTGATTTTCTCAAAATGAAAAACACCGAAAACCGACTTGATTGAAACACATTTTCAGATCATTGAATTAACCAGGTAGTAGGATAAAATTCCGCACAAATCAGGTTTGGTAAAAGATAATTATTACAACCTTTTCTGACGTCATAATGAATGGTTCGGGCAGATTTAAACAACGTCTTCTGAGTCTCTTTGTCTGTACCCCACAGGCTTGACACACGAATAATTTGTTTCTCACTGAATTTAGGACAAAGGAATAATGCCATAAATGCTAATAATCAGTGGATACTTAAATGGAAATAATCTTTTTTAGACAAGCAGAGAACTCCCGTGCAACTTTTTCCACATATCCCAACACAGTCCTAGCGTGTCTCCCGTTTTATCATCGCTCAGGGATGAACCACTCACTACACTTTACCATGATGAGTTAGTTCTGTGAGGGGTGTTTTCCGCTTCGAGTATATTGTAATCGCTCTTTGACATTTGAGTACACTTTAATTAGCGCCTGCTTTTTGCTTAGCTCAGGGTGAACATCAAAAAAAATGAATACCTAGATGGAGAATCAAAATATTTGAGAATATATTAATATTTCCGTCGTGGGAACTGACTTTTTTCGTTTCTTGGAGTTAACATCACAAAATTAAAGAATTCGGGATGAATTCTTAATCACCTTTCTACCCGCTGAATAAACATACACTTGTAGGATACTAGTGCACAGAAGGACTGCACCCAGTTATATCAAACTTTAACAATATTACAATCAATAGGATTGCACACAGGAGTGATGAGTTTCATATAAACTGAAAATTGAATTCAATAAGTTCTAATTAAAATCATTAATTTAATGGAAGGCAGTAAGTTGGTGTGTGCAGCAGGCTGCCTTCAAGTTTCGTTTTACTACACACATGATATCGTTCTAGGAATATTCAAGCCAGCACTAACAGAACCAGGCAATTAAAATTTCAGAATTAACCAAGAAGTATCCATATCAGAAATTTAATTGTTTCAAGAATGAGGGACAGATGACTCTCGCCTCTTAGTCGCGAATCATCAGTGTCCCATACACAAGTGAGTGTTGCCTGACCATCACTTATTTTTCAAGAATGTGTGATATGAAAATAATTTCCGTGTTAATAATGTCCAGCTAGAATGGTAGCAAATTCTGCCAATTTCGTAGGTGAGATAGTGAACAATTTTTAAATAATTAGGAATAGAGGCTTGTTGTTGCTAACTTTGAGCTTGTATGCGTACAATGGTGTATTTAGAACTTTGAATGGAGAAGGGAGCGACATTTTGAAAAATTCCTGGGTCAAATTATGAAGTTACAGGCAAAAAATCGTTCGAAAATAGCGTCTTTATAGTAAATCGCCGCAGAAAGAACCAAAATATCGCCTTAGGCATGGAAAATGGTGACTTCAGGACCGTAAACAGGCAAAATAAGTATAATATCCTGTGTGTGCCGACAAAGCGCGAATTTTTTTTTCATGTCTCAAATCCCTCAAAGTTTAAAGGCTTAAACAATAGGGAGATGGTAAAATCCCCCCCCCCCCTCCCGCTATTTACGCTGGTGGATGCATACATACTACATAGGCTGTTGCAATCATTTTGGTAAAAAAGGAATGAGGGATCTGAACATTGCCGATATGTAGTATATAATAAGATCTCGTTGAATTGTAAGTTAATTACCACAATTTTAGTCTTAAATAGAAATTCAAAGAAACGTGCATTGCTCACCTTTGCGTCTTTGATGTCACATAACCCATTTGGTGCGCTTCGGTCATTGCTCTTGATGGCATTATAAGTGACATTAGAAACATATTCCCCTTCAAATAAACGTTATATTATTTTTATTCTTCACATTCTGAAAAAACGGGATATTTGTGACCCCAAACATAATTAAGAAATACTCTATATTTGTTTTTATCTGAATTCGCTTAATGCAGAGTTTTAAGAAACTTTAAAGAGAAAAGTCACCCAACACCACTATTGTGCGAAGGGTTACATGAGTGCAGAAACGAGGGCTAAATAACCTTTATCCCCAAAAGACACTCTTTGACTCGAGTTTTGAAAGCTTGCAGATTCGCGCGATCTGGAAAGTAATGAATTCCAAATCACAGAAGTTCGTGGAACAAAAACTTCTTGCATAAAATTGTTTGTCACACTGCGGAACTTCCACAGTGAATGGGTAGCTAATCGAGTTGACCGGAAAGAAAGCTATTTCGAACAAAGGCCATCATAATATCGATTAAAATAAACACAGTGGGGCAACGTTACGACGATGCAGCAAGCTTTGTAGACCAGAAGAAAGTTTTAGACCAATTCTGTAAATAACACGTTGCTGATCACTATTAAACATGTTTAGGACTGTAGCATCGGCGGAACCTCAAATATATACCTCATAGTGAAATTTGTGTTTCCTGTGAATTGTTGTAGCGATTAAGTGAAGTTCAGACATTCTGACTGACTCGAGTAGGCGTTGTGTCGGAGCCGACTTTTTTTTATCTTGACATCAAAACAGAGTTGTATCATTAGCGTAAATTATTAGAGTCACAAATGTGTCACAAATTATGCCAGTCAGAAAGACACCGACAGAACATGTTTTCTGATATGGATACCGCATGATTAGTTTTGGAATTCACATTACTAGGTTCTGTGAGTCCTGGCTTTAAAATTCTTACAACGATATCTGGCGTATTGTAAAAGGCGATTTGAAGACACCGAATTCACACATTACCTTCTTACATTATATTAACTTATTGTATTAAATTACAAAGTATTTAAATAAATTTCAGTTTTATATGAAATGTTTATGGCTTAGAGTGCAGTAGTTTGCTTTAAATTTTATGTCCAGGCTATATTTTTGTGATCTTCAGTTGAATCCTTGTGCATGTTGCTTCCAACTGCCTGGAGTGAATTTTGAGTAATAAAAAAAGTTAATTCATCCTAAATTTCATATTTTTGTTGCATAATACAGAACATTCATGATGCACCACACAACTTCAGGATTTCTGCAAAGGTTTGGCGGAAACCTACAAAAACTATTCAAAGGGCACTTTCCATTACGAGACAGGGTATATCAAAAAAACCTGGCAACGGTCCTGCAGAAGCCGTGGTATGGGATAGAGGCGGCAACAATGGTGTGAGGTTACTAATACTGCAACAAACGCCAGAGTTGAAACGACTCCTGGATATATCCAAGTATGTGAATAAAATTCCTCTAATTTAATTATTTTATCTGAGGCCTTTCAAACAAATCTCGTTAAATTCGAGAAGACCCGATGGTACAGTAGTTATCATGTTTGTACCGCAGGTAGGCCTAAGAAAATTGATTCGAAGCACATTTTATTCGAATCAATTGTTAAACCTTCTTAGAAACAAAAACTTGCTAAATGAACTAGACTCTCTTATTATCAACGACATATTACAATCGATTTAGGTCAAATTTGGCCAAAATCGATTATATTCTGTCGCTAAAATACGAAATATGTTGCTCTTGTTGCGAATTACAAATACACTATTACTATAAATTTCTTGATTTTCACAAAAGGAGGCTAGTTGTAATAGTAAAAATGGGATATTTGTTAGTTACATGGAATTTATGATTCGATCTGATTCGTAAAAATATTCGAATCAGATTCGAATTCCAAATGATTCGGTTTTGCCCAACCTAGAGTGCTGTTAACTTAAGTTGACTCGGCCGAACTGGAATGTTCATGATTCTTGAACAGCTGTCCGCATTCGAACCCTGTCTGCATTTGAATGGCCACTCACTGGCGTTGCTTCGGATGCTTCGTTCGGGAAGTTGCCACAAAAAAAGAATTGTTAAAACCAATGATATTAATATATATATTTCAAGAGACAATAAAAAAATCTCTTCTTTCAGTTCCGTGCAATAAACCATGAAAGAGGAGCGTTTGCAATATGTCCTGGTGTGAAAATCAATCTAGGATATGGAAACGTCGAACATGAATGCATTGGAGTAACGATTAACCATGCGGAAAGTGGTCGGCACTGCGGAGAATTTACTTCGTTGGATTGGGATGGATAGGGTACTGCAAGGTAATGATCGACCACTAGACTTATGATCGAATCGGTTGTGATGATCTTTTATCGCTGAATATTCGTGTACCTTGTTTTTATTTTATCACGCTGTAAAAAAGTACAGTAAATTTACCGTTTATTTCCTGTGATTGGAACTTTTTAAACTCTAAACCGCTTTGTTCATGAGATTTGAGAAGTTATGGCTATTGATGGAACGCGCGCGATTTATGTGGGCACGCTCCATCAACAGCGTATAATTGTCAAAAAAGGCATCATTTCAATCCGATTTTTTTTATTTCATCCTACTACCTGGTTAATTCAATGATCTGAAAATGTGCTTCAATCAAGTCGGGTTTCGGTATTTTTCATCTTGAGAAAATCAATTTGTTTTAAAACATTGGCACATTGAATCATGCATTTAATGTGTTTGTTGTAGTTAATTGCCAAGCATCTATCAAGTACCTAAAATATCCAAGTGTAAGACAATTTTCACCATTTGCGAATGGACAAGCAAAAAAGTTTTCGAAAAAAATATGGTGTGGCTCTATAATTAAGGAAGAGTTCTGAGACTGAAAAAAAAAAGTTTTTAAAGATGACACATTAAATTTAAATAAAGTAATTTGAATAATGGCATAATAAAGATGTATCATCCAAAATCTCAACGATAATTTTTTAATCTTCAACCGAATATGTCAAAAATATAGTTGTTTGATTTTAATAAACTTTTTTCAGGAACTAAGCTTCAAAATCATAACAGATGCATTGGATAATACTTTTTTCCGTTGACTTATGTGAGGTTCAATAATAAATCGAATAATAATTGCGCGCAGGTATTATCTATTTTAGTCTGCTCAAAGACGTATAGTATTTAGGTACAATGAAAACATATTGAACATTCAAAGGAAGAGAAACAGACAAGTTTTGAAAAAACTTGCTTTAAACACAATGTTTAAAAAATCCCTTCAAACAGTCCGAAACGGAGAGAAATTTTGTGGCCTCATGGTTAGGCTACTTTATATTTCCCAACAAAACAATGTTTGTTGTAATCATGTGTTATTAACTAACAATTTTCATACATAATTTAATAACACGTGAGTGTCAGGACGTTAGATGGTGAAATTTGCATGAGTTGCATATTCTTCTTGCTTGATTTTTTCCGATTGCTATTATCAGGATTGATTCATTCAGAACGCGATGATAAATTATTATAGGCACTAAACGATGACATTCAAATTTATAATTCTGTTACAGGGTTAGTGCAAATTTTATTTGTCAAGTAGGTGTTTATGGGGCTGGATTCGAGTATATATATATATGAGTTTGTCCAATGTCAAAACACAACAATTTCTTGAGCTTGCTTGAATGTTGAGGCACTCATTACATCAAGATGAATAACAAATTCACTATATTGCTCTGCGTTCTGTTTCTGTTTGTCAAAAATTCAGTAGGAGACAATGACCTGTTAGTCTGTAGAGAGGCAGTTTCCAATATAGGAATATTCGACAATACTTGTCTACGCGGACAAAAGGGAGAACCGGGAGAAGCTGGACAAAAGGGAGACGAAGGACCGATGGGAATTACTGGGTATGATGGGCTAGACGGTGCGAAAGGGCCACAGGGTCCAAGAGGGCCAGCAGGACCTGAAGGAGAAGTAGATTACGTTCGTATAAAAAAATATATTGATGACAAATATCAGCGTAAGTTTTTTTTTGTATTGTTTGCAAACTTTCCATTTTAAAATATATAATTAGGTATTTGGAACATGGCACAGCACTTTGCAAGACACAAAAATTACAAATAAACAAAGTACATTTAGGCAAATTTGTAAAAATATCCGAATATTATAGCTGAATACTATACCGCGAAGCTAATCGAACGCATATTTGACCAAAATACATAGTAAATAAAATTGTGGCAATACACTATTTTTAGATTTTTATGCACCAGAAGCTAATTACTCGAGTTGTAATGACATCAAGGAAAAGGATCCAAATGCTCAGAACGGCCTTTACGACATCACAGACTCAAAAGTAAGGAATTTCCTAATAATAATCGTTTTATGCAAATGACAACAGCTTTTATTTAAATGCTGGCCCTGTAGATACAAATTGCGGCTAAAGCTGGGTAAAAGCGAAATTGATTTGATAATTATTTGAAATAGTGTCGAACCACTGGATTCGTTTGTACAGCAAATGTCCTCAACCTTGAAATTGCAATGTCTTTCGTTCGTGACCAAGATGAAGTTCAGGTTTTTGCGTCGAAAACTCTTTTGTTTCACCTGGTACGACCCAGAAATTTCTTATCAGCTGATGACGCGATACATCCGTGAACCATAAAAATCAAAGCTTACTTGCAAAACATTTTTAATAAAATGTGGATTTGGACCAAGTTTAGCAAATCGTGTTACTTTGCATGTTCAATAAAATAAGCATTTCGTTGCCAGCCTTCTGAACACAGCTCTAATCGTCGTCGTTCGCACGCATGCAATTTTTATAGATTTAACATAGTAAATTTGCAAGAATATGCAATATTTTAGATAACGTGGACGCAGTATGGCTACGACGAAAATTCTATAATGATTAAGAATTAAAGCTTTATAAAGTTTATTTTTGCAAGAAATGATTTCAATATATTTTCCAGGGTTCAGTCTATAGAACTTACTGTGATATGAGTACAGGGGGTGGTGGTTGGACATTGGTCGCTTCAGTTCACGAGGATTTTCTTGGTGGAAAATGTACCACTGGTGATCGATGGTCAAGTCAGCACGGCAACACAGCGGCTCATCCCCATGGAGACGGTGCCTGGGAAAATGAGATCACTTTTGGTGCACCTGAGTCAGCGACCAGTGATGATTACAAAAATCCTGGTTACTTCAATATGGTTGCTGAAGATGTCATGGTTTGGCATGTTCCAAATAACAGTCCATTGGCAGAATACAAAAGCTAGTAAGTTTAAATTTATAAGATTTATCAGCATGTTGGTGCGTCTACTAATTTGTTGTCAATACCTTCCTCTCACTGGTCAAACATTAAACACTCTAAAGAAGTTTCTGGAAAAAAATCAGAAAACTTTATTAAGTTTGTTGCATAATGCGCTACCACCTTCAATTTGTCAATTTTATATGTCGATGTCTTAAATTTGCGCCTGTGGCGCGAAAATTTGACTGTCATTTACGACAATAGGTAATTCTGGAACCGGTTTCATCTGGACCGATTTATGACGCCATTATAAAAATTTTGATATGTCATTTTTTTCAATGCCGACTAAGAACAAAATATTTTTATTTTATACAGTGCTTTTATGATGTATCACACCGAAACACAATTTCTTCGAGCGTATGGCGGAAATTTGCAAAAGCTTTACAGAGATCACTACCCATTACGGGATAGACAATTCAGAAAATATGATAATGGTCCAGCAGAAGCCATAATCTGGGATAAAGGCAACAACGCTCTGATGATGGACAATACTGCACCAAAAGCCAGAGTTGAAGTTACTCCTGGATTCATTCAAGTAAATTTAATAATCAAATTCAGTCTATCATTTATCTAAGCATCAGATTATAGAATATTTCAAACGCTTATTAAGATCGAATATACATTGATATACAAACTTATATATAACTTATTATATATGTTTTGGTATTCGTTTTACGCAATTGAAAAACCTAACTTATAATTTCCATTCTTTTAATGAAGTTCCGAGCAATCAATAACGAAGAAGGAGCGTTTGCGTTATGTTCTGGTGTGAAAATCAACCCAAAATGTGGTAACGTCGAACATGTATGTATTGGAGGAACGAGCAATCATGATCATGTTAATCACTGTGGAGATTTTTCCTCTTTTGATTGGAGTGGATATGGCACTGGAACGGGAGGGTCGACCACTCGACTTATGACTGAATCGGCCGTGTTGATTTTCTATCGTTAGATATTTCAAATATTAGCATCAAAATCGTTTTTAGTGTTGCGTCATTGCTACTTTTTTCTTTGTTCGAGCTAAAGGGTTCAACTGATTATGATTGTGTTTAGTGGTTTTCCAACTGTCCTTTTCAAGCTATTAAAAACTAAACGATGTAGGCCTAATTATTAAAATTTAAATCAGCGACGGAATAACAATGTTGCGTTACCTAAGTCAAATATACGTATATACATTTTGATTTGATATTTTTTGGATGTTTATTCGTTTTCTCCATTTATCAACAAAATTGTAATTAAAACATTTCATCTTTGAGTGCATATAAAAATGTCTGTATGTTGTTGAGAAGGAAAAGTCTGTCAGTTGATACTCATCAGAATCACAAACATGTAAACGACAAGCATGTTGAGAAATTGCTCTATCAAATTATGACGTCGCAGACAAAAATTGTTAGAAAATATTGAATAATTGCTCGTAATTAGCCAGCGTAATTATTTATTTCAATCCGTATAGTCTGCAGTTGCGATGGATGTCAGTATTAAATTATATTTTAAACTGGAATGTATGGGATTTCCGTTCATTTGCCACTTATTCGTCATTTCACAATTTATCGACCCGATGTAAGCGAATAAGTTATGTATGCCTATGTCACTTCCCTGACGGATCGCATAACATGTATGGCTCATGGTTGACAAATAAAATCACTCATTTAAAAGTTGTATGTACAATAATGAGATGTGCGTTATGTCATCAGCGTCATATTGTCTCATAACATATATTACAAAACAATCGGTTAAAGTTCAAGAATATTCAGTCGGCATCGGAGGTTGACGTAATATATTGAACATAACATACCCACCAAATACACGTAAAAACAAATACCGGTACCAAACCAAAACACTCAAAAAGAAAATTAATCAAAAAATATTCAAGATAAGTTCTGAATTGTACGCACCAGTTTTATTTCATATTTTGGATTTTTACAAGATTTAATTTGAAAGGAGTTGTCTTTACCATAAGCAATATTAACTGAAATGGGGATTTGATTTGTAAAGAATAAATTATTTAACTAGCTATCAGTCATTCATACGATGTATAACCATGTGTGTTTCAAGATAAATTGCTTTGTATGCTACTGGATTACAGCACGTCACGCAACATGCTGTCGCACAATTGAAAAAATCAACACAATACTAAACTTAGTATCTTCGTCAGAGCGGTAGAAGAACTATGAGTCAATTGGCGAAAGACTTATAAAGCTACCAAATACGATTAGGAGGCATCATAGGTAGGAATCAGAAAATTCCTAACATCGCTCTTTTTAAAAAATCGTTGGAGACGAAAAAATGATATCGGTGCATCCCTAGTGACAAATCGGCATTCCAGATGACATGCAATACTCATTAGTTGTGACAAATCCGCATCCCTGATGACATAGGAATACTCATGAGTTGTGACAAATCGGCATCCCTGGTGACCTGAGGTTACCAACCCTATCGATTTGAAGTAGTCGCCTGTCATTCACCAGCCAGTGACGATATTCTAACCGAATTTTTTGATTGTGCTAGACATATCGCATAATTTGGAATGCTTCACATCACTTGTTTTCTTTTTTTTAAACCTAAATTGCAATTTTATACCAGTTTCGAGCGATAAACAACGAGAGAGGAGCATTTGGACTATACCCAGGTGTAAAAATCAACGCAGGATATGGTAACGTTGAACATGTATGTATTGGATGAACGAGTAATCACGGAGAAAGTGCTCGGCGTTGTTGAGATTTTTCTTCGATGGATTGGTTAGGAATTTAAGAACTTCACAAACATGTATTTACAAACTAAATCAATTTTATGCAGGTATGCAATGTTTATAATGTATAGTTTCACGCAAATTTAAAACGCGTGGGAAAAAGTGCAAAAAGTTGAATGCTAAATTATTTTCACGACTACTTAAAAAAAATAATATTCGGAACATATTATGCTTTGTAAATACAACATTTCTAACTTTTTTTTATTTCTCATGCAAATAATGTTCATTCATTTTATCCATTTATCAACAAGAGTATAAATAAAATATTCCATCTTTGATGCATATAAAACTATTGCTCGTTGTTGAGAAAGCCGAATCTGTCTGTTAATGCTTAATCAGAAGTAAAGTATGGAGAATCACGGTAGTGGATATACATCGATGAAATCCTTCTTTATGATTGTAAAAGCTTGAGTTGAGTGTGAAGGATTAAACTTACCGTTATGAACAAGTGCAGGGTATGATGTAACAACCGCAATAAAGCTAATTTACTATAGGAAAACTTGTTATTTTTTTTTATTGAAGTTTCTTTTTTTATTTAATAATCATAACATGAGGAATCGGTATTTCCACTAAAATTGGCGATATTTTTTACTTGAATATTTTGTCAAGTATTTGTCACTGATGGATCGCGCCGCGAAGGTGCGTTTCATCAGTGAATCATTCATGACAAAACAAATCTTCTAAAAGTGATAGCGACATGATCGACAATTTGTGTTAGTTCTTCGAGAATCACGCTTCGTCAGGCACAAGACGGGAAAGATTTGAGAACCATTGTGATAGTATTTAAACACCGAAGAAATTCTATTTAGAAGGTTATCAGATTTGGGCACAATTATTGGTTTCCAACTCATTTTGCGTGGCCATTCAGTTTTCAATTGTTTATTGATTAATTTTTTCCAGTTCGCGTATCAAACCTTAGTTTTAGGAAAATTTATATTGAACTAGAAATAAATAATTCGTCTTTTTCAATCTTTATGATTTGAAATAAAAGTCGAAGTCGGAAGGTCGCCACAGTTTCATACATCTTTGGCGCGATCTTCCAATTGCCGCCGTTTGGAGAAATCATCATCATAAAATGTTTTAACTGAAATATGATGTTATGTACAAATGACACTTTTGAACAGTATATTATACGTCGTTTTACCTTGACAAGTTGTGCATTTATTCTTGTAAATCTATGAAATGACCCGGCGCCAACCACTCGCAATATGCTTGGTTCTAACATAAGTCATAATTGAACCGTTGTTTTGGTTGTCAACATTCAACATTGTGAAGGCATTATAAATTATTTGTAATATACGATCATCTTAACTTCACCTTATTATAATCCTGGCGTGGACTTGTTTAAAGTTTCTAAAAAAATCCTCTTCCTATTTTAAATGGCCGGCAAGTCGCGCTGTAGAAAGCTAGAACAGTTATGTAGGGCAGATTAAAAAAAAATTAATTTAACTCTTCAAATTGAGATGTGGTTTCATAATTCATGAGAAGTTATAATTGGGTGATTTTGTTTATGGACAAGATCATATATAATTTATATATGCGATGCAAAATCTTATTTTTCTAGGAATCCGTATATATTTTTCAAAGTGGAAATGGGCCATATATAAGTGATAACAGCAATCAATCACTTCGTAGATGTTCAATTGCCAAAAACATGTTATTTGAAAACTGCTTCTGATGTGGGTTCTGCCTAATTCTACAAATGGGAGTAATAGGATATTATCCAATTCCATTTGCGGGCTTAAAAAAACAACAGAAAAACGCTCTTGTGAGCAAATGCCTACGAGTTGTTTTTATAGACAAACCGTTTACTGAGAAAAAATTTTTGGTCTCATTTAAATAAGCAAATTTTATGCTCCATTAAAACATTTCGTAGAAAACGAGTTCTTAATTGAATGTTTTACCTTTGTTTTTATTCTACCAGAAATATTCAACTTAATCAAATTTGCTGCTGAAAATATGTTATTGCACTGTAATAAAATGCATTAAAATTGACGGTTTTTGTCAGTAATTTTAATTGGCTGTATTAAAATCAAGCTGTAAAATCAACGTGTTCAGTCAATGAAATGATGTTGATTGCCGGCGAGATCAACAGCCTACAATTGACATAAATCTTATTAACTTGTCTTGGTGTTGATGTCTTGTTGATGAAGTAAAACGAATGCTTTGCATAATTGTCAAAGTATATAATATCGAGGTGTATATATAAATGTCAAAGATTATTTATAACCTTGCTTCAACCAGGCAACTAGTACTTTGCTGTATTTTCTTTAGATGGTTATAATATTGGCATCGCAGATTAAAGGTCTCGGTTTCGAGTCCCGGTAAGTCCGGCCCGTTATTCCATGCTCACCATTCAACCTAGTGTGTAATAGCTTGGTTATGCTGAGCCGAACCGGAAAGTTTATATATTTCTCAAGTCTCAACTCAGTCCTTCTAAAACTGGTCATTGATACAAGGCTTTGATCGGGGCGATCCACTCCAGAGAGTGACTAATACAAAATGTGATATGGCTATTGTAATATCTTTTTAGTAATATTTGCCGCATATCGAGAACCAAGTAATTATCCGGGGAATAATCGCGGTAAACTTCGCGGTGATTTTCCAAACCCTCAGAAGAAGAACTACATTCTCAAATATATTGACTATTGAATTTTTTGTGAAGCATGAAGCACAGGTGGACCTTCCTCGGCGGCGTGATCCAATGTTGACTCATACCTGACAAAGTTCTTTATACAATCAACTTCTCTATCTGTGTCTTATGCTTGACAAAGTGAACCTTCCGATCGAGCTAACCTTAAAAACAGGACCTTTTCCACGCCCGATCCACTGGCCACGCTTCCCCAACATGTCTTTGCACGTATATTGCAGGATAAATGATATGCCATGCCTGACACTAAATCGAAAATGGAATCATAACTGTTCAGGTTCAGCTTCGTGATAGATGGTTTCAAACTCTTCATGAATATTGTAAGAAAAACACTAAAACAACAATGAAAATGGAGTTGAAGATTTGTTTATTGAGGCACTAATAGACCAACTCAGTAAGCCTATATAAGAATTTCGGCAGTCTGATTATATTCAACTGCTTTCAAATGCGGCAAGTTTACTATACCAGCTAAGACTAGCAATGGGTTGTCAATTACCTTTGATCTGTATTCTATCTCTATTGATCAAAACTTCGGTAGGAAGCAATGAACTGTTGGTATGTAGACGTGCAGATAGTACCAACACCGAAGTAATAATAGGGCCTAAAGGAGATCGGGGTGAAATTGGACCCAGAGGAAATGTGGGACCACAGGGACCAAAAGGTGATCTGGGTATGCCCGGTCTAACCGGTTTGATGGGGTCTCGAGGTCTGCCAGGACCTGTTGGACCGGAAGGAATAGTAGATTACGACCGCGTTGAAAGTTATATCGACGGAAAAGAGCACAGTAAGAGTTTTACTTTATACATGCATAATAAAACTATTCTCTATAATTACATACACTGTGACGAAAGAGCAGAAATTGTGCCTTGCAATCCTCATTTTTTTTCATATACGCACCGCGTTTCATTATAGCGGTTCTATTTGGAAAGCATTACGGCGTTTTGTATTTCAACTCCGGCCCTACTTGACTTAAGAAAATTATAAACCTTTTGATGGACTTTTATCGCATGTTGGCCGTTAAACGTGAACTTTTTTGTTGATGTAAAAATTCAATATTATTAACATGAGCATAACGAAACAAATTATTAACCGGAATATTGTGAATAAAATGATTCAGATATTGACCCTGAAAGCAAAATTTGATAGATGTCCCTATCCAACAATTACCCAATATAACGTTTTGGCCACAATCATATAGATGTTAGCGTCAGAAGAACATTTGGGTTTCAATTTGCTTCAGAAACTTTTGAAAGCAAGATTATTCAATCCGATCCGAATATAGAAAATTCCAAAGCAAATTGAAAACTGAATTTAGTCGGAATATTCAATAATATATTAATTGTTATAATAAACATTGTCATTGATGTCATTGATGAATCGTGTCTCCGAGGCCCGATTCATCTGTGGCTCGTGCTTGAAAAAAACTTTTGATTGTGATAGTCATGTGTCTTATCCCCAATAAGCGCGATACATCAGAGACTCACATTTAACACGACGTATTTTTTATTATGCCTGGAATCATAAAAATCTCTTTTTCGCGGATTGTAAGGAATAGAAATAACTATAATATAACGTTTATTTGAAGGAAAATATTTTTCAAGTTGTAATGCCATCAAGAGGAATGACCGAAATGCACAAAATGGGTTGTATGACATCAAAGATGCTAAGGTGACCAATGAACGTTTCTCTGAATTTTCTTTTAAGACTAACTTTGTGGTAACTAACTTGTAATTTTACGATATATTACTTCATAATATATTTCGACAATGTTCAAACTGCCAAATAGTTTTACCTCACCAATTTCAATTCCTTCTTCACTTTCTGCAAAAATGATGACAAATAGGTTGTGTAGTATATATTAATTCACTAACGTATATATCGGGGGCGGGGGCGTGGTGTCAACTCCCATATTGCCATTGTATACATTCAAGCTCACAGTTGATAACAAAAAGCCCATTTTACTCATTATTCAAAATTGTTCAGTCTATTTTTTTTTTGCTTCCACTATTTCACAACGATTTTTGCAGAATTTCTTACGATTCTAGCGGGATATTTCAAACACGGAAATTACGTCATATCACACATTCTTGAAAAAAAAATGATGGCCAAGTACCAGTAGCGTATTTAGAGAGAACGGTGCCATAGCCCCATTTCGAACAAAAAAAGCAGAACAACCTTTAATTTAGATGCATTGAAACGTACGAAATCCCAAGCTTATTTTTATTATTTCGGGCCATTTTTACAAGCATTTTGGAAACTCTTTTGGGTTGTTTTACTCTAAAAACCGATACTAATGTTAGTTTTGAGCATGCGTCACGCATGAAAACGAATTTTTTGCAGGGTTCAATCTACCGAACATACTGTGACATGAGTGCTGGAGGTGGAGGTTGGACATTGGTCGCTTCAGTACACGAAGATTTTTTAGCTGGAAAATGTACCACTGGTGATCGATGGTCAAGTGAACACGGAAATAATGCGGCCCATCCGAATGGAGACGGTGCCTGGGAAAATTTGAAAACATTTGGTGCACCTGAGTCGGCAACTAGTGATGACTACAAAAATCCTGGTTACTTCAATATGGCAGCTCAAAATGTTATGATTTGGCACGTTCCTAACAACACCCCGATGGAAAACTACCACAACCAGTGAGTTTCATTGATTTTCCTTAGTGTTTTTTGTGGACTAAATTATGACAATCAGAAAGATACCGACAGAACATGTTTTCTGATGTGAATACCGCATGATTAGTTTTGGAATTCACACTCCTAGGTTCTGTGAGTCCTGGCTTTAGAATTCTTACAACGATATCTGGCGTATTGTAAAAGGCGATTTGAAGACACCAAATGCAAACATCACCTTCTTACATTACATTTACTTATTGTATTAAATTACAAAGTATTTAAACAAATTTCAGTTTTATATGAAGTGTTTATGGCTTAGAGTGCAGTAGCTTGCTTTAAATTTTTTGTCTAGGCTATATTTTTTGTGATCTTGAGTTGAATTCCTGTACATGCTGCTTCCAACTGCCTACAGTGAATTTTCTGTAACAAAAAAAAAAACAAGACAAGATAATTTATCCTAGATTCCATATTTTTATTATATAATACAGAGCATTCATGATGTACCACACAACTTCAGGATTTCTGCAAAGGTATGGCGGAAACCTACAAAAATTATTCAAAGAGCACTTTCCATTACGAGACAGGGTATATCAAAAAACATCTGGCAACGGTCCTGCAGAAGCCGTGGTATGGGATAGAGGCAACAATGGCGTGATGGTTACTAATACTGCACCAAACGCCAGAGTTGAAACGACTCCTGGATATATCCAAGTACGTGAATAAAATGCCTCTAATTTAATTATTTTATCTGAGGCCTTCTAAACAAATCTCGTTAAATTCGAGAAGACCCGATGGTCTAGTAGTTATCATGTTTGTATCGCAGGCAGGGCTAAGAAAATTGATTCGAGGCACATTTTATTCGAATCAATTGTTAATCGTTCATAGAAACAAAAACTTGCTAAATGAACTAGACTTTTTTTATTTTCAACGACATACTACAATCGATTTAGGTCAAATTTGGCCAAAATCGATTATATTTTGTGGTTAAAATACGAAATATGTTGCTCTTGTCGCGAATTACAAATACACTATTACTATAAATTTCTTGATTTTCACAAAAGGAGGCTAGTTGTAATAGTAAAAATGGGATATTTATTAGTTACATGGAATTTATGATTCGATCTGATTCGTGAAAATATTCGAATCAGATTCGAATTCCAAATGATTCGGTTTTGCCCAACCTAGAGCGCTATTAACTTAAGTTGACTCGGCCGAACTGGAATGTTCAAGATTTTTGAACAGCTGTCCGCATTCGCACCCTGTCCGCATTTGAATGGCCCCTCACTGGCGTTGCTTCGGATGCTCCGTTCGGGAAGTGGCCACAAAAAAGAAATTGTTAAAACCGATGATATGAATTTATATTTCAAGAGACAATAAAAAAAATCTTTTCTTTCAGTTCCGTGCAATAAACCGTGAAAGAGGAGCGTTTGCAATATGTCCTGGTGTGAAAATTAATCCAGGATATGGAAACGTTGAACATGAATGTATTGGAGGAACGAGTAACCATGCGGAAAGTGCTCGGCACTGCGGAGATTTTTCTTCCATGGATTGGAATGGTTATGGCACTGCAAGGGATTGGTCGACCACTCGACTTATGATCGAATCGGTTGTGATGATATTTTATCGTTAAATATACCCAAATATAATGCCAGCGTGTGTGCCTTGCTTAAATTTTGTCACGCTGTAAAAAAGTACAGTAAATTTACCGTTTTTTTCCAGTGACCGTTTTTTCCCGAACCGCGTCTCGAACTCCGAAACCGCTTTTGTGGCATTTTTCATTTTATTTCAATATCACGGAGTTGAATTAGTTTCGAAAAATGACAATTTTGTCATTTTTCACAGCGCCCAATTATCTGTAACTCACACATGACAATACACAATATCTAGATTGAATGCGTCTTGCTGACTTGGTCCATGTATAGACTTTGCTTGTATCGTATGTTTCTTTAAAAAATTTTCGCTAATTATTCATGTCAAGTTTAATTAATTTTCTTGATGTAATTTTGGGTATGATAGGCCTCTGTCTACTGATTCTAAACAAATTACTTAACTCAAAACGTTTCTGGTTCAAAATGGTTATTAGCCCACTTAAAATTGAATGTTCTCAACTATGTACTACGTTGATAAACCATACTAACAAAATTTATATGACTGGTGTCTCGGAGCCTGGTAATAAATATAAGGGATATGGCTGTAGTTTCTCGTTTGGGCCTACGTGGGATCGACTAACTATGTATCTTTTTTGCCTGGTAGTCTCAATCGGTAAAGCGGGGGAACTACGCTTTGTGCTGTGCATTTCTGATCATCCTGACGTAGGTTCGATTCCTCCGAGGGAAGGTTTTTGCGCGAGAGGTCTACTTCGTGGTACGCGGCTTACTCTAGCTCACATGAGCGCTACTTAAGGGTTTCCTCACCATAAAAAGAGGTAAATGTTAACCCAAGACCCTCACTATCGATTCGCAGGCTTTGTTTGTACAAGAGGTCGTGGTTCGCCATATTACCTATTTATTATCGCTCCCCTATTTATTCTATTTTCTGTACATTTGTGTAAGCAGGTCTGCGTCCGTGTGCTGCTGGCAAGAACTATACTATACCAGTGGTTGCTGTTGTTGATCCTAATTCCACATTTTCGTACGCGTCGCAGTAGGACATCGATTAGCCCATTCGGTAAAAGCGTTAGGATTACGCTTCGAGCTGCGCATCTCTGATTGTCCCGAAGAGTGAAGGGCTGTTTACGAGAGAGAGGTTTGCTTTCCTGTAGGAAAAAGTTAAAATCCGATACCATCCATATTCTACTAAAAAGAAAACAAAGAGATGATAGGCGGTTTTATAATCTCTCACGACAGATATTATTCACTGCACTCTTAGTTTTGCTAGGTATGTTATCAATTTTTGTTAGGCTGTTTGTTGATGGGGACAAGGGGGTGGAGTAGGGGAGGCCAACCATTTTCCGCTGATCTTCACATAGTTTCGTAAATTTCATGTTGAAAACTTCCCAATGCTTCAAAAGTGGTGGAAACTCGGATATTTTCACCTTTCGAATTCAGAAAACACTGTCTCCCACACTGGAAAACTTCAGGAGCCGCTACCGTATTGATGTGATGAAATTGCGGAATCAAAACTTATTTCGGAGTGCAGTTGCTGGTACTACATTGTCTTGCAGCTCAATGTTATGCTGGGTTCCATCTAGTCGCTACGTGTTCGGCTTTACTACATAAAAAATGCATAAATTTTGAGTTATACATTTTGAATTAATTTCCAAAATTCAGGAGCCTCTCAAAATTCCCAGTTGTATTTTTCGGTAATCAAGCAATTATTTTTCGATTTGCAATTTTGTTTTTTGCAAAATACTGATTTTTTGAGAATTTACATAGAGATAGAAAAAATCGTGGCTATCATGTCGTCACGTCGAGGCCATCGTTTGCATCATGAGAAAAAAAAAAAACGAATTGAAAAATTTGATGATAACGAGAGTCTGGCGTCGTGAACATGGTAACACAGATTTTTCAGTGTAGAATGATAACTTTGGTCATCATTATCATCATTTTTTAAGGTGACAACGCATGACACGGCACGAACCGTGGTTATCATTTTTTTTCAATTTTTTGTTTGTTTTGTAAATCTTTCAAAAATACCTTTTAAATCGAGAAAATTAAAAATTGGATTTCAAAAAAGTTTCAATTATTATTTAAAGAAAATTTAAATTCATATTTAAAAAAACATTTTTTTAATTACTTTAAGGATTTTTTCAGACCTTTCTTTTAAATATTTTTTTTTGGGTAAAAATTTTTTCAGAAAAGAACAAATGAATGGTGATAACCTATTTTTGACATCTTTCCATTCAGTAAATATGACGAACTTTGTTCAGGCATATTATTATACTCACTTAATATATATTAAATAAACAGGTAACACGTCCTTGATAACAATAAACCAAATGAATAACATAAAATATAACAAAATAAATAATGTATATCTAAAATTGAAGTTACAATACATCATGTGACTTTGGTCCTTAATTTCGTTGGTTTTAATTTATTTTTCGAGCTCAGAATAATTTCATGGATTGTTTAGCAGCGCTTTATTGCTTGACAAAGACCAACAAAATGCCAAAGTGCAGGTGCAACGTTTGTGTTTATAGTTAGTAAGTCGCAATAACACTTTTATTAAATGCATTATCGAAACCCCGTTTTATTCTCGCGTGTTTTGACACGCGCTCTTTCACTTTCCAAAAACAATTGTCTTTCCAGAAAACGTCCTGGTTTCGCTTTCAATACAGTCGTTCGACACGCTACTTTGTTTTAAAATCAAATTTTGAAACCATCTTGATTAAGCCAGGTGCTTGCTTAGCGGTTAGTCCCATTGATGTAAAGATATCCAGGCTTCTGGCGGATGTCAAAATTGTAAACAAAGTCTCGCGACGTGAAAGTTGAAATCATTTAGCTGAATTAACGACCACATACCGCGACTGAAAACAATCAACTACAAAAACACGTTGTCACAAATAGAGTTACCAATTTCAGATACCGGCGCTTTTATTTTTGAATCGAATATCGAACATATGTGCTGGTTGTTAAGTATTGCGTTTAGGCGCGATTTATCAGCGGTTTATACTTGACAAAATAAGACTTCTGATTTGTAAGTGACGTTTTTTTGGATAAATAAAATATGGCAACATATTTAAAAAATATCTTGCTTACAATTATTGCTCAATCATGTTGAATCAACGAAATAGGTATTCAAATAATTTGGATCAAACATGTATTCTAATCAATGCTGAACCTAAGAATGGCATACCTATAGTCACAACACAATCTTAAAAGGTAGTTTGCAGCAATTTATGTCTAAACTTTACCGATTTTATTCTAGGCTGTTAAATAGCAACGACACGGGCCGTTGATAAAGCACATAATCCATACTGGGCCTGTTTTATCAACGGTATGTACTTGTCAAGACCTAAAGGTTTATAGCGTTGGCGATGACTTGAAAATGTCAGTAAAATATCCGAATTCGCTCGAATTACAAATTTGTCAATTTGAGAAGACAAAAATGTTTCTGTTATTGCAAATGCGTGCGTGTTAGTGACCTTTTTTCAACAAAACCCCGCCATTTAATTTAGAACATGAACTTCGGACGGCATGCGCAATACATCCATTCAACAGCTTCTGCGCGTGTCGTAACAATTTTTTTTACTCAGAAAAATTTTCATAATTTTCATAAATGGATTTTGCGGTTTTATTATGATAAACGATACGAAAAACAATTTTATAAGTTTAGCTTTTAGAACAAAAAAGTCTTTATCGTTGTTCATTTTTGAAGAAATCATAGGATAATATTGAATATATAGTGGACACACCTTCATACCCACTTAGATCTTTTGCCTTCATAAAGAGATTTAGTCGATATACGATGCGGTCAGTGAGGAGTTGTTGAGGAGTTGTTGTAAAAGGAAGAACAGTTCAGAACTTTCAAGAATATTTTAAAATAATAATGATAATACATTATCTTTTTTCTATTAATATTTGACAATAAAAGAATTATTTATATATACAAATCATTTTAAAAAAAAAATAAGAATTCCTGCTATAAAACCTTGTCCTTAACTCTTCAATAAAACATAACAGTGTTTCTATCTGACTACTATCGTGGAGCTTGTCCGTAAATTCCGATATAGAATTAGTGACCAAATGACAGGAAATTTACTTTTAGATTTTTATCGCGAGACAAGAAGAAATTATGTTAGACAAGATGTCCGCTCAGTTTCGGTTTTTAACCGGTGGGAAGGAAACACTCTGTATTCACGTTCACTCATTACGAAGACAACTAAAGTTATTTGAAGTTTAGCCAATTCAGAAATTTTAGCAAATGTATTATTGCGTTAAGCATGGACCTCAAATAAAATGGATAAGTTGCACCATCTATCAGTGGCACATGGTTGGACGTGATCAACTATGTACCTTACGCATTTAGATACAAATTGTACATACAAAGCAAACGAATATGAGCAAATGACAATAAAATTCAAACAGCAGTGTTCTAGCTTACTGTTGAAATGTATTCTTCTGAAGACGGGTATGTACAAAATAGGTTATTTTTCGTATTTATTCTAAAAGTGGGAAAATATGGTAGGTAGTGAATTCTACTGGCAGATTAGTTCCATCAGAATGTTTTCTTCTTAAGACGTGGTTTCTGGTACGCTAGTTCGGTTGGTAGCTCAGAATGATTCATTGGCATCCAGCAGTTTCTATGACAAACCACCGTAACTCTAAGCAAACTTTTCAAAAATAATTTAAGTAATGATGCGAAATAATATAATATAAATGAAATTAATCCAAAACAATATATTGAAAGATCAAAATATTTTGAGAAAATATACCGGACAAGGGAGATTGCATGACTGAAAAAAAACTTCTATACAGAACTAAAACTATTTTTTTTTAAAAAAATTCTTAATTAAGAAAAGTGAAGCAATTGAACTAGATGGATTTCTATACAATCAAGCAGCAGTGATTGAACAGAATACTTGCAAAATGAATATTTGAATAGGAAAATTTGTGTTGTGCAAGTCAGTTAAATCGCGGTTGGTTTGAGTGAAAGGGCGAAGATTTGATGTTTCAATCAAGATAATCTTGCAGTTTAAATACTAACAAACAAATGCGAACAAATGAGTATAAAACGCGTATGTGCAGCACGTATCAGAAATAATGAATAATAAAATAATTCGATCCATATTCCTGAAAAAATTAAATGTGGAAATAAATATATATTTTTTTACTTCAGAGTTAGAAAGTTTAGTATTTATGTTATGGCATCAACTTCCAACAAGATGACTCGAAGAACAAATAATCTCAACAACAACAATGCACGATCATTCATGATTAATGATATTTTACAAAATCAGAAATCGATTAATCGGGAAAGCAAGGTATGCTATGTTTTAGGTTTCAAGAATAGTTTTTGTCAATTAATAAAATTTGTAATTTTTGTTGTTGTAGTTTACATAGTAACATTTTTATGCACGATTCATACAAGAATAGAGGTCGCTATAATTAAAGTGAGGTGATAAATACGGCGACATAATTAATACTTTTGTTTACAATGCTTTGAAAAAATCCAATCTTTCTAGTTAAAGTGATGCATGGCTCTGAGTTTTACATTCAGAAGTCTTTGATTAAAATTCAACTTTAAATTTGTACACTGTGATAAAAAAATATAGTAAATGTAGAAGTAATTCCGCTAATTGTTTAATTCCAAAATCGCGTTTTTGATGAGATTTATGTCAAATATGAACCGCTGATGGACCGCATCTCGGTCGTGCGTGCCATCAACAGTCCATAAGTGGTCGATAAGGTCGAATCAAAAGTTTGCTTTCATATCACCAAGTGAAAGCACTGTCAAAAAGCAGCGATTTTACTGCATTTTCACTAAAGTTTAGTTGTCTGTCTCCTGATTCCATGTTATTGTATGAGCGTTTGTTATGGTAATTAGCAATAATTAAAGAAGTATTGTCACGAATTAGCGCGTTTCAGTCTTCTTTATATCTGATTACTTGCAACACAAATTAATACTAAGTACATACTTACTCAGTATTCTCAACAAATCCCGCCTTGCCAGAGCGATCTGTCAGTGATCCACGCTTAACAAAACACACCTAAGCCTCATACACAAAATCAAGAATGTGATGAATTTTCCGTTTTTTAAGAGTGAATTTTACTTGTAGATATTGAAATAAAACTACAAAATCCACCAATTTTGAGATAATGATGGAAGGTGCAATATACACAAGTTTTGTAATTGAACAGACTTAGTTTTATTGTTAATCTAATACTATTTTATATTATGCAGGAACTACCTCCGTTTGTTGACACACATTCACGCCTTCAATCTGGGAGGAAAAATCAAATGATTCCATACAATTTTGTTCCAAATAGAATTCGACCAGGAATGTTATTTTCAGATTTATTCAATCCGCCTGCTCCAAATGTTCCTCTTCCTTGCACAAACAGAATGAATCCCTTCTTCAAATTCGGAATGAATTTTTCTCCAAATGAAACAGGATTTCTATTGAATAGAGGTAGGTACCAAGGGCTTAAAATCACATAATAATTCCATACGGAAAATTTTTAATCTTGTCTAAAAATTCAAAAGAATCGCGAATATATCGAAATAATTTCGAAAATGCTTTCAAGTGATCAAATTTATATTGTTCCCTCGAAGGAGCAATATTCTAAACCATTGTTTTAAGAAATTACAATATTTTGTTTACTTGTAAATTTATTTAAGAAGATTCGTTAACTTTGATATTAAGGGAAATCCCTCATTGTGTTTTAGATTTAGGTATTGATTGTTAGCAATAATCATCTTGATCTAGGTAATCTTGATAAAGTCGGTAATATGCGTTCTTTTCTCTCTATGGGCTAAAGTTTAGAGACCCGTCTGATCAGTTTGACTAGCAAACAAAAAAGCATGATACATAACTGAAAAAGGTTGAATTCTTTGCTTTTATAAAGATGCAACTTTACTAATACGACAATATATTTTATTTTATAGCGGCAGAACTAATGTCAGCAAACTGTGTTCTGCCTTCGTTTCCAGTTCCGTTCCCCATGCACAATGCTTATGATCATCCGCACCTTCCAATGTACATGAGAAACCGTTTTTTCAATTTATCAGAAGTAGCAGCTGCCGGATCACGAAAATGTAGAAGGTGAGTTGAGCATAACCAAATTTGCATCCAGTAAAATAAATGGAAAATAAATAATTTAGAAAATATTCTTGCTTGAAATAATCAAGAAAATATGAAACTAATGGAAAACCCAAAAAAATCCAATTTTATAGAAAAGGACTTTCTTGCTGGGAAATAACCCAGTCAGAAAATATCCCGAAACTTGGACTTTCATAAGGGAAATACCGAGGACAAAATTTGGGAATTTAAAACTTCCCCTTCATGTTATGAATTCAATTATTTTCAAACACATCCCCGTCGAAAACATTATTTTGAACATGCTAAGCATGATAACTTGTGAGTCGCGATTAATCAGTGATGGGGACTTTTAGATTCTATTTTCAAATCGATTCTTTTTTAAACTGATTCGACATCTCTATTGTAATGGGTATTGACATATTGTCGTCTCTACTGACTTATTGTTGTCCCTTGTGACGGGTCCATGGTGACATTGCAATGACACTCGTGACATACCCTTTCTTTCGAACAGGAATATGTATTGTTGAGTCACTGTTAAATCAAGTCGATTATAGACGTGGTCTTACAGTGGCCCATGCCTGATAAAATAAAATTAATGAAGTTTGATAGCCACAAATTTTTCAAAAATATTGTTCAAAAAATTTGTCCAATTATAATAATCGGATATGTACGACAGTAGAAACTTACAAATTTATATGTAAGTATGAGTCACTACTGGATTGCGCCGACGAGACGCGTTTCATTTGATATGTGATACATGCTTGACCAAAGCAAATTGCTGATAAAGAAATCTTTATATTCCAATCTCAGATCTTATGTATTGAGTGTATATATAGACAATTCGTACATGATTTGGATATATTCTTTTTAATTGGATCGAATATATAATTACGTCTAAATAGTAAATGTCTATTTTAACATTAATATTTTTTTCATTGAAATTCCCTCTGAGCAAGGCCGAAAGCGGCGCCTGAAAGGAACCAACTAATGGCCACTTTAAAGCAAAGAGCTACTAGAAGATGTATAACCAGCAAATGCACTCTAAGCGGAAAACAACCCAAACGGAACTGAACCACCATGGTCGCCACCAAGTGCAGTGAGTGGTATCTGCCTTGGGCGATGGTATAAGCATCTACCACTTCGTTACTTCCTTTTTTTCTCCTCTTACGACACTCAGGAAATACGTTAGGACTATTCTAACCCCGTACCTATTTGGCCCATTGTATAAAAGTATAGCGGACTTAGGTAACTGATGCCTATGCGAGTAAATTTTCTGGTTGTGATACGATATGCTAATTCGAATAATTTGTTCTTCGAATCAATCCCCGAAATGAATGGATCGCATCTCGACGGCACGTTACATCAAACTGGCAGAGCAAGATTTTGTGGCGTTTTTCCGATATTGTCAAATGAAATAGCAAACAAAAAAGGTAATTTTAGTGCATTTTTGTTACAGTGTGTAGACTGATGTTAAAGTATTCCCATATTATCCAAATTTATGACATCTTCAAGTAATAGTTTGTCGTTAATGTTTGGATTACAGAAGCCGAACGGTTTTCAGTGAACTACAGTTAATGGCGTTGGAAGAAAGATTCAAACAACAAAAATATCTTTCAACCCCTGATCGTATGGAACTTGCAGAAGCTCTTGGTTTAACTCAACTTCAAGTTAAAACTTGGTATCAAAATCGAAGAATGAAATGGAAAAAACAGGTACGTGGGGTATTAAATATATGGTTTGGACTGCGCAGGCCGAACATCATCGTAGAACAAAGAGCTGATATCGAAATGAAATATATGGTCTGGGTAATTTAAATAAAGCTTGGAATCGAATTTCCAATTCGGATAATTTGAATACTTACCTATTTGAATCGGTATGATTCGACGAAAGTTTTGACCAAAAGTTTCCTTGGTTATATTGAAATTTCACATGTTTGGAAGATTTTGGCAATATGTTGAGAAAATGCTCATTGTATTTATATACTGTTATATTTTGATTTATTAATTGAAAATCACGGCTAATGTCCTAATAATATTGAAATTGAAAGATACATAATTCGGCCACTTAAAACACTTAATAACATCAAGGAGGGGATCGACTTTAGTTTATAAGGATTCGCCTCATTGCAAATGTTTTCCAACTTAGGCTTAGATGTGTTAGATGAAAGCATCTATGATAATTATTATCAATGGAGCGTGATATTCAAGTTAATTTTGGAACATTATTATCTAATTTACGAAATCCAATTATCTTTATGTAAGTTTGATTTTGGTAGATCAGAGAAATGCTTTTCAACTTTCAATTCCAAGTTTTTTTTGAATTTATGAACATGAATTGTTCATTATTACGACAAATTGTTTTGCGCACGACTAAAAATTAAAGGCGCAATTTCAATAAAAATTAATTTCCCTAAAAAGCAGACAAAATGCATTTTCTAGATGAAAATCATTCCAAGGTGATTCATAACGAATAAGTGATTTCGAAACTTTATTGATGTTGTTATTTAAACACCTGGCATGCATTGTGCCGCCATTTTGTGATTTCAATAAATCGTGTAAATGAATTCTTGTACCAGTCAGAAAACCTTGGTCGCAACATGCTTTAATACATTTTTTGCTAAGGATCGATTCGAATCACCGAATCAAAATGCCCAGCCCTACTTACGATACGCGGGATATACATTGCAGAAAATATAAAGACCCTGGATACGCATGGCTCCGACAAAAATCGATACTTTATTCAAATATCCAGAACTGACAACTGTAATAAAATAAGCTACATTATCCCATTAAGAACCCGCTATTTTTACTCTCTTGCAGGTTCAAAATAAAGACGAACACAAATCTTCAGATAACGTTAGAGAAATCACAAAAGTAGAGGTTTCTGACAATTCAGATACGCCAGCAATGTTTAATAAAGGTATGCAAGATTCCAAAACAGATTTTGAACATGATCTAGGCATGCCTTCAGCAAAAGCGGATAGAATCAGTTTTCACACAACGATTGTTTCCAGTAAAAACAATGAATCAACTCAAAATAGACGTTTCGTTCGATTTCCTCCGTTTTCTGACAACCCAACAGCTAAAAACTAGCGCGGATTCTGGAAGGGACAAACCCACGTGTAAATATCGGATGTGTTTACCGTGGACTAATCATTATCATTCTTCTATGCTTTTGTGTACAAGCAGATTAGTGTGCAAAGAGAAAATGATCCGAAAACACTTTTGGATAAGGTGTTAAGAAGTATTTAAATCATACACAATCTCATTTCTGTAAAGGGGAGAGGAGATTTTTCGCGCGCCTCCAGGCAGTTTTAGGAAAAGAATTCTCATTTGATATTTTTTTTTTCTTTTCTGCAGTGCAAATGTTTGACTGTTTCACCCAGGTACGCGATAAAAATGTTAGTTTTTAGCAATATATTTTCTGGCGGCGCCCATTGTAATGTCATACTTTCATCACCGAATTTGCCACCCAACCTTTACGAGTAGGGCTGGGCATTTCGATTCGGTGATTCGAAGCACAATTTATTAAAATCAATGGTAAATCATTCATAGGTACAAAACTTGCTAAATAAACTATAATTTTGGTTTTTAACGACAAAAAGCAATCGATTTTGGTCAAATTTGAGCAAAATCGATTATATTTTGTCATTAAAATATGAAAATTGTTGCTCTTAGACATGTGGTGTGAATTGAAAATACACTAAAAACAAGAAAATTTCTTGATTATATCAATTTCAATATTAAAAATTGGATTTTCTTTTTCATGTGTAATTAGTGATTCGATCTGATTCGAAAGAATTATTCGAATGCCAAATGATTTTGCCCAGCCCTATTTACGAGGTTCTAAATGCACTACTTGGTGTTAGGTTATGAATAATGCATTGCTATAAAGTTGAGATGAAATAATTAGTGTGTTCGTATCAAGTATTTAACTTCCGTCGTATTTTATACGATATAACACTTAGGAAGTACAAACTTAGTTTTATTCGCCTTCAATTCAAAAGTTGAGATTATACATCGCCGTAGTAAAGCTTCCTTATATGCCTTATATATGGTGATTTTTATGTGTGATTTATAAGCTTTTCATAATGTTTGTTAAATCAAAACTTGAATTAATTGCCTAAAGTTCAACATGTATATCGTATTATTTTCTACATTATTGTTTTCTGAATATTTTCATATTGTGGTTTACATTCTCCATCTATTATGTCCGTTTAATAAACATGTAATTGCGTACATATTTTTAACATTTCAATGAAAATTATAATAGTAATACAATATTAAAAAAGGAAGCCTTACTTGAAATAATGATTGCAATTGGGATTAATAAACTATCATCATTTCAATATATGGGTTTACCAAATAGAGACCATTTTTGTTTAAATAAGTTGTCGCGGAGGGAGGATTACCCAATAACAAAAATTTATTTAAATACGGACTGCTCAGGACGGTCCCACTGTGCTTAAAATGGTAAACTTCTCACTGCCTAGAGCAGGGTTCCGACAGAATACGAAACGATCGAGGATACAGTGATAAAAAATGTGAGCAATATCAAGAGCAAAGAAGGCATGTTTTTTTAAAATCATTTTAAAAAATGTTCTTGAATAAATAAATGCAGAAGGTGCAAAACTTTCCGCGCAACAGTGTATGGAATATATACACCGTTTCGATTTATTTTACGGAATTTTTTTCCAGCAGTTAGGAAAATTGGAAACAAGGTTATAACTCTCAAGTATTAAGGGGGAAATAGAAATGAACTCCATGGCTACTGCGAAAATAAAAACTTATAATTACAAAACGCACTGCATCAACAAAAACCTTTGAAGAAACTAAAAACAAGACACAACTGCTGAACACCAGTAATTCAGCTATACTGCCTCCAATCGAAGCCAAACATTCCACATTCGCGGGAATGCGAAATAATTATTAGTTAACTGCAATGATTCTAAGATAAGGATATTTCTGCAGATAAAGAATGCAGTGATTTGTTGAGCGCATCTGCGCTACGCCACTGGACCACCACAGCACAAGACATTTTAATGGGCCCAGTCTGCTTGTTCAGCTTTTGAAACTGAAATTGGAAGTCAATTGATGTGTTTACAATTGGCATCACATATCAAGGGGGCGCCGATTAACAGGAGTTTTGTTTACATTCTCGAGTGGTTAATTTTCCGCAGGAAACGTTACCACTTCGATGTACAGAAAATGTCTATTATATCGCAGGTGGTAACTGTGTGTGTTTACTTGATCCTTCGATACGGTTTACTGCCATTGTTCAAGCTCGTCGTCTCTAAAGTTTAAACAAAATGGCGACCGCTTTCCGCAAATAAGTCAAAATCTGTATGTAGCAGAAGTAACAATATAGAGTAGACGAAGATATGTAGTTGCTTACTATGAATGTGGTAGAGGGTTTCAAAAATATGGCACAATAAGCACCACACAAAAATGTACTTCACCCAGTTCACTTAATTCGGTAGACGAAGATATGTAGTTGCTTACTATGAATGTGGTAGAGGGTTTCATAAATATGGCACAATATGCACCACACAAAAATGTACTTCACCCAGTTCACTTAATTCGGTAGACGAAGATATGTAGTTGCTTACTATGAATGTGGTAGAGGGTTTCATAAATATGGCACAATATGCACCACACAAAAATGTACTTCACCCAGTTCACTTAATTCGGTTCAATCCTTTTTGGGATGTTTCCACTTAGTCCGTAGCTAATGGTACTCATTCCGTAGTACCTCTTTGTCACGAAGGTGGTCGTTAGTTGGTACTGGATGCTGCTTCCGATCTTGCTTACAATTAATTTCAGTAAAAATTGAAACAGTCAACCGCTACCTATTCGAGAACCCTACTAAAATATTTGATAATTTTGATATCATAAAGCCCTTTACATGCGGATTTACTCGTTTGAATAAATGGAGAAAGCGCAAGAAAGTGTGTCAAAGCAAATACACACAGTTAAAAATTGAGAATACTATTTGCAAAGTAGGAGGAAAGAAGTTGTAAAAGATTGAAAATTATTCGTGTTTAAATATTAGGCAATGTTTTACTATAAGCTAGTAGAATGTCGTCGAAAAAACTGCTTTCCACAGTAATATATTTGTTGTTTTCATGAGTTTCATCATTGAGTTAAATAATAAAAATAACGCTTGATCCATTTTTCTCGAGTTTACTGAAAGTGAGGTCGGGTATCAATATATTAACCAGGTACTCTTACCTGAGTAGGAAAACTCGAGATATCACTGAAGAGCATTGTCTGCGAGCAGCTAACAAAATTTGTTACATTGTACGAAACACAATTTTTTATCGGCCGCCACTAGTTACCCAGTTAGAATTTATTTTTCCCAATCATGTTTCGTTAAGTATGAAAATACTGAGAGATCGCAATTGGGATAGTTGCCCTAGTAAACATTCCTGGGTTTTCAGCCCCGTCCTGTGTATGAATGTATGTGACATATTGCCTTGTAGATTGTCTTATAAATTTAAAATAATTGTAAAAAGGGTTATTGAGTTATTCCAAACGGTATTTTTTAATTTCAAATCTAAATACAAAGTTTCATTTGACAAGGCATTCGGGAACGGTAGATGGTACATTTTCAATTTTAAAAAATATTTTTCTGAATTACATATGGGCCAATTCTACTTTGTGATGTCACAAATAGCTTATCGATCAGCTGTTTTATAATGTCGAAAGCATTCGCTTCAGTTGCTATCTTATTCCGTAATAGGTTGGAATTCTCTTTCAGTGGGATGCCAGACATAAGTGCGTCTAGTGTACAGCCAGACTCAAGTATAAACATAGATTTGAAATTGGAAGCAGCAGAATGTCGACGACACGGATACGTTCTTACTGGAAAGTTTTTAGGCCAGGGAGCATACGCTAAGGTTTACCTAGGCCATGCAACTCAAGCTAAGGTCAACACAAATATGAAACTTTGGAAAGCAGCGCAGCCAGGCCAGAAAGACATGAAGGTGATGCGTTTACGTTTTTTGGGAGGGTCGGAATCATTCCCCATGACCTGCCCAATCCTATAGCGTCTTTTAACTAACGTTACAGGCAAATCGTGCGACATTGATAATGCGAGTGACTTTGATAAAAAATATTCACGATCAATATTTGCTTCGACTTTTCTCTAGCTACACACCGTGTGTTTTAGCTATGGTATCGGTACCTGTGAAGCTCTGATGATGCTCTGCGAACGACTAATGACATGAAAACTAATGCCTGCACATCAGGTGCATCAATAAAAACAAACATTACTTCCACCAAGCGTTGTTGCAAAAAGTGGTTAGCAGCTCTATATCGCCATCTATTGGTAAATATCTGCAAATGTAGGTATAAAGTATATATAATCATTCGTTCATAGTACAGGATTTTGTTGTGTTGGGAACGAGTCCTTTCTCTTTAAGTCCCGCGCGGTGACGAGTCCAGGAAAATTTTTGGTAGATGGCGCGATCTTTTTCAACATTCAAACTACAATAAGGCGATTCCTTGCCTGTCGTACAGGACATCCGGAGACACACTTTTTCATATTTCCAATTTAATACGTTTGTAAGGTTTGTAAAACACGGTATTATATGGGATTTTATTAGAATACTAAACAACCAAATATCTTTGCACGGATTGATGAGATCTCATTCTTCTGCGAAAATGTATCATGTCGTACGGGACACTTGTGAAATGCGATTTTACATTCAAATCCGTTGGTTCTAATTTGGTTGGTGCCTGAAGATAGTACACAAATTTATCATCAAGAATACTTGCAAAAAGCTGCTTATTCGGTCGCTATTTAACAAATGAAAGAATACGATACGTCGTGCGGGAGAGTAAAATATGTCATATGGGACGAGTGTGGAAAAAATCTACTCTCTCTACTGCTATATGTATGGTCTCATATGGCCATGAATACTGTTTAAATTGTTTCACAAATACCTTTTTTTTTTACAAATTATAGCAATTTATTGAAATATTTCTGTGGTCAGTTTATGACATCACAATGGGTATCACAGGCAGATTTTCTTTTTCTAAAAAATAGCGTTTTCATTGTAGATATATTATTATAACCAGATGTTCTAGTATTCCAAGTTCGAGTCAAGCTGCATCTGCATTTTTACAACTCGAGTACGAGTCGAGGTATTTAGCTACGACGACTTGAGTCAAGTAAAAATGATGCGACTGCGACTCGAGTCGAGTAATTGACTCGAGTCTCCCCAACACTACCTATATCTAGTCGCTACTGAAATTTGGAGCTTTTTCCGAACATCAAAACAAAGGAAATATATGTATTTATAAAATATATATGTATCCTTAATTGTTTAACAATTTACTGTGATGTTTTAATTTGCTTCGAATATTCGACCCGGAATGTTATTCGATTATATTTAAAAATTACAAGATAAACCCTAATCTATATATATATATATATACATATATGTATTTGATTTTAGGCTGCCCTAATTTTTACTAAATATATATGAACCTTGATTATTTAATTAGCGCCAGTCTCTAATGCATGAGCTATATTTATATTTCAGGTTGCAATAAAAATCATTTGTGCTGATTCTGCACCCAAAGTTTATATATCGAAGTTTTTACCGAGAGAAATAGCAACAATGAATCGATGTTACAAACACATAAATGTGGTGAGTGACCCTAACTATGAATAAATATATATGTGCATAATTAAAAAATCAATTTGGTTCTTCTTCGTTCCCGGATTCTTCCTTGGCGCGATGAGCCACAGAATTCCGTCGTCGAGCTCAAGAGGTAGAAGGCTGCTCCTTTCGTGTCGTTCCTGTTCTGTATTACCGCACCCGCGCACAACAACTGGAAAATACTAATTTGTCGATATTATTTTCGGCTAGAATTGGGAAATGTTAACTACATGTAGTGACAAAAACGCAACATAAAATTTACATATGCTGTTTAATTTTACAGCTCCAACTTTACGATATATTTGCCACTGTCAAGCGGGTTTATTTAATTTTGGAATTTGCAACGGCCGGAGATTTATTAACTTATATCAATCGATGTTGTGCCAAAAATTCTCCACATTGTGTTCCTGAAAATATCGCAAGATCTATGTTTACTGAAATATCCGCAGGTCTACGTTTCATCCACCGGAGAGGAATAGCACACAGGTGAATGAAAAAAAAATAAAAAAAATTGAAATCGTGTATAGGCACAAAGTGTACAGGTATACCATATCATAAAATATAGTCAGTATGATGCAGTTCATACTAATATATATATATATATATATATTTTTTATGTACAAATATATATTTGGACGAAAATCTTCTGATTGAGTAGTTTAATGGCGGCATAAGACCGCTGACGTTCGAAGGTTTTAATTCATCAACGAAAAAAAGGACACACACATATATGTGTAGAAGCGTGAAAAAACTTTTGGAACATTTTTTAAAAAATAGAAAAATCTCAGTTAAAAATATATTCTGATTATAAATATATCCCTAAACTGAAGATCGTTCTGAATGCATTTCCACACAATTTTTTTTCGAGCCATTTTTTTCAATTTCCCCAACTCTGCTGCAGCCTCGCAGGGTAGGCTAGGGGTAAAACTGTATTAGATATTATACATTTGTAATACCCAATTCCAACAGATACAAATCAAAATAGATCACGAATTTTGTGTTTGTATTTTCAATAGTGTGATCCTGCGCTGAGAAGTTCATGTTGGAAGTAAATGCATAGTCCAAAAAAAAAATCCAACTTGTTTTGCATTTTTCATCTAGAGATATGAAATGCGAAAACGTTCTATTAACTAACGGAACATCAATACGATTGAGCGACTTTGGATTTGCCATCGATACAACTGATAGTGTTGATTTATTGAAAACACATTGCGGAAGTTACGCATATGCATCGCCAGAAATTCTTAGACAACAAAAATATGACGGAAAGTTGGCGGATCTCTGGAGTTTGTGAGAACATCTTTTTTAAATTTTGATAGACTGAATAACATTTTTAGTTGTATGTACCTTTTATAGCTTAAAGTATTGTAATCGGAAATATGTAATGAATCGTTATTCGTCAAATAATGAAATATTCGTTTCGATTTTTTCAACTACTCAGAGTTATTACCAGTACCTATTTAAGTATTTCAATATTTTATTAAAATATGTGGGACCTGGCAATATTTTGAGATAAATATTTTTGCTTTTTTCTGTTATAAAATAATGATTCGAATATTTGTTTCAAAAAAATTATTCGTCTCTATTCTGAAATGAGAAGTATTTTATTTTGACTGCCACTAACCGGTTCATGCTGGTAACACAGAAAAATAATGGTTAATGTCAAATATAATCGGACACTAAAAAAACTTCTTCCTCGTGAACTAATAACTGAAAATTTTATTTTGTCACGCATGCTCCTTCCCAACCCGATCCATCAGTGACATACATATACGCTTGACGAGCACGTTTTAACAAAATTTTTCTGACTGATGACGTGTTTCCTCCGTGTCGAGATGGGGCTAAAATGCAAAAGGATGTTGATGGTAGTCATATCGCATAGGGCAGATACCACTCATTATCTAGATTCTAGACTCTGGAATATAACGGTTCAGTTTTTTTGGATGTTTTCAACTTTTAGTGCAGTTGCTGATGCCACATTTTGCAGTGGTCGTTAGTCGGTTCTTTTAAGACGAAGTGGTGCTTAAATGTACTTCAATGGAAGAAATCCAAACAAAGGTATTTCCGCCTTCCATCTTGCTCTGTACTCCGCATCCTTTTCCTGCGATTACCGCTCAACAAATTATATGATCATTTTTGTCGTTGATTTGTTTTGAATGTCTAAAAATTTCACATTTGTTCAAGAGGCGTCGTACTATTTGCGATGGTAAACGGGGGACTCCCATTTAAAGAATCAGATGCAAAAGCCGTCTTGGCAGCAATGAAAAAACCTGTTTACTTTAAAGGTCATTTATCAACAGGTGAGTTGTTAAAATGGGGGATAAAATCGTATAGTCTTAATGACCCGTAGAGTGTGGATGTATGGTTTAAAATTGCCCGAATTTCCTGCGTATCGTAGGAGGCGATTAACAAGAAGCAGCAACGGGGTAGATGGCTTCACCATTCACGGCAGGGGCAGATGCTATTCCACTAATCTACTATCTTAGCTGTTCTTGATTTAGAATAAAGTGTTCTCCTATTAGGATGCGAATCCTTAAATAGTTCTTTTCAGGTGCTCTTCCAAGCTTCCTTGTAGCAAATTTTAGTAAAAAAACTAGTCAGATAATTGTATGATGCAATTTAAACACAATATTTATGTGACCAGGAAAGGTATGTCAAAGCATATTTGTCGCAATGTATTTATGTTACCAGTAAAAAACGTTAAAACAATTTTTTTAATGTTTACTGCCGAGTAGTATTGGCCATTTCAGGTGAAAGTCGCGAAATTATCTAGTATGCTAGGATTTTTTTTATATTAAAATTCGCTCAAAGCAAGGCCACGGAAGGAAAATCATACTTGAAAATTCTTCTGAAGCCGCTAAAGTGCAAAGACCTACATGAAATGCAGGAGGAACTAAGGAGCCCCCATCCTTAATAGATGTCTATTAACGCGAGTTATAAAGCCTTGTAGATCAACACGAACAGGAAAGCAGAGAGAAGGCAAGAAATTCCAAAGTTTAGAGATTCTTGTAAAAAATCTTCTTGCATTGATCTACTTTTACCGAGTTTCCTTTTTGAATTTTAGTTGAAAAAACTGGGTGAATTATATTTTCATTATAAAAAGATTGTGACTTCCAAATCTATCAACAATGCGATTAAACGCACATTGAAAAATGCGGAAATATTCACATCAAAGTCTTCTTTTTTAAGACTATCCCTATATTACATTCCTTACAAACATGTAATACCGATGTATTATATCAGCTTCCTAAACCACTTCCCCTCCCCAGCCCAAATATCCTTTATAACTTTTCTCAGAATGCAAAGAGCTCATCCGTGGATTACTTCGAATAAAACCACAAAAAAGATTGTCGATTGATGAAGTACTCAGCCATCCATGGGTTACAAAATTTCACCATCCAGAACAATCGCTTGTTTTACAGGTCAGGCCACAGAGTGATAGAATGACAGATACTCTGCTTTTCAGACAAACGTAGATAATGGCAATCGTCAGATGAAACTCCACTTAAAAATGTTATATTTGGGAATGTTCCGCAATATCACATTTTTGTTTAGGGTTTCCGACGAAACTGTGGTAGAAATAGCTACAAGGCAATCTACGCTGCTATATATTAGTCGTGCTGAAGATTATGAATCCATTAATTGGCTCGAAGAAAATTATTGTAGAACATCAGACATCAAATAATATAAAAAGACGTTCTTTGTTTCAAAAACCCGGTGGAAACGCGAATATTTTACTTATTCCGTCGGAGGGAATCATACCAAATACGTAATAGTGCAATTTTGAGGCAAATTCATTTGTCTAATGTATGAATACTTATGTATATACTTAAAGTATTGTTGCTCAATTGAAACATTTCATTACTATTCATTTTAAAGCGTTTGTGTTTATGATTCTAAATTCCATATTATCTGTTTAAAAATTTCTTCGATCAATAGGTAATCTTCCCGTTTTTTATCACCGTTGTATTTTTACCCAGATTCCTTCTCAGAATATACAACCTGATCATCACAAATATAAAGCTGACGGTGATATGCCAAGAGACAATATTGAGGAAGAAATTAAGAAACAATATGGTATTTTTTTTATTTTATCGAAATTCACTCTGAGCAAGTTCGGAAGCAGTACCTAAAAGGAACCAACTAACGGCCACTTGATAGCGAAAAGCTACTGACAGATGTATTGCCAGAGACTGCACTTTAAACGGAAAACATCCCAAATAGAACTGAACCGTCATGGTAAAGGCAGTGAGCGGTATCTGTCCTGGCGCTGGAAAATTCATCTACGTTTTCTTTGCTTCCTTTCAGTCGCCTATTCAAGGTTACATACCAAGTGGGGAGGTTTCAAACCCATGCGCCGCATCAATTGTTATGTTTTTAATCATTTTTATCTCTAGTATTTGTAATCAATTATAATGTCAGTCTTCAGGAACTTGATTTTCGTGAAACAACGTGAAATAACCGAATTGATGAAATAATTGGAGGTTAACAGAAATGTTCATTTTCATTTAAACTATTTTTTTTGCGTCTTCCAGCCCAACTCGACGATCCAAACAACGTATCCAAGTACCTATGCACAAAAATGAAGCCCTGTAAAATGGCAAAAGCAAATAAACAGCAGAAAATGGCTGATAAAAGCATAAGTGTATGTAAAGAATGGACAATGCGAGATTTCGATAATCCAGCCCTAAGTCACCCAGAATACAAAGACACATGTAACATTGCCAAAGAAACAGAATTAGTCCCGAAGCCGACAGAAACTACAGAATACTTCCCACCACCGACTCAGGAACCCCCAAGTGTTCCGAAATATAATTCACCAGCAGATGAAACGATAAAGGTCGCACCAGTTCAGAAAAAAGTTGTGGCCGACGTCGAGCCTGTGCAATCTAAAGGAATCGAAATCATCGAAGTGAATGAAAAGGCGGGAAATAGGCCGACTACTTTTGAAGGTGAGATATGAACATATATATCCAGGTCCAAACAAAACGGCATATTTTGATCATCGACGTTAAGGCGCGATCCATTTGTGATTTATGCTTGGCAAAATAAAATTTATGATCAAAATTCCCTTCAAATTATAAATAGTAAATTTTCTTATATCGTGCAATTGTTCGTGCGAATATTCATCTTTTAATATTTTCTAAATAAACAGAAGCGCATCTAGGGCCTTGGAAATTAGAGGGGACTGAATTTGATAGTGTCCACCACAAGCTAGTTTTTTTCTTTGAAATTAAATTTTTATTTTAAATAAGGGAAAACAAGGACAAGGGCCGAAGTCTCGCTAAAAAAATTTTTGATTTCCCCTGTTTTAGAAAACTTTTTAGTAGAACAGTTTTTAGTCAGCGAGTTTAATTGTTGTTGCAGTTTAATTGTGAAATAATAATAGGCACATAAATGGAATAAAATTTAACGGTTTTAAAAATTTGACGTGCATTTTCACGACAAAATAAAAAAAACAATTGAGTTTCAGGGCCTAAATATGACTAAATAAAAAATAAATATATACTGCGCGACTTAAGCGCGTGGAAAAATATGGGATTTATCAACTTTTAAAGCACTTAAATCGCCATTTGCCGATTTTTTTTCTGTTTGCGGGTCCTAAGTGCGCTAGTAGCGGCTGTAAGAGGTTCAGTGAAATTTTGTTCAAATCCTTTAAACAACGTAATGAAATTTTGAAACAGACATGTATCCGAATCTTAAAATAAAAGTGTCATTCATATTAATCTCAATTTGTCCTACAATCTATTCCTATACGAAATTGGTGCTGTTCATTTAGTGTAATAAATGTATAACTTATACAACGAGCTAATACTTATTATCTTACAGGTATTACAGTTACTACCCTACACCCCCCGCACCAAAAACAACTTGGAAAGCCGATTCCAAAACGTAAACTAGATGATTATTCCAGCCATCAAAGGGCATGGGTGTCAAGTCGCGGTGATGGTAACATTCCAGCAACAGTGACGACAACCGGAAAAATTCAAACTCCACGAGAAACAGCTTCTCCGAATGTCATAAATATCAAAATTGACCAAGTCGTGGAATTGAATTCAAATACTTACAATGAATTTCAAAGAGTGAATCACGTAAGCTAATAGGGCAACAATCGATGAGTAAATCAGAATACTTCATTATAATTATCCCAAATGCATTCCAATTCATGCATGGAATAAATTAGGATTTTTCGATACTATGTAACTGAGACATCAAGTCATCTACAGTCTGACATAACAATGGTAGAAAAGCACGAAAACATCGGAATAAATTTTGCCTTGAACAGCACATTTTTGAAATCCCATTTCTTCCTTATTTTACTGGACTGAAACTTCATACTATTTCGATTATGAAGACTAAAACTAAGTAATTTATTACAAAACAGGGCCAAATATAGGTTAGTTAGATGTTCAGATCTTCGCTAATATTTTAGAGAACTATCGGATTGAAAGGAAAAGCAAAAAGTGCAAAGCCTGACACCAAAGAGAAATCCAAGCAAGTCAAGAACTTTAAAGAAGGCGCTGGAAATAAAAATCTTAATAACGATAGCATCAAAGCTTCTGGACAAACAGATAAAAACAAACTCACACCATTGTCAAATAAAAAGCAAAAACCCACGTCGCCGTCACAGAAATCTCCACGAAAATCACGCGAGGCAATGACATTTGTTCAACTACCTTCTAAAAACAAAGAAAGGGATTCCAGGGAAATAAACAATTTTCCCGGAAGCAAAGTGAAGGCCAAATCAACATCACCCCGAAAAGTAAGATGTTTTCGCAAAGATAAACCGCAACGTCAGGATTATAGGCAGCCGAAACACGAAACAACCAGTTCACAAATTTATAGAAGGTAAGTTTGCTAACTTTGAACACGCACACACATGCAAGTTCATTTATGAGATCATTGTCAAAATGCCACATGCTTGACGCTCGTAATCTCGGTTGAGAGATAGAATTTTTATATACAAACTCAAAAGTGTTTTGGCTAACGATCAGTCAAAAATGACTACGCGTCCAACACATATAGGTAATGATTTAGGTTCGAAAAATAACCCTAGAAAAAGAAAAAAAAAAAATTTTTATCAAATGATAAATCTATTTTTAGAACCTTCTAGAACGTCGAAACTACCTGCCGCGGTCGATAATTTCAAGATTGTTTTTATTAAGATTCATTCTAAGCAAGGCTGAACGTAGCGTTAAAAAACTATCCAACCATCACTCATAAAAAACAGAGAAAGTTTCTGGATTTCGATGTATGACATGGGGAAAGTGATCATCGATCTCGCTGTTAGGTTAACCCACGTGAATAAAATCTTAGCGAAAAAGTTAATAAAACGAATTTTTTATTAATAAGCTTTTAAAATATGTGCTCAATTCAAATATTTTCTTCACAGAACAACTTGGGATAAAAAACGACTCGATAAAGAAGATCAGATACGTCATGAAAATGAGAAGTTGCCGCGTACAGTCGTTGCCTCAACTAATCCCACGCATTGTCAGTCTACAACTCCACCGACAATATTAGCCAAGACAAAATTTCCGTGCAAAACTTTTGCAAAAAGTACTTCACCTGCTAAGTATGTGTCTTGTCCAAAAAGTCGAGAAAGTGAAAATGAACCAACCTATATCAATGCTTCGCAGTCGCCACCATTACCGACTCGAGACCGATACGGTCGGAAAATACAAGTTCGGCCTTATCACACAGAAATCGGAGGAATTGGCGAATGGTGTAAAACTCAAGATGGAACAATATTAGAAGACGTGATCCTCTCACCTTCACCGCAAGGAGATGTGCTCAATCCAGGGGATGCCGGCGAGCTCTCACCCAAATACAAACAAGCATTTGATCGAGTTATGAATCCACAAGAACTTTTGAGTTATAAAGTTAGACGGGGAGATTATGGACACGGTGCTTACACCAAGAAAGATAAATACGCTCCTCGGCTACATTATGCCAAAAGTCCGATAGGATATGGATTCATTTCCACCGAGCACCCGGAATACCAATTAAAATTGGTATGAAATCTCTATTCATTGCTTTCCCCCATTGTGGTTAAATTAGTAACACCAATATGTTACGCTTCCCTAACGTCCTGGGTTCGAATCAAAAGAGGGATGAGAGGATTACTGGGCATATCGCCGTCACACGACGGTTCTCCTTACCGCAGTTTACGACTTGCACTTCTGTTGAGGGGGGGGGGTCATTTTTGGAAAAGCCTTAATCATATCAGCTTAATCCTATGGCAAACCACGACCTCTCGTGCAGATACTAGTTTATTATCGGGGTGAAGGTTTTTTTCATATTTCTCATTTTTCTATGCATAGTAAACAGTTAAGTAAAATTTCAACCACCGCATTTCGAACTGGTGCCTGCACAAGAGCCAGTGGTTCTGCCATATTGTTAAGCTGTGTTCTCGGTTTTCCTCTCCCGCAAGATAAAAATTAGACCCCATACTAATATTTTTAATACAATTCATATACACAATTCTTTTAAAATAGTATGTACGTTCAGATTAAATAAAAAAAATGTGGTCAAGTTTGCCATTCATTTAATATTTATTTGCATGTCAAGAATTGATCCAATTGACTTTCAATCAGTTCTACTTTCAAGTCCAAGATATTTTTATCGGAGAAGATATTTTATTTATTTGTGATCTTTAATAATCGTATATTTTCTACGAGTTGTATGATCAATTTAGAAAACCATGATAAGTAGTTTTAGCCAGGCCGGCCTTCTTGTTCTTTTAAAAATGTCTTGTATTGCAGGATCACGGATGGAAACGAAAAGTTTCCCAGGTCAATAGAATACCAGAACTCGATTACTCGGATCACAGTAACGTGCAATACATACCACCAAATTATGCAGCCAGCACTCCTACTGAAGCAAGCAGGCTTCTTTACAAACGTCTTCAACAACCACGAAAATCTATAAACGCTTTCAAGCAAATTTGTGAACCGACTCAGTTGAATGCAAATGCAAAACGAAATTTTCTTCCATCCCCGTCAACCGGCTTAACAATACGACAACACAACATCGATCGTGGACATCAAAGAATAGTACCTGTATTAAAACTGAGAAAAAGTTGATTATTATGTTTTGTCTAATTAATATCTTTTTTATTTCTTTGTTTAATCCAGTGAAATTGTGTTTGATGTAAGTCGGATATTATGTTAAACCTATTGTAACAGTATAGTTTTGTTGTGATTCTTCTCTGGCGGGGTAACTTTACTGAAACGATTGAATGTCGTTACGTCAAATATTTCATATAGGCTATTTATTGAAAGTTGAGAAAAGAATTTATAAATTTTTCAACAAGAACGTATGGCACACTGATAAAAAAATGATACCAATCAGAAATTTGTTTGGCCATTAAGCGGCACGATCGATCAGTAGCCCTTGCTTAACAAAACGTAGTTGGCCGGATATTTTTCGATGAGGATGACTTTAAACCCGCACAACAATTTTTTTGGACCCAATTCCAAATCCCCCTGTACCATTAGGGTATGTTTTTGCAAAATGAGCCAGAAATTTCATTAAATCAATATTTTTTATCGTAGTTCGCTAAATAATACAACACAATGAGAGAAAATAATGTTTATGAACAAAAATAAAATTAGACCGGAATTGTGTTGGACTATCATGTGCGTCTTCCGCGCGTATCTTCGTTAGTATAAAACTGTCAAGATCTTCCGCCGTCGCTTTTCTCGAGTCATTTTTCTGTTATTGAAATGTACTATTACCTCTTGTCAGCTGGTGTTTAGTCCATTTTGTATCGTGCAATGTTTAATAATTTACTTGGTTGGCAAAACGTAGCCGCGTGGTGTATCATAGACTCGGAATTGGACGAATGTTACTAGAGCTTATGCTTTGTGTTCGACACCAGACCTGGAACTCGAACTGTAGGGCTGTTGGTTTCTTATTTTATTAAACAGGAACCGTATTTGCAGCGATATACATCATGGAGGCCTAAAAATGATAAATGTTAGAATACGAATCCGGGCGGTTCAAATAAAGTTGATTTTTAGGATATTGAAAGAAGAATGTCCTCCATGTCCTATGAGGGAAATGTATTATATCAATCAATATTGTGACAGTCTACCGAAACTGGAAAGGCGATCTCGAAAGTCTACATTTGAATTTTAAATTTGAACGAAATGTGGCACAATGTCAGCACAACACCATTTTCTTCATTGGTCTATTATCACATTTTGATAAATCCAGAATCTATACTGTATAGGGTTAGTGCAGATAGACTTAATGCTGAATGTTATAGCATACATAATACACAGTACAGAATATGACGGTACAATGTAATTTTAATTGTATATGATGTTATTATTACTGGTCATTCCAATGGCACTGCAGGTTTGGTGGGATAGAAAATTTATGTAAATGTTTTTGACCACCATCTTGTAGGGGTTTTTGATGTGTCTAATTTGTAGAAATTTCTCTTTCATGCTACATCTACCAGTACTTAAAATTAAAACAAACTATATAAACAATATGATAACATTGAAATCTTATGGAATATTGAACATTAATGAACATCACACTCATCATCAATATTGGTTTGTACAGTGGATGAACATACAAAATGGATTATTGGATTGTACTTTTTTGCTTTATTTCATGTTTTTGTCTATGCAATTGTTGTTGTTTTTAATCATCTTAATTTATCCTGAATATATCTACTTGGCAAAAACAAAAATGTTGGCGTTATCAATCTCTCATGTGATCCGTTTTTAGACAATCATAATTGGCTCTATTAAAATAAATAAAGAAAAATCCATTTGGCATTAGGTTTTCTAGAATAAAAAATAAAAAAGGTATCTCATCTCTGTATAGCACTCGGCAGCAACGACCAACGAGTCTGACAATATGGATGTTAGCACATACCAAGTGAGGTGCAGTCTTGGGATTCTCTTGCTTTTGGTGTTTCAGGCATTTTGTCACTTTTCTTGAAATGAAGGGTGTATCTAGTAAAAACAGATAGACATGTAAACTGTTCAATGTTTCAGGTCTTGTAGATATCACAAGGAATAAGACAGGTGAATAACTTGAACTGTTTCTGTTCAAAATTTTATGTACCAGTGTACCATGTAGGCATGCCTGGAACTTCAATATGATATTATACATAAATTGCTGTTAATTAGTTGATATATGGTGGCTTTGACGGTTGAGCATTCAAGCTTTTTGATTGAGCATTCAAGCTTATCTAATTATGCTGTATGAAACAGATGTAGTGTGTAGCAAATGTTGTTTTTCCAACCTGGAAAAATAATTGATAGTTTAGTTATTGTATTTAAAATATTATGCACAATGAATTTTTTCTTAAATAGGAAGTCGTACATGTGTACGCTATTGGCTTATGTCGAGCAAGATATTTTAACTTCCATTATGTGATTGAGCGAGCTGTTATCTTGGTTAAATTCTTTGCAGGTTAAAGTCAGCATGAACAAAATAAATAGACGTGTTGAATTTAAAACAGTACATGCTAGAGGCATGTGAATATTTTTTTGTGCATTTTGTTCAAAATGCAAGAGTATGATTGCTCTGTTGATGTTTTTTTGTGAAATGAGACCCAAATTTCATTGATTACAATGCAAAGAACCGAAGGTGCCCAGTATTTTCTGAATATCTATGTGTCTAAGCTTTATTTACTGATTTTGAGTTGTATATTAAATGTTGGTATTAATAAAAAAATTGGTGGGAAGTACATATTTTGGCGTCTAGTAATATATTTTTATAATTAAGCTATTAAAGTTCTTTTGTGGACACCAGTAGCGTATCCAGAAATTTCTAGTGGGAAGGATTTTTCAAATTGTAAAATTTATGACATCATTACTGATATTGTGCGCCACAAGCAAATATTTCTGACCCAAATATACAATTTTACTGCTGAATTCAAAACAAAAAATCACGTAGACACCTAGGGTGCGATATTTTTTTATCAAACAGCATTTCAAGTTTTAAATTGCTGATCGGGTGGTTTTGACGTATTAAAACAGTGACTAAATTGAGTGTTTTATTGACCTATAAAAAATGTTCATGTTTTGCTGGAAGTTTAAATACATTTTTGGGGGTCTTGAGGCTTAAGGATGCTTCCCCCTCCCCTTTTATCCTCATCTGCTGAATTGATCATATATTACAATGTACAAATAATATATGTCCTATACTTGTGGAATATTCTGAGATGAACAGGGTTAGTGTTATTGGAAAAACATGCATACCATACCACCTTTTAGTTCGTCAGTGTTTAGGCTACCCTCTAGATGGCAGAGTGATTGATTGATGGGTGTAAGTCTACGTCGGAAGGACTTAAAAATGGAAATTTTAATTACTGTTCAACTATTACTATTTAGCTCATTGATATAGGTTTCTATAGAAGCAATTGCTTTAGCTCAAAATAGATTAACAATTTGTGTTTTGCATCACCGATTGGAGTATGTTGTTGGAAGAATAATTGAACAAGTTTCTCAGATGCTCGAAAAGGCAATAAATTCAGTCATGCCTTTTGGAATTAAACTCGGCAGGAAAGGGAGGTATATACTCTCACACAAGAACTCGTTTTTGGTAAGTCATACTGGTGACTGATTTTTTGGATACATTTGTTTTTGATTCCAAACTTTCTTAATCTGATTCTATATAAAAAAGTAGACGGGACGTTGCAATAAATGACCATTTTTTCATTATATTGATAGAAATTTATTGAATGACAAATTTATTTCAACCTGTCCCCGCTTGAGTTAGTAAAATATTGATTGGGACATCTTCTGTCAAAATATATGTGGGTATTGGAATCGTCATGAGAATTGAAAAGGCGACATGTATTTACCTACATTTAAATAAAAAATGATTTACTCATCTGACGATTTTTCCTGAAAATATTGGTAATTATTAATAAGTTTATGGAAAATTTAATCATCCAGTGAACATGTTTATAAATGTTATTTGCTTCAGGTACGTGTACAATTATTGGATAACACTATAATGGAATGTACATTGACTGTTGAAAACACTGGTAATGATTGTTTGCATGCAGTGGCAAATAAACTTGATCTAAAAGAGGTTTGTATATTGCCTTTATGTGTTTCAAATTCGATAATTAATAAGCATGTAAAATTTAAGTAATATTCACATCTCTAAATCGGGGTGACAAAATCTTGTCCTCTTTGGGCATCAGAATTAATCATATTATTTATTTGGATGGACTTCGAAAAGATTGACATTGCTCTCAGATATTTTCTTGCATTATTAATGATTTTAGTAAACCATTTTTCTACGGTTTGAATGCTTCCAGACACTCAAAAACAGATATAAGATGGTATAGGATTTCATTTTTATCCTGCATGAGGGGAAAGTCGAGAATTCAGCTTAATCCTATGGCAAACCACGACCTCTCGAAATTCGATAATTAATAAGCATGTAAATTTGAGTAATATTCAGATCTCTGAATCGGGGAGACAAAATCTTTTCTTCTTCGGGCATCAGAATTAATCATGTTATTTATTTTGATAGACCGAAGCCTTCGAAAACATTGACATTGCTCTCTGATATTTTCTTGCATTATTAATGATTTTAGTAAACCATTTTTCTACGGTTTGAATGCTCCGAGACACTCAAAAACAGATATAGGATGGGATAGGATTTCATTTTTATCCTACATGAGAGGAAAGTCGAGAATTCAGCTTAATCCTATGGCGAACCACGACCTCTCGTGCCGATACCAGTTCCGAATCAGGGTGAAAGTTTTTGGGCTTGTCATATTTCTCATTTTTCCTGTGTGTGGACCTGGTTGGTGGAGGAAGCTGTAAGTGATGCTTACGTTACGCTTTATGTTGTGCACCTTACTATTTGAAATATGGTCAATCATCAACCTCTTGTTTTTCCGATAGCAAAAAGTGCTTTGTGGAAATTGAAGTTGAAATTATTTTGCATGCATTTGATTACAGACGTTAAAGAGGATAGAAAACAATCAAAATTCAGTCCAATTCAGAGTTAGGCCAAATTTTATATAATCACGAGTCAAAATTACTATTAATCAAAATTATTCTTAATTTTTAAGTACCATATATATGTTTTTCCCATTTGCTGCAATTGCGAATTTATCTTGAATTGGCAGCCACCATATAACGTTATATTTTTTTGTAAAATTAGTTTTCAGATTGAGAAATAAGCAAAAACTATATTAATTCCCATTATTTTATTATGGCAAGACTGTATATTGCAAAATCGATTCCAATCTCTGATGTTAGAATTTTGTTGTCAATTGAGTTGACAGCATGTCTGGTGACAACTTCATAGCAATAGTAGCCAAAAAACACTTATTGTTTCAACATTTTTTCCCCTAGGTGCAGTACTTTGGACTAAAATATTGCAATAAACAGATGGCAGTCAGATGGGTGGAACTTGATAAACCACTGAAAAAACAAGTGGACAAGAATGCACATGATCCAACACTTTATTTTGGTGTGATGTATTATGTTGCAAACCTTGAACTATTACAGCAGGAAATAACAAGGTACGGTAATAATTTTTTCTACGGCCAACTGTGTTTGTCAAGAAATACACCTGATTGGTGCTTGTCAGTGAGCATTGAGAGCAGTTAGGATTTTTAGCTGATTAGCGATAGTTCAGTATTCGCACAATTTCTCAATGTTTTTTGTTTTACACTCAGAGAAGCCCAAAATCAATTTGTGTAATATAGAAAAAGGTATCATACAGTTCATATGAACATGAAATATATCAAACTGTGAGAAAGAAAACTTTTATTTTTATCCACAACCTTGATGGCGTCAACACTTTTTAGACCCATTTAATTTTATGTTAGAATCTATTATTTGCGAGCCTGCGTGAGTTTATACTGTTTCCATTTTGTTGAACCTACAATTTTTCTGTCTGAATAACGTATAATAGAATAATTGTGTTTTTCCAGAATAGCAAACAAGACACGAGATATTCCTGGTTCTTTTCAATAAAAAGCATTGTTTTGTTGTCACCACAAATATTTTATTTACAAGCCCATCTCAAACAAAGATGAAATTAATGTAAAAGCCCTGGGGGACAATTGTCTGTATTGTAGGTCAAAAGAGTTTTCTCTAGGAATCTTTTAACGAAATATTTTAAATCAGTCATACTTTATCGAGTATAGGTCATGGGTAAACTATGCCACAATGTCTCACTTCATTTAAGTCCCATACTTGGTTGATGAAAATTTGTATAATGTAACCTGTTGTTTCCAACAAGGAATCAAATTTCATTTTCCATCTCATATTGTACAAATTGTTTATTCATGCGTGAATTGCTGTGCTTTATATATGAATTTAATATTGTTTTGTAATTTCGTCATCATTCTGAGACATACGCTATCAGGGATTTTATTTTGTCAAGCAGGAGACACAGATTGATTGCGCCTCGTTAGGCGCGATCTATCGATGACTCAAGCTTGACAAAAATGGCGTGCACAAAATATTTCCGACATGATATATTATCACAATAGCTCACTGCGCAATGGTAATCGGCAGCTTAATTTCTGAAAATATTTGTACTGATACATGAAACTTTGATGTCGACATTATTGATATGTTTTTTATTTATTTTGTTTGTATAAATGAATCTAGTTTGCCAAATATGAAATCAAATTATTGTACATTATTTATTATATTTGTTTTCAAATATTTCACCATTTGAATGATATAGCACCGACACAGACAAACTGATTTGACTCCCATTAATAATTGTATGACAAATTTTTTATACAAAAAGAATATTTAGCAATTAAATTAGGATATATCTTATACTGTCCACAATTTTGTTGTAACAAACGTGAACCACATATCGACTGAACTTGGCTGAGTGGTCTATCAGTGGACCACAGTATATTTTGTTTTGGTATCATTTAATTGTATCGTATCTTATTCGTAAAATATACTTATGCCTTATTCATAGTTGGATATATTGAAAAGTTGTACACTTGGTTTTAAATGAAAGTATCAAAGATGTTTTGAAAAAGTTATGTTTTTTTGGAATTTGAAATTTTTTTTTTGATTTAGCTATCTTTGAAAAGTGAAAATAAAATATGTTAATCCATTTTTAATGTCTTATGTTAATATCATCTGTCGAATCTCTTCATTGTCATAAACATTGCTGTTAAGTAGCAGTGTTGGTGATGTAGAAACTTTCTGAACCCCTGATAGAAAATGACTCTGATATGTCAGATCAGACATGGTGGTCCCACAAAAAAGTAGAACCACGGCGATCGCTCAATTGGAAGCAGCCAAATAGTTTGGACATTCCTTAATCATGCACTTACTGTGCGTACAAACACCATACATCAGACCAACGGTCGCTGGCACATTGATTGCAAAATACATTTTGACTAAACAACGCTTTCAGACTGGGATTATCCTCTTTTAAGCATTCTATTATTAATAACAATGACATTTGACATTTTTCATTTATAGATATTTGTTTTATTTACAACTGAAGAATAACGTAATTGATGGCTGCTTACCCAGGAATCCACAAGAGGCTATCGAACTAGCGAGCTATATGTTACAAGGTACAGTACTCGATATGTCATGTTTTGATAGGGTTTGTTTAGATAACGACATTCTTTCTTTTGAATTGTATTTTGGGTGTTTCTTTAAGTAGTGCGGTTTGACCAAATATTGGGTGTATGTATATGCCTGTAGGTTTTGAAATGATCATTTTTTTTTTTGGCTCGAATGAACCGAACCTCATGACAGACAGACAGCCACACTATTGTTCAGGCATTCAAAAAAAATGCTACCTCAATGCTGCCATCAGGGCTGTCTGAAACATTAGGTACGATAATGTGATTTGTGACATCGGAAAATCAAAAATCACTCGATTTCCCTTTTCCCCTTTGGTTTAAAATGAACATAATAAAAAGTATACACATTTAGGAAAGAAATGAAAATTTGAGGTATTTTAGATGTTGACCACCCCAAGCTACCACCGAAAAGAATTCACCAATAAATTGAATATTTCTTATTAATTGCTCGAAAATTATAATGACCCTTCAAGTATCTAACTACAATATAAAATTAAAAAATCACCAATACTGCCATAAAAATACCAGTTTTAGACATCCAAAAAGTAAGACTATATCGCCCAGTTGGCTTGATTATTATGATGATTTATTGGTTACCATTTCCTCCACTGTTTGGCATTAGTAGTATGTTCAGCTAAATAATAAGTGATTAATAAAGGATTCTTAGTATATTCCAGAAATTTTCTTAATCAAAATGTTTTTTTTTTCTATTATTAAAACAATTGAGGATGTGCTATTTGGTGATATTATCGCCAAAGTCAAAGAATTTGATCTATCAATTATGAAAAATCTATCATGTGTTACTTTGTTTTTCTTTTCTATTCTGAATAGCTGTGAATATTTATAAAGCTTCCTTAAATTTTTTAAGACATATTATATTTTGATGTACTAAAACTCCCATATCCAAAACTTCAGTATTATATTTGTATTAAGTTCCTGTTCAACGAGATTTATAGGTAAAAGCTATCAACAACATCACACATCAGGATTAATTGGTCATTTCCCCTTTCAATATATATCGTTTCCTTATTACTTTGATAAAAGGAAGTATTTGATTATATTTAGAGTGTAATTTCCTTTTTTACTGTGCTTGAGCGAGTATGTTTATTCATTTACATTATAGAATATAACATAACATGTTTCTTGAATATCAATTTATCCTTCAATAAACTAGCATTATTGTTTGAATTTATGTAATATGGTACTGAAATCTTGATAATTTTCTATTTCACAGTTCAGTAGTTAGTAGTTTGGTACTGTAGTACCTTGCTTTTATTTTTTATTCCCGCTACCTAGCAATTACTGTTCTACAACGATGTATTAACTATTCATAAAATGTCTGGAATGTCTGGCTTGCTCCAATAGCAATTATATAAAAAAATTATACATATTCTGTAAATTAAAACACAGAACAGAGCTTTGGAACCACACTTTCATGCACTGGTTTGCCTCACATAGTCAAGAAAAAATGAAATATTTTGTTAAGTATGGGTCACTGATGGACCGCGTCGTTAAGAGACGCGTTCCATCTGTGACTCGTGCTTGGCAAAATTTTGTACAAATTGTTATCATTGAGTATTATTCAATCCTCCATAATAATAATAATATTTTTTTTTTTCAAAATTTTTCAGCTGAATTTGGTGACTATAATCCTGAAGTACACACTGTGGAATATTTTCGTGATTTCATTTTGTTTCCAGAGGCAAGTACTACAAGAAATTGATTTGTTTGATTACCGCTCTATGTACCAGATAGCTAAATTTTGATGTTGCTTTTAATTTGACAAAGTTGAACTAAATATTGGTATTGTATTCCATTCAAAAAATGATTTTCACTCAATTGGTTTTATTTCAATGATCGTAAATGTTTTTTATCGTATAATTGTGAATATCTTTTTAGAAAAACTTTTACAATCCAATTTTTGTTCAGTTTAAGTAATTATAAATTTTACGACAGAATTATGATTTGAGTCAAGTTTTAACGAAAATCGTATCTTTTGCCATGATTGGTGCCTCCTCCTTTAATAGCATCTACCTTATAGATGTGACTTAATACAAGAATAACCATTTATTAAGTGATAATCAAACATAAATACTTGAGACAACAAAAAAAATATTGGTTATTTAGGTTATGGCACCAAATGAAGAAATACTTGATTCATTGACGAAAGAAACATTAGATTTACATCAACGACACAGGTGCGTTTGATTTGGTCAATATTGCTGTCACACCCATTTTGCTCTCTTTTCATTCATGTATGACTCATCATTTAACATACCATACAAATGTTGTGAAAAATGGTGATTCATAATTTTTCATTACAATTATTGATATATGTTTGGTGAATGGTTTTTTAAGCATTTCTAAATTTTTTGCCTAATATGTGTTGTACTTTTGATCTGTCTAGCATGAGCCACAGATGAGTTGGACAAATGTCACAAGTCTGTCCATACTGTTTGGTTTGAAGGAAATTCACTACCAGTATATAAATAGAATAATGTTTCAACACTTCAGATAAATTAAATTGATGGAATTTAACCATATATTGCCCATTTTACAGAAAGACGGGGTTTATGTCAAATTTAAAAACATATTAGAAAGAGTTTTGTTAAATTATCAGTGCTATAAGAGATGGCCACAGTATCTACTTTTCCATGTTTGTGGTCACATTTATCTGCAAAATATATTTGTTTGCTATTAAGTGAACTTGCTAATAGGCCCATTATTTGTTGTTGAAAATTGGCGATATCGTTTTTTTTTTTAGTCAAGATTTGAATCTATTTGGATGGATACTAATTTCTATGAAATGGTAATTCTCAATAAAGATGTTTGAAACAAAAATTGCATTACTCATCATGCTATTTCACATTTTTGTTATTTTCTAAATTCCTACTAAAATAATGAAAAAGGATTCAATTTGATGGTATGATTCAATACTTACCGTATTTGGAAATAAATGTATTTAAAAGCTCTGCCTATTTCTAATTTATGCTAATAAGTTGATATTTTGAAAATCTCGTGGCTCGTTCACATTGACATGAATTCCTTAAATGATGGTATTTTTCTATTCTCTCAAATCTAGTTATATATTTCATTGTAAATAGAAAAAAAACACTGGAAAACTGGGTTATATGATTCAGTTTTATACTCATGTGATGTATTATTAAGATGCTTGAGATGGTTATTGACAATTACGACAAGGCAAATAGTGACATCATAGAATTGGTATGCCAAAAGCAAATGTATTAATAAGAGAAGTTAAATAAAACGTTTCAACCATCCTCGTAAGAGCAAATAATCATATTATTTGCTGTGACTGTACCTTTTTGTATTGGATAGCATTGGTTTTCTTTTTATGTTAGCTTGCTCAAGTTTAGTCCAATTTTTTTTTTTAATAGAATTCGCTTTAATGAATAGTGGTCTAAATCTGGGTGACAGAATGTTGATTTCCTTTGGGTGTCTAAAACTTTGATTGTATTTTCTTTGATTGAACAAAAATGACTTTAAAACTATCAACACTGCTATTTCTTAACGATGTTGCTAATTTTAAAGCTTTCTATATAGTTTTATTGCTTACAGACCGTTTGAACTAGACATTCCAATCTTCTTGTGACTGATTTATCATTAAATACCTATACTGAAATGCCTTTCGTCTGTTCTACTTTTAATATCATCAGAAGTAGCATTACCCAAAAGTAATGTTTTGTCGCATACCGGTATGCTCAAAAAAGAATAATCTTTCCTGATTAATTCCTGGTAATTTTATAGGGCTAAGTCTTAATTTGTTTGGTCTAAAAGCTTATTATCCATGAACGACAATGTTTTAATATATGACCTTGGTTATCTTTATTCCAATTTTTTGACTAAAGGAATATTGATAAATGACAACACAGGAAAAAATTATTGATTATTGTTTGTACATTGCCATAATTTGCTTGCAGTAAATGACTTTATGATGTAATAGTGGGTTGATAATGTGTAAACCAATGGGGCTTAATTTTCTACATTTGACTACACTTACTTGCTGATCGGGTGGCCAGTATTTTGTGATATTAGGGTTTGATATAGGGTTAATAATAGCATTATATAAAAACGTATACCTTTTGGCTTGTTACTCGGACTGGAGTATTAATTCGCTGATTAAGAGAATCTGGTCAGCAACCAGATTATTATCTTGTAAAATTATTTAACCATTTTATCAAGAATTGACATTTCATTCAATATTTCAGTATTAATAATATTTGGAAAAATAAATTGTAAATCACCTAAATTTTATAATGGATCTTATTTGGTATCATTGCGAATTTCGACCATCAGCTTATTAAAAAAAGTATCCCTAAGTCTCTGTGTTACCTTTTTAAACTCAATTTAATAATAATACTTTTATTAAGGCCACTAACTCCACCAGATGCAGAACACAACTACATTTTAAAAGTCATGCATCTACAAGGTTATAGTGAAGAATGTTATGCAACTAAAGTAAGTACTTGTGTTGTATCCCAGTAAAATAAGAGTTTTGCGAATATTATGCTTTATTAAACTTGCTTCACTAATGGATTATGCCTTCAAGGCATTATGCCACAGTCAATCTGTGGCTCATGTGAGACGAAAATAATATTCCCGATTGGGGTATGTACTGGTATGAAACATATATGATGTAATGTTTGTAGTTACTTTTTTGATTGTTTTCTCTAGGATGTCTGAATTCTTCTTTTGACAATTTGAAAATCAATCTAATCTGACTAAAAAAGGGAGAAAATTTTGTAATAATTAGTTGAAAAATTACTAGTTTCATCAGTAATTTTTTAATAAGATTTCTAACTTGAAATATAGTTCCAAATATTTCTCAAAAACATGTTGGAAAAAACTTCTGCACTTTTACGTTTCTCAAATGTGTTTTTAAAATGCCAAGAAAATATTTATTCACCGCAGATTGTCTAAACAAATACATAACAAATAGGGAAACTGTACATTTGCAAAATCATAATTTGTGTATTTGGCTGTGGAAATGTGATGCTAATTAACATTAATTGTGCCAAAATTAACAAGTAAATACGTGTGTTTTAATTGGTTTTTGTAACAATTCTGAAAAAGATATGTATGTTTCAATCTCTGTAAAAATATTTTAAAAGTTTGCAACATATTTCTTTTATGCTATTTGTCTCTCTTATCGAATTACGTCATATATGTCACAGCTGTATTATCAACTTATCTGAGTAATTTTCTTTGAAGCATGTGTTTGTGCCAATCATGATCTGTAAATGAAATGTGCTTTAAATACACAATCTATATATTGTCCAGACTTGGCATATATAACCAGCTATTGATGGAGCAATATTTATGCATGTAATACATCTTACGTGTGGGTGAACACACTTTTTGAGAGCTTTTCTGAGTATACATACATACACATGGAATTGATAAAAGTGGTTGTGCAAATAGAAAAAAAGACGTGCGCATACGTCTTCTCTCACATTTTTATCATACATCAATTGTCGAAGCGTAAACGCATTTTTGCGGTTGTTATCGCACACAGTTTTGGTCTGCCAACTCAAGCGTAACTATTGATGAACAATTTACAAAAGGCCACTCGTAATGGCTTAAGTGCTTTTCTATTTTCTAGCACGCTTGTTTCATTATGCTACATATTTCTGGAATGTGTAAACTTATTTATCATTAATGTTATATATTTTTAAGTTGCATCCATCAAAATAGTGTTTAGATATTGGTTGTTTTTAATTATTGACAATATTAGTATGTGTGATTACATATAAACCACGATAATTATTTCAGAGTACAGACCATTAAAGGTTTTAAAATTCGAGGGTCCCAGGGCAAAAGGGCGAATCTTGAAATTTCGAAAAAAATTTTATTGAAAAAAATTACAGAATTAAACATGATCTTTCAAATGGTCAATAAATCATTACTGTAGATATGTTATTTCCTGAGATAAATTTTGGAATAAGGGCGAATAGTATACTTTTATACCTGGTGGAAGGGCGGAAATTGAGATTAGCCTTTTTGCCAAAGAGTAAAGTTTAGAATTAGATGAAAATTCTCAATATTCGCCTTCTCACTAAACCTTGTCAACTGTTCATAAGGAAAATATTATTGTGCTTCGGCAAAATTATGGAGAGACAAGGGTTGAATAAGATGTAAATACAACGATTTTCTTAAATAACCTTGCCATACTGAACTTTCATATCCAATTGGAGTCAAATATAAAAACGTTTCTGACACTGTTATGATCCTAATGTCAACGCAACATAATTAGTTTCATTGTCAAACAACAAGTAAAATATTACTAGCATAACTCAACAATAAAAACAATTAGAACGAAACAACTTTCAAAGAAATAAGCTAAGTCAAAAGCCCTCAACTGAATTTCACTTAGTCCATAGCTCTGCCTTCACTCCAACTTCACTTAAATCTTCAATTTCATTTTCATCACCACTTGCATCATCTCTTTCTCTGCTACATAGAAGGTTTAGGTAAACATGGTGATGTCCCTTGGGTATCACTCCTTGCTCACACAGTGACATTGTCTTGATATTTCTTTTTTTTTGGAATTGGTATGGGTTAAGTATATGCCATTGGCAAATCTAGGAGAGTATACTTGGTACTTTTTCAAACCTTTTGATTGCTAATATCTTTTTGAATGACTCTGAAATTGAATAGGAGTCATGTTTGTGAAAAATAGATTGCATGTGGCTCTTTTCTAATCTCAACCATGTTATTCCAGTCCTGCTTTTGTTAACTGATTTCCAATCTACAATATTTTGTTCAATGTGTGTTACAGCATACGTTTTTTTGCTTTTTCTAGCCAAAGATGCCACAACCTCCCATTCATAAGGCACATTGATCCCTAAGTGATTAGCCCTGGTTTCGATGGCAGCATCCTATCAACTTCCATATGAGAATGAACAGATGCCATAAAAATATAATCAATCTGCAATTGAGTGGATTGGAATTTTAGCCACTGCATACATGCATATCTTAGCAACATAAACAACATGCTTTAATTTCCCTTTGAATTAGCTGAAATAGAAAACTGGTCATTTCGTTTGCCCCTCTTTTAGATGTGGTCTGGTCTCAAATATACCAATATCCATTAGTATTTCCTACATCATACATTATCAAGTTGTAAGTGCTGAACTTTCGCTTAGGTGCTAACCTTGCCACATGGTGTATACAAAACTGATTCTGAATCAAAGTTGAAACAGAAGAGGGAGAAATTATTTTGCGTGTGAGATCTCCCTTTGAAGACAAATGCTCCTTTATTCATTCTGAATTATCTGTTTTGTATTTTGCACAATACATGCATCGATCCTTTTTTGGTTTATGTATTGCTTAGTTCATTCCATAAAATTTGCTCGCGTATGTGGTATAGCAGGTAAATTTAGCTTTACCGAGTCTTCCTTCAGGATTTTTTGTTTGTAGTCATGCAGTACAAGTTGCTTGTATGTAAATCTTCCATGTACCACGCCTGCAGTGATGACTTTCTGATTTTGAAAAGAATTGAGATGATCTATTACACCTTCCAAATCACGTCATTATGCTTACTTGAAGGGGAAAGTTTACCTCTGAGGTCAGGTCTGCCAAAGCCACCAAACACATTTTTGGATAGGTCCGTTCTGACCATTTTTTCTCCACATTGCAAAGTGGCAAGAAAAACTTTTCTACACACTTCTACTCTCCTGGTTGATGTGCCAGACAAAAAAAAACCTTGACCTCATTATTACTGTGCGAGTTATTAGTCTTCCTTCTTTTTGGTGGTTCATCATCAGAAGATAGCTCGTCTTCAGACGATTCATCAGCACTACATGGATGATACTCTGGCTCCTCATCTGAAATATCTTCAGATGATTCATTAGTGGCATCAACTGCTGAAAGTTTGTCATGAAAAATTGTCAAGAGTTTACACAAGTTCTGTACAGCCATTATCGCATTCAACTTTTACCAGACTATCAATTTGTGACTGTACAGTTCCATAAACCCTTGAATTACCTGCACTGTAATGATTTGCTTTTTTTTTATTTGGATTATCGAAAAAAGTTCCATTTATCATAACACGTGCACCAGTTGCCAAGTGTATCTTGTTGTGTTGTCTTAATTTTATAATATCAGCCGTTATGGAATCAATGTTTGGTAATAATATTATTATCTTTTTTCAACCTTTATCGAAAAACAAACTCTCATCAATCTCATAAGAAACATTACCGTAATATCTTGTGCAACATCAAATTGTGTACCACTAACTTAGGTGTTTGCTAACTAGGCCATGACTGTTAATGCTCTCAGAATAATTTTTCACTAACCTTTTTGTAAGCCTAGATGATCAATAGTCAGTCTGACTGCGATTGTTTTTCGATGTACATACTCTACATCACTCTTACATAAACTCTTAAAGCTCAAGGTACTTCAGTGCCTACTAAAACTAGCTACTAGGATACAGTATTATTATTTTTTTAATAAGGATTATTGAGAATGATTTTTGAACTCGTGGTCTCAAGATGCAACCTAAGCACTCGCCCTCCCCAATCAAAATATTTGCTTGACCTACTGAAGCAAAACTTGTTCAGAAGTCCTGGCCTACACACAATATCAAGGTTGAACTGAAAAACAAACCAGCAGAAAACATTTTAGCTGTATATTTCCTTTGTGATATCACAATGGAAAAAATAAACAAAACGGCGAAAAGCGCATATCAGACTGTCTTGTGTTACATATATTTTTAGAAAACGGCTTTCATTGCAAACCAGTTTTTAATCAGAAAATAAGACCTTACAGATATCCACCCAGAAGGAATATTTGCTAAATAAACGTTTTAGAAGGTTCAAAATTGAAAAAAATATGTTTTGCATGATTTCTCAAAACAGCTTTTTCAGGATTCGCCCTTTTGGTCTGAGAGTGTCGAATTGACAAATCAAGTACCTAAAATCACACATTAAGCCACTCATAATATGCTTTATCACAACAGTGTCCATTTTTCTCAAATAGTCATGAAAATTTCTTTTAATTTTTGTCTTATTCTACCTATCTGCTGTTTTGAAGATTATTATCAAAAATATACTGCAATACAAATTATTTTTATAATGTATTCGCAATAGTATAGTAATTATTTTTGGTTCTTTTTTGCCTGGTTGTATTAAAAATTATCGACTTTCATGCATTGGCATTGAGATAACTACGACAAATGATTTGTTTAAAATATTTGAATATTATGTCATGCCCTCGTCTGTAGTCACTATAGAATCCTGTGTTTTTCCTTGATTGTCCGAAACCTAGTAGTAGCCAGACTGGTCTCTGCATTGAAATGGGTGTCTAAAATGAAGGTAAAAATATTCTATTGTCATGTCTATTAGATCATTACGCTTCATCTTCGTCGAGAACAGTTATCTTAGCACTCTACTAAAGTAGCTTAGTTATGCATAGAATGCTTCTTTTCCAGATACAAGTGCTGGTTTCCGATTTTATGAATCTTTCATGCAACAAAACATTTTGAATTTATGAAACATGATTATTTTTAACTTTATTTCAGGACTCTCTCAATGCAGACTATGAAATTGGGTGTTCATTCGTTGGTATAGTCACTCGGCAGATTTTACCGTCATCCCCAAATGAGGATGCCGAAGGTTCACAATCTCCTCAATTCACATATGGACAAATAATTTGGTATGAGTGGAATAATATTGATCATGTTCTATGCAATAAATCTGCAATACAATTGAATATGAGAAAAGATGACACAACACTGCAGTTTCATATGGTGAGTATCAGTGAGTTATTTCTCATTGGATGTATATGAGGTAGTTCTTCCTGATAGAAAGTATTTGCTTGAGATGTCTTTGTTAAGCATAGGCCCTTAATGAACCGCACTTCTTAGGTATATGGTTTATGCCCAATGATTTCTGTGGTCTCATGGTTCACAAGTTGGTATGTCAGGTTAAATATATTTCATATGATCGACCTGGAAAGTACTACTTAGAAATATAGAAACTCAAAGGAATGTGAATGCAAATGCCTATTCAAAACTTCCAATTCTGTACTCCAGCTGCTGGTATGCAGCCTTGATCAGTTTACTTGAACAACTGTATTTGCAAAAAAATCCCTGTATAGGTGCTCAAGGTCAATTAATTCTAAACTCAACTTCAGATTCAAATCAATGTATTTCAGGAATTTAAACAGGCAACAATGTGTTTTTGGCATTATTGTGTTGATTAGGAATGAAAATTCAAAGCACAAACATAAACAATAAAATAATGATAAATATAGAAATGACAGAATTTGCGAAGGACAGAAAAATCTGTCATTGAATCAGCAAGACTCAACAATATAATATAATATTCAGTACTGCATTAAATGCAAATTCAATTAGCGTGTAGTTGTTTTCAATAAATTTTATTTATCTTTTTTGTCGTATTAGTGGTGATTATTGTTTTTTAGGTGTTACTTTTATTGATTTCAATAAAAAAATTGCATGATATACCTGTTATTTTTATTATCAGGAGGATGTTGAAACAGCAAAATATGTCTGCAGAATGTTTGAGTTGAGAAGGAAGTTTTATTCATTGAATAGACAAGCCAATAAGTGAGTATTTGAAGATCTTATTGATAATATGGAATATTTTTGTAGCATTCCACATGCATGATAGTATTGCTCTGTTTGTTTATCATGTTGTTGTTTATGTTTTCAATAATTCGTTTTCACCAACTCTATGAACACAATTATATGAAAACAATTACTTTATTGCTGAACCTTGAAAATAGACTGGCAGAATGGCAGCTTCTCTGCGACTCAGACACTCGTAGAAAATTTAGTAAGAGCTCAATATTTCATCATGTATCTCTTACTATAAAATAACTATAAACTTACTATAAACTGTAGAAAAAGGTGTAAAATTATCAATACTGCTAGGAAATAGCAGTGTTATTGATTATGAAACTTTTTGTCTATCCAGAGAAAATGCCGTAAACATTTCAGACACTCGAAAAAAAATCCTGCATAAATATATGCCAAATTTGGCAGAACACGAGGTTTCAAATCCAGACTGCTGCATCCCAGTGCTTATGCATTATAACTGTGAATACAATAATAATTTTCAAATAACTAGAAAAGAATTCATAGGCACTCCACAACATTATGGTTGTATTTTCTTATCTATCCAAACATATTCAAATAATTACTTCTCACAAGGTCAAGTGTGGTTACATGAATGTGTACAACCTCCTTAAATGAACAATATGATATGTGTGTGCGATACATAAATATTGTGGTGGTTTGGTATCGCATTGCAAGAAAATTTAGCTGATTCATCAAATATTTTGAAAAATGCTCCAAGAGGCTTGAAAAAGTGGGGAATATACCGTAATTTATGGAAATATATTGATAAAATTTTTCGACGAAAAACTAGGCAATGTAAATGTACTTTGTCATGGAAGACATAACACACAGTTAAAACGAAAAATTCTCTGAAGCATATGCCACAAAGTGCTCTAATTGAACTTTTTACGGTAATTAAAAAACTTGGTCAAGCTTTTCCTGGGATAGAATGGGATTTTATTTTTATAGTGTGACAGAAGAAAGCCAAGACACGCTCAACCATATAGCAAGTTTTCTATTTCTCGTACTAGTCCTGAGTTGGGTTTGAGGATTTCGACTTTATATCCAAATATGGAAACATAATATCTCCTTTTACTTTATTTTATATTTACTATACTATTGTAATTGTGGTCTATTATAAATACGCGCACTTATAGAAAATATTTTGAATAAAAAAGTTTAAAATGAGGGAAATTATTCCGCCTAAAAGCAAACAAAAGATATTTACTTCAGCGATTACATCATTATGCTCAATATTTATTCAAAGACGTATCGTTTGTTAGCATTTGCTCTTCACCCAATTTTTCATTATCAGGATTCCATGTGGTCTAAGATACTCTATTCCATAACAACAGAAAACAAAAGCACTGGACTTTCCCAATCTGTAATTTTTTTGACGAGTATGAGCCACATAAGGATCAAATAGCAGTATTGGTGGTTTGAAGCTTTTTTGTCCACACAAAGAACATTGAAAAAATATTTTTGACAAAAAAAACAATACTTTATACAATGCTGATCTTAATGAACTTATATTGCTTGTTTCACATAAATTGTTGGGCTGTAAAATAGCCATAAAACATGATCGTTGAAAATTTTTGTGAAAACTATCACACTAAAATTATAAATTTATTTTAAGCACAGGTCACGAATGGACTGCGACTTTTAGTGATATAGTCATACATGTATAAAGTGCTTTTTCATATTATTCAACCCATTTAATTTTAATCCAGATTATCATTGAGAAATTTTGTGATGCCGGTCAAACTACAGCAAATTTCATTTCTTTCAAGCTCTATCTCAAATTAATTGTGTTTTTCAATTTTCAGAAAACTTGCAGTTGAAAATGGTGAAGAATCCGAAATACAAAGGAGACCAACGTTGCGAAGAACCCAAGATACTGTAATAATACTTCTTGTTTTGTACATTCATTTATTTGGATTATTTTTATTATCTCTACTGTTTGGTTTGGAATAAGCATGTCTTATTCACACCTCGAGGCATGTTACTGTATTGTATTGTTTGTGTTGTAAATATTAAAAGAATCTTAGCTTTTATAACATCTTATACAATGTATAATATATGTATATCGGAACATTTAATATTTTTTTCAGAAGGTTATATTTAAAAAAAGCCTTCGGTTTTAATCAATCAACATAATAGCATAATTTTGGGCTCTCAACTAAGTAGTTTATATATTTTTTTTTCATATATTTTGGTGTAAGAATGTAATTTTCTGCACTAAATACTCTAATGGGTCAATTCCAAGCAAAATTTAAAAATATATCACCATATTGGACTGTTTTTCATATAATTTTTCACTTTCGCAAAATTCATTTCAAACATCTATCCAAGCCTGGAAAATTATGTCGAAACATGCTTTGTCGGGTATGGGTCACTGGTAGATTGCACCTGCTAGACGCAGTAATATTAGAATTAGACCCACATGCGGAAGTTAATGGCATTGACATTAACGATAGATAGTTAATGACAACCAAGATATGATGGATAACAGGTATATGTTTTTTTCAGCCTGTACCGGAAATAAATAACAGTAATTCAAATAATGATCAACAATCTATCGATGCATCACAAGGTAATATAACTTTATATTAGGCGAATTTAAAACTATCTATTCACATAATATTGTCGAGAAATTTTGTTACAAAAATATCTAATATAGGTACCAGTAATAGAAATCTCTGTCCCTATATGTTGCCGCTGTATAAATTAGTTTTATGCATTTGAAAACTAAGGTTTACTTTTTAACAATTCAGAACAGCAAACTATTTGAAATTTTACATAAGACAAATGAGACGGTCGATTTGAATGCTGCGTTTTTTCTTTTTGATCTTATAATGTATTTATTCGAAATCTCCAACTACATATTATTCGACAATTTCGTTAGATAAATGACAACATTTGTAGCATGAGCCGGGCCTGCAAGTAAATAATGCTACGAATATTTAAAATTTGAGTCACATCAGGCATTTAGCATGTCGTTCAGTTTATTTGGCACGATTTCTATTGTATGAAAAATAGGATACGGATGTAGAGGAGGAGCAATATTGAACTTTTGTTCATTACAAGTATTCAATATACGTTTTTTATTGCTTTTGCAGCTCCTTTCTGGTGTCATAATGTAACCGCTAATATATTGACTGAAAATTGATACTAATATATTAATGAGGATGAATCGATTGCGCACTGGGGTTTACTGGTATTGTTACAGAAAAGATGCAAGATGAAATATGTATATACCATAGGCAAATATTGGTCTTTAATTCCATGCGATACTCTTCACAAAAACATCTCTTCTGTATCATATACCACTATCATTCTCAATTACGCGAGTCATCAGTGACTCACACTTAACAGAAAATATTTTGGTGTTTTTTTCTGATTGCGTCAACAAATGATAAGCAGTTGAGTATGAAAATTTCTAAATTTACCTTTGTTTGCGTTATAATATTTAACTTCATCTTAGTCTTAACCTTTACTTTGCAATTTTTCAGAAAATCTTCACTCTTACTCACGTCAACAAGAAACACAATATTACACATCACAAACAAGCTTAGATCATGCATATGTTTCTCAAACAAGTCTTAACAGAGTTCCTGGTCTTCAACAAGATTACGGGTAAATCAGTGGATTAAATTCAATATATACAATATATATGAGCATACCCTTAAAATTGTGGCTGATGGCAACCTTCAGTTTTTTTTCATATGTATAACTTTCGAGGGATATTGTAACTGAGAGCTATAAAATGACCACTGTGACCCGTATTTATAAAGGCCGATATGTCGACTTGCTGGTTAGGACTGTTGTTGTTGTATAGGTCAAATGATATTTGAAATTTACTATAAAAATAAGATAATGCGCATGGTTGCCACCAGGTAGATTCATGATCAGATATATAGAGCACAACCGGTGAAAGCATAAACGATGGAGTTTGCTGTCATTTCGTTCTTCTATTCAGAGAAGCTTCATCAGGGCATGGTTAAAAAGAGATACAGTGCAACTTATATGCAGTAAAAAAATTAAAAAAAAAATGGCTACGAGATAACAGGCTAAAATTTTGTCGGAATAGTCCTACCTATGGTGTTATGGCATATGTGATTGCTTTTGGCTTATGCATGTGATAATATTTACTTTTTGGGGTATCCATTTCGGTTATGTAAAAGGATCATAAAACCATTCAGGAATTTTGGTGATATTATGATTCAATATGTATGTATGTAACACAATCTCAGTGCGAAAAATATTAATAATAATTATCGAGAAACAATGTACACTCTGCAAAGCAACCCTACAGTTTAAAGCAATCATCAAATGGGGATCAGACACAGCTTCAACCGAGTTGCGGTCAGTCGCAGCTGGGGGAAGTTATAAGTCATAATTACTCATACTCCCAGTGTCATCATCTCATCGCTTATCTGTACCCCAGAGGGGCTACAGGTAAGGATCACCCAGACCGATGATAGATTGGCTTTGCAATGTTTAAGACCCCATTCAGTTATGTAATCTACCATTTGTGGTGGTTGAACAATCAACTGCAAGAATTATTTTTGTGGCTACTACACTTACACTTATTTTGTCAAATATGCAATATTGATAATTTTTGCCCTTATGGCACGATACATCACTGGCCCATGCTTGGCAAAACAATATTTGTTATATTCATACTTGTAATATTGCTGATAAATGTTACCTCAGTTCCAATGTAATTGAAAACATGAAAATATTTTTATATTCCAGATATGCCAATGGTTATGTACCTGGTGGAAGCATGTATAGTTCTCCAAGTATTAACTCACTCGGACATTCTCAAACACAGTTAAACCAGAGATCACCAGCTTCAAGGTAGTATTGACAATGGGTCGTATTAATTTTTTTTCATTCATCATCTAATGAAAACTCTTGCTTATTTGTGAAGTTTTTAAGAAGCTTGCAAGTTGTGCAAAAAGGGAAATCTCGTAAAATATCAAGATTGCTCGCATTGTTTTTGCGAAGCGTTTCTATGATTAGCTTGCAATTCCTCGCATGAGCGTACGTATCAGATTCTTTTTACAGAAATTCAGTCTCAACACGGTTGTGAGCAGTGCCCGAAAGCGCTAACTATTGACCATTCGAATAGCGAAAGAGTTACATAACATAGTGTAAAAGCAGTAACTGCAGCCCAAATATAACATAAAAAACTGAACCACTGTATAGTGCAATCGGTAGTATCTGCCCTGGGTGACCAACACTGGGGAGAGAGTAAAGCAGTGGAGTGGTTACTGCCATAATTTTGTTGTGAAGAAATCATAAAATGCGTATTACAAAATGTGTATGGTAAAGTAATGTGTGTTCATGTACGTTGTTATCTATTTTTATGGGGTTAACATTACAGAAAATTTTTGGATAATGTTAGCATATGTATTCAGGTTTGGAAAAGTAAAAGTATGTTAATATATTATATTTTGTTTTCTCTCTTCATATTGAAATAACTGTATAGTGAAATGCAGTTGCCAGACATGTCAAAAATTTAATGAAATTCCTTTTATGAGGTAAATAATGTCCTGCAAGGAATTGGTAAATTTTAATTACAATATTTGAATTGGATAATCGGCATATTTCATGGTTATGAAAATACTCCCATAGTGAGAGGTTTTCGGAAGCATTGTATTTTGGATTCCTCCATCATAACTCAATCTTTATGCAATGTGCATTTACAGCAACATGAGTTTGAGTTTTGATCGACATCTATCTGGCAATGGTGTTCCAGTATATAGATGTACACCTGATTACGAGCAAGCGGTCAGACAACGTAGGCGATACAGCAGTTATCTTGAAAACCAAGCAGTAGCTCGACAACATCAACAAGCTGGAGCTGCTGGTAACTATTTTGATACAACTTAATGTTAGGTTTCTATTAATTTCTAAATGACTGGATCTTTTGGATTAAATTATTAAATTATTTCATAATATATTGTTTCATTGATATTTAGTCTAATATGGAGAATACTCCAGATCCGATTCTCCTGTTGAAAATAGGTGTTTATAAGATTTTGCCCAAAGGGAGAAATCAAATTTTTACAAAAAATACTGCGTTGTGTTCCCAAGATGTTTCAAAATAAGCAGTTTGAATATGCCCAGCTGAAAATATTTGCAAAAATATATTATGGTAAGCATGAGTCATTGATGGACCGTGTTGTCCATTAAATTTCTGATTGTTTTGTTCAATACATATTCGGCTAAAAAAGAGAGTCAAGTCTGTGGCAGTGAGTTTATTAAAATATGATCGGTGTGTGATCGCACTCTTCTGCTGTTTCAGTGTTGCAGTTGACCCAACTAACATTTACATTCAAATTTTTACAGCTGTTCAAGATGGTTCACTCAAACCACGACCACACTCGATGATCTATTCTCAACAAGAGTTAATACAACAAGCTTTTTATGGACCCCATTATGCTCAATATCCACCTCACAACCCTCCGTTACATTATCATGCCGCAACGCCACAACGAGTAGATTCTGCCACACACTTGCCTGCTTCTCAAACACAACTGCATAGACAGCAGTCGTCTCATGAGTCTCTGCCTCCAGTGCATGGGTTGATTTCACAATCTACGACTCATGCACCTCAATATAACCAACAGGACGTAATGCAGCCTCAAATGCAAGACGTTCGACATGGTGGGCCAGGTGGTGTGCCTGGAAATGCTATTCTTGCAGCGAGCACTCCTGAACTTGCCAATGCAGTACAGCAGGTAATGTTTGTTGAAATAATAAATAAAATCTGGTTAATTATTGGCTGGAATTTTGCCATGCCTATGCCCGAAGATAATTGGGTGTGTGCAAAAATCTAGATCATTATGCACCAATGTTATTTATTACAAGCTAAATTTGAATTTAACGTTGTTGTTTATTTCATTGGGACATATCATTTTTCTTTTGTCTTTTGTGGGAGGGGGGGGCTGAGGTGTCCAGTCATCCCATACTGGAATTAAACCTGCGTCTCCCACTAGGGGTGATTATAAATGTGTTGGCAAAATCCCAACACTTTTTATGATTAAGCTAACCTGGTCCATGGGTGGATTTTTTTTAAATAAAAATTTGCAATATTTCATTCAATCCATTAAAGCATTAAACATATGAGTGATAGCAAATTTTGCCTTCTGTCGGGCCAGATTACCTCAATTTAAATTTGTGTTACACAGGTCAAAGGTTACTCTGCATCAGAAATGCAGTTGCTTAGATATTATACCAAACCACCACCACCCTACCCTCGAAACAATAGTACAAGTACTCCTGATCTAAGTGTACATCGACACAGTGGAGTATCAGCAAGTAGCCCTGATCTTCATCAAGGATATAGTGGGATTCCAGGACAACAACAACGTAGAACCCATTTGCATCCTGTACATACCGCATTAAATGAAAACGGTTTCCAGGCCTTACAAGAACAACATCAAGTTAGTGTGATGTCATTTTTGTTAAAAAGTTTTTAGCGGAATTTCGCTCTAAGCAAGGCCCTTAGCAACACCTAAAAGGATTCAACTAACTAAATAATAAGACTATAATAACATCTTTGGTACTGTTGGTTTTAGTAATTCAAACTGCCACCTAATGTTCTAACTGAAAGTCTCATCAATTAACTTATCAGGCATGGAATCATCTTCTTGACAAAACTGATCTCACTCATATGTCTTCCCCACTAACACTGGTCACAACTAGAACTGGTTCTGGTTTTTGCCAATAGATACTTTCGATAGACATCTATTTTGACATTCTTACTGTGTGATACATGACAATATTGACAAACGAACCTCATGGTCTCGGGCCTAAAATAGCCAAGGAATAACAAATTATACTTAAAATATTGAATCTAATCACAGAAAATGCATCATTATGGTGTATGTTTTTTCGAATGTATTAGCGTGGATTTAGTTACAACATAAAAATGTTTATACCAACAGCAGTTTTATAGGAATATATTGGTTGTCATCTTTTTCATTCAAGGTGCAACAAGATCAAATATCAGTTATAAGAGGTGTATGTACCAGTGTAGAAGGTTTACATCATTCACAGCAGGTAAATATTTATGGTTTAGTTTTGTGTGAGAAAACAAGAAACAGATTTCTAGTTATGTATCAGACTTGTTAAGAAAACTTAGCTCAAAATAAAAATTACACTACACTTGGTTTTTGAGTACATTTGATCAATTGTGCAATTCTTGTGTCATTATTTTGTGAAATTACGAAGAAAATGATCATAATAAAAGTTTTCAAATAATACTAGATTCCATAGCCACGGAGGATAGGCTGTTCGAGACTGACAAAGTGTCAGGTATTCTGCTACCCAGACTCTGAAGAAAATGGAGTCTATCTGAAGCAAATGGGCATTATTTCATGAAATATGTCTCTTGCTGTGTGTCTGGTAAAACCCAATTGTACGAAAAAGGTTGAAAATCATCAATACTGCTATGAAATAACGGTGTTTGTGATTTTGAAGCTTTTCTGACCATTCAAAGAAAATAACATGAATATTTTGAAAACCAAAAAAAAAACGAAGATTCTTACACTCTGGGGTGTTCGTTGCACAACACCTGACACTGCAGCAAGACACCGTGAACCATAATAGGGTCCCACATGAGTTCAAAAAGAAGTTTTCAATGATCTGTAATTGTATATTTACATTCATCTAATTTTAGAATATGATGGAAATGAACACGGTGAACCAGCAACAACAAAGAAAACAAACACCTGAACATACAGTAAGTGTTTGCATAATTTTGTTCATTTATTTAGTTTTTACTGCTTCCTGATCAAATATAATAGGATATTATTAGGGCTAAAGCATAGCAGACCACAACCTCTTGTGCATTCAACATTTTCCAGCTTGTACATTTGGTTAATGGGACAATCAATTACCAGTGTTTATATAAATTTTCCCCGCTGGCAAAGTTCCAATAATAATAATTTTTCCCACTCATAATTGAAACTATTTAAACAGTGTTACTGCTTTTACGATCGATCAAACTAAGCATTCGATTTGCTACTAGCTAGAGTATTGTTCAGAATTACAGTTTACTTGAGATATCTTGCAGTACCACTATATCTTTTTTCTTTATTTTTGTCGATCAACTGTGATCTGTCATCTGAATCTGTATAATCAATATATTGAAATGATATTCAGGTTCAGGCATATCTCCAACAACTATCCCTTGAACAGCATCCTCAACATCCCACTCCTCCAAGATCAAGACATCCGGGAGCACAGCATCCTCATGCCAGACATCATCGTCCCGTCTCATATCCGCCCAGATTGAATCACAATCACCCAGTGTTAACAGGTGTAGAAGAGCAAGATTTCTTTCCACATAATAGATTACCGACTGTTCTACAACAGAATATGCTGCTTGGTCAATCGCAGACAAGTTCCAGCGCTTCTACAGGTAAATACAACACATAGAGTTCTATTTCGATTTATTGATATTCCTTGTTGGATGGGTTACATTGCCGACTGTTGCCGCTTGCCGACTGTTCTCTCCATTTTGGGTATTAAACTGATGCACGAAATACTTCCGTTTTTACAATACTATATATATTATTATCACGATTATTATTCCACAGTTGGATCTCCGTATGGTTCTCAACAGTATTTACCCCAACAACACGGCAGTCAGATAAGTTTGCAACATATTCAACTTGCTCCGGCAGCTCATCCTATTCTCACTCAACATCAACATCCGATGCCACAGAGAGCAGAAGTTTCAATCCATCCAGCCGGATCAACCAGTAGTCTTCATTATCAACAACACAACCATCCAACACAAATGCAACCACAACATAATGAAAGTGAGTCTAGTTGCAATAAAAACACTTTCTTCATGTTTTTGACAACATTCACTCTTGGAATGCCAGGTTGGAAGCAGCACTTGAAAGAAACCAAATTTTGTACGGATAGCTACAAAATTAACCAGACACTACACCATAAGGAGTAAACATTTTATACAGAACTGAGACATTATAGCAATGTAGTGAGTGACCCAGTCATAAATATCTTATTCCAACATGTTTTGTTTGACAAAATAAAATTTATGATTGGGGAGTGGTATCAGTCCTGGATGATGGTAGATCAATATATTGCTCCGTTGGTTTTCTTAGCGTAATTTTCTTTCTAGCGCATAGTTATGTATCTTGAGTGTTTGACATGCATGACCCATCAGTGGACAACACACACACACACAACAGTCCTGATTACAAATGAGACATGATTTGTGACCGAGGAAACAAAGAAGTGGTAGATGGTTTTACCAACACCCATAGAAGATACCACTCACTCATTTTATTACCATGGTGGTTCGATTCCATTTAGATTTTTGTCAATACAACGTCAGAGCATTTTTTGCCTTTTAGAAAGGGACTTCTGGAAACCCATCTTTGATTTTGTGTTCTTATTTTTTATTTCAATTTTCTCCTGTTGTAGTGAATCATCCGGATGATGAAGATGCAGAATATTCTGATGATCAAGATGTTTATGAAGTTCCAACAATAGTGAGAGCATTTCTGTTTTGACTATTTTATAGATTCCTATTTCTATGGATGAACAGACATGGTTTGATAAAAAATTGGTTTTAAGTTAAATATATTGATTTATTGATAAGTTTTCAATGCACTTTTACATATTTTACATAACAGACTTTAACATTGATTACTTCTAAGTCTTTAGGGATTAATCTCTTTGAATCAAATATTAATCAAAATTATATTGGACAGTAATAATCTCAAATAGGTTTCCCAAATCATTAGAAAAATAACCAAAATTTTTTTTCCTCAATGTAGGACACTGCAGTTTCTTATTTTCTTTGTAAACATAACATACCAAATGTGAATCGACAGTTGTTGGTTTGTGTTTCTAGTGAAGTTTTCATTGCCATACTGAATCATTAGAAAAATAACAAAAAAAGGTATGTTTTCCGCAACTGACAGTCGATCTCAATTCGAAATTTCATTTTGTCAAGCTTGCGCCACAGACGGACCGCACCTCGGTGTCATAACCCATCAGTGACTCACACTTAGGAAACGCTGTTTTGCTTAGTCGTTCTGGAATATTTTTAATAAGCCGTCATTCAAAGACTCAATCCAACAAAAGTATTCGATATGATCCCCAAATCACAAAATATTTCAAAATGCCCCAGTTCATAGTCATATGAAAGGTAAATGCTAATTTCGTTTCATATGAAACAGTCAATTGGCCACGATCACTCCACGTAGATAGTAGAAGCCCGACCGAGGTTCAATGCTTGCCAAGTCACCAAGTCTATTCCTTTTTTTAAAACATCACTTCTCAGATAGCAGAGATGACCCTATCTAGTACAGAAATTCGAATGATGGTGAAATTACCTGAATTCATATCATAAATTTCATTCAAAATTGGTTTTGAGTAAAGATACTATTAGTCAAGTATGAGTCACTAATGGTTCGTGCCGTCAAGGCGCTTTCCATCTGTGGCTCATGCTTAACAAAATATAGATTATTTGCAGGAAAGCTATACTGACAATATGCTTTTCCAATTATCATACATTACCTGTTTATATATAATAACAATATTATACTAATTTGCATTAATAGGAGAACGAATCAGAATTTGGGACAATACCTCATCATTCACAAATGGCGTCAAATGTGACTATGGTTGTACATAGTAGTGCTAGCGAAGTTAGTAGTAGTGATGATGATAGTTATACCTCAGATGAAGAAAACCCACATCAAAAACAGAAAGCTGATTATCGACACGGTATTGTTTACTTGCTTCTATTGGGTAGGAGATTATTTTCATTGAACGCCTATAGATTTGTAGTTCAGAATACTAAGATCGGGTAGATGGGGATCCTAAAGTAAACGAATCCGAAATGTATATTTGAATCGGATAATAGACTTTGATAGCTTATTTATATTTGCGGAGTGCACGCAGTAAGCACACAGCAGTAAACATGATGAAAGCACGAGTTCAGAACTTGCATGTGATTGCGAGGAAGCAGCCCACTACAAAAGTAAATTAATTACTACCCACATACAATGGCAACAAATTAATTACACCATGGGCACATTGACATATGTGGGACACATAAATACCGCTGAAGAGTACTATGCATCATCCCAACATTTTTGGATAGTCTGTTTCGCATTTTAACACAAGGTAAAATGGTAATGATGGTATTTAGAAATTCAATTTAGAAATAAGATTTAACATTCTGGATTCAATTTAACTATTACGAATAAATCCCAGAATAAATTGCCCATCTCTACACAGTAGTTAACCAAATAACATCATCTCAACCCGTGATCAATTGTAAATATCACTTTGAAATCTTACCTAGTCCATAATTATGTTCCGATGTTCAGACATGGTTAGCAGAACAACTTGTAATCTATTTTTCCGAAACCACAAAGTCAATGAGATGTTATTCGGCTAGTATTCCTCCATGCAATAACCTTTCGCTGGATTCGGCTATGTAATTTCTATAAAAAACTATTAGCATTAGCTCGAAGTACATTCCTAATACAAAACTGCTTGAGTTATTTCGTTGTGTATTATTTAATAATGGAGTTCTGATGGTATTTAGGAATAGAATTTGGTGAGATGGATTCAATTTGACTATCACGGATAATCTCAGAATAATAAATTATTCTAAATAACCCAAACAGTGATTAACCAAATATTGTGGTCTCACCTTGTTATCAGTTCCAAATATCGGTTTGAAATTCGGGCGCTTTGAAATGTATTAATTAATCATGGAATCCTTCGAATATCAGTGGTGAAATATTGAATTACGTATAAGAAGTAACATTGCTTTTTGTCAAGCAGGTGTCACTGATGGATCGGGTCGGTGAGACACGATCTATCTGTGGCACATGCTTGAGAAAACAAAATTTTTTATTTGCTTCAAGTGGGAGAGTTTTACAGTTTCTAATAATTTCATCATCTTCACAGTGCCTTTAACTACAATAGATGGCTGGCATAGAAAAAAACCAACTGAGATGTATGTTCCACCAAAACCCAAGTCTGATGTGCGGCAGTATGTGTCGTCAGAGGATGTACATGTAAGCATTTCATTTATTTTTACAGTTGTGAGGGGTTTCATTAAATTGGAATTTTTTTAATTGACACTCACTCTAGGTAAGGGCCGTAGCAACACATCTAATGATTCAGGAGTAACGTCACTTATATAGCAGGGGTAAATAAAGAGTTCACCACCAACAACTGCATTCGAAGTGAGAAACATACCTGCATTTTACATGGAAAAAACATCCACAAGAGAATTGATCAGCTATATTAAAATGCATTGATATCTGCCGTGGTCAATTGTTCAATCACTCGTTTGCTTGTATTTAATTGTTTCTTAGTGCAATTCTAAAACTAACTCATCTCCTGCAAATAACAACTTATGTATGTTTTTTTTTTCATTATTAAGGGTCATGTCATTAGTTATCTATTCAAAGTGTTATTTCCGGCCTTGCTCAGAGTGAATTCTAATAAAAAACTAAAATGAAAAACATTTTCTACACAAGAAAAAAATTGTTCTAAGTTCAAATTTCTATTGTTTTTAGGATACGAGACCACCACCTCCTTATCCCGAAGATCAAAATCCACTATCCAGTCCAGTTCCACCCATCCCAATTATTGGCACAGAAGATCACGATCCGCCAAAAAGTTATCGAAAGCCAGAGACGATCCAAAGTTTCGATGAGGGAGATTTAGGTCAAGTATCTGTTTTTCCACACCCCCATCCCTCACCCCTGCCCCATTCACCAAAACTTAGCAACACAAATCCATTTTATGCATCGAGCATGAACTCAAAAAACCCTTTTTATGAGCAAAGTGTTGAAAATGGTGGTAACGGGAATATTATTGTCAACCACGATGTCGACTTCGAAGATTTTCATCGCAAGAAAGCGGATGTTGTAGAACAGAAAGATGCTGTCAATTTGTTTGCTGATGTCACAAGGTAAAATATATACCTAATATATATACATATACACTTACCGATAGGTATTCGTTGCGTTGATCATGAGCCATCAGTAGTAGCATGTGATCAACGAAACCAGCTCTTACTGTATATAAATACTAGATTTAATGCATGTAAAATACGTATAAGTTTATTAATATTATGTAAATATTTATTCAATGAACACGCGTATATTACTTTCTCAGAACAATTTATTAATAGAATATACAACGTATATTGCCAAGCATAATACTTATAGATAAATTGGGCATCCAAGATTCATTCATAATTTATATGTTGTACATAAACCTTGTTACACTCAGGATGTAGATATTTTGCCACAAAATTTATATTTGCTAGAATTATGAACTTGCAAGCATTGAGAGGAATGTTAATATATGTTTAAGGATGGAATAAGTGGAATATCAGCTTGAGTTTTGAAATAACAAATGATAAAGTGAGGTAGTATAGGTTTATAATAAGAAATTGCCAGCTGCCGTATTTCTGTCTAAAATTTTAAAAAATTATATAATTAACATATAGGATAATATTTCATTTTTATTCTGTGAAATAGGAAAGTCCAGAATTTGTCTTACCCATATGGCGAAACATATTCATCCTTCCACAGGTTTTGAACTCAGGATGTCAATGATGTGTATCTCGAAGTCATTTTATTGTAGATTTATTATTTTCTGTAGTATTTCACCCAACATAAGGAAAGTGAGGGAATGGACAGCTGTGCAAAAGCATCATATTTTCATATGCAGTTTGGGAAATATTTTAGTTTATTTTGCCAATATAAAAATTTATGAGCATCTTCTGTATAGTCAAATTGTAACAGATTACTTAATCAACGTCAAATTAAAACAATAATATTTTGGTGAACTCTGAATTAATATTTGTATGTATATGATTAATCACAGCTTGTGGTGATATTTTCTACTGGTTAACTTTAGTTTGAGGTTGATTACACTCTATACGTGGTTGTGGGATTCAATGAAAGTATCTCTATGCTTTCTTAATGAATAAAAATAGTGTTTATTCAAACCATTGATATATTATAAATGTCAATAGGACTTTCTCTTTGAAACTTTTCTTTGATATTATGAAAATCTTTTGTGCTTCATGTACAGCATTACATATTTTATATAGCGAGCTATTGTAAGATAGGGTATTGTATGATGTGAATAAGGATACTGCCGATTGAATTTGATCATATTCAGAAATCGGTTTCCATGTTATTCAAAGTTTAGTATATTAACCAGCATGATATAAAAGTTTATAAAAGAAATGAGATTGCTCTGATTAATCACAAGATATTTTGACATTGAGCTGAATTAAGAATATTACTTTGGTATAAACAGGAAGAGACAGGATTCCAGGAAATGAGGTTTACAGTTATTGAACTTCTGTCCTCACAGAAAACTGTTCTTTTAGTCGATAAGAACCCTAGCCTAGGACCTGATTCTGGAATGTGTTTATTTGTAAAGAAATAGGAAGTATGATTTTCTCTTCGTATTATTGAGAAAGTTAAAATGACATGTAGACTCGAAGATATTCAGAAAAGTTATTTTCAACTTTAGATAATCCCTGAATGTTTTTGTTCAATATGCACATGATTTCAAAGCAAGATTTTGTCATTAGATAATATATTAATAATAAATAAACTGTCCTCCAGCATTTGTGTACTACTCAAAAATTTACACTTATTTTCAGAAAGCATTTGACCACAAACAAACCAAAAATATAGTCTGGTTAGATTCAATTACTACATTGAGTAGTTTAACGGTTTATTTTACTTTTAATTCGACTATCTAATAAGTTTATTTACTCTGAGATTATGGCTTCTGCATATTTCAGTGGAGATTTGAGACAAGCAAGACGGAGTACGAGGAAGAATATGCATTTGAAATTATCAACAACCAGTACTGATGTCAATGAACTCTCTTCACCTTCTGCTGGTGCGCCTGATGAAAGGGTAACCAGTTAATGTTCAAAATTAATTTTCATTTTTTTTTATCTCTGATAAAAGAACTTTATGTTGGACATAATCAAACCTCAAAATCAATCAATCAAGTCCAGGCAAAATGATCTATTAAAATTTGCCAGCTGCTCTGCTACTTAGACACACTCACAAAATGGATCCTATTAGAAGAAAATTCAGCAAATGGCCAGCTTTTCTTTTCATTGTATCTACTGCCAGAAGAATATAATGTATTTTTTAGTTTCTGATCGCAATCAAACAGTAAAAAAAAATTCAAAATCATCAACACTGCTATTTCATAGCAGTGTTGATGGTTTTTCTGTACAACCAAAGAAATCACTTGAACATTTTTACAGATTGAGGAAAAAGATAATTCTGAGATCCTGCTCATTATATCCAACAATGCAAAACTCTATGTAACAAACAATACAAGGCTATATGTAACAAACAATACAAAACTATGTCATCAGTTTGATTACCGTCTTTACGCATCTATATCGCACGCTTTTTACCTGAATAGTAAATATTATCGATACATTATTAAGCCATTTTTTGTGTTTAAACCTCGACACCATGTTCATGCTTTGATGAAAGAATGTAATATTTTGGAAGAAAAATCAATTTTTCCTCTCAATTCAATTAACAGCAATTTAAAGCAAAGTTGAAGAAATCGCCAGTTTTTTAAGTTGCTAAAGAAATCCCATTTTGCATGTATTTTTATTGATGAACCAAACATACTGTTGCTCTCAGTATTTTCCCTACTTTTCGTGCGGATTATCATTGTTATGATTTATATCAAATATTCAAAAAGAAACGTATGTTGATAATGGATGACTATTTGATTTTTGGTTTTATAACAGGTCCTTCAATTAGAAAAGCAAGTAGAAGATGGTCAAGTATTAATAGAGTATGAAACAATAACAAGAAAACGAACAACAAATGAAACATTATCTGGTGATTTGTCTGGTCAGAGAGATCGTGTCAAGAGTGTACTTCCATATTCAGATAATCGTATAATGATTTCACAATCGGCAGCAAACCCAGATGGATACATAAATGCTTCTTTACTGGAGGTGTGTGAGGCAAATAACCTGTTTTTGTGTATAAAACTGTATATGTCTCCATTTCCAGTAATTACATTACTTGCGGAAATGTTTTTGCAAAGCAAGTGCATAATTCGTAGACTAACAGGGTTCAATGTTGCTTGAAAGATACCAGTACATACATTTTCTGGTTCAACTGATCGTACTCAAATTATCACAGCCTGTATTGTGTGATGTGGCTTGGGATTATTAGTCAGAGCCATCCGGACTCCAACCTGTGAATCAAATGTGTTGACTGTTATTAATTCATGGCTTTAATTATGGTCAGATTTGAATTCAAGAATTATGGATCAAATAAAGTCATCATTTCGATTTCAAAGTTTTGGAAAAAACAATACTGGATAAATTGCTATATATTGTAACCTTTAGAGATATTAATATTTCTGTTGAATTAAAATGTTTTTTTTTCTGTTTGAATATTTTCTATAGTTTCCGTAACAAAAAAACAATACTGGATAAACTGCTATATATTGAAACCCATTCAGGAATATTGATATTTCCGGTGAAGTTTCAACAGAAATATGAATATCTCTTAATGTCCTAATATTTAGTGGTTTGTCCAGTATTGTTTTTTGACTAATATTACCTAATACTATTTATTATGTAGGTTGAAGTCGCGGAACAAAAATGGAGTTATATTGCATGTCAGAGTCCACTTGATGATTTTCTTCATGAATTCTGGGAAATGATTTGGGATCAACGAGTCAACATTATTGCAATGATCTCAAAAGAAATTGTAAGTTACATATGATATTATGATATTGCCAATCTTGATCAAAAATCTTGTTCTATCAATCATGAGCCACAGATGAACACGGACACAGTTATCGATAGATTAGAGGTAGAGGTGGGAGTAATGATCAGAAATATTTTATGAAACAAATTATTAGTATGTGTAATGTATTGTATACATTCATAACAGTAACGATAGAGTAACCCAAATATATGTTATATCTTAAGATAGGATAGAAATACGGCGTAACCATATGACGAACCACGACCTCTCGTGAGGACACCACTTCCGATGAAGGTTTTGGCTTAACATTTTACTCATTTTTCTGGCGCATGGACATGATGTAATTGAACTCTTAACCATAAAAAATAGAGAAATAAAAAGAAAGGCGTATTTGGCTATGGTTCAAGTAGGCTAACATGCTATCTTATTTTAATTTTTTTTGCTCGGATTTTTTGATTGAAATATTCAAATTTTTTTAGAGCTGGGTGGCATGTTGGTATTGAGTTTTTCAAACTTTCATATCACCTTGGTCTTTGCAATGCTGGCTTGCCGTCAAAAATGGTTTCATCTTGATATCGCACCTAGTGGCAAAAAAAACGTGCATTTGGCTCACCTAGAGCAGCTCTTTAACTTTTGTATATTTATGAAGCAAAAACCTGCTCGCATTTAAAAAATTTCATAATATGCACCTGTTTTTTTTTTATTTGGGGCATGCTCCATGTGTCTCTTTCAAATGACACAATAGCATACTTTTTGATGGTAGGTAATATAACCAATGCCGCCCAGCTCCATTTTTAGCACAGAACAGTATACCAGTACTCTTTATAAATTTCATCACATTAAAACCACTTATGCACAGAAATCAATCATTTCTTTCATTTAAGGAGGATGGTCGAGTAAGATGTGGAAGATATTGGCCTGAACAAGTTGGTGATCCGAGTGCAATGTTATTTGGAAATTACAGAGTATCTTGTGAAATTGTCAGTGAATTTTCCCAAGTTAGTATAAAACATTTTATCATAAAATCCTGCTTAATTTGTAACTGGGGCACAGAATCATGTTCTCCATCAAGTGCTTGAAAAACAAACTTCATACGGTTTTCTTTGAATGAATCAAATATTAAATATAACTTTTCAGAATCATTAACACTGCATATTTCATATCATTATAGATGTAAAATATTATTACTTTTGATATTCAGAAAGCAATATTATATTCTTTCAACAAAAGACTTATTCCAAAATATACTTCCAGTATCATATTAGTATATTTTCTCTTGATATAAGTCTTTTGAGAGGGGTGTCTGAGTAGCAGAATATATCAAATTTTCCAAGCATTCACACACACAGTATCTTTCGTCAGTGGAAGACTCGCATGGAAGACATTCGTGGGAGAAAAAGTCTTAGCTTGAATTTTCATTATATAATGGAACAATAATGTGCTTCACTTCACTTAAATGTTCATTCTATATTTTAGATCTTTGTGATAAAGTTTATATTTATCATTTGTATGGATGGGCCAATACAGATCAAATTACATATCAGTATTCCAGAATCTCCCAAAATACTTCATTATATTCACATCATATATTTTTTTGAATTTTGGGCAACGAATGGAAGTTATTAATTTCTGATAACCCCATATCTCAATATAATTCTTATTTTTTGCAGTCACAAAATTTTGATAAGAAATCGAATGAGAATGTTGATGAAGATGATCTAACAAGACCTCGCTCGGGTTCCACAGCTTGTGAGCATTTGATCACAAGTCGACTTGTACTTCAAAAAGCTGGCACGATAGAATGTAGAAAAATTTGGCATTTGCAGTATGTAGGATGGCCCGATTCAGGGGCACCCAAGGACGCAACTGATTTTTTAGGTAGGTCACTACGGTTTGAGAAACAACTCATGAATAGGCTTGATGGAAAACACTCAATACTTCAACCAGTATCTTGGAGCAAAAAATTTAAGTAGAATGTAGCTGAAATGATATAGTCAAAATATAGTGAGTTATATTAAAATAGTTGAAAATAACCAAAAATTAGAAAAATTGAAAATCTTTTGCTGTTGCCAGATTTTGCTTGGAACTGAAAATTTCAAACCCAGCTTCAAAACTTTTTTAAATGAGCTAAAATTTTTGAAATTTTTTTTTTTTTTACTCAACTGCTTCTTTTGAGGGGGTTCTGGCTATGTTTTTTGAAAATATTCATTTTATTGAACCACCCTGGATATTCTGTGAACTTGAATACCATAATTATATTTTTGTTATAGACCAGTTGTCAGTCATATGTTACACATTGCTGCATATTATCATTGTTGTCATATCTTTTTAGCATTCATGGAGGAATTGGAATCTGTTCGAAGATTAGCAGATGACACATTATCTGAAGACGAACAAATACCACCTGTCGTTGTTCATTGTGCGTCGGGTGCTGGTAGGACTGGTGTTGTTATATTGAGCGATCTGATGCGACATAGTCTCGAACATAATAAAGTGAGTTACATTAATTCATAATATTTTGCATTCATTCCATATGTTGTTGTAGACTACTAAGGATGCTAAGAAAATTCAATTTAAATGAAAAAAACACTTGATGATAACAGGAAATACAGGCTCCTCACCAATTGTTTCTTGCGAATTCATGTGTCCAAGCAGAATCAGTTCCCATGTAACCAGGCATGATAAAAAAAGGATACTTATTTTATGCTTTCATCATGACCAATCGTTTATGATTTTGTGGGTGATGGTGGCTTTGTGGTTACCATGGTGGCATCGCAGGTTTAAGGTCTCTGGGCTCTTCATTCGTGCCCACTACTCAAACCAGGGTGTTATAACGTGGGGTAGGCTAAGCCGAATTGATCATAACTTATGTTTGAGACTGATTACCGATATTTAATTTTAATTGTATCCTATTATGAAAGTTGTAGAAACGTTGCCGCTTATTGTCATTTTATGATCTCATTGTTTTCAGATGACCACAGTTCCGGAAATGCTGACGACTCTACGAGAACAGAGAATGCATATTGTACAAACAGTGTCTCAATATAATTTTGTTTACCAAGTTTTAATTTTATTTTTAAAAAATTCCAGGCTAATATGATCGTTATAATTAAATTGTGTTATCTCTCGAACTTGACCAAAATAATACTTTTTTATTGCATATTACTGTTATTTTATTGAAGTTTAAACGTCGTATTAAGTGGATTGTTCTGGCTTCAATCGTAACCGCTGCCCCAATCACAAATAAATTTTGTTTATCTTGCATGGGCCACAGATATCGTGCCTCTGCGGCACGATCCATCAGTGACACATACTTGATAAAATACATAGTTATTAAAGTTTTTGGTCTGGGACAGACTATCTTGGGGTTCAAGTATATTTTCATTTTTGCAAAACATATCTGTAATGGTGCTATTAATATATTCCTTAATATTAGTTTAACTTGAACAACTTTTTATTGTTTTATGAACAATGATTTTTCAGTCAAACATTTGTAAACGTAATTTTACTATTATCTGACGCCAATTGCCAACGTCATTATTTTCATGTGTCCGTTTTATTTCATTTTACAATTTCACCATTATTATTATTATTTTATGGTATTTTGCATCATTTATTTACTATTTTTATGACCGATAATGTATAAAAAAGTATTTTTTTTTTCATTTTGATTTTGGATAGTTTATTTGTTGAAAGGAAAATAAAATCGTAGTCTGAAGTATTGAATCGTGATGGCTTTTTGGTTTATTAATAAAGGAAGATGCCATATAGCTCATGAACGATAAAATCTGTTCACCAATATTTTACAATAAAACATATATTTTCTCTATATTTTGGGTGGCATTTTTACACAATGTTCGGAAGTTGAAGACCTCATTTTCTTGCAACCATGATTTCGGACATTTCCATCCAATAATTAGCAAATGCTGATTAGTAATAGCTTTGAATTTATTTGACAATGTTTTGTGTCACAGAATATCCTGGTTTAATTAATTAACTGGTAATAATGATGATAAATTAAGGCTGAAGTTATGACCAAATCATCAGTCTCTTTGGTTAGGATTACTTACATCAAAAACACAGAGGATATACTGGTTGTTACTGAACTGTTTAAAACTGTATATAATTTTTAAAGCACTGGTTTAGTTTGGAGCAAAAAAGAAGCAAGTTAGTTTTAATTAAATGTAACGGAATAACACCGTCCAATTTTCTAAATATAATGATTATTTTTCTGCATTTTTGTTAAAGTGCTCTGTCTAGTTTATTGAATGTTATGACAATGTATTGTTATAAAATCCATTGCTATTTTTGTACTATTATTAATACTGTATGAAACAAATTTATGAGCTTGGTTTGTTTTCCTATAGTGGGTAAACGAGATATCCGGGAAGTTTAAAATTGTCACTTAGAGTCGTCATTAATGCCACTTTTCTGGATGATTCATTATCATATCAAATATTTCGTACGACACGAAAATGGTTGAAGGGAAAACTGTCAGATTTGTGTTTCGCATCTGCATTATTAAATATTATCAGTATGATGCAAAGATTCCAGTTTATAAACTTTTTCATCGAATCAGATTCGAAAATAAAAACTCTTAAAAGTGGCGAACGTATTTGTTTCAGACATAACGGAGATGTACGTACTGTGTATTAGAGCAGTTTTATTGGGTGAATAAATGGCTACAAATTCATCAACACTTAAGAACTAGAAGCAATGCATTGAAAGAACAGATAAATGGCTGCTTATATGGCAAACGGCTACTAAGATTTATCACCGTGGACTGTTCTAACACAGTTGGAAATTTTATTTTGACAAGCATGAGCCACCGTTGGACAGCGCCTAGTCCGCATCGATCCATCTCTTGACAAAATATGTTTGGTCAATGTTGATACTGGGAGTAGAAAACGTCTCGTACAGAACTGAACCATAACCATAGAGCGGTGATAGTTGCCTTCTCTACTGCTACTGTTTCTTGCAAGTTGCCTCTTACAACATGCAGGAAATATGTTATGGCAATTCTCCGTGTGTGGCTTGAAAAAACAGCTATTCAAGAATTTTATCCAGGTCCATTCCAAATATCAATCTATACTTTTTTTCCATTACTACTTTAGAACACTATAAATGATCTTTTATAATATGTTTCATGTCAACCAATGCAACTAAATTCATGTCAAGAGGACACAACATTCACCTAACGGTTTCAATATCCAACCAATCTTTGACCATTTTTCCTCATCTATTATGGCAAAATCGAAAATGTGTCAACAATATAATATTTCAAATATAGCATGAATGACGACGTAAATATCTATTACAGTATAGAATTTCATAAATGAATTGATCAGCATGGAAGTCAAGTATCACACATTTGTTTTTAACCCACATTTTTATTGCATGGTTGTAAAAAGAACAGATGAATAAATTAATACAAAATGTTCTGCATATAAGAATTCGTGACAGCATGAAGATATTATTTATCACAGATTAATTAATGTTATGAAACAGTAAAATACAACTTGTATCACCATTTTTGATTGTGCATAGTATGCTTCAAGGAAATGCAATAAAATTTGAACAATATTGAATAAAATAATTTGGAAATAATTCCCAAGCGCATACTACAAAAAAATTTCAATAATAATGAATGAAATAAATAGAGTATCTTGCTGCAATCTCACAGTCTGGTGGTATAAACATTTCTGAAAGCTCAGAAGCTTTTTACTGCTTATCTAAGATTACTTGTTTCATAATAGTTATTTTTGGATGTAGTAAAAATATCAAGGTGATTCGAACATCATTTGAAATGTAATCTAGAAATATTAGCTAATACAAAATCACTCCTATCTCATTCAATGTTTCATAAGTGTATTGATTAAACAAATATTAAATAATACATAAACACTTTCAGTGGCCTGTGCATAGTAAAAAAAACATTGTGATTGAAAAATTTCTGTGGAGATTACTTCTATTATCAATATACAAGGGGTGCTGTAATATACAAAAGCAAAAACAAATGAAAAGCTTGTTTATTTGCATAGATCATAAAAAGGGCAGAGAGAATACCCTACATTATTATTGAGAAAGGTATTTTTGTATGTTTGTGTTTAAAATTGAACACACATGAATCATTGAATACGCATGCAAAATTCGACTTTCATTATTCGTAATATCAACATTTGTCTCAAAATAAGATCATGCGATTTCAGCAAAGATGCTGCTGATGGAGCAATTCACAAGAAAAACGCTTCTCAGTCATTTGAATACCCAGACTGGTCACCCTAAAAGTTATTGTGCTTGAATTTTTCCTGGTACTGATACAATACTAAAGTGTACACTGCTGATTCCTTATAGCAGTCATGGTTCGAATTTATTTTACAAGTACCGGTACCATTGCACAATAGGTGATGCAACAAAAATTTAGAATGGATTGAGAGGGATCACAGGAAACTTTTAAAGTTATCACCTGGTGATGCTTAGAAATATTTTATGCACATTACATATGAACAGTGGAAATATGGCTGGCCATGTCACATAACCGTGATGTTAGGTTACGGATCATTTTATCCTTCAGTTCCTATACAGCCGTGAAGAACAAGAATACACCAGCAAAAAGAAATGTTATGAATGGGTGTGGCCAAAATCGCAAGATCGTTTGGACTTTCAGAATTCTATGGAATAATTTTCTTGAATCAAAATTCATATTATAAACAAACAAATACATTTTCTATCAACTTTTATTTTATGTAAAAATTCACACTTAATTTTAAACAAAATTTCACTGTCGATTTCAAATTGCTGCGGGAATTGAGCTGAATAAATCAATGTTTTGCGAAGCATGTATTGAATATATATATACAGCCTCAGTTATAATACAAGAAATCATATTATGAATCCATATTGCCAGTTCCAACTCTGTCTGACATGTGGAGTGGAGTCTTAAATAACTTCGAGGTAGATCAAACATTTCAGCAAGTGTTAAAACTAAAATTGCTTTTATTGGGTGAAATGGGAGTGCAAAATGGTGACTTTGAATCATAAAGCATTCCAACTGACAATTACATCAGCAATGATGTATAATATGCAGTGTGTTATTATATGGTAATTTCTAAACACAAAGGATAAAATAAAAATAAGTGCATGATAAAAAACTAAATTATAATGGGTGAGATAAGATGAATTAATTAAGAAGTAAGGCTTCTTTTTGTTGTCTTCAGGAATATATATATACGGTATCTAAATGCGTAAAAATGTGGAAACGGAGTCAAAATTGAAGATTCTACAATGTCAATATATTTTCAAATCAAAATATTTTTCTGTACAAATGAAGACATAAATAACTGTTGCGCATGCAGCCATGGTGACAGAATCTCGCTCTCAATCGGGTTATCAAAACTTGTAATTTTTTTTTTCCAATGGGACAGAAAGGGTTCAAAACAATTCCATTTTTTAATGGGAGCCATTTTTTGAGTGTCTTGAATAGAAACATGGCTGACATTCTACCAATCTGAAAGTTAGTCATATTAGGGCTGGTTATCTGAATCGAGGGATGACAAACATCTATAAGAAAAAAATGCGATCAAAATTGTATCCCATTCCGGGACGGGTTTCATTTTTTTTAATAAAACCTATTGATACTGTTTTCAGTTTCAGTTAAATTGCATTCACAATTCAATGTGCTTCTTGTAAAATTGAGTCTTTGATGATATCCAAACATATTCATGAGCTTACTGTGCAAATATACCAGTACCAGGAGACAAAATATTTTTAATTCTGTTAACAATTTAAAAAAATTTTGGTAAACAATTATTATCAATTTCACATCGTTCACATTATCGTTTAGAATGTGTTTTTATTCCCCACTAATATCGCTGCATAGTTAATCTGCTGCTTTTTCTTAACTAATCTTTTATCGTTTTTAAACAATAATTTCACATTATCCTTTTATATCAACGTTGAAAGCTCCATTTACCTGGTATCTAGTTCAAGTTCATTTCTCATGATTCTTCAGCATCAAATCTCAACATAGATTTCACAAATGCATTAGTTACTCTGGGAAGCTTGGTGATACTTGCATGTATGTCATCAATTTTCAATCCTTTCTTCAACGCTGCCTAATAAATTTTCAAAATGAATCACAGTGCGATATGCTGACGCTGGATCCAAACCACCTCTTGAGGAACTAAATGTTAATTGAAAACCGACTTTCTGATAATTCAAAAAGGGATAGTTTCTAGTATTACTAGATACCATATTCTTGATTCAATTCAATCTATGTACAGAAACATTTCAATTTATATTTAAAATAAAAAAAACATAAGTAAAAATGATCGAGCCAGAATATTCATCCAAAACTGAACAAAATTCTTTTTTGCCATGATTCAGGCTTGAGGAAATTTAATTAGACACTTCGACTGTGCCAGAATCTTGGTTTTCTCCAGGTGTTCGCAATGTTCATGTCATTTTCTTCAAATGGACAAAAAAGCTTCGTCATCAATGTGGTTCATAGCATTAGATGATTTGCATATAATAGCAGTAGTAGCAACTTTTTAATTGGGTCAGACTGCTTTGTCAACAGATACATGAATACAGTCCCAGTTACATGAATATCTTGATAATAGGTTGAACAAGATTGGTAAAAAAGGAAGACACTTCGAAATCATCATCACACAATGTAATTGTACCGTTGAATGTGGTTCATCTGTAGTGTATGCATATACTATTTACTTTTTAATTGGGTTGAATCTCCATAAACTATTTTTAACAGGTTAACAAGATTGGTAAAAAATCATTGGAACTCAAAACCGATTTTTCAGAATCTCAAATTTTTGTCTGTTTCGAGTCTTTATCACCAGTCAAATTTTTGTCTGGTACACTTTTTTCCACTGTACGAAAATTTTCACTATTCAACATCGTTGACAAATGAAATGAATTCAATTTTGTTTTATCAAGGCAGTTTCACCCTATGCATGAACTCGATTTTTGGTAAGCAGTGTTGATGATTTTGAACACTTATGTGAAATTCTTGATGCATCCCAAAAAAACCAACATGAATAATTTTGGAAACCCCCATTAAAATTCTGCCCCTCTTATCACATTTATGAAAAGTAAATTTGTTTTCATTCAAATATTAATATAAATTCTTTTTAACGAAGTCCAGCCATTTTAATTTAAAAAGACTCGTATTCAGCCGTATCAAATTTACCAACAAATAATTGAATCTGCCCAGACATATACCATAGGCTAGTCATATTTTTGCAACTGAATAAAGTGATGCCTTAGAAAAAATATTGGAAGAGTATTTTCATTTTATTGAATAGTTAACAGCATATTCAGATTATTATTAAAAACATGGAATTGCAGAAAAAGGGTAAAGCATGAACGTTTATCATGCCTTTTTCAGATGGTAACAGGAATTCAAATCCTTACCGGTATATATTTGTAAAGCATAAAAATATCCTTAAAATAAAAGTAAAATATGTACATGTGTAAAACAAGGTTTGGTAATAAACTGAACCACTATTTTAATACTGAACCCAATTCGCTCTAAAAGCATGCCAATCTACCAATTGGTCCAAATAAACCCATCAAAAAACCAGCACAGGATTTCAAATTGTAATGATATATTTCCTGTGTGTCGAAAAGAAGTGATTATAAGGGAACAAAGAGAGCGTAGATGGTTTTACCATTGCACATGGCAGATACACTTCTCTGAACTATTAGCGTTTAGTATTGTTTTGTATGTTTCCTGCTTAAAGCCCATTTGCATGTACTACATTTTTACCATATTAAGTGGCTGTTACTAAGTTACTTTTGGGCCCTGCTTCAAGCTGAAAGTAAACTTCAATATAAAAAATAAATTTCAATAAGAAGGAACTGAAAATTGAACATGATAAGTTTCCACTTCCTTCTAAAAATGTATTATACTATACGAATTTGAAATTTTTTATTGTAATTTGAATGCAGCTTCTTCCTCACAACCCTAAATAACAGAATTAAAACTTCCACAATGTACAATTCAGCTCAACATATGACGTGATTTAAAACTTCCTGGAATGAATCATCTTATCGAAACAAAGAATATTAAATTTTGTCATGATAGATATTGTACAATCTCAATATCGGTAACTAATATTAAAAAGGTTATTACAGCTTACTTAAGGTGGGCATAGAATCAGGATCCGATTTATGAATATGGTTGCCAGTTTCAGATACATTTATTTTTAAATCAAAACATTTTGAATCGAATCGCAAAAATTGGATGCAAAGTTTTTTATAGTAACTTTATAGTTATTGGAAAGACATGATTTATCTGGTTCGGATGACCCTACCTGAGTTATTACACTCTGGGTTGCGTGGTGGGCATGGTTTAACAAGCCAGGACTCAAATTTGAGACCTTCAACTTGCAATATATAAAAAGTAGCCACATTCCTTCCTAATTAGGAAACATGTTGCATCAAGTATATGCAGATTGATAGAATGACAGCTACTCTGACAACCGAAGAAAATGAATTCCATCAGTAAAAATTAGACAAATACACAATATTTTATTATATATCTCTGGTTAGAGTTTTATATGTTTCTTTTTGAGTGTCTGGTAGTAACCAAACTACAGAAAAGGCATCAAAATCATCAATACTGCTATGATATAGCAGTGTTGATGGTTTTGAAGCTTTTTTGTCAAATGACATCAACATTTCAGACACCCGGAAGAAACCAAGATTCTCCCACCCTGTCATCTTGACTGCTTATCAGCTGTTCATGCTTGACAAAATTAAATTTTCAGGTTTGTAGATAGCATTATAAATTTAAATACCTTGGGAGATTTTAAAAATATTTTGCTCAAAGCCATTGTCAAATCATACGGGGTCAAAGAAAGTGATTGTTTGATTCAACCAAATTGATTATATTGAAATGGCACCATTATTTATGAAATAAAAAATGTTAAAAGTACGTTGTTATTTTCAAGTGCCTTAAAATAAGTCATTATAGAAGTTTTTTGCACACACAGATACTAAAACTGACCACTCTGCATTATGTAAAGCATTTGTTGTTTGCACCGTACTCAAAAATCAAATAATGCTGTAGAGAAGGGACCCGTCACCATAGATTTGGCTTTGCTTAAGGAACTGATGGATAAAGGGTGTTACTAAGGCACATCCCACTCTGACTAGAGTTGGAAAAATTTCGATCTCAATTCTTTAATTTATAACAATATGATATTAAATATTTTAATCTCCATACAAGTTGAATAAAAAAAATGATATTATTGAAACATTGATTGATACAATAGAATATACTGTACCAGAAGCATTTATCAGAGAGTCTTTATTGTTGTAGATTGCCGATCCTCCAATATTTGTTTGTGGTAGATTACAACCCTCAAGATTGTATTTGACGTTTTGAGATCCTGCATTGTATTCTAAAATTATACAAAAGTAGACTGGATTGAGCAAATTTACATGTGATTACATTTTTCTGTTGATTTTAGGAGTTGAATTTTCGGAAAAATTGGAACACACAGATTTGTTGAGCAAAAATATTTTTCAATTTAAGAATGTATCAATTGAAGTGTTCTATTTGAATCCTCTCGAAATCATTTTTGCATTGATAACTATTTTATTGACCAGGGATGTCATATCTTATTGCTATAGCCAGGTTGGAATTCCAAATAAATAGATAAAAATTATTTATCATTTTATAAATATAAAAATAAAAAAAAATAAAATTTCGTTTTTAGCTCTTTCTTGACCATATTTCACCGTCATTGCAGTAAAACCATGTCTTATGCCATGACTTTTCTGCAAAAAGGGTGAAATCTGGTCAATCAAATACCATTTTGTTAATCCCAAACAATTACTTTTTTACATCGAAAAAATTATATTTAAATTTAGTTCAGGCTTTTGTACATTCCATTCTATATATTTCCAATAATATTTCAAAATTACTTAATATCTCTAATCGCAATTCTTTTCCATATGCATTACAATCCCCTTGCTCAGAGTTGAGTTAAATATAAAAAATACGGAGAATATTTAAAATATGCTTTTCATGCATTGTTCAACCAGTTTGAACATTATTAAACAAATAATAATGATTAAGTTTCTCTCACGTTCCGTTTTCTGATTCAAGACAACTCCTCCAGAATTCCCTAAAATCATTTGACCAATGTGTGCTCCCGCAATATTAATCTGGTTCTTGGTTGCAGCCACCGGTTGAGGTTTGGTACAAGATGCTTGGGGTTGACTTGCACACATGTATGCAGCGGTATGTTGGCTTCCTAGAATTTTTTACGCAACATATATTAGAACTAGGCAGTTCAAATGAAAAAAGTCAATGATGTTGGGAAAACTGAGGACTTTTATTGTCCTTTTTTGTCAATTTTTATTTTTTTCGCTAATCAACTTTTTGGTAGATCTTAGTTATTCACTTTTGAATTGAGTAACATATTGTATTTTGAACTTATCACTTTTGGTCACTTGATAATTGCAAAAAAGATATTAGGCCAAAATCCAACAATATTGTGAGGGGTATCAGTATGGCCAAAACGAATCCATATTTAAATAACTTTTTATTGACCAATGTAAATCAATTCAGCTTCAGTTTATAGGATTTTTTAGAAAATCTAAAATAGGACTCTGTCCTTATCTAAAGCAACAATATATCAAGCCTCGTATGAAACCAATTCAGACAACGAATAGCTAAAATTATATAATACCCGAAAAAGATACCTTGTCTTCCTGGGGTTGCATAATTTGATTGTCCACTTGCCGGTTCATTTATCACTCTATTCTCTGTTTTCACTCCTGCATCTTCTTTAACTTTTGTTGGTTTAATTATTTTTCTCACACCATTTTCTATTACCACTTGTTTCCCACCTTCATTCAAAATGTGTTATTATCAATAAATTTTAATATAAATCAATTCCACTCAAAAATTCATTTGTATAATCTGTGTGTTATAACTCATTTTACTATGCTTTATGAGAACATTATTTCTCCCAATTAAATGAAGTAAATTTGGTAATTCGACACTCTCAGACCAAAAGGGCGAATCCTGAAAAAGCTGTTTTGAGAAATCAAGCAAAACGTATTTTTTTTTTCGATTTTGAAACTTTCTAACAACAGTAGCAAATATTCCTTCCGGGTCAAGATGGATATAAGTCAGGTCTTTTTTTTTTCATTCAGAAACTGGTTTGCATTGAAAACCAAATTTTCTGAAAATACGACTTTTTTTAATTTCCGCCCTTTTTTCTGTCACACAAGATAGCCTGATATGAGCTTTTCGCCGTTTTGTTTAGTTTTTTCCATTGTGATGTCACAAAGAAAATATACAGCTAATGGTGTTTTCTGCTAGTTTTGTTTCAGTTCAACTTTAATATTGTGTGCAGGCCAGGGCTCCTGAACAAAGTTTTGCTTCAGCAGGTCAAGCAAAGTCTTATTTTGAATGGGAGGGCGAGTGCTTGGGTTGCATCTTGAGATGTTAAGTTCGTGGAATCATTCTCAGTAATCCCTATTGAATAAAACTATATTCTAGTAGCTAGTTTTAGTAGGCACTAGAATGACTTGAGCTTTATTGAGCTTGAGTTTATTTAACAGTCAAGTATGTACATAGAAAAAAACAATCACAGTCAGACTATTGATCATCTAGGCTTGCAAAATTTAAGTTAGTGAAACATCATTCTAAGAGCATTAAGAATCCTAATCCAGTTAGCTAACACATAAGTTAGAGAACTAACAGCAAATTTGTACACAATTTGATATTGCACAAGATATAACTCTTTCTTATGTGATTGATGAAAGTTTGTTTTTTGAATAAAGGTTAAAAAATAGATAATAATAATATTACCAAACATTGATTCCATAATGGCTGATATTGTAAAATTGAGACAACGCAACAAGAAACACTTTGTAACTGGTGTACGTGTTATGATAAATGGAACATTTTTCGATGACCCAAATCAAGAGAAAGAAAATCGTTACAGTGCAGCCAATCCAATAGTTCATGGAACTGTCCAGTCACAAACTGGTAGTCTGGTAAAAGTTGAATGGGATGATGGCTGTACAGGATTTGTGGACTGTAAACTCTTGACAACTGTTCATGACAAACCTTCAGAAGTTGATGCCACTGATGAATCATCTGAAGATATTTCAGATGAGGAGCCAGAGTATCATCCAAGTAATGCTGATGATTCGTCTGAAAACGAGTTATCTTCTGATGATGAACCACCAAAAAAAAGGAAGATTAATCACTCAAACAGTAATGATGAGATCAAGATTTTATGTTCAGCTGATGGTACTGCTCTCTTCAAGGCCAAATTCTTCAAGGAGATTCCAAAAAAATCAAGTCAACAGAAATATCTGATCACTGAATGTTTTGAAGATGCACTAAAAAAATGGGAGTTGTATGATCCTGATATACATGCACCAGGATCATATATTGTATGGGACGTAGACCGAATAAACATTTCTCAAAGAGAAATGGCAATGGAAAAAGCCATTCCACCAGCCATTGTAAAAGGTTATAAATCGCATTATGGTGATTGTCAGCATAATTTTGGTGACGATAGTTGTCCATACCCGGGCGACAAAATTTACCATGAGTGGAGACGCATAAAAGAAAAAGTAACGACTCCACAGAAAACAAAACGATGTAAAGGAAGAGGGAAAGGAAGCTCAAGAGCAGTAAGAAGACGTTTGAGACTGGCTGGAAAAGAGTACAAGACTGCATCTGGCAATACAATGAAAGCCGTGCCACCTATGAGTTTTGAAATCTGTCAATGTAAGCAGAATTGTAAGGATCTTGTTTCCATGAGCGACAGAGAAAGAATGTACAACTATTTTTGGGGGTACAATGGACCAATTACAAAGAAGACAGTTCATTCTTGATCGACTCGCAATTCGTACACCAAGCAATAGAACTGTGCAACCAGAGAGTGGGAAATCTTCAAGAAAAGCCAAAGCTATAGAATACTACCTTGATGTTCAAGAGGAGACTGGCACATCAACCAGGAGAGTAAAAGTATGTAGAAAAGTTTTTCTTGCAACTTTGCAATGTGGAGAAAAAATGGTCAGAACGATCCTATCCAAGAATGTGATTGGTGGCTTTGCAAGACCAGATCTCAGAGGTAAACATCCCCCTTCAAATAAGCTTGATGATGTGATTTGGCAAGGTGTAATAGATCATCTTAATTCTTTTTCCAAAATTAGAAAGTCATTACTGCAGGCGGGGTACAAGAAAGCTTTACATACAAGATACAAGCAACTTCGGACAACTGACTATCAAGAAAATGCATGACTTGTACAAAAAAAAAAAATTCTGAAAGAAAATCCGGAAGCTAAATTTGCCAGCTATACCACATATGCAAGCAAGTTTCATGAAATGAACATAGCAATACATAAACCAAAAATGGATCAATGCATGTATTGTGCAAAATACAAAACAGATAATCCAGAATGGATACAAAAGCATTTGTCTTTGAAGGGAGAGCTCACAAATGTACATAATGTATTCAAAGCGCAAGCCAAAAATGATTCTTCCCTCTTCTGTTTCAACTTTGATTTAGAAGCAGTTTTGTATACTCCATGTGGCAAGGTTAGCACCTTATTTTATAAACGAAAGTTCAGCACTTACAACTTCACAATGTATGATATAGGAAATAGTGATGGATATTGTTATATGTGGGACCAGACCACAGCGAAAAGAGGGGCAAACGAAATGGCCAATTTCCTATTCCATCTGATTCAAAGGAAAATTAAAGAGAACCCAGAGATTAAGAGCATTGTTTTTTTCTCAGACAAGTGTGGTGGCCAAAATTTGAATCAATATGTTGCTACAATGTGCATGTATGCAGTGGCTAAGCTTTCAATCCTCTCAATTGATCACATTTTTATGGTTTCTGGCCATTCTCATATGGAAGTTGACAGCATGCATGCAGCCATCGAAACCAGAGCTAATCACTTAGAGATCAATGTGCCTTATGAATGGGAGGTTGTGGCATCTTTAGCTAGAAAAAGCAAAAAACCGTATGATGTAACACACGTTGAACAAAATATTGTTGTGGATTGGAAATCAGTTAACAAAAGCATGAAGATTACTAATGTTATTAGAAACACTGATGATGAAGTTGTCAATTGGAAATCTTCTCAAGAGACAACAGGAATAACATGGTTAAGATATGAAAAACGCCACATGCATACTATTTTTTACAAACATGATTCCTATTCAATTGCAGAGCCATTCAAAAAGATAGTGACAACCAAAAGGTTTAATAAAGCATTGAGTACCCTCCCAGATGATTTGCCAATGGCATATACTTCACCCATACCAGTTCCAAAAAAGAAATATCAAGACTTGATGTCACTGTGTGAGCAAGGAGTTATACCCAAGCGACATCACCATTTTTACCTAAACCTTCTATGTAGCAGAGAAGGAGATGATGCAAGTGATAATGCGAATGAAATTGAAAGTGAAGATTTAAGTGAGGATTGCAGTGAAGGCTGAGCTATGAACTACGTGAAGTTCAGTTGAGGACTTTTAACTAAGCTAATTTCTTTGAAAGTTGTTTCGTTTAATAGTTTTTATTGTTGAGTTATGCTAGTGATATTTTACTCAATGAAAAAAAGTTCCAGGGCATTCATTCTAGAATATATAGTTGTTTGACAATGAAGCGAATTATGTTATACTGATATTAGATTCAGAACAGTGTCAAAAACATTTGTATTCGACTCCAGTTGGGCATGAAAATTCAGTATGGCTATAGGTTATTTGAGAAAATGTTTGTATTTACAGCTCATTTTATCATTGTTTCTCTATAATTTTGCCGAAGCACAGTAATATTTTCTCATGAACAGTTGACAAGCTATAGTGAAAAGGCGAATATTGAGAATTTTCATCCAATTGTAAACTTTACTCTTTGGCAAATAGGCTAATCTCAATTTTCGCCCTTTCATTAGGTAGGAAAATGTACTATTCGCCCTTATTCCAAAATTTATCTCAGGAAATAACATATCTACAGTGATGATTTATTGACCATTTGAAAGATCATGTTCAATTCTTTAATTTTTTTCAATAAAATTTTTTTCGAAATTTCAAGATTCGCCCTTTTGCCCTGGGACCCTCGAATTGCAAAAACTACTTTAGATTTTTATGGGTTAATTTATTTTAAAATAATATATTAGCAAGTGAGCCCCATTGCCACAAGTGAAAACGCTTATAAAAATTTTATCACTATGCCTAACTATTTTATGACAAAGTCATGTTAGTTCACACTATCAGTACATAATATTTAAAGGCCTTGAATAAACTTACGAAGAACCTGAATTTGAAATTATTAAAGGAAGTGAAGAAGTGGTGGATTGTTTTACAATAACCTAGAACAGAGACCACTCAATGCACTTTATTATGGTGGTTCAGTTTCCCACTCAAAGTGTAGTTACCGATACTACATTTTTGGTATGGCACTTTGCCATTTGCGAGGCAATTCCTTGGTTCCTTTTAGACACAGCTTATAGCATTATAGAGAACTTCAATAGCTGAAAAATCAACAACAGAAAAAACTATTAAAAACTTTGATTTCGAATATATCCTGAATCAAGTACAATACAGAATGTAGAGGCTTCAATCAGCTTCAAAATAATTTTAATATTATGTGATTACTTATGTGATTAGGTGGAATATTAACTGCAAGTTGCGGCATAATAGTGAAGTCACAAGCATACACAAACAAGACTGTACCGTGAATACATGCAAAATCTTCATATCTCAGTTTAAAAAATATGATTCATTTAAAATACATGAATACTCATATGTGTTATTCATAAAATTCAGTTTATTGTCCTTTAATGTCGCCTAAAAAACTACAACCCTGACTTGAAGGGGTCTCTGCTTGAGATTCTGTGGCTCGCCAAATGGTTACCGTAAACTGTATTCATATATTTTCTTTCCCGCAATAAGTTTTTTGCAAAAGTAAAATTTTACCCCACTGTCTGCTGTAGAACTAACATTGGAAAACACAAGAACGCCTTTTTCGAAATTTGTCAATTAATATTTTCAAAACAGGTGTTTTAAGATAGTCACAAATATATCAGTTTGCTTACAATAATATTTAAATTCCATCACAACGTCACCTCAATGTTGCAATCAAGGATTTAGTTTAGTTACCTACTTTTGAACGTATGTATAACGGGCATTCTTCAGTTTTATTCCCAGAAATTTTCGATAGCAAAAATAAAACACCTCTGATGACAATATTATATGGCAGCCAGAAACCTGTCTTAAAATTTCATTCACTCAGCAAAGTGGGCGATGGCCCTGGGTTGAGTCTAAATGCATGCTGCACGCACTCATAACAAGCTCTTTATACAAAAAAACATACTAAAATTACTTGGGAATCCCCCACTAAATGTGTCTGTCCTTACATGCCCCTAGTGTTCTTGCTCTGCCCATCCCATGATACCACACTTTTGTACACTGCGATATGTAAATGGTAAAGCACTAACCCAGTCAAAACATTACCGTGACTGCCTGATATATTTTTTCAACAGTGCAATAGCTAAAGTAGTCAGAACAAACAATGGGACAAAACAGGGGGGATGAGTAGCCATGCTTGTAGCAAGATTCCTTCGTTATTCATGCTCGGAAATTAATTTGGCACACATTTAGAAACAAAATACTTGGTAGATTACACCAGAAATTTATTGGCCATAATTGCATCAAGAATCTATGATTGCTCATGCCTCATCATAGTGGAATAGGTTATGTAATGAATATAGTGACTCTTTTTCAAACTAGTGATACTCAACTTATTGAAAATGATAATCATGAAGCAAAGTAGTAGTGGGAATAAAATCAATCTTACCACACAAGAGGGTGTGTAAATTGCTATTAAATACAGGACAAAGGAGAGGTGTTGGTGTGGAATAACGTGAAGAAGGGGGTGTTGGTTATGAGTAACAACTTCAGTTGCTGAAATCTCACTCAACAGCTTCATTGACAAGCACAAATCATATTAACACAAGATGCTTGGGCAGAAAAAAATCTGTTCGGGAATAAAACGAGTTCTCAGCTACCAGGGTACAGGTTAATACAGAAAATAAAATAGTTCAATGCAAAAATCTTTTCCGGCAGGATTAGATATGAGTGAATGTGATTTTGACTGAGAGTCGCGTTGTAATCTTTAAGAATGGTGGCCCATATTCTTCTGTAACTCGCCATCAAGTGAAATGCTCAGTTCCAAGTCAGCTTTTATTAGGCGGTTTAAAAATGTTTTGTTAGATAAGAAGCATCAAAACTAATAGAGAATGGGTGGCCTGTAAGTGCTGTTCGCAATTCTTTATGCAATAAAAATAAATTATTATTTTGTAGAACAAATACACGTGGAAAATGGTGGTACAAAAAGTGTCTCAGCTGTCACCGCCTCGTAACAGAGCATTATTTCGGAGATGGTAACATCTAAAAAAAAAATCGAAATTGAAAAGTGTTTTCGACTATTTAGTGCCTAAGGTCACGTGAAATCCTATAAACTAAGGATGCATAATACTCTTAGGGGAAATATTGAACTTTTAATTATCGCAAACGTTTAATTGTATTATTTAATCAACACCAATTTCCGTCAATCTAATTTTATTTATGTCACATTTGTTGTTTGGTGTATTGCAATTATATTATTGTTTAATCGTAATTGTAATGAACCTTCATTAGTTTATGATTGTTGATTTGTTGCAATGTGTATCATAGGCTACTATTATTTTATATGGACCCCGGAATCTCGAATAAAAGTATTCATTCATTCAAATTACCGGTAAGACTAAAAATCTAAGGGCGAGTAGCTTTCAAAAGAGGAGACTGTCAGACGCTTGCTCATTAATTGAGTCGACAGAGGAGGTCACAAAATGTGAAATAAAATTCATGAGAAATAATTTTTTTTGTAATTTATTTTGTGAAAATTTTTCACTAGAAATAATATTTTTACTACAAGATAAATAAAATAAGCGCTGATAAGACCATCCAAGCTTAGGCCGTTTTCGGACCAACATTCAAAATTGTATCTTTGTACGCCAAGCCATATTATGTGCAAGTTAATTATGATCGACATTAGGGAATCTGATTCATTGGCAAGAAGGTAAATAATCATTCCCCTAAAGGCTCAACAAGAGCGTGAAAGGCTTTGCGATATTCTGCGAAAAACTAAGCTAAACCGTATTTTACCATGGTTTTAGAGATTAGAAAAAACGATGGAGCCGTATTTATCTAATGATCTAGTTTTTAATACGATTAACCTTTTTTGTGTAATAAGGAGGCGAAAAACTTTTTCAATATTTAGCATTAAAGAACTTCTTTGACGTCATTTCTACGTATTTGGGGACAATTTAAACATTTTTAGGAATTCAGTGGACATGAAAAATTAATAGCAAAAAAACGAAATAAATACGCTATCATCAAATGATTTTCAATTCACATATATTTTGGTTCTAAAACTACGTTTCTTCTGGTAGGTATACTTCTTGATTGCCATTTTAAGTGATATTAGATCTTGTGAATAATAGATGAAAGCAGAACAGAGCAACTTGTTACTCGTGATATTTTATATCATTTATTTACTGACGCGTTGGTACCCAAATCATTCGTCATGCTTTAGCCGTATTATGGTACCGTATGTATACAGATAAAAGTTGGCGATCAATTTCGATGATTTTTATCCAATAGGAAAGCACTATGCACGTCCTGATAAAGCTGGCAGGGAAGGCAGCATGGACACTCCCTAACCCACAAACATAAAATTGTGAAAAACGTCAATTCTAGAGCGATCTTCCTTTTCGCAACTGAATCTCCAACAAAATATGTTTTCAGCTTAAATTTGCAAATCTGTTTACCAAAACACCGCAAAATTTCGGTTACGCATTCTTTCTTTTGTATCAATTTGATTTTTTCATTTGGAAGTTGGACCCTCCCCCAACGTCGACGAACTTTTACCATACTGAAGAAGGACGATTCCGTTACACACAACACAAAAATTGCATACAGCAAGTAAAACTTCGCCATCGATTTTTTTTATTTTCTCAACATCAATGCTTATTCAAAATCACTACAACGGCAAGATTATACTTGATATACACATATATATTTGGTAAATTGAGCGCAATTGCCTTGCATATTTACATCAGTCGTAAAAACAATCCTGTGAATATAAAACTCCATACAACTCCAATTAGAAAATAATATATCAAGCATGACCCACAGACAAAACAAGTGCTCGGCAAAACCCTTAGGTAACTAAATAATCAAAATCTCACCAATTTTCAGGTATGGATAGTCAGATATAATATTCAGTGAACGAGTTCATGAAAGATCAAAGGCGGTAACGAAATATCAGCATTGCGGTAACTGATCACACTATTCACTAGTGGTTTTCCATCATTTTTTATACAAAATTTAGGTCACAATATGCATTTGCCTCTCTCTAATCAATGACCTGTTGGAGCACCATGTAAAATTGCTAAGTGCCAACACAAAAAGCATTGTGCAAATTCAACTACTGTAAGCATTTGACATGACGAAATTTTGTTTCATTCAAGCATAGTGCTGCCCAGTTACAGCCCATTTGTGATCCGTGCTTGACCAGACACCATTTCTGATTGGAGTTGAACTCCCAGTTACGAATTTATCATTCTAAAATATCAAATTAAAAAACTGATGAATAATAAAAAGATTTCAGTAAGGAACTCACACATTAAAAATATTCAGCAAGAATGGTCAAAACTGAATATAGAAGACAAAAGATAATTAAAAAATTGATATAAACATTAATTAGTTGAAGCTTTTCATTGGTGCAACTGCTTGAGCGATGTGAGTACAACCAACTGCAAGTTAATGGGTTTAGCTACCATACATTATAGAAATATCAGAATTTTTTGCACGCTTGTTTGAAATATCATAATGATAATAATAATGATACGATTCATTATAATTTAGCAATTTTTGTATCCAATTCTAATTAAGGTGTTATGTTTTCCGGTCAAAGTGTAAGCTGCTAGAACATTTTGGATTGGATCTATGGCTTATAGCCGGCTGTTAGTTAGTGTCTAGTAAGTGCTTCTTCTGGAATTGCTGGAAGTAAATTCCTATTCTTTCAACTATCTGTTTTCCAGTTTCACATTATACATTATCCTATTCTTAAAAATGAAAAAATCAACATTTAAAAAACAAAGATTTCGAATTACCGGTACACAAGGGATAAAAAAAATCAGGAATACCTTACTATATAAGAATTTTTCCAAATGCGATATTGGCAATCATGTATTCAATCGATGCACAAATTATCGACACATTCTCACGAGTTAGCTTCCGAAATCAATTGTAAAATAGAAATAAAAACCCATTGTTGATTTCAAAACTGCTTTTTTTATTTTTAATATTTCAGGATAAAACTCTTGTAAAATTCTTGTATTCTGAATTGTTCATCCCTTATTATATTATACCAATCCTAGACAATTGTTTAAAACATTTAATAGTAGTTATAACTACAGAACATATACACCAGACATATCTAACACCGTTGCAAATATTTTTGAATATCATATTTTATAACCAGATTGGAATAATTTAGCAAATGGCAATATATCATATGCTAGAAGATGAAAATGTCTTCTTGAGTGTCTGGTATTGTATAAGAAGGTTTGAAACCATCAATACTGCTACTGCTATATCAGTAATGATGGTTATGAAGCGTTTTTGCTTATTCAAAAAATGACAGGAACATCTGTAAACTTGAAGAAAACAAGATTTTCCCAAACTGGTTTTTACTTTATCTCACTTTAAAAAGAATTGTGAAGTATAAAAAGTGCTAGGCACAAATAAGAAAGAAACAATGATATAAAAATTACAGAGATTTTTTTAAGGTTTTTTCAGTGATTTTCACCATGAATTTGTAGAAATCTGAAAAAATGAGATCAGTCTAAGTATTATGTTGCAGTAAAAAATACAAAAACACATAACAAAACAGCAAAATACAACACCAGAGTGGCAGAATGTCAGCTACTCTGCTACCCAGACACCCATAGAAAATTTAGCAAAATGTGCAAATTTCATGATATATCTTTTGCTAAAAGATGAAAACGTCTATTTTTGAATGTGTAGTGGCAAAAACTGACGAAAGGGGCTTCAAAATCATCAATACTGCTATAAAATAGCAGTGTGGATGGTTTTAAAGCTTTTTGTCCATCCAAAAAAAGTAACATTGAACATTTCCGGATATCTTAGAAAAAAAAAAAAAAAGATTACATCACATAGACATAGTCTATTTCAAAACCTCTTTCGACACAAAAAGCGATGCAAATGAAGATATCACATAACAAAACAAAATTCAATTTTAAAACGTATCAGAGAGTAAGTTTTAGAGAAAGATTCAAAGAGAATAACAAGTGTTGCTTTATCTCAAATTAGGAAAATTTTGACAAGGGGCAGACAAAGTTTGTTGCAAGAGGCAATAAACATACATACACACACACATTATAGTTAAAGTTAAAACGCAATCGAAAAACAAGGACTCAGTCAGTATGAAATAAGAAAAAATACAAATCAAAATAAATTGAAAAAGAACAGTGAAATAACAATAGGGAATTCTGTAGTGAAGTTGATTGGTAGCTATACCCCATTTTTATAAAAATGCCCCAAAAATATATTGCCAAAAAACTAGTATAACAATAGATTGGCAAATAACTTTGATATCAAATTTAAACTCCATACCAACAGTTGTTTATTTGAAAACTTTTTCACACATGATACAGTAATATCACTAGTCTATAAGTGGCTTTTAGTGGCCCCTTTTAATCATCTCTTATTGTCTTGCTTAGAGTGAATTTCATTAGGATAGGATATCCTGCGGGATAACCATATGGCGAACCACAACCTCTTGTGCAGATACCAGTTCCGAATCAGGTTGAAGGTTTTAGATTATCGTATTTAATCATTTTTTTCCTGTGCAATGGAGGAAATTGCAACCACCATGAACCTTGAAATGGCCACCAAACCTCCATACCAATCATCCCTCACGAGATTCGAACATGATCATGAGATGCGTAGCTCGAAGCGTATTCTCAACGCTTTACCGATTGAGCTAATCGGGCACCTATTAGAAACTATACCACCAATTATTTCCATACTAACATAAGTTGAATACTTTTGTCATGATTCCGATGCATTGTTAAAGTTTTGTTGTTTGACAAATCGTTGAGCAACAATATTATATTAATTAAAAATGTTGATAATTTAATACATAATATATATAATATTTCCCATTTGCCCAACTGTGCGAAAGAATTGGGACTTACCAAATTGTTCGCTACAAGATTTTATATACCGGTAGCTCGATTTTTTTCATGGGTTAAATTTTGATGAAAGTAGAATTTCCATTTTAGTATAGTTTATTTGAATATTGAAATATTGATTGAAGTTATACAAAATTTATGCTTCAATAAGCTTAGTCCTGATACATGCCAAATTTTTTCTGTTAGAAATTTGAAATAAAGATAACATACTTATCAGAAATTTTAATTGTCAAGCATAAGTTACTAGTGGGCCGTGCGAAAGACGATTTTCAGGGGCATACCAAATTGTCAAAATATTTCTATCTGGGATTATATTGTTGCACAATAACAGGAAAAGACAGCATATTCAATCATCTGAATTTACTGTCATCAAGGTTTTTATCAGTGATTCTGCATTTTTTATTCTATTCGAACTAATGTAGTTAGCACACTTGATTATCTAAGTTGTTCACATTTAAACCTATTTCAATAGCATAAGTGAAAAAGTCTCACCTGATATATATATTAGTCAGAATCAGAATCAGAGTCAGAGTCGGACGAGTCAGAAGAATCTACCTCCATACGAGATCCGTCATAACGGCAAGCATACCTTCCACTATTGCGCTAGAAACTCTAGACACATTTGATACACCCTTATGCATTGTCGAAATGGACATTCCACTCCTCAGTACACTCTGAAAAAAAAATACTGTGTTGGAAAATCTGACTTGAGATAACTTATCGAGGTTAGTAAAGAACATTTGTTCTATAATATGAAATATCTTATATCAGGCATTTCGTGTTGTGAAGTATGAAGCACAGATGGATAGGAGAGTGGTTCACGAGGTCAAAATAGCAGAAAACGCTGTATCTAGCGAAATTAGGTTCCCCTTTATGAATAAACATTTTGATTCGAATATAAATAAGTGCATTTATTAGGTTTTAAAGGTTCTACACATTTTACACCAATTCCGGTCTTTGACGACTGTGTCAAACTTTAATACTAAAAAGTCTATCATTTTATACCTATATTATTCATATTCCAATCGTGCTTCAATATAAATTACGTTGCGAATTTTGTCAGAAAACTATGGCCAATAGTACTAGAATGAGGCAGTTTTGGTTGTCAATTAATCCACAAGAGATCATTTTGCTGGATTGCGCTTGCCTACTATGGAAGATGAGTTCTTTCTTAAATCATTTCAACCAGAAGGATGCTATACACCTGATTCCGTTAAAGTAGCTTAGAAAGAATAAAAGTTGTTTGATTTAAAATAGATATTTCTGTTAAAACAGAGGCAACTATTCAGACAAATATAAAGAGAAAGCTCTTCCATGAATAGTGGTCTAAAGTAATGAGGGAGTTGTAGTAGTAATGTGTACTTAATAGTAGAAGAACTTGATTATCAGATAAAGAAGCTTAGCTCAGGATCAACTCTATGACAATTGTAAACAGCACTTATGCATTGCAATACACATTACTACAAGCCACCAATCATAACTTCATTACAAATGGTCCACTCAAGGGTGTAGGATTTTGGACCAGGTAAAAGACATTTTATCAGCTTTCAGTTTAAACAACCCACACTGCACAGGACACTCATTCATTATCATTCATTGATGTGTTCAAAGCCCTATCAATGATTAGTAAAACAATGCAAATGTTTTTAAAAAAACATAAAAAAAGAAAACACTCTGAAATACTAACCATGAAGTCTTGTACAGTCATTCCCTTCTTCAATATTTCAAGGACCTGTTTCTCGGCGACACCATCAGAATACAGTAGATCATCAATACTAAGACCTCCGCCACTTCCTGCACCTGTGTTTGAAAGATCATCTACATTATATGTATATTGATATGTATTCATGTTATTGGTTAGACCAATATTCTAGATATCTTTAAAACTCTGCTTGGAAATATATGGCGGGTTGCTGATTTTTTATTTTGCGTAGCTTTATCACTGCGTAGAAGTTATTTCTTTTCAGACGCTACTTCCAATGTTCTTTGAGTAAAATTGGATTAAAAAAGATACAATTGAATTATATTCAACTTCCTCCTTGATAATATGTTTAATATTATTTTATCTTGGTGTTTGGCGTTTTATATATGTATAGATTATACAGATAGTATGTGTCACCACACTGAATTATGCTTCACAAAGTATTTTAGTCCAGGTCGACAATATTCTATATTGTTTTCCTTTGGTGTCTAAAACTTCCCTATAGATGCTTTCTCCAAGGAAATCAAAGATACTAACAAGGCATTAAATACTGGTATCGGTATTCAAATAAAACCATGAAGCATAGATGAACTGTACATTGTGCGCAAACAGCTCGTACTTGATTATTCCGTAAACTATTTTTAAATTCTGTATTTAAGAAAATATACACCAAAATTCGAGAATTTGAACATACAAAATGATTTTTGGAATCGTTATGGAAATTTTTGATAATAGATTTGGTCAAATCTATTATAATCAGAAAAATTAACACAAACTTGACACATTTAATTTTAACTCGCATGACTCACACTAGAAAAGCATACATTTGAAATATTTCTGACTCACATCTCTTTGGAACTATCATTCGATAAAGCTGTTAAATTCCTTTATGCTTACAGTTTTAATACAGAAGTTTGATAAATAATACTATTGAAAACTACTAACAATCCAAGGCTGTGATAAAATATTGGAGCATTACATAATATCTCTTCCGTAAATCTTTTCTGATAGGAGATATTTCAAATGACTAGGGCAATTAGCGAAGTAGATAGCTTTCTGATAGTCGGCTTACCACTATCAATCACAGCATCTTTATTGTTGTAAGTTGCTTGTCCACCAATATTTGCTTGGGCGAAGTTTCCTCCCTTGATTTTATACTCATTGCTTTGTGCCCCAGCGTTGTACTCTAAAAAAAGCATAAGATATATGAGAAATTATGAAAATACAAAAATGGGCATTATTTCAATCACAATTTTATTTTGTTACGCATGGGCCATAGATGCATCGTATATCGATCTATCAGTGACTCGTGCCCAACAAAATATGTTGAGGCAAAATCTATTGTGTTACAAAAAATGATTGGGAACATTACATCGACACTGCTGAATCTATGGCACAATTTTATGTTATTCATCACACAAATACCTGCACCTTTTATTATCAACAAATAGAAAGCATATTTTACAAAATTTGATAAATAATCAAATGTCTACTAGACAAGTGATGGCAAACTCATTTGATATCACAGTTGGCTGCAACAAGCACAGGCAGCCGTGATGGTTCAAGTAACTTTCATTGCAAATGGAACAATGTTGCCACATCATTATTAAAGTATACACGGGTCTTATCTAAAGTTCTCTTTTCTCACATCTGTATGTTTTCTTTCTTACACCAAAGGGAGAAGTAACAACTTTAAGAACCAATAACCAAATTATATCGCTAAAATGCATTTTGGAAATTGGAAGATAGTATTTTCTTGCAAACTTAGAAGCATGGGCATTCAACACTCGAGAGGATGGTATTGTGGTTGGATGTCAACCATGCTGGCCTTTTTAACTGAACAGACAAAACAAAATTTGCATAAATCATGTATTGTAAATCTTCCAAATTCAGGTCCGACTGACCCTCCCAATAAATCTGTGAAAAATGCCAATTGTGGAAATCTTCAATCTCATCTTTTGTTTTAAAATTTTTTACATTTGAATAGATATACTGCATTTCCCATCAGAAAAAATTTTTGCCCTCTCACTTCAAGTAAGGAAGGATTTCAAGAATGGGAAACTCAATATATTCATTATTTTCATACAAGTCTTCTCATACGAGGGCAGTAAGAGTACCCCATTTTATCAATTACTCTAACAAAGACTAAAGTCTGATCAGCTACATGTGAAAAGGATTAGATTGTCAGCTTCCAAAGAGTTTGGATTATGTACTCACGTTCAGTTTTGTTGTTGAAGACGGTAGTTCCTTTGTTACCAATAGCAACTTGTCCAATGACACTCCCGGTTATATTGAACTGATTTTTGACACCACTTGGTGGATTATGCACAACAGGGGCTCGAGGAGGATTTACTCTAGGATTGGGTTGATGCACATGAACGGTAGTCGGCTGCTGATAAGTCACAGTTCTACTAGATGCTGAACTTGGATTTATGGCTGATCTGCTGTCTGAAATATTTGATATAAACAAAATGAATAGAAATTTTTTAATTACTGTACAATAATAAATAGGTATACTAATTTTTCTTCGTCATTGTCAGATGTCAACTAACCAAAGGTTAAAATAAAGCATTCCCATGAAATATGTAAATGTAACAAGCTGACAATCTGCAATTGATCTGCTGGCACACATTAATTAGTAACATGTCACTGCAGATTGCCAATTTATAGCAACTGATCCCATTATTGTTATCTTTTAGAATTTCAAATCGAATCAGTGTTATTTCGAATAAATTCTAAGCATTTTAAGAAAATTCGTTGTGATTATAATAGTCCTGTTGCATCACATTGACTCGCGTATGTGAAGTTTTGTCGTTGTAGGACTTTGAAAACAAAAATATTGTGAATTTATTTGGCTGGTTGACGATTTTTCATAATACCGTAACTTTTTGCAAATTATATTGTATTACAATTTTGTTGCTTGAATTTGAAAAACGAATATGTTTTTTTTGTTTTGTAAACTACGGTAATATAGTATCTCAAAATGGCTGGGAATGAGTTTTTTAAATAGAATCATATTCAAAAAGATTCTATTCAAAATTATATTAGTGGAGATTCGACTCAAAAACCATTCGTAACTTCTGCCCTTTTCAGGATGCATGTTTGATATATTTACTTCCGATGTTAGTCATTTTCATTCAACATTTCGTAATAAAATAAATTTACTTTTTGAAGGTGTTTTGGTCCTAGTGACAAATGATGGTATATCATGTAGCCACTGATCTGTTTGGACCTGTTTGGTAGTTACTTAATTGAATAATTTGGCAAAGTATTTGTTTCGATTCAAAAAAAATAATCGAAATGCACAGCCCTAATCACCATGTGATGTAAAATGTGTTACAAATTCTTCTCTTGTGTGGATATACCTTTACTACATAACATAAAATACATGAAAGGGTGAAACTTCCAACACCGCTTCCCTATAGCATTGGTGATGATGTTGAAGCTCTTTCTACCGTTTGTTGAAGTTTGTTAAAGTGATGAAGCAAACAAAAAATTTTCTGGCAGCCATTTGTTTCAGGCTTCTGAGTAGTGGAGAAAAAAATAAAACAGTTTTCATACTCATACTTAATTTGGTGGAGGACCAACGCTTGATAAAGTAGGTTCTCTACATTTATTAAGACAATTCTGCATGTTTCTTCCGAAGATCTCAGCCAATTGGATACCATTTTTTTTTTTTTTCAAAATTAGGCTCAATCAAATACATTTGTTTTAAAATTTATTGGGCTTTTGAGATTCTCAGTCTTCCGAGGTATTTAAACTTACTTGCTCTGCCTGCGATACCACCAACAGGTACTGCAGGCCCAATATTTTGTCCACCAGGTGGTGCAGCATCACTCTCAATCCTCACAAGATTATTCCCAATATTTACATGCCTACCACCTCCAACCACACCGCCAGCATGCAGGTTATTCATATTGTATTTTTTCGTAATTGTTTTCCCGTTTACAACTTTTGTGATGGTTGTTACACCGTTTTCATCGGTTGTCACCGTTTTTCCACCTAAATTTAAATCTCAAGAGCTAAACTCTATTATAGATATCTGTATTTCTATACCTTGAAATTTTAAACTTTTTTAAACATGATGATCTGAGATGATATTGCGCTAGTATGCAAGATTCATCTGTGGCACATGATTGGTAAAAATAAATCCACAGATGAATTTTCAGATTAAATGAAAAGTGACCTAAAAGTTTGATTGAACAGCAAATAAAAATTTGACTCACTTTTAAGAACAACGGTATTTGACATACTTCGTCTTAATATGGTTGAAACAAACTGATGAATTTCTCCTCTTGCTATACGCAACACAGCAAATGAATAATGTCACAACCCCTTTTTACACACTGATGTCATGCATATACATAAATAAATATATAATATACTGTTTTTCATTATGCCAATTAGAAGGTTCATACCCAGTTAATGTATATATGAAAGAAAATAAAAATTGAGAAATATCCATAAACACATTTTCATACAAATCAATCAGAGATTGATTTTTATGCTTAATAACACAAAGGCTACGCTTTACTGTGCACATCAACTTTCGGTGAAGTATACTGCAACCTCACATTCAAAGTATTTGATAATCGGACCAGACTGTTCATAAATTTAGTGAGAGGTTTTATAGGTAGTTGCCCTACAAACACATACCCATATTACATTTGAATTTGCAAGTTACATTGCAAGTATAGGAGTAAAAGTAAAAACACAAAAAAATACTCTCCGCGGAAGCACGATGTATTACCAGAAAAAATCTCAGAGTTGGGTTCGGATTGAAAAATAACATATAATTGTGAAATATCTCAGATACTATTAACAAACAGAGACAAAAGCAATTCTAATCTTCCAATAACGGTTTTTCTCTTCAGAAGAATGGCTTGCATCCATTTTTATGGCCAAACACCTGCCATCACATCACGTATTACTTATTCCAAAAATGCCGTATGATAACACAACCAACCAGGCAGCAGGTATCCCACAAAAATATTATGGGTAACAATACAGAATACTGAATAGTCATGCAGGTCTTAATTAATAATTGTGATATAAACTGTCACAGTCTGATATAAGTTCCACGTCCAGGTAATTCCACAAATAGATATTTAATCACAGTTATCAAATAGACGACATGGCTTCAGACCTATTACTTCACAGTGAGAAGTGAGGTGAGGTCAGGGTTGCAATATAATTGTGGCTCATACCCAACAAACTGCACTTAATTTGGCTGAGAAGCCCAGTGAGAAGCCTATTTATTTAGTGAGAAGCCTATTTTAGGACTGATTTACTTGATAAACACCCGAACAGATGAAAAAGTAGCCAAAAAGACATGAAAACTATGAAAATATGAACATGGGAAATCAGAGGCAAGAGTCAAATTACACAGTTACATGTTTTAAAAAAAAGGAATTTGTTTCCGAAGTCATTATGCAACTCTGGTGTCTTCCAACATGGTTCTTTTCAGTATTTGACAGTGCTGCAGAAGTGTACTGAATAAATGTACAAGTTCTGGGTGAAGTTACCTGCTTACCTTTCACGTGAAAATTATTCATACCATTCATATGTATAAAGCATCATTTATCGATTTAATTGTTGTATTAAACCGTTGAAGTTTTTTGTATGAAGAGATGGGATAATTAATTAATTATAATTCAGTTTATTGATCATCTTTCAGGTATAGGGCAGATAATAAATACAGAATACGGTATGCGATACCTACACAAATGATTTTATTTCGTTGCACGGAAAAAAAATTCAGTAATTAGACGCAATCTACCCGAGGTGGACAACAGGGACTAAACAAAACTGCCCGCTGAATTCCTCGACTAAAGTCAGAGCAGAGAAGAATATTATTAAAACTGGGAATTCTGTAGATTTTGGTACGGCATCTAACTCTGAACTAACTGCTTGAGTAGAAATAGAACTTACTGGGAACCAAGAATGAGGAAGTTTTGTGTAAAGAGATACATGCCAAATGCGAGCTGTTCTCGTTCGTCCACCGTCCAAATTATTATTTATTACACAAGAACACCGGAGCCCTGAAATTAACTATATAAATATATTATATCCAAAAGAACTAATTAAAAAATGTAAAATATGATAAATTGTAAATTAAAAAGAAATAATGGTTGAAATAACCGGCAGATTCAATGATAAATTTTAATATGCGTCAAATCTGACAAGACCATTCCAGGGGAATTCCCTATTGGTGCTTATATTTGATTGAATCAAAAGTGGCTTCCGAGTTACTCTATTCTAGGAATCTGTTGATGTGACTGGGGCACATGATAAACAGCACACAATCTCTGCAGAAACGTACTATTATAGAATGGTCTTTTCAGTGCCTCAAATCTCAAGTTATCCCTCGTGCGTTCGTCACACAGCATTAATTAGTCTTAATTAGCTCATTAAAGGCCTGAAGTACCATTTTTCAAAAAAAAAAATTTTGCGCTTCCTCTGCGGTTTTTCGTCATGATTCCCCTATGAAAGTTTTTCAAAAATGGACCACCCCCTTTCAAGGTTCTAAGTACGCCCCTGGTCATATGTTATCATGTGAGCACATATAACGGTTTCGTCTTGAGTCACTTTAATTATAGTGTGAGTGTATGTGTGTTTGGAGATCCTTTATTTTATAATTTATTGGAGAGGGGGGCCCCGTATGAAGTGTATGGCAGAATTTGGTAATAGTTATATTTTTTTCTGAGGTAAGCACATGTTTCTCTATTTGAATGTTTTTTGAAACTTATTATTTGTCACGTTATCAAACTTTATTTTAGGTTTTGTGTTTTTCTGATAATTCTGTAATGTGATATTTATATTTGTATCGCTTTTTGTGTCGACAGAGGTGTTGAATGAAACTATGTCGATTTTCTGATTCAGTTTTTACCATTGATTCCAATAAACCATGGTGGCATTACCCTAAAATGAAATTAAATATTATTTTCATTCCTGTCGTTTTTTGGTCCGCCAACCTTTTTTTCTCATGTCAAATAATTTTCTCCGGGCTGTCGTAGGAATAATATGCTATATTTTAACGAAATTTTTTCGAAAATATAATAAACAAACAAACGAAGTTGCATAAAGAATGTTTTTCTAGAACAGGGCAAAATGGCCGTGTTACAGTCAAAAATTGTAACTGGCTAAATTTAATTAGAAATTTGGGTCTCAATAGTTATATTTTGTGTTTTGACAATTTTCCATGTATGCATCAAGCATGGTGCGAAATTGCTATTATTACTCCATACTGCCACCGTATGGTGATTATTTGATGTTTTGCAGTATTTTTCTAATTTGTGCAATCACTAGTTCTTTGCTTATGCAACCTGCTATACTGTGCCTAGTTTAGTTAGTTTACTTATTTATTTACATTCCAGTGGGGGATATTTGCTGTATAAGACTGCAATGTAATTAGAATATTTTTAAGACCTCAAGTGTTTGTTTTTATGATCAGTTATGATAATTGATGCAATGTTTTTGTGACTTCTCAGCTAAATTAAGTGCTGTTTGTTGGGTATGAGCCACAATTATATTGCAACCCTCACCTCACCTCACTGTGAAGTAATAAGTCTGAAGCCATGTCGTCTATTTGATAACTGTGATTAAATATCTATTTGTGGAGTTACCTGGACGTGGAATTTTATATCGGACTGTGACCTGTATATAATATCTCTTTCTGCATTACAAGATTTCATATTTCAAAGTTTGTTTGTGAGTTTCGAGTTCCTACTGTGTCAGTTAGCTACGAAAGTAGATTGACAGCTTCCCAGCTACAGAATAGGAATCGTAGAGCCTCGAAGTCTACAAGCCGTACAAGTAGAGCTGGGCGAAACCGAATCTGGAATTCGAATCTAATTTGGGTATTTTTTCGAATCGAATCATTAATTTCATTAAAATCAAATTATACTATTCTCACTATTATGAGGTGTTCATTGTAAATATCAGGAAATTCATAGAAGATATTAATAATATACTACTATCACAGCAAACAGATTTAAAAACAATGTTTATTCAATTCTAACTTGTCTAAAAGCGAAAAGTTTCATTTTTAACGACATAATACAATCGATTTGGGTTTCAAATCAACCAAAATCGAATGTATTTTGTCGTTAAAGACGAAAATACCGCTTCATTTAGGAAGTTTTTGTTCCCATTGATGATTTATGATTAATTTGTGCTTCGGGTAGGTTTGAAGCATAGGATAGAATAGGATATCATTTTTATCCTACGGGAGAGGGAAAGCCGAGAATACAGCTTAATCATCCAATCAAATTGCTCACCCCTACGTAGGCTATAAGTGGTTCAGTCAAGTACCCCTATCTTTGATTTTCAATTGTCAATTATATTGTCATTTTAGATTGGGAAGGGGCACAAGCTTCCCAAACATTCCATGGCTATATAATCAGTGGTTCGACCGAAAAATCGTTATCTGAATTTTGTAACATTCAATAATAGTGCATAGCGGATCCAGAAATGTTCGTTGGGCTTGAATGATTTACGACATCACAATGTGAACCGCGAGCAAATTTTTTGAACAAAGAATATAATTTTCATGCAGAATAAGAAAAAGGCACATGGGAAATTGCGTTGAAATAATGTAAACTACAATATCTTTGTTCCAAAAAGTTGTAGTTAATATTTACGAATATTTCAAAGTCTACATATTTTAAATATATATATGATAAAAATACAATTTTATTGAAGTGAAAGGCCAAAAAAATAGGTTGCGCGGTGCAAAAAGATCAACTATTTCCCAAAGGATCAAAAAAAAAAAATTTTGGCCACTTCGTAATTTTATGTTTATAATGAAGAATCGAGAAAAATGAATCCAAAATACTGTAATGAATATATTTATATATTTGTTGGGCTTGCGCATTTTTCAGCCTTTTTCAACTTTATGTCAATAGATAGATAGTAGATAGTGTAGGATCACGCGGTCAATTCAATCAAGTGACGCGGTAAATTCGTGTCAATGTAATATAATTTGAAATATCATAAATTTGCCTTGATATCATTTAAAAAGCATCGAATTTCGCCGAATTAAATCGGATTTACTATATAAATTGCTTCAATAGCATCTATGGGATTCAACATAAATTTGGAATTGAAAAAGCGCGCAAATGAGACGGTCGCAAGTATTTGAATTTGAATACTCACATTCGTGGAAAATAAATTGCTGTGGACTTATTATTGTCATTATCTCAGTCGAGAGTCAAACTCTCGTGAAAGTTTACCCAGACATCAGAAATACAATTCGCCTTTAGTCAAGTCCACGTTTGTTGGACTTTCTGGCTAGGCCTGTCTTTTTAGAATGGCGTGCCTGCAGCGTTGTATCCGAATCTAAGTCATCATGTATTAATGCTGCACATCGGAAGGAAGCCTTCGTCTATACTTTCAGGAAGAATTCCTAAGTCGGAAGTTCGTCAACATATTGTTTTTGTAGAGTAATTGTGACGGGCAAAGGTTTATGCCCCTAAGGATTTCATCAAATGATTATTTTTTAACAAACTTTCCGCTTCGATGCTTGCTTATCCATTTTACATGTTTATTCTGTATACCACCACAACGATTGATGATCCGCGCAAATCAGAACATTTCAATTTTTACATAATATCACTTGATACATATGATGTTTACAAGCTTGAATTCAGCTAATGGATTGCAAGACGATTGTATGTGACCACATTCGTCCTGGTTTGATCGCTTTCCAATCGTTTCTAATACTCCGTGCTGCCTAAGAAAGGTTAGATCGGTTGCTATATCACCTGCTGTTCACAATGCCAATGAGTTCCAATTCAGCTATTGTATTTTTGAGACGTTATATTTCCATTATAATATTGTTAAGGGCACAATCCTTGTATTAATTTTAGACGAAAATGTTTAGGCAGCCACCCTTGGTGCAATACCTTTCTGGCAATTCCAAATAAATACGTGATTCGACTTTTTTCCACGCCATGCACAGAATGGCTTTCCTCTGTAAATGTTTTTCAAAATGTCATCCTGGTAATAATTTCTTGGTTTGTTAAACCCGGATATCCGTCATAACTAATATTATCTTTGTATTTAATATTTCGTGGATGTTTAGAATCGGACTAGCATATTGCGTAAAATGCTGATTTTGGGGAAATTTTCCTAAATGCATGTCAGAAATGTCGGCATGATTAAAGCTTTCGCTCTCAAGCGAAAGTCTTATTGAAATTCTACACCATTTTCATATTATTATTATGCTATTTGGCTCTAGCATCAATGCTGCAAGATCTGATGATCTAAAATCTTAGTCAAGAGGTCTGTGTAGATGAAATCACTTTGTACTATATTTTTACTTTAAGCCTTCAAGCCTCTTTGTTTCAATATTTTGGATTTTCCGTCAGAATTCAGTGAAAAGTGATGATAAGAACTAATGATTCATGTTTAAGATCATAGTCAAAGAGTCAATGCAAAACTTATGCCGCGTACTTCTCGTACTTAGATCTTTGTTCACCAGATATAACCCAATATAATTCCAAGACTCCTGTCTGTCCCATGCATGCCCCATACATATATTATTAGATAGATCAAACAGCGTGTAAATATATGCTTTGTAACTGATTTTACATATACCTGACATAAATAAACCAATTGCAAGACCCAACGTCATGTCTGTTCCATGCATGGTACATGCATATATTATCAGTTGGACTGAAAAGAGTGTAAATATAGGATTTGAAACTGATTTGAGATAATTCCGTGTCTTGACACAAACAATCGAATCAAAATTTGAAGACTACATATCCTGTTTGTCCCATGCATATATCATTGATCACATATCTTTGAAATTGATTGGATAAAGTCTTAACATAAATGATCTAAGGGTATTTGAGACCTCCACTTTTTTTTATATCCCTTACACCAATCACACATATATAATGGAATCGATAAAAACAACGTTCAAAGGTGTGCTTTGGAATTGATTTGATACAGTCTTGAAGTGACGGATCTAATCATAGTTTCATGACACGGAATCGTGCCTGTACCATGCACGATCCATAGATATTCATTGATTTGATCAAAAAGTGTGCAAAGCTTTGATTGTAGACTTACTTGATACAGTCCATGATGTATATATGATTTCTTTGGATTATAGTGATTATTGCCATACAGTATCTATGGCCTGATTTTTGTCATGGAAAGTGAACTTGTTGTTGTCGGCTAGAATCTCGGTCCAGAAGTCCTGTGTGCTGTGACATATCTTTTAGAGCATGTATGAGTACTCATGGAAGGTCCAGTGATAACAGAATTTAACATGGTCAGGCGAAAGCCTTCACAGTACTGTGTACACAGTTCTAGTTCTTATCTGAAATGTCATCATACGTTTGAAATGTTAATGCTTGTAAATTCATTCGAAAAGATTCTACAACTCGAAAGGGGTTGATTCTGATCAATTAATACAAATAAAACTTAATGTCATTAAAAGTGCATGATGTTTGTTCATACTCCCAACATTAAGCAGCGTGCTAGTTACCGACTAAAATTAAAAATTATTTCCTTCCATAGCCACCGCTTTCAACTCAAAACTGATTATTGGGTTTTGTAACATGACGTTTTCTGCCATTGTTTTTTGAGCGTTGTATTAATCAAAGCATATTGAATGACACTATTTTGCACTAGTCGAACCTGCCTAATGTAAATCTTTTTCGATCTGCCTAATTTTGTACTTAGCATTCAGTATAAAAGGTAATAAATGAAACTTTATTTCTTGTCTTATTTCATTCTTCACTTCTGTATGTTATATGATTTTGCTCCTCAATGTGAAATCGATTTTGCCAATAACTATCCAGAATTTAGTCAATTTTCATTATATTACGAATGTGAATCTATTTTGTATAGAATGTTTCAACTGGCATTTTTCAGCCCCAAGACATTCTTGGCTGTATGAATTCTCTCACCATACATATATCATGTGTTCACACAATGTCTATTTCGGAATCCCCTCTATCGAAAATAATTTTACTATATTGTAATTGCAAAAAAAATCTTCGATCGCTCTTCAGAGGACTTTCCTAATTTACGTAACAATGTCTTTATTTTTACATACATTTTATCGTAGAGAGGACTAGAGTAAGGTTGCGGTAGTAAGATCATGTTGTGTTTACTGGCAACATGTTTGGTGTTGATTATGAACATGCCCACGAGTGTTGGGTTTTCTTGTTAGGTCTATCTTTTCAGAGTATCACTTGATACTGGGCAAAATCTCTCCCACTTAAAGCTATTGAATATCAGGAATGGAGCGAGCAGGTAATATTGAATGATAGAACATCTTATTTAGGACGTGGATGGCGTCGTCGAGCAATGGAAAATCTATGGTTCATACGTGATAAATTACCCTTGTTAAGGATTTTAGTGATATAAATTACAACGAATATTACCTTTTGAAATTTTAAGAACTGCACATAATTGTTGGTACTTGTAATCTGCCTGAAGCTAAATTTTGATCAGAAAGTAAACAACATTATCTTCTATTCCGATATAAAATTTCGTTGAGGTTTTTATATGATTGTAGCAGCGGAACTACAGCATTGTATTAGTATCATTTAGTATTGTAATCGTTTTGACAATAAAATCAGGCAGTGTTCGGTAAGTAATATGCTGTATTTTTTCATTGGAACTCTGGTCAAAGCAAGGTCGAAAGCAAAGCTTAAAGAGAACTGATTAACGACATTTGGCCAAGTATTCGCATGTTGCCAAGTCCAAATATTTCCGTACATATATCTTTCGCTAAATTTGTTCGGAGTTGGCAAACGTCTTCAGTTTATTTATTAAAACATGTTCACCGATGGATTGCGCCGTTTAAGCGTGGTGAATCTGTCACACGTACTAGAAAAGATTTTTATTAAATGGGTGTGATAAACAGTATTTTTTGGATTAAATCTTCGATATAAGTGGTGTTATTTGCCGCGAAGCTGATATTATTGCGTGTAATCCGCGTTAAATGTGGTACGCACGTAATAAAAGAAAAACGTTTATGCTCAGTCTACACAGAATTGAAGCAGAATAAAACCATGTAGGTACGGGTAAATAATTGACCCTGGCTTATTTCCTGCCTGCCGAAAGAGACGACTAAAAAAGAACAAAGTTCCTACAATCTCACGGGGAAGATATTACTCATCGTGCCTTAAAAAGGGGTTCAGTTCCATTTTGTATGTTGCTTGGTCTGTAATTTGTAGTAGCCCTCCGACATAAAAGTGGCTGTTAGTTGGTAGTATATGTAGAATAATTGAAAATTCTATCAGACATAAGCTTAACTTACAGCATGAAAAGTAATTGGGTTGATAATTTTTTTATTGAACGGCGGTAGTAGAATTAGACTGTTAACTCTGCTGGTGACAAGTTGTTGTTACTTTCAATAATAAAGTTTTGTCCAAAACAACAGCATACGATAGATATGAAGCATTTTCTCTCGAGTGAAAAAAGCCCAAGGAGAAAATTGTAGTTATTTCATTTGTTACTGGAGTGTCATTCTTGAATCACATTACACGTTTTCGATTGGAAAATTTATCGAGGAAATCTTGAAGCATATCGTTTGATTCTTTGGGGATAAAAATAACACATCTGAAAACGGGGATGAGAATTGAATCATAAATATAAAATTCGATTTTTTTCATTTCATTGATTCAATTCGACCGTGATGGCGTGGTTCATCAGTAACTATACTTAATTTTATTTGTCAGTACTTAATGCTTAGATGTGGCTATTTTTAAAGTATTTGAATCAGCTCAAAATGTCGGTTGACATCACCGTTGTTTTATCATTTTGCACTATTAGACTAATGACTCATTATCGCAAGAACGTGTAAAGCATTTGAAAGATTGCCACAATTAGGCGAGACTGGTCATTGGTGTAAAATTTTGCAAGGTTTTTATATACAAATGTGTTCATATCGGTAGATAATGAGTTTAGTCGAGATCAAGTCAGGTACGTGAATGAATTACGGATTAATTTTGAGTATCTGTAAGATCAGTGAAATCATTATATTCTCAGTTAGATTTAAGGCATGGCAACGAATACTTCATAATCAATTCAATTTCTCTTTGTACACTGTGACAAAAAGAACTAGACGAGAAGTAATGGACACATTCGCAACCCACGTTACAAATCCTCTCATTTTATCGCCGAATATGCGCTGTTGACGAAACGCTTGGACAAGTTGCGGCCCATCACATACTTGGCAAAATCTTAAATACATGACGATTTTTAATATTGCAAAAACGGTAAATTTACTTCATTTTTTGGCAAAAGTGTTCTTATGTGGTCTCTTGGAAGATATATAAACATTTAAGAGTGTGATTTAATTAAATCACTAGTATTGATATTAAAATTTAAAATCCATTTAATTTTCAAATAAGTACTTTTTGATTCTTGAAAATAATATTGGGATTTGTGTTTAAATGAATTTAAAAAATGATTCTTCCTTTGAAGCTGCTCATATTAACGGCTCATTGTAATTTTTTTCGTTGAATGCCTGCTAATATGCACATAAGTTTTTGTATATATGAAAAATAAGATAAATTTGGCTCTACGTTTTTGAATCCTTTCCAGCATCATTTTTATTTCAGAAATGCAGTTGGTAACGGGAACTTAAAATAAAAAAATGGCATAAAAAGTTGCTGCAGACAAGCAAAAAAAAAGAGTATTATTTGTCAACAACGGGGAAATGTCATGATCTCTGTTATACAATTCCCTTATGTTTTTTATTATAAGTTGAAAAATCCCTATCAGGAATTTTATTTTGTTTTGTTAATTTTTTTCGATCAGATTAATTCGTCCCACATTCCGACGTTAATATCGCCAGATTATCTTTAAAACAGTCGTCACAGAATCCAATTTCGAAAACGTTGTTTGTTTAGCTCAAAGCCCAGTAAGACTATGTGATATATCTACGGTAGTTCAACAAAATACAGTATGGAATAATGACTTGATATATGTCGCATGAGTTTTAAATTAATTAGAAGAAAATGACAAACTAAGTTTAACAGAGTAATTCAGATATGAGAAAGTAACAAATTTCTGGTATCAGCTGCATTCCAGATGATAATACGAAACAGGCCAACAAAGCTTGACAAGGCGATAGAAAACTTTTTTCGTTACCAAATTTTGGAGAATTTAGCACAGAATTAAATACCAAATCTGGCGATTATTTGTTGAATTAAAAAGGATTTTGGAAAAAGTTGCATCGGGAAAAAATGCAGATGTCGTTTTTGATTCTTTCAAATATTTTAAATTGTCGGAGACGAAATATGTTTAGTTATGTGATTTTCCAGTAGCCTTTGTCTGAATTAGGACCGAAGACGAGGCGAATAGATTCCAGTAAACCAGTAAGAAATATTTCTTAAAACAAGTTTGGCAAAGCATGAGCCACTGATGGATCGCGCCGCCAGGGCTCGGTCTTTCTGCGGCTCAAACTTGAAAAAATAAAATTTTTGATTGAGATTATCCGATTGCTTTATCTCTCAGATTATAACGCCACCCCTTTCCCAATTTAAGTACGTACAAAATATAAACTGCGTTTTAGCGATGCGCTCCATCAGTAGATCATACTTGATAAAGTATAGAGGAAATAAATCTGATATAGGGTTTACCTATGATGAACTCTCACAGTGAGTGTAACATTCATTAATCACCCTATTGTAATACGAATATGGTAATGATTGATATGTCTATAGTTTCATGATGCGACAAGTTCAAAAGATCTCGAGATTTACCGAAGTTAAGTCACATTTGTAATTGACTATAGGCACTAAATCATAGAGTCAAACCAGGTCTTCATACAATCATAAAAAAGATAAATTTGCCTGGACATTTGCATATTAGGCCGATTCGTGTTATATGGTATTACTCTAATAAGGAAATGAAGTTATTGATCAAATTATAGTATCCAATATTCGTATCTCCTGAAAATTTCATGTTATACGTGATGGGTTTTTTTCAAAATTTTGTGTTGTGCGCCAGGCTGTCGATGAAGATGGTTTAGGTGTTGATCAGCTGTATGGTTGTTCTTGCTAATCATACGTTTTAACAGTCTCTTATTTTTTAGTCTTATTGAACACATACAACAGCAAAGCCTTTTTTATTGGACTTGAATGAAGTCGTTAAAATGCTTTATGATAAATTCCTTTTTACGATTGCAATATTAAATTTTTATTTTATAATATAGTGCAAAAAATATCCAAATAAAACAAATTTATCCCAGGTAATAAAAGCGTGCTGGAAGAATGTGACGCAGAAGACACGCCCTCCTTTCTAGGCAAATCGAGATAACGGCTTATATATTTATTTTACCGTTATTGATATTTTGAAACTATTTTAAAAATTATATTAACTTACGTATTGAATACGACTTTAATCCCCTTATCACTATAGGTCATCGGATAATTAGAGTCACGTTTATAAAAAATCTCATGTATGTGTTATCATGTATGAGACATAGAGGGAAGGTATCTCGATGAGCACGATTTGCTATTCTCTGATAGACGAAAACGTCGACAGTTTTCGTATCATGGTTTCGAAAATATACATCGTGATATAAGATATCTTTAGGAAAGGTATATAGAGAGGTGATATTTTTAGTCGATAGTTAAGAAGATGCTGTTAATCATACATCGAATTGAGAAAATGACGAGAGAGAAGTGAAACATTTTGGTCAACAAATTAAGAAAATTTTAAATTTGTTTTAGTTTGAAGTACTTAGAACACAAATGGAAGATAATTTAAACCTGGATGTGAGCCGTATTACCTGCAAATTCTGGATTGGCTATTATGTATCATATTACGAAGAAAATAATTGTATCAATATATGCTAAGAAACAAATCTAGCTTTTCAAAGAAAATAAAGTCAGCTGGTCTGTTTTGTACACCCGATTTGATAGTTACTTTGTAACGGGTGTTCAGAAAAGAAAAATGTGTAAATATTTTAAATGTGGGATATATACATGTTTAGCGATGTACAGTGTACCTATGAAAATATTTCCAATACCATTTGAAATATATACTTCAATACTTTTTTATTGTCACATGTATGCGAATGAGCGATACTCCCAATTTGGGCCAAATAACCGAGTTGTTGTTGTACCTATGCAGTGTTGAGCAAAGTTTCGATCTATCCATTTTACTAGCTATGTCCAAGTGTTGACTCTTTTCATCAGTAAATCACATTAACCCGTCAGAAAATTTATGTTGGAGCATGTTGGGACCGAGGCGAGGCTCATCTGTGACCCATGCATGAAAAATTGATATCGCTGATTGAGTAGTCATTGTAATATAAGAAAATGATGAAGCTTTTTGTCTTCTTTCGGAGCCGATCTATACACGCGTATACTCCATCACTAATAGTAGACAGCAGTAACTGTGAGCGCGAATCGTTCAGGCGATTTCAAAAGAAAACACGGTCTGTTGTGCAAATGCTCAGATAGTCTTCACTTAATCGTGACTCAAGGGCATACAAAACAATTCGTATTTATAATAATTCTATAACTTTTTTAAGGTCGTAATTGTAAATTTATATAAAAGAAATGATTTGTTCAGTGTGTAATCAACAATACATATATATTTGTGTTGTTGTGCAAAATTGGCATCGCAACCACAGCTTTGTCAGTAATTTTGAATTTGAGATTGGGATAGCGAGTTATATGGCGCACTACAGACAGCGAATTCATTAAAAAAAACATTATATACATTAGGTTTAATTCAGCTCATAAAATGTAAATGTGGTTAATGCGAACTTTACATATAAAATGACTATAAAACAAGTATATATATATATATATATACAAATATACGTAGGACTAGAGCCGGCGGCATTTTGTCGACTCGCATGTCACATGTCTCGCACTTTCGAGCATATACTCGACAATCCTTATGCAAGATACATTTATAGAGACCTGTGTTATTATGGCGAATTTCGTTTTATAAAGTCGTCAAAGACTCATTAGGCCAGTTCAGTTAATTCATTAATGTATTGCGGTAAAGAGACGCAGCAATCAAATCGGTCGCATTCTTGGAATGTAAATCACATAGCAACTCGTTTCAATGAGGTAATGAGTAATTATTACAATAACATACATAAGGTACATAAAGGTAAAAATAATCGATTAAACAGACAATTTACAGACATTTTATCTAATATACGTATATAATAAGCAAGGAATAATCCCTATTTTTGATTATGACGTTTGTTCAACAACGCTATTCACATAATCAAAATGCGCATTTTATGTTATTGTAGGTAATATTTTAATGATTTCTCCTTAAATTGCGAAAATTTTGTATTTTCTTGTCAAGTAAAAAATTTTTTGTGTGAAAGTGTTTCTTAATTAATAAGTTGAGAAACGCATGTGACTAACAATTTTAACCAATGTATTTTCATACCTTAAAATCTTGAGAAGGCGAGTAAAAAATGCGGAGATTTGTTTTTTCAGGTCTGACTTTAATCGACTTTACTTCAAACTTCTGTATTTTAATTACTTTAGACTATTTATTTTATGTAAAGAATAATGTCGATACATGCGACTTGTGAAAGGTCACTTCCGGGAGCAAGAGCACGACGACAAGAACCACAGATAACAACGCACGTTACTGAAGTAGCACAACCCAAAAGTACTTCTAGAATTTGTACCCATTTGTGGGTGACGCTACTATTTATTGGAGTAATATTATTTCTTTTCGGAATATCTTTGACTGTGACGTTTTTTCCCCGGAATGATAACGAGAATGAAGATCATGGAAGCTATGAAACAAAGCATTCAAACCACCAGTTTGCATCATCGATGAGACTAGCAGGATATCTTTTGATTGCTACATCAGGCGTAACGATTTTATTAGCTCTATCACTTTTTTTAAGGTTGAAATATCGAAAAAAATGCCGTTCATGTTCACAAGAAAGATCGACAGCACCAGAATTACAGTTATCTAATGGTTCTACAGCACGAACTTCTGATAGCAATGTCAGTTTGATTCCAACTGAACAAACAATTCCGGAAGAAGGTTCCATACTGTCAATGGTAGTGCAAAGACTTCGTGAAAACTGGCAACGCCAGGGTGATTGGAGGCTCCGTCTCCAGCAAAATGGCTCAATACATATCGAACCTCACGAAGAAGTCGTGGATAATCCCCCCGAATACTATGCTTTAGAAGATATGGATAAATCACAAAATGTGCCACCTCCATCTTATGACGTAGTTGTGTGACTCCATTCAGGACAAAGTAGGCTAGTCAAAATGTCCATCGATTTGACAAATTACCGCTACAAAAATGAAGGCAAATGCGTACAGGATAAGCATGCGCAATAAAATTTATTATTTACAGTCACAGGATTTACGGTATACACGGAATGCTCGACATGTACTCGATACACTGAATGTACTTGATGTACGGCATGTACTGTGTTCACGGGATACTCGGTATGTGCGGAATAAACCGGATACACCCAGAATGTACAAACTGTTTTGCAGTATGCAAAGAATGTATGGTATATAAACGACAAGGAACAACAAACAAACGCTATGCACGAGATGATGTATGGGAGGTAAGTCATCCATTGCATACAGCACAGTTGCATCCGGAACGATTACTGAACGATCTGGATTACTGATAATATTTTTTTAAGAAGAGGGAAAAGCAACAACATTTGCTAAGACTTTTAAGTTGACCACTTACCACTTACACTGCAGCAAAATGCAGTACAATCGCCGTACTGTGACAGTAATTTTAATCGATGATGCACTCAGTAAGATCGCACCTGGTAGAATTACACCCTGTATGACAGAACCCATCCAGTGCTTTCCGTACATACCGTACATCTAGTGTATACCGTACATCCATGTCGTGCATACCGTACATCCCCGCGTATGCATTCCTTACATCTTGTGCATATCGAAAATCCAATACATTTCGTACATCACTTGCAATCCGGATATTCAGTGCATTCTGTATATTCAGTGAATTCCGTGCATCCAGTGCATTCAGCACATGTCGTGCATGCCGTACATGTTCTGCACATTCCGCACATCACGTGCATGTTGTTCATTCATTGCATTCATTATATGTCGTACATGCCGTACATCCCCTGCGTACCGTACACCCAGTGCATACTGTACATCCAGTACATCACATACATCCAGAACAACCCTTACATAGCGTGCATCCAGTACATCCATTCTACAAGGTGCAATTCTACTGCTTGCATTTCCCTGAGCACAACTCTACTGGTATGACTTATTCTACAATCACATGAGAGGGTACAATCCCATCTAGGGCAACTATACTGGACAAAATCCTAATGGGTGCATTCAAATGTACGCTGTGAGTGAAATTGTCTAGGGTCTAATATAACAAGACTGCAGTTTGACTGGTTGCAAACCATTGAGTGCAATCCAACCACCATATCCAATTAACCACACTTATATAAAAACGCAGTAAATTTACCGGTCATTTGCAGTAAATTTTTATTTCAAAATTGTAGTCGCCTTGTGGATGCCAAATTATGGGATTTATGTCTGTGTTGTAAGAGTCCTTGACAAGAATAAGGCAATGGTGGCATCTTTGGGACTCCCAGAACAACCTGGCGTTGATCAACCTTTGTTACAGACCTAGCCACGTTCCATGCAGTGCAGTTGCAGTGCAGTCGACAGTTTTCGTATCATGGTTTCGAAAATATACATCGTGATATAAGATATCTTTAGGAAAGGTATATAGAGAGGTGATATTTTTAGTCGATAGTTAAGAAGATGCTGTTAATCATACATCGAATTGAGAAAATGACGAGAGAGAAGTGAAACATTTTGGTCAACAAATTAAGAAAATTTTAAATTTGTTTTAGTTTGAAGTACTTAGAACACAAATGGAAGATAATTTAAACCTGGATGTGAGCCGTATTACCTGCAAATTCTGGATTGGCTATTATGTATCATATTACGAAGAAAATAATTGTATCAATATATGCTAAGAAACAAATCTAGCTTTTCAAAGAAAATAAAGTCAGCTGGTCTGTTTTGTACACCCGATTTGATAGTTACTTTGTAACGGGTGTTCAGAAAAGAAAAATGTGTGAATTTTAAATGTGGGATATATACATGTTTAGCGATGTACAGTGTACCTATGAAAATATTTCCAATACCATTTGAAATATATACTTCAATACTTTTTTATTGTCACATGTATGCGAATGAGCGATACTCCCAATTTGGGCCAAATAACCGAGTTGTTGTTGTACCTATGCAGTGTTGAGCAAAGTTTCGATCTATCCATTTTACTAGCTATGTCCAAGTGTTGACTCTTTTCATCAGTAAATCACATTAACCCGTCAGAAAATTTATGTTGGAGCATGTTGGGACCGAGGCGAGGCTCATCTGTGACCCATGCATGAAAAATTGATATCGCTGATTGAGTAGTCATTGTAATATAGAAAAATGATGAAGCTTTTTGTCTTCTTTCGGAGCCGATCTATACACGCGTATACTCCATCACTAATAGTAGACAGCAGTAACTGTGAGCGCGAATCGTTCAGGCGATTTCAAAAGAAAACACGGTCTGTTGTGCAAATGCTCAGATAGTCTTCACTTAATCGTGACTCAAGGGCATACAAAACAATTCGTATTTATAATAATTCTATAACTTTTTTAAGGTCGTAATTGTAAATTTATATAAAAGAAATGATTTGTCCAGTGTGTAATCAACAATACATATATATTTGTGTTGTTGTGCAAAATTGGCATCGCAACCACAGCTTTGTCAGTAATTTTGAATTTGAGATTGGGATAGCGAGTTATATGGCGCACTACAGACAGCGAATTCATTAAAAAAAAACATTATATACATTAGGTTTAATTCAGCTCATAAAATGTAAATGTGGTTAATGCGAACTTTACATATAAAATGACTATAAAACAAGTATATATATATATATATATATATACAAATATACGTAGGACTAGAGCCGGCGGCATTTTGTCGACTCGCATGTCACATGTCTCGCACTTTCGAGCATATACTCGACAATCCTTATGCAAGATACATTTATAGAGACCTGTGTTATTATGGCGAATTTCGTTTTATAAAGTCGTCAAAGACTCATTAGGCCAGTTCAGTTAATTCATTAATGTATTGCGGTAAAGAGACGCAGCAATCAAATCGGTCGCATTCTTGGAATGTAAATCACATAGCAACTCGTTTCAATGAGGTAATGAGTAATTATTACAATAACATACATAAGGTACATAAAGGTAAAAATAATCGATTAAACATACAATTTACAGACATTTTATCTAATATACGTATATAATAAGCAAGGAATAATCCCTATTTTTGATTATGACGTTTGTTCAACAACGCTATTCACATAATCAAAATGCGCATTTTATGTTATTGTAGGTAATATTTTAATGATTTCTCCTTAAATTGCGAAAATTTTGTATTTTCTTGTCAAGTAAAAAATTTTTGTGTGAAAGTGTTTCTTAATTAATAAGTTGAGAAACGCATGTGACTAACAATTTTAACCAATGTATTTTCATACCTTAAAATCTTGAGAAGGCGAGTAAAAAATGCGGAGATTTGTTTTTTCAGGTCTGACTTTGATCGACTTTACTTCAAACTTCTGTATTTTAATTACTTTAGACTATTTATTTTATGTAAAGAATAATGTCGATACATGCGACTTGTGAAAGGTCACTTCCGGGAGCAAGAGCACGACGACAAGAACCACAGATAACAACGCACGTTACTGAAGTAGCACAACCCAAAAGTACTTCTAGAATTTGTACCCATTTGTGGGTGACGCTACTATTTATTGGAGTAATATTATTTCTTTTTGGAATATCTTTGACTGTGACGTTTTTTCCCCGGAATGATAACGAGAATGAAGATCATGGAAGCTATGAAACAAAGCATTCAAACCAACAGTTTGCATCATCGATGAGACTAGCAGGATATCTTTTGATTGCTACATCAGGCGTAACGATTTTATTAGCTCTATCACTTTTTTTAAGGTTGAAATATCGAAAAAAATGCCGTTCATGTTCACAAGAAAGATCGACAGCACCAGAATTACAGTTATCTAATGGTTCTACAGCACGAACTTCTGATAGCAATGTCAGTTTGATTCCAACTGAACAAACAATTCCGGAAGAACGCCAGGGTGATTGGAGGCTCCGTCTCCAGCAAAATGGCTCAATACATATCGAACCTCACGAAGAAGTCGTGGATAATCCCCCCGAATACTATGCTTTAGAAGATATGGATAAATCACAAAATGTGCCACCTCCACCTTATGACGTAGTTGTGTGACTCCATTCAGGACAAAGTAGGCTAGTCAAAATGTCCATCGATTTGACAAATTACCGCTACAAAAATGAAGGCAAATGCGTACAGGATAAGCATGCGCAATAAAATTTATTATTTACAGTCACAGGATTTACGGTATACACGGAATGCTCGGCATGTACTCGATACACTGAATGTACTTGATGTACGGCATGTACTGTGTTCACGGGATACTCGGTATGTGCGGAATAAACCGGATACACCCAGAATGTACAAACTGTTTTGCAGTATGCAAAGAATGTATGGTATATAAACGACAAGGAACAACAAACAAACGCTATGTACGAGATGATGTATGGGAGGTAAGTCATCCATTGCATACAGCACAGTTGCATCCGGAACGATTACTGAACGATCTGGATTACTGATAATATTTTTTTAAGAAGAGGGAAAAGCAACAACATTTGCTAAGACTTTTAAGTTGACCACTTACCACTTACACTGCAGCAAAATGCAGTACAATCGCCGTACTGTGACAGTAATTTTAATCGATGATGCACTCAGTAAGACCGCACCTGGTAGAATTACACCCTGTATGACCGAACCCATCCAGTGTATTCCGTACATACCGTACATCTAGTGTATACCGTACATCCATGTCGTGCATACCGTACATCCCCGCGTATGCATTCCTTACATCTTGTGCATATCGAAAATCCAATACATTTCGTACATCACTTGCAATCCGTATATTCAGTGCATTCTGTATATTCAGTGAATTCCGTGCATCCAGTGCATTCAGCACATGTCGTGCATGCCGTACATGTTCTGCACATTCCGCACATCACGTGCATGTTGTTCATTCATTGCATTCATTATATGTCGTACATCCCCTGCGTACCGTACACCCAGTGCATACTGTACATCCAGTACATCACATACATCCAGAACAACCCTTACATAGCGTGCATCCAGTACATCCATTCTACAAGGTGCAATTCTACTGCTTGCATTTCCCTGAGCACAACTCTACTGGTATGACTTATTCTACAATCACATGAGAGGGTACAATCCCATCTAGGGCAACTATACTGGACAAAATCCTAATGGGTGCATTCAAATGTACGCTGTGAGTGAAATTGTCTAGGGTCTAATATAACAAGACTGCAGTTTGACTGGTTGCAAACCATTGAGTGCAATCCAACCACCATATCCAATTAACCACACTTATATAAAAACGCAGTAAATTTACCGGTCATTTGCAGTAAATTTATATTTCAAAATTGTAGTCGCCTTGTGGATGCCAAATTATGGGATTTATGTCTGTGTTGTAAGAGTCCTTGACAAGAATAAGGCAATGGTGGCATCTTTGGGACTCCCAGAACAACCTGGCGTTGATCAACCTTTGTTACAGACCTAGCCACGTTCCATGCAGTGCAGTTGCAGTGCAGTTGCAGTGCAGTTGCAGTGCAGTTGATTTTATTCCATATTATTATGTCATAGCATCCATCCCAGATTTAATAAATAGTCCGGTAGCCAAGTGCCCTTTTTAGGCGTAACCTTCATCATATAAAGTTTCTTTTTCTTGCTTGTATTTATTATATAGCATATAAATATCAGTTTCCAGTAAGCTGTGAAGTTTCCACCCTTGAGCAATTTACACAGAAGATTTACACAGAACCGCAGGTCGGATCTTTAGAAATTGTAAGGCTAAGAAGGCAAATATATATAGATTTTTGAAGAGCAGTCACAGCCAGTAAGATGGAAGTAGCATTCCGATTAGTGTACCAAGTTTTTATTTTCCTATGCGTATATTTTTACATAGTACACGGCTATATCTGAATCTTCGGTTCCTTGCATTTTTTAAGAAAAAATCTGGCATATAGTGATGGCAACCTAGTTATTTTTGAACTAGGTAACGTAAAACGAAATTACTACAAAACCAGGTAAAGTATTAATAGGTGACCTACTTTCACTTTTAAAACTAGATAGTAACTAGATTAAAAACCAGGTAAACTACGTAATCGTCGTTTGGCTACATTTAAGGCATTTTTAACAGATTTTAAGGTTGAAATTTCCAAATAAGCCTTCTCAAATGAAAATACAATTTAGCTAGTTTTTTTTATACAAGGTACCTAGTTTTTTTAACCATGTACCTAGTTGAAAAAAATAAGTACATTCACACAGTTTACTTAGTAAATTCACTAGGTAAAACATCGAACAAAACTCATTAAAAGTTAAACTAGGTAAGTTACATATTCTTGAAACTAGGTAAAAGTACTTATAAAATAAACCAGATAAACTAAGAATACCAGGTACTTTTCCCAAGAATTGCCAACATTACTTGCATACTTATGCCGGTGCGCATGCCTCCCGGGATTCAAGACATATAATGACGAAGATCTTCTTGTTTTAAATACCCTTCCTAAAAACATAATATAAAATTATTGAATATGATCATCTTTCTGGAGTTCTCTTGGCTCGGAGGCAGTTGATGGAAGAAAATTTTATGGATGGAATAATTATATTGTCCGGCTATGGTATAGTTAGCAAAGAAAAACTCCAGTGATATTCTGAAGCTAGTTGATGAAGAGTATGATGATAATATAATCTCCAGCATTAACAAGCTATTGAGAAATAAAAATGAAAACGAAATTTCAATTTATAACCAACAAAAAGTCTTCGAATGTTTGGAGATTACGAAGTTGTTTGAGAAAGAATTTCTCCAAGATTTATAAACTCGCCTAGTAAACCAAATGGCAACATCTCTATTGAGTTCTATTGAAAAATTTGAAATAAATATTTCAAATGAACGATTATCGAGTTACTTACAGCTATGAGATACTTTAGATAGTTAGATAGTATGACCAATATCCATATCAGTCGGGATTCATTCTATATATTAGCAAGTCCATTGAGAAGCATTACAATATTATGCCAAACTTTTGAACTTATAAAGTTAAAGCTGGTACTCCAAACCCAAATTTGTGTTCTTTGGATCTCATAAATGAGGGTTGTTATGGCACGCGGTCCCGTGAAGTGTTCCTCTTGTCCCAGACCATTTCACCGGTGGTCCGCGGTATCTCAAAACTAACTTTGGGATTAACATACCGGTACCAGCAGTTCTATGAACTAAGGTACCATAAGAAAAATAAAACATGAGTAGTAAAACAATACTGCATGGGTTCAAAATATTTCTTTTCGATCCATTATTACATTTTAAAGTGCGGTAAAACAAGACAGTTTGACGGAACCATTACATTGCATTAAAAATATACTTTGTTTACGGTACCCGTCAATGTTTCATTTGCATATAGCCGATGATTAAAAAAGTTATGATTGCATGAATATAATGCGATAAATGATCGAGGCAAATCGGGTGCAACGACATCATGTGCGAATGCTTGATAGCATTATTGCACAACCGCTACAGACCCGTCAAAACTGAAGTGTGGCACCCGCGCGACCTATCAAACAAGGCGCAGACAAATAACTAGTTTTGGCACACATTCTGGTAAAATAGAGCGTCAATGAGATTCGCCGATGCGAGGCGTTTACATAATACCAAATTTTGTATCTCGGAACCCGTCCTTCGATCCTATACATGACGGATCCTTCCTAGTAGTGAAAGGGTGGTAATAATTCACCATTCGATTATTTTAGACTTCTTTACCATCAGAGCAAATGGTAAAATGTTAATATTTTATAAAGAACTTTAACGGCAGTAAAGCATAGATAAAGAAATTTTGGATAAAATGTTAAATTTTAAAATAAAAAACAGCGTTTATTTTCGCTTCAAAATTACGTTTGCTAAATCTTGCACAGAATCACAACAATTCAAAAATGACTCGTGGACATCACTGGATGTTGATGCACAGAAATTAACTTTTTGAAAAACCACATTACCCTGCATATTTACATTCATACCATGTTCCTTACAGATTTTCAAAACAGCATTATTATCATTTAATAAAAGCCATTTCATCAAAACGTTAGTTGGGAAGGAACATTGCTTGGAATTGTGCGATTGAGAAAGAACACCAATGGCTTCTGACCTGTATTTATCGATACTGTCTAAAAAGGAAAGCAGAACTAAATAATAACCATTTGATTTTAAAGATAAGAATAATTTGAAAACTCTAACAAAGTTCCTACGTGAAATTGCATAGAGTATATTTATAGTAGTTTCTGAAGGTTCTTTTCTCCATATCATCTTTGGGAAATTTTGCAAGATTTCTTCCAAAACATCACTCCTTTCAGTGTTAAAGATTAAGTTGCATGCTACAAATTCTGCAATATTAAAATGGGAGCTTTTTGGATATTCCGACAATTGCGAAACACGATATATTTCCATCAATGACTGCAGGCATTGCTTCATATGAGTTCTGTGTATGTGCCGATCAATGGACGTAATATTATGTCGTTTAATGAGGAACAAAGCATATGCATAGAAACGATAACATTTTTCAATGATAAGAGCTGCCGAAAATGGATCTTCCACGTGGATCTGCTGTATTACCATATCTTGGCGTACACTTCGCAGTCTGACAAAATATGAAAAAAGCAAACAATTAAATTATGCCAATAGTAAGAAGCGTAAATTTTAATAGTTCAATTTATTTTAAAATAATTTTGGTGTTCGTATGTTGTAAATCGATATTGCATGCACATAAAATTTTGGTAACATTTGTGACATTGTGTATCGCAATCATTTTATGACAATTATTATGTGAAAAAATTTGACTTACATCAGAATTTTAATACAATATGCTAAATAATGCTTTTTAAAGAATATCCATAAGCTTTCAAATTCTTTGAAAACCCAGAGATACAACTTGCTATAGAAATAGATGTTTTCTTTCAAACAACTAAAAATTAATGTTGGTCATAGATGTTACAAAATTTACCTATCAAATACAAAATCATATATCACTGCAAATGGAAAATCTTCTCGTGAGGCTATTTCTTGTAGAAGGTAATCAACTGTTCGTAGCAAAACTTTTGGAGGTCGTAACTGATCAGGATCATCTAACCTTTCTCCGGCAGCTGACCTTCTGAATGCTTTGACGCATTTCGTGGGATCACACTATTAGATGGAGAGAGAAGATCTATGTAATAAAGAGAAATGGAAATATTGTCGAATACATATGGACTAACCAGTGGAACTATCTTTTTACTAATTCCATTGCCTGGTCATCCAATCCAGAAAAAATCTGATTAATTCAATTTTGTTGGTTACCAGCTGGTTCTGCAGCTTATGTAAGAGTAGCATATGTCAATGGATATAATAAACTCGCTACAAATGCAGTTTATAATATTTTTTTTTTCCCATCAGAATATTTAATAAAATAATTGCGAATCGAATCTTCGAATATGATTCCATTTTAAAAAAGCGCATTCACAACTGTGTTAAGATGCTGTACTATATTAGTTACTATTACAAAACCAAAAAAACACATTCATTGTTCAAATTCGAGCAACACTCAACAAGAACAAAATGGCTATGTATTGATTTTATGACTGGGCACAATAAAATTTAGAAAAAGTTGTCATAAAAAAAATCAACGAATGGCCAAATAATTTTAAAATATGTTTGCTTTCAAGGTACGGAATTCATGGCAGAAATTTACATACCCCATGCAACGGTAATCTATTAGAATCACAATGAATTTTCTCAAAGTGCTGAGAATCGATTCCAGTCAACATTGATACGAATCGATTCATTTCAAAATTCTAAAACTTTCATCCCCAGAACTCGCATTGCTTTCATCTCATGCAAAAACTAGTAAGGGTAACTGAGCTGTTTATAAAAACATAGCCTAATGAATTAATTACACTAATTTGAATTTGGCAAATAGGTTTCGAATGGAAAAGTCTTTTAGGTATGGTCAGATTCTGTCATGTCAATTTGTCAACTATTCATAGATCTAAATTTTGATTACCGTAGTTTATACAACAAAACATGAGCAATGCTGCAATAGAGCAGAACACTGATCACTTAAAAGACTTTAGAATAGTCTTCAACTGTTTCCTACGTGTCGTAAGGGGCGATTAGAAGGAAGCAAAGAAGCTGTAGGTGGTTTTACCATCACTCAAGGCAGATACCACTCACTGCACTTTACCATAACGATTTTGACGGTTTGGTACATTTTCCGTTTAGAGTGCAGTTGTTGGTACGGCATCTTTTAGTAGCTCTCTGGTTTTAAGTGGCCGCAAAATTTATTAACAGTTTTGCTTAGTAATATCAATCCATTCACATCAAGTTGTTTTAGCACATTTGGATAAATATTTATTGAAAAAAAACCTGTGTGTCACGCACGCAACTAAGGGTGGTGGGGGGTAGAGATATCCTTATTTCATAGATTTTAATTTCATTTCTAAAATTTTTAAATCAACTCTCGCATAAAAATCGAAATATTTAAGCCATTGTAAATTTGATAGGAACAGGTGGTTTCATACCCTTGTCCCAGAACTGGGCTCAGTTGAATTTATGAGTGGCTTGCTCTTGAATATCAGCATGTGATTTTCTAGTTTTCAGACTTGAGTACAGCAGCCATGCTCATGCTTGAGGAAAAATGATTGAAAACCTCCATCCACTGGCGACAAAACCAGGGAATCGGACTTCCCTCAATCAGCAAAAGATATGACAACATTGCAAAACACTTCTGATTCGCAGGTTTCCGGTGGCATTTTCTTTTTTTGACGTTATTGACCAAATCATAAAATTAAAAAATGTCAAAATATTTGCCATGTTTCGCAAAATAACTAAAAATATTCTTGCGCACTTTCGGCGGGACTCTTTGTTAGTATAAAACTGTACATTTATCGTTTTTTCTGATTCGTCATGTGATTAAGCCATATTCTTGGCCTTCTCCAACTACTAGAGGTAGGTTGCTGCCTGTGCGTGCTTTAGGTTTGGCCTATTGTTTTTCCTATGTTTCGTAAGAGAAGACTAAAATGAAACAAAGAACAAGCAGATAGTTTTACTACCACATTGAGCAGAATCTTTGCTTGCACCTTAATATGAAGGTTGATGTAGTGCGACAACTAGATTCTATCACCATGCCATTATTACATGCTAAACTAATATTTTTAAACAAATTTAGTCCAGAGTTGCATGGCAGTTTATGAAAAAAAACTGAGTGTGTTTAAAAATAGTACCACTAATAAAATAATATTCAAACTCACTCTTGGTCGCCTTGATTTTTCATGACCTTTCATGGTCTCAAACACGTTCAGCAAATTATTCATTTCTCTGAATTTCATCTCAGACGCAGGGCACATTTCAGAACATTTTCCAGAAACATGGTATGCATTGTGTAATTTTTCCATTATATAGTCAGAATAAGTCAACTTCCAGCAATATTTGGCTACCAACCCCTCTCGATATCAGAGCAATGGTATTAACAGTTAAGGAGATAGGCTATCACAGCAGTCGGGTCCAATTATCATATAGGCTACTTCGAGCTCGATCTATACTGCGAGGAAACCGATGATGCATAACGAAAGTTCAGGAAATTTCGAAACTTTTCACCTCGGGTCAAAAAATTTTAAATCGGCTTTTCCGCGTGGTGACGCTATGAAGTTGGAAGTTCACTCGCAAATGCGTAGTAAGTGTCATTTACAAGCCTGTGCAGGGGAACGATTGGTGAATATATATGTATATGAATGTATATATATGTGTTGGCATATATGTGTCAGGCAGATAAAACGATGCTTGGCGATTCACCACAGAGTGCGCCTTTCCGCAAGGCACTTCACGGGAGCTGAAACATGTAATGCAATCTTTTTCAGAAAAGCGCATTTATATCAATTGAGAGCCCTGATTGATAGATGAATTCAAAGCTAGAATATATTTGTCGGAAAAGCTACCAAACATACTCTCAATACAATACTCAAACAATATACACTCACTAAATAGAGATGTAATCTACTCTAATCTATAAAAATCGTATGTCTATTAACCACGATAATGTTGGGTCGGCGACTTTGAACCGTAATTTTTGTCGTTAGTTACCTGTTATAATAAATAAATAATACTTACAGAATCGTTTGGTGTAATGTCTATGATGACATATGAATCAAGAGCCAATCGAGAAATAAATACGATTTTGAGTTCTTCCTTAGTGTAAAACCCATATGGAAAAGTACATAAATTCAACACGTCTGAACATGATTTTGTGTGTGTGTGGTGGTTATGGGACAAATAAGATATATATGTTCCAGGAATATGTTTTATAGAAACGAAGAAAGAAGTGAAATAGGAGGTTGGCGGAAGCGGTAAGAAAATATGAAGACTTTCGGGAATATTTATAAGATCTGCATGCAGAATAGGTTAGCGAATGAAAGGATTTTTAGACACCGGAAAAGTGTTCGCCAAACTTGCTTTTTGCTCTGAATATTAAATAAAGAATCCCTGATAGATAAACGTGAAAGTAAATAATCAATCACTTATCACGGAATAGCTTTTTTCTTTGCCCCTTAATTATTTTTCATCTGTATAATATTCTTAACTAAGACCATATCGCAAAAATCCAATCGTTGTTACACATATTTTATTTTCATGATATAGATTTTTATTCTTTTGGGCATGACATTACGCAGAATATCACAATTTCTTTTCATTCTTTCAAATATATGATAAGGATTTTCAATGTGACATACGTTTTAATAAATACAGCAAATATAAATACGTAATAATATCCATTTGATTAGTTGGTGCGTAGTCGGAAAATGTTTTAACTTTTATTGTTTCAAATAGTAATCATCGGGTATTCAAGAAAACATCATGTGACGATGATCCTTCTACGCATCAACGCTTGATTATAATATATTATCATTTTGTCTTATCTTCGTTTTATCTGAGTTATCTGCGGTACAAGATCAAATAAACAATCATTAATTTCTTTGCATAAGTTTTGTATGACTTTCGTTAAGTTGTTAAGATGCATTTTATTAACTGGTTTGACGAACTTTCCACTAAGAAATAAGTGTACTCGAGCTCGCAGTATATTACGGGCACAGTACCGATATATGACAACTGGACCCGACTGTAACAGCGTAGAGCTGATATTTGCGTGTCATAATCTTGCGTTCTTCAGGTGTTCGAAATGTTTATGTCATTTTCCTCAGACGGACAAAGCTTTAGCCCACAACCATCAACACTGTTCTGTGTTATTCTATAGCAGTATTCAGTATTGGTGATTTTGAAAGTTTTTATACATTTTAGTAAATCAGAACTAGGCAATAGGCCTAGTTATGTCTATACAGTATACTCATGCTCAGTCTGTCAGTCTAGTGGCTGTGAGCACAGAACATAAGTTACCACACTGCACATAGGCTGTGCTTTGTAGTACAGGTTAAAAATAGTTGTCACGTTTGGATAAACTAATACAGAATATGCGTGTGCCATATTATATTTTTTTTATATGTTTTTGCATGCATCATCGCACGATGCTTCACCGCCGTTCTACGGGTTATAGAAATTATTTGCTGCAAATCATGTCCCAGGATCTTGTCGAAAAACGTCATGCTTTCCAGTCCCTGTTGCAGGTACAGGGTATGGACTATGCAGTATTATACTGTTATTTGCTTTCCTGTCTCTAGGATAAAAATAAAATCTTCTCCCAAAACAAAATTATAGAACTTGTGATGTTCATTCAGATTATACAGTACCGGTATAAAATAATTTCTGGATTTTGGTTATAGCCTATGCTATTTTCATCTGCTATACTTGTAACATGTTAAACTAGCAGGCTAGAAAATGAAGCCTAATAATTATGCATCTCCTCCAAGTTCTGTGTATTCATATCCTGGATCGACTCATACTGGCAGAAGCCTGAAAAGTTCCCACAGCCAAGGATCCATTAATGATTATTCGTATACAATGGAAGATGTTCAATTTTCTGGAGTTGGCCGTAAAGCTTGGTAATTAAACATATTTCTGTATTTTATGCACACTTATTTATTTAGTATTAGGCCTATGTTTCCTCTTTGAAATAACATAAACTCTGTGTTATTAGAATATTTCAGGATTATCAAACGCAGAACAATTAGGAAAGCCTGAAAGTCGGTCAAAACAGGAGAAACTCCCATAAAAGGTGTTGGGAATTTCTCATTTTCTTGAAAATATAATTAAAACAGATTTGTCACTATTAGGGATGGACAATTCAGAGTACTTCGCTATTCCTGAAATATTTCGAAATAACTAAATCGAATCCTATTCCTAAATTGAGTTTAGTGCCATATTCCTGAATGTCATCAAAATTAAAACTGGCTCTGCTTATGACTATACTCATCCTAATCAATTTGCAATGTTTGGAGAGTTGAGTTAGCACAGAAGCCTTAAACACAGCAAGGGTGGCAGGAGATCAACAACTAAGATTGAATTATGGGCATTCTTTCATTCACAAATTTATATGGCTAAACTCTTCACTTTATCTTGCTCATTGTTTTGTTAGAATGAAAATTCTAAAAATGTAATTCTATTTAATAAATTAATATGGCTAAACTCTTCAATGTCATGAATTGTTATGAAACTTCTAATACCAATCTATTTAATTGGCTTTGTCACAATGACAGAACATTGTGTCTGATATTGGAACAACTATTTTTCCTATTTCATTTTGGGTAATGGATGAAACAGCATATCAAATAGTTCACCATAATGTTCAGGCATCTGGTTATTTCGATATGTATGTCCCGTACAACCTATTTGAAAATATATGGGAAAATTGTCCCGGTATGATAAAATTCTATTCCATAGTCTGAAGTGCATAAACAACAATGTCTAGTGACATCACGAAGTCAGATAAATTAGTATGATATTCCAAGCAAATTTTATGTGACTTCATATTTCTATTTCATTTTCATATATTGGTAATACAGAATAGGCAGCGATGGCCGAAACCGAATACTTTACCATTCCGAATTCTTTCTGAAAAAATAATTTTAAAAATGAAATATCGAATACGTTCTAATTGTTCTAATGTTTTTGATGAAAGGTAGCATATTAACTTTTTAAAGAAAAATATAAATTGTAAAATCCATAAAATTATCATTATACACCGGTACACAATTTCTTTCATTGGGTGAAACTATGTCACTTTTTGAGAACAAAATTAATTTTTTTTATTGTTGATTCTTTCTGGAGTTATGCAATTAAAACGACATTTTCATATCCCACTAATTTGAAATACACCTTAAAGCAAAAATTTACTACATCGAATACAGGATGTTCATTTTTGAATGCATTTGAATATTCGATTCATTTTGGACATCCCTTGTAATAGGGTTGCCCAACGTTTCTATAGTTCGCTATAAGGAATAGTATTCCAAATTTATTGTATAAATGGAACAATGTTTTAACTTTTTGCATAAACGAAATTACTTATATTTTACAATATTTTGCGCATTTTGCAGCAAAGAAATGGTTGGCATATAACACTACACAACAAAATAAAGCAGTTAAAAAATAAACAAGATAGTTAAAATTTGAACCAAAACCAAGGTTGGTAGTACGGTACGATTGAATTTTCCGATACGATAGTACAGTACGATTCATTTTTTAATTTTCGTACTTGGTGCGATACGAAGTACGATATTTATTTATATTTATACTGTACACTTTTCCGTACCTTCGCATTACACCTTATTCTTCTCGAATGAATCAAATGAATTAAAAAAATTTATTTCATTTAACATCTGTGCCGTTTCATAACGAGGTGCTGATAATATAAATTGTGCTTATCAAAGAATTTTTTAAACTAAAGGGCAATTTTAAAATGATTTAAAGCGGTGCAGGTAGGGCAATGAAAAATGCAACTGATTCGCTTGATTAGATGAGCTATGTCTTATATCGGTTTTACTGCAGTGGCTTAAAAAGTGTGATTGCGCAGAAATTCATATAGAGTGCTTTTTATGACATTCTAATCTGAATGCATTTTTCTGTTATAACGAAAGTTGTGATATTAAAATTAAAATCGACAAGATAAGCAACATTCATGATAATAAAAACCACTGTGTAGTTTCTGAATATATCGTTAGCATCGCCAATGTGCTTTAACCCGTTTTCATTTAAAATTCACAACGGCGTAGGAAGCAGTGCCCAAATATGCCAACTACAATGGCGTATCCAGAAAAAAATTGAGGGGAAGGCACATTTTTTCCAACATGCAAACATAGGCTTTGAAATAAAAAAAGATTAGTGTGCCGGAGGCGCGCAAAATTTTTGGATAACGAAACAAAAATACATGTTTTAAGAGCGAAATAAACATTACCAGACAGGAAAATGTATCTGCGTGCCGGAAGCTCGCTGAAATTCTTGTAAAAATTGAATAAAAACTCTCGCTTTAAAGGCTAAATGCTACGAAATAAAGAAAATTAAATTCGGGAAAAAATATTGTGCGCGGAAATTTTATAGAAATGGAATTAAAACCTCTCTCCCCCTGACCAACTATGCAACTAAGTTAACCAGTACCCACCACTATTATGTTTTGTTTGCCCTCTGACACATAAAAGTATATTATCAGAGCAGAAACATCAGGATATAATGATATATTTGGGATGTTTTGAGTTGAATGTTAGATGATGCTCATCTCAATTAGAGGTTATATTTTGTAAAAAAACAGCCTGGTCAGGATTTGTTTTACCTGTAACCTAATTAATTTGTTCATTTATGTTAAAACAGCCAAGTCATATAGAGAACGAGGCATGTCGGAAATATGTCTGTCTGGTATAAACAAAAAATAACATTATTCAGTAATGTGAACTAATGTGAACAGAATTGCACCAGAAATACCAGTTTCAAAAATGCACAATGAAAATGTTCTTATATCCACGCCTTCGAATAAGACTGCAGGGTACTCATGTATGGTGGATAACGTACATTTTTCGTTGTGAGAGAATTATTTGTGACGACACAATGCTGCTAATATACTAAATATTGCTTCATGCCAGATTTTTTTGCGAAGGCAGTGATCATCCCACCACTATTCATCACCACCTGTCTACCATTCTCATATTATGCGTTATTCTATATATAGTAGGAACTTAGAAAAAAGTGATATGTCCCCTCCCCCCACTAGTTTCGCCTATGTTTCACTGTCCTGGATTTCAAACCAGATAGCATAAAACTGCATCACTTAGATCTAAGACGTTGACAGCGTTTCTTGCGTTGGCCAGATTTTACAAATACGACTGTTTTTGGACATAGGTACGGCACAAGTTCGGTACAAAATTATTTTGCTGATTCGAAGTACTAAAAAATTTTGTACCGTGCTACCACCCTTGATCAGAACTATCAGAATCCTAGAACAACTGATTATTCGAATAAGGATATCTATGCAATCAACGCAATTTTTTTGAAAAAAAAAAAATTCTGCCGAAGATGCCCATTGTCATACCATAACTTGACTAGAATTTTTCAAACAATTGCTATAATATGTAAATAAAAAAGTGATTTGTGGGGCAGTTTAATCAGTATATAGTGATCATTTGACGAGCAGAACACACAAATTTTTTGCATCAATGGAGCAAGTTATGACACAAAACAGGTAATTATGGTCAGCGAAAATAGAACATAATTTTGCATGGGAACCCTGTTTTGGTAGAGTATGAGTTTTTATCCCTTATAAAGCATCAGTGATGTTATTTAAATGAGAGTTAAAGAGCTTCAGTATATCAGAAAAATGGAAAAGAAACATTAACCTGGACATTATATTTGTACGATTATAAGGGGCTTGACCGAAAAACTTGGGTAGAGTTGTACACTACTCAAAACGCACCCTAATAAATTGTCTGAATGTAATGATCATAACAAATTTGTTGATATTGGTAGCTTATCGTTTACAACCACTATACCAGAAGTTTAAAATTTAATAATTTTGTTGTGGCACATTATAATCCCCTGGGGTAAAAAAAGACTTTCAGAATTTTTAATTTTGGTATTACAATAGAACTCATTGGACATCAGTGTGTCATGTTGTCTCTAGTGTACATCTGATGAAATTTTCTGCATTCTCTCCCTGTGATATTAAAAAATTTTCATTCTATGGGGTAAAAAAAAATTGGAGCAATAAAATTTTTCACTGTAGCGATAGTATTCAATAGAATTTATCAAAATTGTGTTTAGTTGTTGGCTCTCTTGATAACGTAGCACAAGCACTTTATCACTTTTTGCTCATGAATTTATATGGGAATTGGAAGTGGATGGTAGTTTCTTTTACCTCGACTTACTATAGCTTTTTATTTTTTCGTGAAATCATATACCACTCTCTCGATCAGAATGTCAGGTACTCTGCTACTCAGATTCAAGGTTCATTTTATTTGTTCTGTCGAAGCACACTTCGTCATCTGTTCATGCCTGACAAAATATAATTTCTGATTGGGTATGGGTAACAAAATGTAAAATTGCAACAAATTTGACCAAATTCTTGCTCACACCTGTTGTCGAATCATACAGAGTAACAGACACGAGCATTTGGATTAATAAAGTAGGGCATATCTGAATCGGCATCCAATATTTTCTATGGAGTTTATTTTTTTCAGTGCAACAGGCATGGAAAAGTCTAAGAAGTATCTCAGGCGAATATTCCGGTTTCGACAAATGGATTTCGAATTTGCACTTTGGCAAATGCTGAATCTATTCATTGCTCCGCATAAAGTGTAAGTTCAACTTATTAGTGAGGCTTGTTGGTTTCAGGTGCCTTTTTAAGTACGTTTGTTATTTGAACATGTCTTGCAGTCCATGTCTACCAATTATCATTATGAATACCGCTTTGGCAACCTTACAATCTGTAGTTATGTTTGTGCATTTCTGTCACTGAGGCCAAAAGGTAGGTACAAGGCAGATATTGATTCAGTCAATTCTACATTGTTTTCATTTAATGACTAAATTAATGAGAACTTTTTGAAGGAAATGTGGCAATTCTTTAACGATTGACCTGTGATATTTATAATTTTATTTATAAAGTACAGCGTGCTAGAGCAATAATTGGATCTTATGTCAATAATTCAAAAGTACTTACGGTATGAAGTTTTGAGTTTTCAATTTCCAAAGTTATTATTTTGATATTTCAATGTCTCATTTCAAACTCTATTTGACCAAATTCATGTAAGAGTTCTTTTTTTATCAGAATTCATTGCAGGAAGCGGCATAAAATGATTCGACTGCAGCTGCAGTACAAATTGGTTGTGTCCTAGACAGAACAGATATCTGTCCTGAGCGCGACACTCGCTACCATTTTTTGATTTCTTTTAGTTACCTTTGGGACATGCAGGAAATTTGTAGAAGTAATTATATTTCATAATCACAGCTTCATTTTTTTTTTAATTCTGTCACAGGTACAGAAACTTTCAATACAGAAAACGTAAGTTCTTTTTAATCTCATGATTTTGTTAAATATGTTTTATCAAGAAGTTGTCATTGGCCCGGTTGCCCCATTGAGATGGATAAGTCGAATCCACACAAACTTGTTTCTTTCAATTTCAAATCCGAGGTGGTGGCGAAATCGGAACATTTTGCTGATTGACCAATAATCTAATTGTACATTTCATTTTCACAACAAATCAACAATATATTTTTAGACTGAAAATGAATTTATTTTTGTGATTTCATGATTTTCTCTTCTACCAAAAATTTGCATTACAGTATGCTATAAAATATACTGCAATTGTTTACAGAGTATGGGTGCCGGTAACTTTAAAATAGACTTAAATTTTTATTAATGTCAAAATTTTCTTATTTTAGAGACGAAGAATCAGTTTGCGAGAGATGATCCTGCATTTTTAGTTTTAATGAGTGTTGCATTCTGTGGTGAGAATACTTAAGGAATAATATTTTCTTTCTCTGAAGTTGGTTGTACAAATTTATTTAAATATTGCACTTTATTATTATTCGCATTATTAAATTATTTTACCTGTTGATATTACTAAGTGATTAAAACCAAGGTTACAGATTCTTATTGTTATTATTGCGTCCATATTTTTTTTCACATAGAAAAGGCTTGAAAACCATGAATACTGTTATTTTACAACAGTGTTGATAATTTCAATGTGCAGTGAAGAAACCTAATTCTGTAGTAAATAAGTTAGGATAGGCTCTCATTGTATAGGCCTCTCTAATAATTTTTTTCTTATGGGAACGACTTTCTTACTAATTTTGAGTAACTCACACCCAACTGGTGTGCTTGGTACAATATCCATAGAAATTTGTCCCGAGAATTACACTTAACTAGTCTTAAATACATTTTACATTATACCAGTCTTAAATATTGGATGTGCCCTGTATCGCTATAGTTTCTGTGCTAATGAGTAAATTACTGTTGGCTTGAAAAGATCTTGTTTTACAGTGACTTCTATTGGCTTTGGACTCACAATGGGCCTATCAGGATTCAAGATATTCAAGCTATTGTTATGGGTTGTTTTTATTGACTGTATTGCAGTTGGGATATTGATCGCTACAATCATGTGGTGAGTGAACATAAGTAGGATTCCTGGCGATCAGGCCTAAATAATTTTGTTTTGTTCTTTCTTTGTTGAGATCTTCATGTAGGACTTTTTATGTAAAGCTTTTCAAGAGCATCAATATTTGAACTGATTTCTTTGGGTGTTGCAAACAAGGAAATTTATTAAATAACAGTAGTAGTAGTAATTTAATAAAAGTAAAAATTATTTTGGTGAGATCGTCACTGAGCCAGATGACATAAAATGTTTTTGTGCATATTTGTATGAGTTCTTATTTTATTTGCAATATTCAAATCTATGAGATGTTTGGCCACTTAGTCAAACACCCAAACTTTAACTTCTATGTAAATTTTCTGTTCGAACTGTTGGTAAGTGTATCATACCATTTTATATTGAATCTTGCTTCATTCGCCTGGAACAAAATACAACCTATTTTCTGCATAGGTTCATCAGTAATCGTTATCTAGTCCGTTTCATCAAAGGAGGAGCTGATGTTGAGTGGGCTTATGCTTTTGATGTTCACCTAAATGCTTTCTTTCCTGTGTTGATGATTCTACACTGTCTGCAATTATTTTTCATAAATCGTAAGTTTATATCATTTATGTCTGGTTTTTCGTCATTACAATATAGTAAGTTCGTTTTTTGTCAAATAAGACTTTTTTTATGGAGATACTGTATTGTGTAGCTTTGAGCATGGCACTGTTTGGTGATTCTGAAGCTTTTTGGTTTCTTTTATCACTCCCGGAGAAAGTGACTTTGATGACTATATTGCCACATTATTCCTTTCTGATGAATACCAAAAAATTGTGCTTTTGTGATGTTATTACTCCACATAATATATATTTTGTCAATTTTACTGGTTGACAATAATCAATCAAATCTCTTCTGAATATGCCAAAAACTACAAGTTAGTTTTTTCCAGTGGCAGTCATTTTGTTTGCTTTTGTTTTACCTGTAATCTAATTATTTTGTTCAATGTTATGGTAAATCCTATGTGATTTAGCCATATTCGTGCATTTCATTTTTAAAGTTATTATATAAAAAAAATTTCAGCTCTTATCGTTAAAGATTGGTTTATCTCTGTATTCGTTGGTAACACTTTCTGGCTTGCTGCACTTGGATATTATGTATATATCACTTTCCTTGGGTACAATGGTAAGAGTTGCTCCTTTAAAATTTTGTTGGACATTATTTCATCAATGGTTATTACTTATCAATATTTCACATCATCAAACACACACTCATTTGTGCAGTATGGTAGATATTATAAGTCGAATCTTCAAATACTGCACCTTGCCTACTTGCAACAATCTTCTAAATAGTAATGATGTGATGTGGTCTATGCTAGGCGATGCCAACATTACTTTTGATGGTACAAAATTAATGACCCTATTTGTGTTGTTTTTTGATTATTTATTTAGTGATTGGCATCAGAATTCGGGTGGATTTGGATATTAAAGTATCAGAATCCAAAATATATATTTGAATTGGATATTATTCTATATTATAATTAAAATTTACCAAGGGCACGCAAATAGCACACTGTCGAAAATTGAGTGGAAGCACGAGTTCGAATATGTGTTCGTTTGCGATGACACTGCCTAAGACGAAGGTAGCTTGACTATGGCCCACATACAATGAATATAAATTAATCTCTTCAATGACGTATGTGTGACGTCATACACCACCAAGCGAATAAGAAGACATTTCAATTTTTTGTTTAGCCTGTTTGGCAGATTAGGTTTATTTACATACACCCATATTATTAATGTAACATCAACTAAATTTGTTTATTATTGCTAATTTTGAATTATCTAGAAGAATATTTGTAATTGATATTAGATTTGCTAAATTAATGTTGATTTAATTATAACAAACAGTTTGGTGGGAATTAAATAAAATGTTTCCCAAGATGATTCTATTTTGTGGTTAGCCGAGTGTGTTTCAGGATTGCTGAACACCTCCCTCCCTGGCTGAGGATAATTCTTATAACATAATTTCTCCTGTTCACTAACCACGCATATTTGTTGTCAAATGGATGCTGGTTTGGTTAGGATTAAGTAAATCTTCAAATACACTAGAAATTGGGGTTCACTATTAAGCAGAATTCATGGCTTTCTCTTCCGAAAATTAAAAATGATATCCTATCTCCAAACTAACTTCGTCTGATCTTGTTTTACAGTTCTCCCATTCGTGAAGAAAAGTGTGGTCCTACTTTCACCTTTGCTGATTCTTGGAGCGATATATTTAATTACACTGATTACTCGATGGAATGTCACAAAAGCTTTGTTATGGTTTTATGAAAACAGAGTCTGAATAATAGCTTTACACACATTATGATGTTGCTGTTTCACTTCACAGACCAATGCTGAACACTAAAGCTTACGATATATGCTATATGAGGTTGTGCTTTCCTTTAATGCATAACAAGAGTGGTAATGATTTGCTAACATTTCATTCATTCGCTTTTGTCACTACTACATAAGGCAGTAAGACATTCTGGTTGAAAAAACTTCAGAGCTATTGCTCCATTATACAAGGACTTGTTGATATCAAGGGTGGCGCTATTATAGCGTCAAGAACTGTTATATACAGCCCAATAAATGTAAAAAAACATGACTCTGTTGCTTAAATTTTTTATCACTCAATTATGCTAAAAAGTATTTGATATCAAGTGGGTTCAGGGTCTCCTGATCAGAAATTTCATTTTGTCAAGCATGAGCCACTGATGGACCACATCTGCTCGACGTGATCCATCCACGACAAATACTTAACAAAAGATGCTTCGGCGGAATTAATCCAACGCAGGTTCAACTAATCTGACCTAAGGTTTTCTGAATGTTTGAGAAGCCCAGATAGTTGGGTTTATACCAATAGAATGAAGCACTTAATTTAATTTTCACACTGGTGCAAAACCAAGCTGGAAGCAATTAAATGGTCACCAAAGATTAGTGTGTTGTTGACGGGGATCGAAAGTAATTTGAATAACAAAAAATGTCGCACGACCCAGATATTTTTTTAACAAAATTCACTGGAAAGGCCCGAGGCAGTATCTAGGAAGAACCTGCTTACAGTTACTGACATTGCAAACATTTAGTGCAAAATTTAGCACCTGCAACTGTGCTATAAGTGAAAAAACTTTCAACACAACTGAAACATGTAGAGTGGTATTTGAACCATGTTCCACCTGTTGGATAAATAGCCCTGATCTGGTTTTTATGTCATGGATTGTCGTGAGTATGTATTAAAGCTATTTTTAATATATACACCTTTCGAGTGGGATCTTGCTTACCATTTGCCGCTACATAATATTTTGCTTTTATATGAGTTTTCCTTGATTTTTCAGTGAACTATACCAGGCACCCGTAAAATATGTTAACATTCGACAGTCACGAAATTTACATGGCAGTTAGCTCTTCCAATTATACTGAATTTTTATACTGTTATCGAAATATGTTCGTAGGAAACCTTTCATTCCCAGCAGTTATGGATTCAAGTAATTCAATGTATATTCTATCAAGATGTTTATTAATTAATAATAGTTTGCGATTTCTTTGGTGAATGTATGTTTGTAGTAGGCTATGTTTACAATTTCAAGCGAGTATAATAAAATATATTTATTGTAAATTTAAACCAACGCTTTTGCTTTTATGAAGTGTGGCGATAGGCGCCAAGTTTTGCTTTTAGCCGATCGTGCCCAACGAACTTGTGACGTCATAATAATACCGGGTCACAAGTCCGAATGAACTTAAGGCCACAATACAGGTGGAGTTGTCTTAGCGATGCATTGCGCTCCATGTAACAACAAAAACGGCAATACACACATGTATTGCTTTGCGTTAATCTTGTTCACATGCCTACAAAACGCATGCTGCAAATCTCGTTAACTTTCATAAAAAAACGTTCGGTTGCGTTGCCAAACGCAAGGGTAAAGATAAACCTGAAAAAAACGCAGCTTGCGCAAACGTGTCAACTATTAAAAACTAGAGCACTATCGCAGATGTAATGGAAAATATATAAGTATGCACTGAAGCCGAATTATTCAACGTCACTGAACGATCGAGGGATCTTTGTTGAAGCAAATAATAACGATGTGATCACCAGTAAACAACGTTTGCTTTCAGTAAACTAATTAATGGGCTATAATACTTGCGACAACCCATATTCGATAGAAAAAATAATGGTAACGAGCTGTTCACCAACTGTCCACATTTGACCGTAAAGCGTTGATAAAAGCTGATTTATTCAGTGACGAGTGGTACGAGCGTGGATCACTTATGTGAATATTACCATGCTTGGTGGTTGGACTGCATAAATCAATATTTTCTGTGCGTTTCGTTAATTTGATGAGTAAGGGCAAAATCTAAAATTCTTCAATTTTATCGGCACGGCGTAATATCAGCAAGACAGGGATGCAAAAAAGTAAGAGTTGAAATAATCTTTTTAGTTCTGTTTAGCCAAGTATACTAGGAATTCACGAGCTTTACATAACTTCTATGGAACAAAAAATCTATTATTACGTTATTAAGGTCTAATGATGAAAAGTAACATCGCAACATAAAACGTTTTATATTTCTCAACTTTTATGAGCGAGAATTTTTTAGTAAAATTGTTCCCATAATCACAAAATTTCGTTTTTGATGACTTCCCAAAGATTCTAATCATAATACACTTTTGGATAATGTAGCGTCGACCCGAAAATCGATTTTTTTCGAAGTTATAAAAACTATAGCCCACACCGTATACATGCCACCAATTCATAAATTAGACGTTACCTACTTAATTATCACAAAAGCAGCCTACTCACAAATAACTGAAAGAATTGTAGATATTCAATTTTTTCGTAATCACTTTCAATTTTCGATCAAAACCCTGACGACTTTTAGAATTATTTGTAGAACAATTTGTTAGGAATGTTTGCTACCTTGGTATTACTCATCAATATTAGTTGATTTTACCTCATGTTTTATGCTGGTTTAGCACAATTGCTACTATTGCAAAACAGATGAGAATTCACGACTTTCTTATCGTGTGTGTGTGACGTCAAGTTCTTTAATGACTCCCGTGTTTCGTTGTACAGTCACGGGCATGTTGAAACCTGCCCGCAGTATTTCGTCTTTGCATCGAGTAGTTTGTCAGACATATTAGGTAGTTCAATGTAAGACTGTTAGAACTTTATGAGCCGCATATGGTGCGATCCTTTGAGGCGCGATTCATGTAAGGGTCATACTAATTAGGCCTAAGTGTTATTTATGCTCTGTAGGATTATTGTCAATCACCGTATTTTTCTTGTTTAGTATTTGTTATGGCTATTTTCTAGTCCGTGGTCAAACACAGTTAATTTATCGTACTTTAAATCCGTACATAAGGCTCAATCGTACTAGTTGTAATTAAACCTGCATTTTGTGACTCAATTTCAACTGCATCATCTACAGCTTGTGGACTGTGAACAGAATAAAGTTTCTTTCAACCCAACTGTATGTTCATTGAATATTCGAGTGTGCTGCGTTTACAGGCAACAGTAGATTTGAGAGGGTTTAAAGGCGCATAGATTGAAGACCATCTCGCACAGTCTAGAAAATAGAACGCGATTTCAGTTACACCCTGTAACTCGGAGTCGTAGTGCAAAATAGTACCGAGTTGATTGTACACAATTTTCTAAAACTGTTCTGTTAAGCAGCGCAAAAAAGTTTCCAAAGTAAGAATATTCGTAGAATATATAGAATATAGTACACTATGGGGACAAACTATAAATATTAAATTACATGGATAAACTCCCAAAATCTTATGATCGTTTTTGTAATTTGCATGTCGAGACGTATGTTATTCTTTCTCTTGCTGCTGTGTTTTAAACATAACTAATAATTTTATTAAAAATAAAGCACAAACGCAAACCGAATGAAAATGAAACGAATATACTAGGGAAACAAACCGTCTAGTCCAACTGCGGCTATGTTATCACGATGGCAACTATGTACGCATTGTGGTGAAATTAGGGTTCGCCCACTGCGGTAATCCTTCTTTGTGCTGTGTGCAGATGAAAAAAGGATTACCGCATTTAATGTATAATCTAGTATCGTACTACCGTTGCTGGTCTTTGAAAAAACAAACAAAAACCTGAGGACTCAAAATGACCAGAACACCAGTGTGACATTTGCTAATGCCCTTCGTGGATAGATACCAGCTTACGTTTTCTTTTTTATGGTTTTTGATTTATTTACTATGCTTTTCCGTGAACCTACCGTACATTCTATCAACACCCGCCTAAAAAATAGACTGTAGACATAATTGCAAATGGCGCAGAAAAAATGTCATGAAATCAAGCTGCCTGTAATGTAATATCCATCACATTTCAGAGTGCTCATAATTATCCATTTCCGATTCGAATACAGATTCTCGCTTGTACAGGATCTTATATTATGAGTTTCACAATCGACAAGTGATTCCTAAAAATGTTGTCTTATAGATGGGAATTTCTTTCACACGGAAATGTGAAATATTTGAATAAATTAACAACGGAAAACATTCGTTCCTATTCGCCGCCATGGCATGGCGATTGGGGAGGCACCCATAATGCTTGGGGAGGGGCCTTACTTCCCTCTGTCATCACCGGCGACGGGCCTGTCAAGGGCACGTTTTATTGTCCTGAGTAACGCTTCCAATTAATTAATTCTACTTGGTCCATGGAACTAAAGATAATGAAACGGTCTTTGCTATCTATAAAACAACTATTCGGGATGTTATATTATATTACGCAGGTAAAACTGAGATAATGTAAACAACACCAAGCTGAGGAAGTTTAGCTTGTAGGGGAGAGATACATTACACAGTTGCAAAATAAATCAAATATATTGTTTATGTTGACGTCATAAATATCATCATCTTACCCACCTCTCTCATTTTCATTTTTTTAATTAGAAATGTAATATTACAAATGGAAATATAGCACATCAGCACCATTGCCAGTCAAAGCACCGGTAGGTAACATTTATCACTGACTAGAAAATCTTATACTTAGGGCTGGGCGAAACCGAATCATTTGGAATTGAATCTGATTTGAATATTCGATTCGAATCACTAATTCTACGTAAATAACAAATATTTCATTTTTACTATTATAATTTGTCTCCATCGCGTAAATGGAGAAATTTATAGTTTATAGTGTATTTTCAATTCACACTAAGAGCAACAATTTTCATATCTCAACGATGAAATATAATCGATTTTGGTCAAATTTGATCAAAATCGATTGCATTTTGTCGTTAAAATGAAGATCCTAGTTAATTGAACAAGTTTTTGTTCCTACGAACGATTCACGATTGATTCGAATAAATCGTGCTTCGAATCACCGAATCGAATTGCCCAGCCCTACTTATACTTCAACATTCCACTTTTGCAAAATCATTGGAGAAACATCCATGAACTAATTCTTTATATTTAGAAAAGGATAAGGTTAGGATAAGAATATGAACAACGACAATTACATTTATCGCAAACAAATGAAAAGTATTCGTACTCTGGTAACCTAGTACCTGAGCATTCGGGCATTTTTGCAAAATAATACATAAATTTTAGCAAAAATATATTTCATTTTCACCTGAGAACAGTCTGAATTAGTTTGAAGGGCTTGCACAAAATATAACGTATTTCTTGCTGAGTGTCGTCACGGAAGGTAAAAATAATGATTTCCGAATAATGCTTAGTGGGTTGAAGCGTAAACACATGGTGTTTGTGGTTAAAACATTTACTAAATAAAAGCATACTGTATGTTTGTTACGTGAAAACATTCTCGTAAAGGAGGCTCGAAACATAACTAAATCAAACTTTGCTGTCATCAGTTGTTTTCTTTACTGTATTACGTGAGCGGGTCACTCTGTCTTGTTGTGATTTCCGGCAAAATATTCGTTTGAGGAATGATATGCTGCTTTCGCGAAGTGTGCTGTATCGAAAAACAATAATAATACTGAAACTGCTAGTCATACGATATTAGGATACCTTGCATCAGCGCGTGGACACATGCATAGGAACAAAAATGAAATGCCACACGAAACTTCACGCGCCTCATTTAGCAACTCAACGGCCTATTTAGCGTATATGCATCACTAAGTTCTTATTTGTAATATGTGGCGTGTAAGTTTTTATTAAACATAGATTATTTGTGCTATGTTTAAAATAAAAAATTTCGCGTTCATAATTAATGCCACTTATTTCCCTATTTAACAAGGCTTTTTATTGTTTGAAACTATTTTCACATCAAACAATATTGGTGCTACAACCTACAACCGTATGCGAAAATGTGGCATACGTACAAGCATTTAACCGTCCCAGTACACGGTTCCGTTACCTTATTATTTACCACATTAACTAGAATATATAATATACCTGGATGCCACGTTGTAAAATATCGGATTGAGACATTCAGATATTCGTAGGCACACGTGAGCTATAACAGAATGTTGCCACGGAGATCTTCCATGATATTTATTTCCTCCGAATAAACGCGAAATGGTCATTATTCGGAAATGCTGAAAAAATATGGTTTATTCATGTTGTCGTCATCCAGCTTTGTGGAGATCGTATTTGGGAGGTTATTTTTTTTTTCAAAAAAAAGTATTTATATAATTCCTTTTACTCTAAAATTTGGTAAAGTGTAATTTCATGATGACTTCTGCTCATGATTCCCTTTAGTATTGTGAACGAAAATCAGATTTTAAGAGCAAATTTGCTGGCCGAATGCTCGTTAATTTGCAAACTGCCTAAAATCAAACACTAGGAACACAGAAATACTATACTAAATAGGCTAAGAGTGAAGTGAGTTTAAACGGTATTCTGTACATAAATAAAATGTTTTAATTTTTCAAATACGCGAAAATGCTGTTATGCGTTTAGTTTTTCGCTCATTTTGCTGCAAAATGATTTAATTTAAGAATAATTGGAATTTTAGATTATCTGAATATTCGGACGAGGACATCCCAAAGTAAGAGTTTATAGTCTTACAAATATCTGGAAGATATCCAAACAAGAATGAAGAAATTATGAGGGAAAGTTGCAACAGTGCAAAATTTTCTTTGCTGACATCAGTATCTGTCTTTTTTTCTGAAAAAGAAATTCATACTTTTTTGCATGGTCTAATGTAATAATTATTGGTGATATTTATTATGACAAAGCGTAGAAAACGTCATTTAGAAATTTTAAGATACTTTCAGACAGTAATATTAGGATATTTATGAGGCATTTAAACTAATTCATTCAAGGATATTTTACTGCAATCTTGTGGGCATTTTCAATTTTCTTAAAATTAAAAGAAGTATCCCCCACATCTCTCGTATCTTTGTTCGGTTTATTACGCAATATATTTGTTGTTGATTACCGTCTTCTATTTTTTTCTTATAACGGAAATATTAAAACAAACAATCTGTAATTACATTTCTCAACTATGTCAAATTTGGTCTACACCAAATTTGCCTAATTCTTCAGTTGTCCATAAGCAGCTTGTTCTTATCGTATATATTTAAAGATTAATTAAAATGCTCCTCACCTTTTTTTATGTTTTTTCTCTGAACGATCAGATATAAAAGGTAGACTGACGAAAGAACAATTAATGTCATCGGAAGATACAAAATAACGGGATATGCGTACAGCAAGTAACGTTTGATATGAATAGCTCTGTGAAACATAAAAAGAATTTTCTGAATGAATAAAATCCGAACAAATCGAACGATCCGAACAAAATAAATGTGGCAACAAAAATAACAAATGTAACTAACATGTCTTCAGCTGGACTTTACATGAATAACTAAATGTGCATAAGAAACGCGCGAAAAGTAAAAAAGCTGCGCCACCACTGATAGACTGCCATTGCGTAACCATTTGTTTTGAAATGTTTTCTGCTTTGGATTCAGTTGTTGGTTTTACGTTTGTGTCGGATGTTGTGCCGTCTGTTCTATTCCTCTTGTGATGCTTCCGTGTGCGTCAAAGACCGCGAGGATACTTGAATAAAATGAGGTGAACAATTGAGCAATCAAAAATCAGAATCTTATTCCACATATAACATTACAAGATTCATTCACTCTAGCTCAGTGGTTCCTAAAATATGGGTCGCGACCCGAGCATGGGTCGCGCAGGGTCGATATATGGGCCGCGCCAAGGTAATTCAAATCTGTCAAAACGAACCTTTTTTTTCATTTTTTAAGTTCTTCGAATTCCATCATGGCTGAATTATTGCATAATACTCATTTCATTTGGATTTACCTCAATAAAACCGGCAGCGCAGCTACAGTAGGCTACTAGCCGTAACTAGCCAACTAACTGCTGCTAAGACTGGTTTAAGATTTGCTGATTACCGATGTATTTTGGAGGTGAATAGTTCAGTAAATAGGTCAGTGGAGTATCAGGGTTGATAGTAAGGCTTGATAGTATGAAACTTTAGCTATAGCAGTAGTAGTAGTGTAGTTTGAAACATTTTTTTTCTTCCTGAGCTCGTAAACTTCAAGTTTATCAGGAACTGACCTAAAGCAGCACATTACAATGCAGGTATTATTGTTAAAAATTGGCGTTTAAGGATGAGTAATTATTCGTTCAAACAAGAATTTTGGGAGCACCGTTTTTAGTTTGGAAAGAAAATATCATGAGTTATTTTTTCAAACGCTGGATATTGTTGAACTATACGTAAAATAATCGAAGCAAAGCATATTACGTCGAAGATACACTACTTCGAACACAGAAGGCAGATCAGCATCAGTCTACCAAACTATTTGTGTTTGATCTATGCTCTCTCAAAGTTAAGTAGTGCAGCAGATGCAGGGACTCAAAACACTATATTCCATGCACGTACAACTTAAAATAAACTGAACGGAGAGCTGCTACAAGCACTCAATTTTATCTTACCTTTCGAGGAACACTACGGATGAATTTAACAAAAAATTTCTAATAGCGAACCAGACAAATATAATGATATATTATTAAGACGTTTGCAGCGATTATTTGAATAAATATTTACTTTAACATTCACTTTCCTTTATCAATTTGGCCTAAGTGAGATCCAGTCCCTTGATTTAAGAGTGTGCTTCGTATAACAAAATATATGAAAAGTGTGTACGAAACCGATGGAATTAAAAAGTCCCATTGTTAAATCACAAACTATAATCGTGACAATCTGTTTCTAGTGAAATAGGGAGAACATAATAATAGTAAAAGTTATTGACAACAAAAAAAGCTGGCGAACTTAACACTTCCAAAATAGTAAGATGCAATATGTTACGAAACTATCTCAAAACGTTAATATGACAGACATGTAATATTATGACATGTAAGTGAGCATAATTCGTTAAATTAAATTTTAAATACCTTGTGGATCTGAATAGTCCTTTTGGTAGGACGAGGTTAAAAGGAGCACGGCGATGTTTGTATGTACGCACGGGGGAAAAACAGAATCAAGTCTCAAAAATGTTCATTACGCATGAGTTTACTTACCTCGTTTTTCTGCTGTACATGCTCGGGTAAATGAAAAAAAAAAAAAAGAATCAAGTCTCAAAAATATTTATTACACATGAGTTTACTTGCCTCGTTTTTTCTGCTGTACATGCTCGGGTAGCCACTATTCCTGGCGAATGAACAGTCATCACATAAAAGTAGATTACAAATGTTGCTAGGAAAGATTCTATCCAAATTGCCGTTACTAGCATCTAAAAAATGATATGTCCTCGATTATATATATGTTGTGTGTTTGTGGCATGACTAGTACATACACGACCACACATCAATATATATTATATAAATTTATATATAATTTCAAATTCAACTTTTTGTGGTTAAAGTGGATTTAAATTTTCATTGCAAGACCTACGATTCGGGTCTGGTAAAAAAATCGTAATTTCTACCAAGTCCTTCAGACAGGACAGGACTAGGATGTTTTCCAAATGTTAGTGCTTGCAGAAAACTCGCTGAAATATTTTGATTTTTTTTTTAATTTCCATCATTTTGGAGGTTCGAATTTAGTCTAAATTCCATAAAATATATCTTACAAAATACTGTCTCGACGAAAGGTCGCAAAATTTTAAAACATCCTCGTCTGAAAGAGATATAACAATTCGGGAAAAATTCGGAAAAACGTGTTCCCAATGCTTCCCCCTGACTGCACCAACGCCTTTCAGACCTCAAACGGATAAAACAGATAAAATAGTTTCAAATCAGTTCAAATCCAGTTTGAAATATGCAAGCAACCTTAGCCTTAATTGTAGAAAAAGTTTTCATGCGATGAGGAAATTTCAAAGCTGTAATTCGCAAGATTGTGAATGAAAGAATGTGTTGTATGGTCACGTTTGATGTCCAAAAATCCAGTGCAATAGTCATCTGAAAAAACACAATTTTTAAAATATATATATATTTATGTACATAATATATGTTTACATATATATTTAGACACTTAGATTATAGTTTTGAAAAAGAAAGCTCCAACATAAACGTTTTGTTTGCAATTCTTTTTGTTTTTGGTGGATGATAAGTGTTAAGAATGTCTGATACGATGGCGATTGATTGACCGATTCAAAATAGACCTTTCAGAAATTTTATTTTGTCAAACATGAACTGCGGATTGCCCGCGCCTCGTCGGTACGATCTATTTGTTACTACTCTGAGCGAAAATTTCCTGACAAGGAAATAGTGCCAATGCAAATACTACCTAATTGAAAGGTCGGTATTGTCAACGCATTCATATTTTTTTGTTCGCGTTTTAGCTAGGTTGGCCGATAAAATTAACCCTCATTATTGCTCTGACATTATGATCAAGTATAATCGACAGCTTCTTTCTATTTCCATTAAGTTTAACTGATTTTAAATTCGCTATTTTCATGTATGGGAATTGTCTAAGCTCATCTGAATAAAAAATTTGCTTTTAATTGGCTAACATCAATTGGCGAGAAAGAGCTCAGTGTTCCATTTTTCAATAATTACCTTGCAAAAGAACACGGGTAAAGAATATCTAAAATATCCAAAAGATCTTCTGTACAAAACAAATGGACTGTCCAATGCTGACAGAAAATCCGAGACACAGAGGCTCATTATCATAATATTGAAGGGAGAGCTGAAAAAGAAATTGTGAAATATTAATTTGTACAATTAGTAATGTGATGTATATTCGTCTCGTTAGTATCAATTTGAAGATTTCAAATACGCATCTATAGTGGTACATACGGAAGTTCATTCCTGAATATATTTGCAAAAAGTCACCAAAATTATAGTTGCGTAGGTAAATTTGCATTGACTTATTTGGAATTTTGAATGCTCAGTCAAATTTTCCAGTTTTTTCTACACTTTTCTTTGTCCAAGGCATGAAAACACTATACCGCTTATTAGGAAAAAGAATCAAATCCTAAGATCTAAGAGTGAACCAAGGCATCCGTAGATTAAATGTTGATCATATTTCTGAACGTCACATATTTATTTTAGAATTAGAAGAAATAAATCAGATTTTTTCGATTCTCGTCGAAAAATAATACATTAAGTCGCAACATCCTATAAATACAAGCAACTATACAAAATTAATGCCATAGTTGCAAAAATGGATTTTATGTTTAAAATTGGCGAATCACGACAAGATCGAGCCCAGTACAAGCGCAATACAATTTGCGACGCATAAACATTCTTACCTTGTGAGCTGCTTGGTAGAAGCAATAACGATGAAAGTGATTAGATTTGCAATCATGCCAAAAATAGTGGATCCCCCTACGAACACTGACAATCCCATAACCTTCTGGATAGGTAAAAATTCCTTCCCCCCCTCCAGTCCTGAAATATATTTAATGTCCACATTTTTATTTGATTCATCAAATTATAGAGTTATCAAAACAATATGTACCTAAAGCATCAACATTCACTGGATTGAAATCGGGTTATCGTATGGCATTTCACCACTGTATCGGCAAGTCTGTTCGGATCACAAAAGTTTATGAAATTCGGCGACTAACGTTACTTATTACCACATACCCGACTCCATGCGAATTGAAAGTGGTATTCGCAATAAAAAACGACGAATTGTCATTTTTCACATCAATAGACACGTTTTCCATCTTCGTTCTGCAGTTTTTTCAAGAAATCCTATCACACAGTGTTGTAATAAATATTGCGCCCAATTCCGAAAAATACGACAGCGAATATTAATTTCCAGCTTAGGCAGTGTTATATTTTAATGCGGTTGGCGCAATGTTTCTGCCAGTAACTCAAACTTTATAAAATATAATCAAGATGTTTTTCGTTTCGTTTGAGAGGATATTGATAGGTTAAAATATTTAATTACAAGCCATTCCCCGTAATAATATGATACTCAATTCCTAATTTTCCATGATAATTGCAAAACGTATCACTTATATTAAGCAATAATTTGCTGATGTATCAATATTAACTAGAGATGGTACTTCACTATTGATTTTATCAATAACGATATTGATACTTCAAAATCAACCGAAGTCGACCGAGACCACAATTCGAGGTATTATAGTAACTTGCGTCTATTTGGGTTTAACCATCTCCACCATAGGCCATTTTTATTTCGTAATATTGTTTCAATATTTTGGTGCAGAAAACAAACCGATTATAAGAAACCACAAAAAAATTTTATGTTCGAAATTCATTGATACCTATAACGACATACTTCTATAATTACCCCTACTTGAGAGAAATCGTCTCTGGGAATTAATGACGGCGCAATTGCAAAATATGGATTAGGAAATAATTTGTTGAATTGGTTTAGATTTTAAATTACCGGGAATCAATTATTTCACTTAGAGGTTAGAGCATGAAAAATAATAGGTCGAACCGACTAATGCGCAAGCAAGTCTTTCTCTAGGCCAAATGGCGATGTCTCATACAAAATATGTTTATATCCTTATTTTTATGTCAAATCAAAGATTCAAAGTAGCTATCTTCTGAATAGAATGATCGCACAAAAAGCTTTGGTATATTCCATCTATTCTCGAAGTATAATTCATGTGGAACTTTTCGTTATTTATTGAATCTGATACCTCGAATGTTTGGTCTCTATTGTTTATTGCATTTTTTTATAATCTCTGCTGATGTCATTCAGAATGATCGCAGCAAGATCAATGAAAGTGGTAAATAAAATGTGTGTTCAGGCAAAAACTAATATTTAATCAATGTCGTAAAAATTTATCCTCCATCGAGTGATTTTGATAGTGAACAATTATAAAAGATGATTTATTGTTTGGTTTATGTCCTGGTAATCTTGTCGAATGATAGAAATTCGCTCGAAGCAAAGTCAATAGAAGCGCTTAAAATACTCAAATAAGAAAGAGGTACTACAAAATAAAGTGTCAGCAACTGCATTCAAAGCGATAAAGTGAGTGGTATCTGTTCCGAACGATGATAAAACCATCTACCATTTCTTTCCTTCCACTACGCTCTTTATAAGAAGGGTTGAGACAAACAGTATAATATATATTATTATTATAACGAATGCATTTATAACATTTTCGGCCTTGAATCGAAACGTTCCGCGAACGCATTTTTGAGTCCACAAATTTGTGTTATTCCAACGTATTTAAAACGTTTTAATTGCGAAAAAAATTTGAAAACGTTGGCAAAAAGATGTTTGAACGTATCCATTGTTTGCTGGGAAGTGTCGAGAATATTTAAAGGGGGGATATTTCTGTAGTACGAAGCCCCTTAATTTTTATAAGATACGAATCAAATATAATGCATTTGAAAAAGAAAACTTAGGGTACTTGAAAGCCATCGTGGTTTAAACTGTCACCATGATTAAATGTACCGTCTGAAAATATTGAAATATATTTAATGTCTGTATTTTTGCAATTAATTTAGGAAAAATTGATATAATATTCCAATCGACATTTGGAGAAATTACTACTCAACGCGGTAATTTAATTTCGGAAAGCGTGACGTTGGGTTGCATTTTATACTGAACTGCTAACTTTACGAGCTTCACCACTTTCGCTAATCACCAGTATTTAAGTATATTACAATATATAATCAAACCTAATAAGTACCGTCATAATCAAAGTGAGTACATGTTATGAAATAAAAGTAATACAATATCTATGCATGGAAAAGTTGCCTCATAATATAGCTTTAATTTTGGCCCCAACTTGCGAGCGGCCGGACCAGGCGTAGAATTGGACTCTCTGGCGTAAGTGAAATATTCTAAAAATCAAAGCGGTGTTGGGGGATGACCTTAGAAGACAATTCTACAATTTTGGCGAGATAGGCACCATAAACCGCTATGTACAGTATTATTTTGAATGGGAATAACCGAGAATGTGTATATAACCTAGTGTTGTCGCAGGATAATGTTGTTTACAGGATTCGTGTTGAAGACTTTTTGTGGTATTTTTTCCACACTTGCTCATACATTATTTTCGTTTTTCAACTTTAAATAGAACTTGAGCTCTGATAACACTTGAGGACTCGTATTGACGTAGTTTCGTAGTAAATGTGTGTCTTCAATAAATTTAAAAAGAAATTATAATTTTGCATTTGTGTTATAGAAAAGATTGCGCCATGATTGCCTTGGCTCTATAGTTATTCTGGTTAAAAAGTGCCAAATTTATTTTCAAAGTAGCCTATCTTTACCTAGTTTCGAGGAATTGGGATAGGATTTCATATTTATCCTGCGGGTGAGGAGAGCCAACAATACGGCTTATTCATATGGTAAAACAAAACCGCGAACATAGTGCAAACACCAGTTCCGAGTCGGGAATGTGGATCTCGCCTAAACGTTCACAGAATTTACCTGTGCATGAACACGGTTGGTGTAGGGATCCGTAGCCATCGGCTACCTAAATCACAGTGCACCACCGTGTGTTCAGCCTTCTCTTGCATATAATCATCCCACAGGGGATTCAAATCCAGGATCTTTGTGCTGCGTAACTCGAAGCGTATTTCCTAACGCCTTTACTAAATGAGCTAACCGGACACTCTACACCTAACTAGTTTAACTTAGTTTAACTTTGACCGGGCTTCCTATTTGAAGTTTTCTCTAGCAAATTTACGGGTTAAATAGGACACGCCAGATTGAAGAATGAAAGACTATAAGACTATAACGTAGTGAGAAACAAGATTAGAATCGCAAGCAAATGTTTAAACTATTGCGTTGTTTGTGTTGGAAATAAAATGAGGTACGACAGGCTACAATTCCTTGTATTACAGAAAAAGTAATTTTATTTGACAGAAAAAGTTTTTTCGTAACTGAATTACGCTAGCAAAGTGTTTATTCAAGTGCTTACCTCCGAAAAATGGTGGCGTCTCAATGAGAAAGATTGCGAAGTGAAAGGTTATTTCCGATTAATATATAATGTGCAACTCATATGAATGAGCTTAAAATGATTCGAACTCAAATTTACTCATTTTTCGCTTTCTGTCACGTCCGCGTTTTTTACTGAGGGTCAGGACCCCCACGATGCCCACTATTAGTTTTATTTCCATGATTGGCCCATACATATATAATTAATTTGGTCATAATGTGTGTCACGATGTGACTAATTTGGCACAGTACTGACAAGTATAACCCAATGATAATTTCAAGATTTGTCATCGTGTCTGCTCTATGCATGACCCACACATAAATCATTGAATCAATCAAGAGGTTTGTGAAGTTGTGCTTTGAGGCTGATTCGAGATGGTTCTGATATAAATGATCCAATTATAATTCCATGACTACATCTTGTTTGTTCCGTTCATAGCCAAAACATTATCATTGAATCTATCAAAAAGTTTGTAAAGATGTGATTTGAGACTGATTTGACATAGTCTTCACTTAAATTATTCATTCATTATTGCAGCACTTTACATCGTGTCTATCTGATAGACGATGAAGTAATAATTTTGCAACAATTAGTCCATGGTGCATATGTAATTTCCTTGAATTATATCGGCAGTATGCATGGCCAAATTTAATATCGTGACAAATGATTTTTCTTTGAGTTTTGGTTAGCTTTGATTTCAATATACAATCTTGGTCCAGAAGTCTGATCTCCTAGTGTGCAAAAGAGCCATATAATAGCTAAAATACAGAGTAAGGGCTCTTTTTACTAAAACTTATTGATCAGAATTTCGAAGCATGGCAGATCTGATAGATCTGGTGAGCAGTATGAAGGCAATGCATTCCAGATCACAGAAGTTCATGGGAAAAGCTTCTCAAATAAAATTGATTATGGTAGACTAGTGTGTTGGAACTGACAATATGGATGTGAATGGGTAGTCAGTCACCTGACCCATCAAAAACTGATTTTGACGGACCAGGAACAGAAAGGGTAGGCCACAATAATTGAGTCTTCGGAGTTGTCTATTTCCATTTTAATATTATATATCTACTTATTTACTATCTAGTGTGAATTGTGTAGTGTGTATGTAGTACGTTGCTTTGAAGTCACAGATTTGAAAAGCTTTAGAACAATATATATTTTCAAAGCGATTCTAGTATACTGTTTCCTATTTTATGCTCGTTTGTTTACAATCGTTAAAAACAGCTGAGCTGATATTTTGTGGCGCCATAGTATTGTTTCATAGCCGATATGGCATTTTTACGGAAGCGAGATATAAATTCCCACGACATTGCCTCAAATTCAAAATAGGTGATTTTCAACCAAATATTTTTAAACTTTAGCAACCAACGATTCTTGCCGATTTTTATCATTGGTTAGGGAAACCATGCTCTATTGATTGTGCCCAAAATAATTATATTGCAATCTTATCTAGTTCAAATATAAGATTGGTAGGATTTCATTTTTATTCTGCGGGAGAGGAAAGCCGAGAATACAGCTCAGGGTAATCATACGGGGAATCACGACCTCTCGTGCAGTCATCAGTTCCGAATCGGGGGTGAAGGTTTTTGACGCAACCTTTTTCACCTGTGCATGGGCATAGGGATACTGTAATCAAATAGGATAAAACAATTCTTTTTTCCTCTTTGCTGTCACGGACTCCAACATACAATTTTTCAGAAATAATTTTTTGGATATGGTGGACATTATGACGTCATACTCATTTTCCAAAATATTTCTAATTTTGCACTCCCCAAACCCGTTCTCAAGATTTTGAATACCTCTTTGCTGGGCTATATTCATTTGTGTATTAGATATTTCCAAGCCTTCCTCGCTAAATCGACACGGTTGACTGCATACTACCATAGAAAGCGGGAAAAAGACGAAATCTAGAGTTCAGAGTTAACTGCTCTGTTTTAGATTGTATACCGTACAGTATAGATGAGTTAATTAGATTGTATTGTTACAATCGTAACCATCAATAGTTAAAGCTATTCAGTACGGAGATGTGGGAGTGTGGGTACGAGGGAGCTTTGATAGAATACCGGTACCCTGGAAGCGAGCAGCTTATTCAGTATGTTAGTAGGATAAGATTGCATTTTTATCCTGCAGGAGAGGAAAGCCGAGAACACAGTCTAATGCTACTGCATATCCTGTATCTGATATGCAGTGCAGGGTATGGCGAACCACGACCTCTCATGCAGATAGGCTACAGGATATGCCTACCACACGGGAAAACCGAAAAATGGCCCCAATTCGTACCGGTACCGTACTCATCGTTTGCCAAAGACATGCTTTGGCTGAAAGATAAGTTGCGGTACTACCTAGCCTACTTAGCCAAACTTCAGCAGCCACTCAGCCTATGGCGATTTTTCCCTTGCGCTGTAGGCTACATGCTAAACGCTAAGTTAACATCTTAACTGAGAACTTATTTCCCACTGCACTGTGCACCCTGCACCTGAACAACGTAAAAGTACCTTATTTTTGTCCGAGTATAGACGGACCCACACCAATACAGAATATCAATTGAAGACCAAAATTCTGAATTTTACAGTTTAAGCGCTCATTACCGTTGCTTTGCTTTTGCAGTTTGTGCCTGTACCGTGTTTGTCATTAATTTGGAACTTCACCTAAATTTCTGTCCACGCATCTTTTGTGATCCTTTGCTGAGACGTGATCCATCTATGACGCATGCTTGATGAAATTAAATTTTTGATTGTCTCATTTTGTTTATTCTTTTTGTTTGCCAAGCACCGTGATATTTTGTCAGGAATAAAACTATCATTAAGATAAGAATATGAAGGATATTCAACTAAGCCAGATAAACTCACGCCATTATTAGACTCTATCCAGCCTTCGTTCGAAAACCAAACATAGCTGAAACTGTAGATTGATGTAAAAAATTATACCGAAGCTGTATTTATGTTTGTTCCGGTACATAACTGATTGATAAGATCGGGAACGGTGATTTTGTGGTGAGATTTGGTGGACGCTTACGGGCGACGTCTATTTTTATAAGAGTTGCGTAAACTACGAGCTCGGCGCATGCTGCGATCGTAGTATAGTACAATCGGCGCCTACTGACTGTGTACAGTGTAGGCATACTCTGTACCCTGTACCTATCTTATTCTGTACTGTGTATTACCAGTGAAAAATATTTTCAGTTTTCGATGGGGCAGGTACCCAGTACCGGTAATGCGGAATGGTAGGTTATCTGTAAATTTCCCTAATAAGTATGTAAGTTTATTTTGACTTTCCGTAAAAAACGTGTAAACTCAAAACAACAAATCAAACGAACGGAAAGATCGGGAAAACAGACAAAATCTAAGTTAAGATTTAAACCACGTATTCATAGGCCTATTCACCCCACATACACTCGCACTCAATCTCACTCGCAAGCAAAAAATGAAAATACACTACTCAGTACTGTTTATATTTATAACCACAGGAGGTTCGCAACTTATGAGAATATAAACAAAAAAAACAACTTTACAACACTGCGTTACCAGCAGGGCAATATTTTGCAACGGTAACATCCCACTCAGTGCGAACAAATCAAAAAAAATATTAACAGTTTAACACCAAGTGTCCTAGTGATCCGGACTGGAGCTTCAGCTAATATTGAAATGTGAACAAAGTACGGTACCGGTACGCCGCCATCCATAGTTACCTTATTCTTCTTACGTCAAAATTATTCCATCTACTGGTATTGAGGACCGGGTATAGCATCTTTTGTAGTACCGCAAAGAAAAGATGCATAATCTTTTTACATATTTCCAGCACGAAAATTTACAGGTTTGAAGTGCGTGCATTGTACAAGTGATGTTCTAGTAGAAAGTGTGTTTATCTGTTGTAATCGATTATATTGTCAACGTACAGCTTCTTTGTGCTTCTTAAAACTGGAAAAAAAATCCATAGATTTTCCGAATGGTTACCCGTGGTTGGTTTTTAAAAATCAATCGAACGGTCCCAGCATACTTTGTTAATTTCGAGCTTTTATTTTAATTGTCATTTTATCAGCCAGGTAAACTGGTAAAGGAATGATGTCATCTGATAGGTTTACAACATACTTAGTTTCTGTGGCCTAACACAATATGAATTCATCCCTTATATTTTTTTCTACTCTTAAATTTATTCTTCCGTCTCGAATCACTTCTAGAGAAACAAAAATCTATTTCATTTATACGGTGGTGTTCACATTAGATATCAAGAGAACCACTTTTAAAATGTTTAATTGCTGTCGATGAACAATTTAGATGAACGGGGAACAATTTTATACCTAATAACTTGTCGTTATAATTGTTGTTCATATTTGGCAAAATCGTTGTTTTGTGCTGTTTATTCACGGCTCACGCTCGATGTAATCATTTGGTCTGATGCGCTTGAATTTTAATATCCCTAATCACACTCATGTCAAAAAATGTCTTTCTGCGTCTGCTTTACTTCATTCTTTGATTTGCATGCTGGCATAGCAAATCTTCAAAAACTACTTTTCGTAGAATTAGAAAACACTTAACGCAGGCGGAAATAAAAAAGACTAAACAAAATATGCAATAGTTTTGACACATAAATAAGAATTAGATTTGCTAATGAAATAGTAAATATTTGAATTTACAATACCGGCAATCCGGACGACTTTGATGATGCAGATGACTTTGATAAAAAATAGCCAAGCTCAATACCCTAAAACCGGACAACTGGAAGATTTTTCTTCATTTCCCACTAACGAAAAAAATATGCTTTTAATGCTTAGTAATTCTTTCTCAATACTATTAGGCTACTGTAGGTCTCCAGAGATTGTAAACAAAAATTTAAAGAGTTGTGAGCGCTTTTTTCCCTTCAATAATGCAGGAATGTTGCTCTTCTCGATGGACTCGCAGGCGGGCTACTTTGATAAGATTACGGATTGAATACAAAATAGTTTATCACTATTTTGTTAGCATTTGTTCCATAAAAATAATTTAAAATTTCAAAAGTAGGCTATACTTGCATATGTTTGAGCTCCCTTTGAACATGAAATTTAATCTGGCAAACCATTTCAAAGAAAAATATGAAGCCGGGTCATAGTGTACGTGGCGACAGACCTAGTGGCGGGGGAGGCATGTCCCCCCAAGGTTTTTGAAGGGAGGGGAGTTCCCTCAGAAAGATTTTGTAATTTTAACAAAAATCTTTCCAAAATATTGAAAATCTTTGCATGCTTTTCCCGTGCAATGACATATTATACAGTCTTTATTTTTCAACAAAGGGGCCCAAAATTTGTAGGCCTTCGGTACACGCATTTGGTTACAAAAACATCTTAATGTTATCTTTTCTGTCCGATCTAAGATTTTTACACCACTGATAAGAGCTTTATTTTCATACTGGTATACGACTCCTAACATGGTGTTTTATTACTTAGCGTTACGAGACTGCAATTCATCTAGAATTTGGTGAATTGATAAAGAAGTTATAAAATATGATAAGCCAAGTTATGCAAATTAAAAACATTTTCGACGCCCAAAGCACACAAAAATTTTGCCTATTTTGAAGAAATTTTTATTACAATTACAAAATTTTTTTCGAGTTCTCTTCCTGCCATCCAAAACCTTGGGGGACATGCTACATATGCCCTCTAACCCCTTTTCATATAGGTATTTCTTAAAATGATTTTTCGGATCAAATTCTTGCCTCAAATTGCCCCAATATTCTTTTTACATATTTTGAAGCGTAAAGTCTCCAAATTTTTTCACGTTATTGTCTTGTTGAAATAGTTTTGTACCTGGGGTGCACTTTGTGACGTCCTTTTTAGTGCCCACTCGTCCAAAGTCTTTATTGCATCGCTGTTGGAGGCTAGATTTTTTAAGCAAATAGCTAAAATGAGGTGTGTTTATTTTTATTTTCTAAGATTTTTGTAATTAGAATGAATTTTGAAAATTGTTTTTTGCTCTTCTTCTAAAAACTCAACTGGCGTAAAATCTGTCATGACTCTAAATTTAGTTTTGGTAAGACTCAGACTCAGCTTGCTACTCGTGTGCTCCTAGACCAGACTTGTTACATTCATTTTTGAATTCACAGTTCTGTAGTTTATTAACATTTTGATAAAATATGGAGGAAGCGCTCACAGGACCCAGGCCGCGTGTCAATGCTTCATTACTACCTAAATATACAGAACAATATGTCACTGTCATTGGAACTGTGGATGCTGGGAAGGTATAGAGCAGTTATTCCAATATATTAACGATATATATCACCCCAGAACATTGGTTGAAATAAACCATTCTGGTGTAGAGTTGTCCTGATAGTTTGGTGAAACGATATTCGGAATTCGCTATTATAAATAGATTTTGGATAATGTTTCGGCATTCATGATAAACCAACTTGCTGAAATTTGACTGTATTTTTGTCCATTTGCTATATTCATTATATCAAATTTCACAACATGAAAGTTGTCAAATTTGGCTCATATAATGATTTAATTGTCAAATGAATCAAGTTAAAAATTAATCAAAAAGCAAAATTACTTTTAATGAGAATTTTAGAATACTTGACTCTTCTGATAAGGACATCCCTAGCTTGTATTCAGTCTTCGGCTTTGAAGCCTGTTGAAATAACAATCTATCAAAGAAGATGATGCGACTGTTTTAAATAGATATTTCAGGACGAAACATGGTGGCCGAATTTGGGTGTTCTTCGGATGTCTGAAATGTTCTGGCTCACCAAGGAAGCTTCTAAACCATCAACACTGTTATCTTTTCATTTCTTTTGGTTGCTACTAAGAACTCCAAACAACACTTTTCAATTTTGTAGCCACAAATATTTCATGAAATATTTACCATTCGCAAATTTTTTTTCGAGTGTCTGAGTAGCAGAGTAGCTTGCATTCTGCCGATCTCAGATGAAATATATAAAGAATATTTTATTAAATTTGTTTTTCCATGATTTGCTGTTGTAAATGACCGATTGAACTTTTACGGTACTGATTGTGTAAGATGAGTCAGAATTCATGACGCTAAAAGGTTACCATTCCCAAATGAGTGCTTATACTAATTTCAATTACCAGTTTTTATGTCACATTAGATATCGTATTTATGCTTTATTTTAATCTTTAGGTTTGATAACTTTGCGACTCACATCATTAATTCACAGAAAATGCTGTTCATATTTTTATTTTTAGATATCTGCTGATGGGAATTCATTTGTTTTGCAAGATGGAGCAGGAGAAAATATACAAATTGTGTTGGATTCACCGGTAATGTTAATATTATTGTGTACCATAATATTACATGATTTTATGATGACCATTGATTTCAGAATCGAATAATTATTGCGAATCTAATATTTGAAGTCTGACAATAAACGAGCAGAAAACTGTCAGAAGCATAAAAATTGACATACATATATTGTTCAGTACAGTCTAATCAGATACCTTGGGACAGCTCTAGTTACCAGCCATGTGTTTGGCTACTAAAAGCTGACATATAGTTTGCTATTTAAAATTGTAATTATTTTGGATATTACATAAATATCATTATTGTTCTTTTCCCAGTTATTTATGAGCATTACTCAAGTATGTTATTCGATTACATTATACGTAGCAAATGTCCCATGACTATTGGCATTTATCATGTTCATAAAGACAAGATGCCATCTCTGACGTGTCCATGAGCAGATTATGGGTATAGCCCCGTTTGTCGCCAACCATCATGGAAGATAAGATCACATCACCGGAGATCATCTGGGTCTTTCAGTCCGATTAACAAAGCTCACAACAAAACGGCCTCTATATTTGATACACTCTGTTCCATAGAGGAAAATCTTGTAGCAAATCGAATCCGAAGCATTCACGATTGTTTAGAACATCATAACTCCTAACTTTCAATGAAATGTGGGGCAAGTACTCTAGCACCTGCCAATATTACCAACCTTCCAACTCAACTTATCAAGACTCAACAACCACTAGTTCAATCTGGTTTTGTAAGAGATCACATTCCTCCTGTACCAGCATCGCCTCAGAACAACAATCAATCGCCTATCGGTACCCAATAACGCACCAAGCGTCACCCAGAAGGCAACCAACAAATCATCAAGAGACATTAAAAAACTTCCTAGACTATCATGCCACACAAGAACAATATTTACAAGAATATGATGCAATGTCGGGCTCCACAGGGAGGACCCGCAGTCACACTTTAAGCAAAAAAACTTTGAAAACTCCATTACTTTGAGACATTTTATGCCATATCAGTCTTTGCAGCTTCGTTTAACGCAAAGACTTGGAAGTGTGCACACGAATATCATTATTGTTCTAACTTTCGTTCTGTTCTTTTTCTAGTAATTTATGAGCTCACAGTACTCACTGTTTTTTTTTTACATTAGCAAATGTCCCATGACTATTGGTAGTATCTAGATATATATATATATATATATATATCTAAATCGGTTATAAACTAGAATTATGGTGGTATATCATTATTTCAATACAGTTATTACCAAACAAAACAGTCTTCATGCTTTCATGGAGGTAATTATCCATAAAAGAAAAAAGCAGTTAGAATGAGACTCTGGTCCTGATGTTATTAATGTAGTGCTTGTAACCTGATGAGTATATTTTTTATTTTCTGGCCCGAGTGCTTGAATCAACCATCCTCTTAGATGAAACGAGTATTCAAATCATTTAGACATTCTTAGCTACAAGATTGAGACAATTTTTGAAATCTTTGAAATGTTTTTCTTTTAAATTGCAGGTATTGTGTGTGATTTGCAGCAGATTACACCTTTCAGACTTCGCTTTCATCATAATGTAGACTGATATCCACATTTCCATTTTGTTTTACAGTTAGCTGATATTATAGAAGGTGTTGTTGAGGTTACTGGAAAGGTTGACAGCAAATGCAATATAAATGGAGTGATGTACAGAGTATTCGATTCCGAAGGAAAATTCAGTAAGTTGAGAATACAGTTTGAACTTGAGTAATGTCACCTAAATTAGAGTGTCATGACATTTTGATGTCATTTAAGGAAACTTACAAAAACATTCCGAAAGCACTTCTTAATCTTTTAATTACCATAGCGATAATTTCTCATAGCAGTCCCTACGTGTAATTTTGTCGTCTTTTTATGATTTGGACGATGCTATTGTATATATTGTAAAAAACATATGCTTAAGCGCTCACAAATTTGTACCTGCATTTTCGACTGATACTGTTAACAGGCAAAGGAATTGTATAGCAATTTTCAACTATTCGGTTGGGCTATAGCTTGACTATGTGCAAATCTCCTTTTCAAATAACTACTTGTGCAAGGATATATATGCAAACTACATCACCATTATCTCAGCTAATATTTATTAAACACCTTGAATATAGAGTATTGTCACTGAGTTTTTATCTTGATCAATATAGCAACCAAATATTTTATCTTCACTTTCAGATATGGAACTCTACAATACGTGTGTCAAATTCATCCACGATTTTCCACAATACTATGGCCAAAAATCATCATGATAAACTATAAAAAGCTAATTTCAAGGCCACGTTTTTTGACACAAACTAAGAAAAATACTACCTGCTCTTTTTAGAAGCTAGAAATGATTTGGCTGGGCAAGTGTGTCTTAGAAGAATTGTGAATATCTAAGTCTCATCAAGAATATTGTAACCGCGTCAATAGGGTCAGACACTTTCATTTAAATGTTGAAGGCGTAGTGCAAAATTGAAATATTTAGTGTAACTGGGGAAAGTTTCACTACGGTATAGTATTGTCTTACATTGTGCATTTTTTTCCTTGGCGGTGCAAATAATTGGATCTTTAGCTCTTTCATTCGTGTTTGTTAATGTCTGCCAATCTCTTGCACTCAAGGCAAGGGATTTTATATCTTTGCTAATAAAATTCGTTCTTGATGCCCCAAGCTCTATAGTCTGTTTTGCATAAATATAAATGAAATATTCGACGGTTGGTTTCAACTTTATTTCATTTAGAAATTGTTATTTATTAGAAAAATACCTTGCGGTAATTGTGGCTGAAAATTCAAAAATTTTGTCAGGTTTTATGTAGGCAATTAAATTCGAATTGATTCAAAGAAAAATATTTTTGGGAATTATTTGTGAAACGTTCATAGGATTGGCTGCGTTATGTCATTGAAAATCAAGTCTGTTTATGCCGATATTGGTAATTCTTATCTATAAATTTCTTGGTTTTCGTAATGGAGACATTATATCATCTTAAAAATGAGATGTTTTTTATTTCTAAGGAATTGGCGAATAAATCAGATTCTAAAAAATATAAGAATCTTATTTGAATTCCAAATGACTTGATTTTTTCCTATCCATGGCTGTAAGCACAGTTTATTGCCAGGTTTTTGTTTGAATCTATGAGCTATGTAAACAAATTTTTGATGTTAATGTTACTTGAGTTTTTGATCGACAAATAACCTTGAGCAGTGAGCAGACAATTCAACCTGCGTTTTAACATGACACTATTTCTCACCACCTGAATTGGCATTTGTTTATCATTTCGTTGGATTGTCTGTGCTAGGGGTTTAAAATTATCTCCCATATATACTGTATGTTGCTCGGTGCAGAAGGTTTTGTTGTAAAATTTTAGGTTACGCAAGATTACGCATTTTCTAAATATCCTGTATTCGGAATAATTGAGAACGTCTTTGCCGAACGCCTGTATTTCTCGTTATTTCATAGTTATTGCTTCATAATTATTTAAAATGAAGATGGTATAAATTTGTTAACATTGTAAATGTTAAACATAAGAAGTTGATATACAAAGATCGCTAAACATTTGAAGCACAAATGATACGGTATTACATGGCAGAAACTGAACTATCAGGGCGGTTAGAATATCCTGATATGCGTTTTGTGAGAGGTGACAGCCACAAAACGGGTGCGACTGCTCCATCTGGACTGCGAACGATTGATTGGAACTTTACAATAAAGTATTAATGCGAAATGTTCAGCACTCGAACTGCAGTTTTCTATTTTATATATCTTTTTCCATATAGCGGTGGTCGTTGGTTGGTTCCGACCAAACGCTTAGACGGAATATCGTTAAAAATACCTTATAAATCATTTTAAATCCAGGTATGAAACTGTTGCGACGTGAACAAACATAAAAAGAATAGGGCAAAAAGATCAAAATAGAAAGCGAAACCTTGCACTTCACGGAAATTTTCAATGTCTTCGCTTATATCGCTTTGGAGTTCGGATTAAATTCGATTTTGCTCACCCACACCCGTCATAATATATTTTGTTGGTTGTGCAATGCCGAGGTGAAAGAAATGCTGGGCGCCTATTGAACATTTCGTTCGTTTGCCTACAAACACAGATCAATTGTCTGTCGTTTCATCTGTGGTATCCTAAAAGAAATATACAAATAATTCTAAAGTATTTCATTTCTAAATGCACCAATGTTGTCCATTCTTTCTCTGTAATATACACAGAGTTCAATGAAAAGACGACTGCATTTCCTTCAATAATCGGTAGCGTTCCTTAGCTTGAGTTCACATAACTTTTGTTTGGTTTCCGTGAGTTGCTGCCTTAGCTTCAGTGATTTCAACTTCATCTTGTAGTACTCTTGTTTTATAACATCGTTTTCTTTAATAACTGGATTTTCAGCAACCATGCTAAGACCTGGTTCTGTTGGTGTCCTGACGAGCGGTTCGGTCTTGGGCACCTGTATTTAGTTAACAAACGAAACCTTTGTAAACAACCTCCTGAGTCTGGATGTTCAAAAATAATGGGTTAGTTGGCAGTGAGGAAGGCCAGAAGCTGCAGCGGCAATAATTATTTTTTGCAATGATACTTTGAGCCTTTTTGAGTATAAAACGGGAAATCTTTTGTGCAACTTATATTGCACATGTGAATGATTTGGTGACTTCGCACACTGTACAGAATAGATGTTTGACTTGTAGTATAACGTATTTTCTTCCGTATTTTTTGCGATGATACTTAGATCATTTTCGAGTATAAAATGGGAAATCTTTTGTGCAATTTAAGCTGCACATGTTAATAAATTGATGGCGTGGTGTGCTGTACAGAATAGGTGGTTGATTTATGGTATAACGTATTTTCTCCCGTATTAATTTAACGAAGTCTTCGACTAGAGCTGGGCCACATACTGGTAGGACAGTAAATACCGGCATCTTCTAAAATACCGTGTCGCGTCAATAATCACAATGCCGGTGTGTCGTGAAGCCGGTATACCGCTTAAAACCTTATGTGATTGCGGCAATAAATTCGACGATTGCTACAATTTTTGGTTTCTCGCACACCCACGCATGCTTACCTGCCTCCTCGTCTTAACTAGCGCTCTGTGACGAAACAACAACCGCATGGACATGGCTGCCTCATCTAATCGGTGAAAGCGGAATAAGGCATTGAAAAGTGAAAGCACGATATGCCGTTTGATGCTGGTGAGCATGGACTTTTTAATACACTTACGGGTCACAGCAGACGTCGTTGCTCACCGGCACCTAGCGAGATATTGATTGGTGTATACAGTAACCCATAAGTGTATTAAAAATCTAATATCGTTTAAAACACACAACGAGCTTTTTTAATTAGGACATAATGACATACCGGTATTTTGACGGCGGTATACCGGTACAAAAAATATACCATGTCGTCAAGCTCACAGTCACACCGAACAATATATTATTATTTTTTTAACGGGAGGCCTATTATAATTTGAGTTAGAAGCTTATGCAACTTTGCTGCTTCTCTTTAGTCGCCTCCTGCAACCCACAGGAAATACGTCAGGACGTAACTTTTGTACAAAATCATCTGGGGTTGATCGGTTAACTTTCCAACAACCGGTATAAATTAGCGTTAATTATTTTAAATGATTCAGCCTTCGGCTGGCTGGGGAGTTTACCTAATAAACTTGCCGAGTCTATTATCAGTATCAAAGTACTTTTACCTAGTTTCAAATATATAACTTACCTAGTTTAACTTTCACCGAGCTTTCTGTTTGAAATTGTACCTAACAAATGCTTTAAATGCAGCCAAACTACAATTACCTAGTTTACCTTGTTTTCTATGTTGGTTCTACTTAGTTTCGCAAGTGAAACTAGGTTACCTAGTAATACTTTACGTAGTTTAAGAATTAACTAGGTTGTCATCATTACTGGGGACATTTTGCGATCACAAAATATAACATGAATATAAAATCTACGATATCCAGATAGATAATAACCAAACCAAAATTTAAAATATCACCCCAAAACACGTTCTATGAACCCATTCTTATCTTGAACGGATTTTTCAAATTAAAATATATTGTTGAAAAGTAATATAGACAGACCGATGTGTTAGCTTTTGAATCCGGTACGTCATCAACATTCTGTTTCAAATAAACTTGTGCAGTTAGCCTTGAAATGATTGAAGGACATTGCTTCTTTCCTTTCATTGCAACCAGATCAGGATTTGATTCTTTGCAGCATACTTCTCTATTTACTCGTGTGAGAATCTATAAACATTGGTGTTATATCATAATTCAGATAATTGACGACAATGTCTTGCAAGGTATACTGAATGTTAGTTAACAATCTGAAGGTATTTTCGGGGGGACATATAGACAAAATGGCATTTTGAATATTTCATTCTATTTTGGGAAAAATGTTGTCAAAAATTACATGCTCGACAAAGCTGGTAATTTTATCGTTTTACCCTGATATTCAAACTTGTTTGTCCGCGAAATCTTTACGTTTTATTTGAAAGTTCCGAATTCGGAAACTAAACTATTCATACACTCTTCCCAACGAAATGAAAGTTTTTTCTTCAGGAATTAGAAGCATTTCGTCGCTACTAACAACAAAATTTATTATTCGTACATCGAATATATCCGTGGAAAGCTGTCTTGGGATGTTCAATAAAGATGCAGATTTTGTACACAAAGTTCATATTTTGAACTTGCTGCTAATAAAGCTAATTTATATCCGCCTTCTATTTGTACCTCACGAGCCACGAGTGCGCGGTATACGATAGAATTGCCATTGTTAATAAGCATATATTTTACCTTGGTTTGATGCAATGAAATATAGGAAGATAAGACGACTACAGATGCACAGGGATTTGCCTAACATAGCTTATATCTACTGTAGTTAAAGGTATTGGAATAGGCTTTATTTCATGTCCATCCATATAAATAGTGTAAAACTATAAATATACACTAACTTTCATCAAATCCCATTTATCAGCGTATTTTTCTATACATTCAATCATACTCTGAATGAACCACGATCCTGTCATTGGATTCCTCCACGAATAGTAACCTGAAATATGCTGTGTTTAGAAAGTCGTTCTTTATCTGGAAAAGACGTGCTGTTTACACTGTATAGTCACCTACCAAAACAAATCATACAGAGAATAATATTAAAAAGCTTAGGCGGCTGCACACTGGTACAATATTTTTATTTCCACCTGATATTGTTTCAACTTCTTTGAATATTTATTACAGAACCGCGCACTGCTGGTTTCTTGTTGATTGCTTGGGCATTCATTACCTTAGAAATAAATGTTACTGTTCTATTTATTTTGCGCAAAAGTACATGCTTCATTTTATATTTGTTCGGAAATTAGTATTTTCTAACAAATACTCCAGCAAAATGATGAAGTCCTCAAACTCGAATTTTGCTTTGAATTAGACTAAAAACAGCTCGAATATGTCACTGTAGATCTGCTTTCATTGGGATCTCACCTTCTACCGTAGAAAATGCAATCAGAAAATCAGCTTCAAATGGAATCGTTATTTCTCTTCTTCCATCAGCATCTGTAACATCTTTTTTCTTTCCATCTTGCAGTTTTTTGCCTCTGCACGCCTGTCGTATGTAAAAAAAGATATTATTTGTCCCCCAAATATTTAGATATTTCACCCCGCCCTCATAAACGTGAAAAGCGCAAGGGGGCATGCATATATTTTAATATCAGCAGAAAAAATCTCTGAATGGAAAGGCACACTAAGCACAATTTATTTCGTTTTTTTTTAAATTAGCATCCCAAACCAATAAAAAGCAAAACCGTATAAAGCAAAGTAACAAGAAAATATAAGACAATCCTCGCGGCTGCTTTAAAATTAGATGTTATTAAAGTGACACTCTGAATCGACATTTTCTGCCGAGATTAAGCAAAGAATTCTCTGGATATATTTTATGCGTTGTATAGTCTGATACCTGAACAAAAAACATCTTCGGTTTTCCAATGAGTGTTTGGCAACCTCGAAAAGGCTCATACAGTTCTTTGATGTGATAAGAGCCATCATAAGCATATATTTCATCCCCGTCCGAACCATGCGACAAAATTGCACAGGCGAAGCTTCCATATCGAGAATGGTCATAGCTCACATCTGACAAATGCATACAATTTCTCAAAATCTTTTAGGAAATAATCGTCAAAAACTTAGAGTTATGAATTAATTATATTAAATATCTGAGCAATCATATTTTTGTAATGCGTTCGCGATACAGATTTCGGCAGTCCATTTTTTGTAATATATTATATCTTGTGGGGTTGAGAGCTGAAGATGAATATTAATAATCATTGAACTCACTAAGACTGTGACTCACTAAGACTCACATGCAGCTGTCATATTCTAGTGGGGGACCAATACGCTATTTATTTTCCCAATGCAGAAGCAGTCCGAGGAAATCCTAACCAGCGGTTGCGTGAATTGGCGTGCGCTGATGAGATATCCAGCTTTGTAGATACAGGGTTTAAAATAGTTTTAACGTGTTTCCTGCGTGCCGTAAGAGGCGACTATAAGGGAAAAAAGAAGTGGTAGATGGATTAACCATCGTCCAGAGCAGATGCCACTCACTGCATCTTACCATAGCAGTTCATTTCCATTTAGTACGTTTTCCACTTAGAGTACTGTGTTGCTGATGGTTAAACGCCCTTTTCATTTCAAGGTTTATTTCGCACAGAAGCAATTTTACACACTGGTATGGATGCGGACCAGTGGGAGGTATAGCTCAGACGCCAATTTTGTGACTTTTAATTTGCACTTCCATCCCAAAAGATGATGACTGCAAAAACAAAAAATATACAGAAATTTTCTTTCACAAAACAGATGAGGAAAATTACATGTCACTGAGGCTTAGAAATGACTTGAAATTGAAAACCAAAATCTCGTTCAAAACCGAAGGGAAAGAAATAACCGCTGCGAGATTCTCTCAAATTCGCGTTCCGTAACATCAACTTTTATTTTTAGCTCGCTAGCATGAAGTGGGTCCGTAATGTTTCTGTAAAATACCGCTGTAATTTCCGTTTTTTTGTCGTGCACCTACGTGGTATATTCTTTGATACTCACAACTCTTTATCGTGCTATGGATTTTTTCGGCTTTCAAGTCATTAAAAATTTTCACAACAAATCCTAGATTTTCCCAAACCCTCTTCAGGCCTTGTTCGTCTACGCTGGTTCCTTTTCGCGCAGGAAGTTCTAGATCTGACTCGAAGTTCTGTAAAAGAGCACAGAATTCAACAAAGTTAGCTGTGGTAACGCCAACTAGTTTTGTTTTATATATCTAGTACAAATGGACTATAGGAATAAGACGGCGCGGTAAATAGCAGCAAATTGCAATCGGCAAATCGGGGCTTATAACCACCAACACTGTTATGAAGTGGCAGTGCTGATTGTTTTAGGGCTTTCTTTGCCCATATGAAGAAAATGACGCCATTTCGGACTCCTCGTGAAAAACATGATTCTGTCAACCTGGATGATGGTGGACATCAACAATACAAAATCGTGCAAATACACAATCATTTTGTTTTGATATACACATCCTTATATTTGACTATCATGAAAATGTGTATTTCTCAAGTCAATTGATCCTTACTAACAATTTGAATCTCTTAACTGAGTCGACCAGAATTACTTTATATAGTGGTTAAGTAAATATTTGTAAATATACATCCAACTTTTCAGACAAATATTTTTATAAAAACAAAAATTTAACTGGAGTGTTGCTGGGTGTTGGTCCTCAATGGACTTTACCACATAGGTGTGGTTTGTTTGTGTCCCATGCTCGGGGGATGCGGATTTGTCCTGGATAGAATCATTCTATACTCATTTCAGCTATTGAGACAGGGTTTGATCATTTTGTCAGCCACGAGTCGTTTATAGATTACACACTCAGATACAATCGGTTTTTGGATTTGATTTAACCTGTCTATTGAATTGTTAGGTATGTTTGTCCTATTTCTTGTGCTATGAAGTGATAAAGGTTCCTTAGCGGGATTCAATTCCGATATTAACCTCACGATTGTGTGAATAATAATGATTCTTTTTATTTCATTTATTCATTATTATTTTTCTATGATATATGACAAACTGTTTATTGTTTTATGTATTATGTTAACCTGTTATATTTTTTTTCTCTTTTCATTCATTATTTTTGCTCAAAAGTACATTTCCTTGAACCTCGGTGACAGGATGCTGATGACCGATTGGTCTCATCGCTATCTCCCATTCTATACCAGACACTTTTGTTGTATTTATTTAATTATTTTAATGTCTTCATATAATGCGTTTTGGGTTGATAAATAAATATAAATGAAAAAATGAATAAAAATATTTCAGTTAGTAAATCTCTCTCTCTCTTTTTCTCTCTACCATATTTATGCTGATCTGTTATTGATGCTTATTTAATAACAATGAAAAACGGACTGGTATCAATAATAATCATGTAATTAAAAGATCAACTACCTCATGATTGAATATCAAGAAAATCCCTTTTTGTTTCTGAGTCATATCATAGAAAAATTCATCATGTTCTGTTACGTCAGATTTTATCGCATCAACAGTGTCCTTTTCACTTCTATGTACCCTGTTATAACAATATAGGAACATATATGCTGGATCGGCCTCTATTGTAGCCAACGCGGTGAGTGTGTTCTCCAAAACTACAGAATATTTCGTAGTCTTTAAATAAGACCAGATAGTAATTTTTCAATTGAATTCACGCACAAAATTTAATGGGTGTGGCAATTTTTGTCTTGGCTAATACACGATAGGGATACACCACACAAAAAACTAAAAGAAATGAAGACTCATGTAAGCATGAGCATATAAGCAAGCTATCAGTTGAATACCTCACCGTATATATAGAGTTTGTGAAAGTATAAAATAACACTCTCATTCATTTTTCTTCCATTCAAGCATCACATGAATCTGCGAAGTTTCATTCAATATAGCCCAAGTAGTACGGTTGTACTGAAATAGGTGCGCTCTTTAAAGAATACCTTCTGTACCCTTGATATTTACATCCTATCAACTTTCGATTTTCGAGGGGAAGTTTTAATTTTTTTCTATAAAATGTGAATCACAACGCAAAACTCTCTCTTTCCCTACCCCCTTCCTTCTCAACCAATATAAGATGGAGTAATTCTTACACATACGCTGTTTCCACATGGTCATCTGAACATTGCAGATTTCTTGATGTACTGGGAAAGTGAGGGGGAACATCACCTATTAATGCAATTTAAAAATAAATGATGGATAACGTTATGTTTAAAATAGACACTGACTCTCAAACATCTAGAGACAAAACCCTGTACAAGTAGATGAAGAGCAAATGATGTCCAGGAAAAAATAATGAAGAGGATTTGGGTTAGATTCACTTAAACAGCGGTAAGTAGAAATATAAAAAAACACTCAAATTCTGGGCATATTGTGTTTCTGAACCGTAAAATTGTTCGTTGCGAAAAAACTTATGTGAAATGGGAAAATGAAATTTCAATGTAGCACGATACGCTACTTTTAGCCCGGTATTACAATAATTACAATTATTTTTTATTCGGTTTCGGCAGAAAGTTTATATCGGTGCAACTCTGGATTTGGCAAACAAATTATCGTTCAAAGGGACAAACTTTACCTTGCTGTTTTGGAACAAATAATTTGAGAATATTTTTTCCGTCTATCTCCAGTTCTACGCCAAATTCTCCAAAATATATCAATGTCGTATCTCCATTAAACAAAGTTAACGTTGACATAACGCTGATATAAATTTGGGCATCTAAGATTTATGTATGCGTCGGCACATTTGTTTTTAAACGCGCTATTTGATGCACGGAATGTAATTTAGTGCTGGTGTTGTAGTTCGCCTTGTTTTGATTTTTAGGAATGTCAATATCTGCTACGGAAATACCAGTGAAATATATCAAATCAACGCGAAATATTTCCAAGCACTCGACAAAAATTGATTTCAAATTTCAATAAATTTACCTTGTATAAGAATTGAGAGAAAACAAAATATATCCTCATACATTTTGATAAGGTGAAGGGAATTTTCGAAGCTTTATGAAGTATTCAATTAGGGCTAGGCAACTCGGTTAGGTGATTCAAATCGATTCTAAGCACAATTTATTTGAATCAAGTTGCTGAATAAGCTAGAGTTTTTAGTTTTAACGATAAAATCCAATCGATTTTGGTCCAATATATTTTGTCGTTAAAAAATATGAAAATTGGGTGTGAATTGAAATAACCCAGTAAACTATGAATACCTTGATTTTGGAAAAATCAGTGGAAAAAAAATGGAAATGATTTGTAATAGTAAAAATGGGATATTTATTATTTGCATAAAATCAGTGATTCGATTTGAAAAAATTATTCGAATTAGATTCGAATTCTAAATGATTCGGTTTTGCCCAGCCTTATATATACAATGCAGTACAACAACTCAGTACTTAATTTTAAATTTAAATTTAAATCCAAAATATGACTCACAAAAATACACTTTGGGTAGTAGTTGTATTACATCATTTTTTCTATTGAAATACATTTTAAACAAGATCTGTGGCACCGCCTGAAAGTAGTCGATTATGACGGCCGCTTATTTGGCGAATAGTGCTGAGCAAAACCGAAGCATTTGAAATTCGAATATGACTCGGATAATTTTTTCGGATCGAATGACTAATTAACCACATGAAACAACAAATATTCCATTTTTGCTATTACAACGTCTCTGTTATGGAAAATCAAGAAATTAATAGCTATGAATTACTAATATTGGCATGAACAGACTTGAAGACAATGTATTTTCAATTCACACTTCATGTCTATGAGCGAAAGATGTTTTTAACGAAAAAGTACAATCAATGTTGCTCAAATATGACAAAATCGATTGTAACGTAAATTCCTTTTTATTTAGCGAATTTATTCTATAATCGATTCGAATCACCGGATCAAATTGCCAACCCCTAATAGGAAACTACTACTGCAAAATTATAGTAACAGCAACTGCACTAAATGCGAAAAAAACATCCCAAACAGAATTAAAAAAAAAACGAAATATTGCTTACCTGGTATGTCATTCTTGTTCATTTTTGTTCGTTTGCGCACTGATTTTACCGTAAACCTAAAATATTTTTCAATTTTCGTATTCTTAAGAAAGTTATATGAGAGTTAAGCAGAGAGATTTTCATTTCAGATACACTTCACCTCAACGTTTGTTATATCGTACTTTGGCATCAACTACTAAGCTTGCTGACTAATAAAAAAAAAACAAACGTATAGTCTGAATGGTTCAATTAAATGCACCACACTCACGTCATTTCGGGAAGTTCTGAAACTTCCGGATTATACTTAGCCTACAACGTGAACGCGTTTCCTCACAGGTAAAGATGGGCAAAACCGAATCGTTTGGAATTTCAATCTGATTCGGACGTGTTTTTTTGAATCGGTTCGAATCGCTAAATTTGCTTAAAAACCATCTTGAGATGATGTTAGATGATGTAAATCATTAAAATATATCTTAAAGCACATGGACACATATATAAAAGTCAAGGTAATACAGGTGCAGCACTAAAAATGCGGACATGCTAAATACTGAAAACAGCGCAAAACAGAAAAAAAACTTTTTAGTAAGAATTCCATGTTAAATGCGAGTAATTCGTTGCTATAGCATTACAAGCACCAGTAGTGAAATAACCGAACCAATAAGAACTTCGATTTAAACATATCCTTCGAATTTTGCCGGTTTCGGATCTACATTCTTCATAACATTTTTCCAGACTACTAACCATTTCAGTCTTGTCACTAATTTATACATGCACTTATAGTAAATCTGCTTAATATTTGCAATTTGATTTTATAGACGAATACCCTTGTGACAGAAAATTCATTAGCAGTAATCTTAGTTCTATTACAAATGAACTTAACTAGTAAAGTCAAGCCAATATTATTTGTCGACGTTTTGAATGCCTGAACTTTTAGTGATGTCCATCAGAAATATTCATAAAAATTCTAATCGCGCTACCGGTGATGTGCAAACGATGTTTTATTTTGCCAACGTTTCGAATGTCTGTCTATACAGGCGTTATTTATTAGGACAATGAAATCATTTTATATGTGTGTTTGGAATCTCGTTTATAGGATATGTTCAAACGGTTAAACACAGACGATATTGTTTCCGACATTTCGAACATCTATTCAGACAAACTTCATCCTGGCAGTGCATAATGGAATAACAGTCTACTATAATACAAGCAACACAACTTCTACATCCTATCTAACCGTGCGATAGAAGATAAATAAAAGCACCAATTTTACAAACAATAGAACTGAAAAAACTCAAGTCGTGTGAATAGAAATTCAAAACAATTCAGCAAGATAACATCGACAGTTCTTAAAAAAAAGAAAAAAAATTCTTTGTTTTATGTCTGAACTCAATATCTCGTTCACAAACTTCAATGATTGAAATGAATTTGATATGTAAACAGTATCAATCAGTTTGTTTTAATCACTTTATATATTCTAAACCGTGGCCATTGAAGGCGATGTGATTTATCCCCGATCGTACATAACAAAACAAACAGTTCATCTTATACTTTGAAAGTTGTGTGACCTATGAGTCAACATATATAATTCGTCAGGCGTCATGTAAGTGTATTTGTTTGGCAAGGTTCTGTAGAATTTTGTCAACTTTTTGAATTATTTCTATTAATCTTTAATCTGTTCTGTTAATATTTGCATTTGCGGAGTAACTCAAGTATAATATACCGAAGTTTCAATTCCACTTTACTTCATCGTTCTACTATGACCGATTGTTGTCTTAATTTTAATATTTCTGCTTTGAATAAAGTTGTATCACATTATTAGATCTAGCTATTTTATCACCTATTCATGTGTTTCGCATTTATTTTATACCACGATTTTCCTTTTAGTGTAAATTATTCTTAATGACATAACACTTCTGCTACACATCACTTACACGCGTGCATTAATACATCATTAAATATAGAATAACAATTAAAAACAATGTACTTTAAAAATTACTCTATTTGGTCATTTCACACATTATAATAATGGCGTTTCGACCCGCTTGGTTACTCGCGCGCTTTGTTGTCGTGCCAGTCGCCATATATCGCCATATGAACCATTTTCCCAATTTTTGTTTGAATTGTTATAGTTCTGTAAAATAATATACGTACAGGCCAGTGACCTTCTTATTGATGATAGTTATCTTTTTTAAACATATAGAAGTGAATACTTCTCTGTGTGAAGACGCCAGTCTATAAGACCAAGTCACTGACAACTTTCTAGCGAAAATGATATTCAAGTACGGCTGGGCAAAACCGGATTGTTTTGGATTTGAATCTGTTTCGGGTATGTGTTTTTGGTCGAATCGCTATTTCAGTTTAATGACCAAATGTCCCTATTTTACCTTTTTTTTATTATTTGCTCAATCATAAAAAATATTGAAATCTGTAGCTTGTATTTAAGCTCGATCTCATTTTGCAATTTTTGCCCACTTTGCAGGAAATATTTAATATTTTTTTTGTAAAGAATGCGACACTGATGGATTGCGCCCTCAAGACGCAATCTATCAGTGGTGTATGTTTAAGCTCCTATAAAAATGCGTTCTCGGGAAAAGTCTGATTCTGAACATAAATTCATGCCAACCTTTTTAGCGGAGGGTTCGGCTACATTACTCCTACTGTACACAGCAATTAGATTAAGCTGCAAGAGAAGTAAATCCATCGCAAAACGTCAAGAAATTGACCAATTTTGATAAAATTAATCTTCAGTAGCAATAATTGATCTTACTAAAACTAAAAAGATCTGAAGCTAATGTTTGGTTTTTCCGAAAAAAATTGCAATGCTACGGTGGTAAGGGCATGGAAATGTTTAATTGTTTTCTAATTGGCTGGGGGAAAGTAGGAAACAGCAGGCAACGTTGAAAAAAAGTCAAAAAGCCACTAAACCAGCACCAATTGCGATCTGGGCGGAGGGACTGAACCCCTATGGTTGAAAGCGGTTGGTTGTATCTACAGATGCTCATTGTTCATATTGTTTTACAATATATTATTTGTAAAATTCCTAGATGTAATATGTTAAAGCCCATGTCCGAATACAAACATATTGCTATGTATAAATCATGTTTACAAGAAAAAAGCTGTTGTATTTAACACATGAAATCATTTCCTTCAATGAACACCAAACAATATAAAAACTGGAGTTACAAATCAGAATGTTTTTGTCAAACATGCGCCATACCTTCGACTCATGCTTACAAAACGTGTACGGAAAATTTGTATATACGATAGCTCAATAAAGATATATTCGATAGAAACACTCAGGGGTGTTTTTGTTGGTTAGGATATCTCGGTTATGGAACATCTTGGTTTTTCATTGAAATAGTATTTGGGCGTTTCTGTATAGAGCGCAATATTATAAAAATTAGGAAAGATTAATTGTAAAATTTAAATATGATTAAGTCGGTTAGACCTTTATTTTTTAAGTTATCAGAATGGAGAATTTAAATAACAAGGACATTTTGAGGGAATTGACTATATTCACAATAAGATCGTCCAGATGCTTCACTCTTGTAGTATTACAATGTGGCGATATCTTGGCGCCGGAAGCACACGGATAACGGGTGCTACAAGAGGATTAGTTAGGAACTCTTTCTGACTTAAAATTATACCTAATATATTTAAAGAGACAGAGAGAGAGAGAGAAAGATAGATTTATTTTTTCATCGGACAAAAAATATACACACAAAATGCACAAGATAAACAACAAAGCAGAATTTTTTGGTTTTGATTGGGATAAGTTACACGAATACATGAAAAAAAATGAATTTGATATCGAACGAGCCTCCCTGCGAATATCGAGTCTATAGACACCAACGCGAATTGATTTTATAAAATTTTAAAATGCTGCAGAAAATAGTCTTTTTTAATATCAAAGTGCTCTTTTGTCGAGGATTACCCCAAAACCCATTTGTTTCCGCCGTCCTGGAAAAATAACAAACGCCTTCCAAATTATGTTTCAGAAACCATGCTGTGTAGATTACCTTAAATTAAGTTTAGTTTAATTAGTTTACCTTATTGTCAATTGACGAAGATAAAGTACAACTAAAGAATTACAGATGTATTTTCGCATCTACAATGATTCGAATACTCTCTGCTTTTAGGTTGATATATTCGATAAATCAGAGTGACTTACAAATTTTGGGCAATCGTAGGTTAACTGCGGTGGATTACAGAAGATTTGTTTAATGGATTTATTTATTTCGAATCTTTTGTCCTTCATTCTTATTACACATCTTTGTACAAAAGTTGTTACAGGTAGGTACGAGTTCGAATAAATACCCCAGAAAACCAGCGAACCGTCTTAGTGGGAAGGGGACCGATTCGACAACATTCGAGCATCCCTCTTCCCGACAAAACGTTGTCCAGAATCTGCGTGTTTAGTCGCTATGATTTTTGAACAATACTGGACAGAATATTTAAATACTACCTATTAAACGATCACAAGTGTTTAATTTCGGATCATATGATTTATCTCCCTTTTTGACACTGTTCCTTTGTTTCCGATCTACAGAACGAATACGAAAGTGTAGAATTCGAAAACATTTGAAATTAAAAGAATCTTTCTCTAACACAAAAGTTTATCACTATTGTTTTTATCATTCAGGTATCAGTTGTTGGACTTGTGAAAATGCAGAAAGTTTAGAACAATGCAACCAATATGGGAAATTAACACAATGCAATCCCTCACAGGTAATCTGCCTGTTTTTAATCTTCGTCGTACCAAAAATACAATGCAATCATTCGATCTTATATAGTCATTCTATTTTCCCTTCAATTCAATTCTTCACAAACACATACTCAAGAAAGAAAAGCTATTTTTACTCCTTCAATATACATACCGAAAATTTTTTATTTATGGAATTTTTTCTTCGTATTGAAATTCGTTCTATGTAAAGCATGAACCAGCACTAAGAAGCAACTATCGGTATGTAACGGTATGTACAAAATGTTTTTTTTAATCGAAATTCACCCTGAGCAAAATCGAAACTGAAAATATTCCAAGTGGAACTGAGATGCTATTGTAAAGTGCAATGAGTAGTATTTGCCCCGAACGATGACAAAACCATCTATCACTTCCTTTTCGCCTCTTATACGACACAGAGGAAATACGCTAGGGATATTCTGAAGCCCGTTTGACATTGTTTTCGATTGCTATGTTGGCAAATATGCCAGACGTCAGAAAAAAGACACTAATTTGAACTCTCTTTCAGACAAATTGTGGAATCGAAATAAGAGGAATGGGATCAAATCGAAGAATGAATATTTATAAATTCTGTAAACAAGACACAGCCTGTTTGAATATGCTTAACCAAGTGAATATAATTTTAGAAAATTTAGTATCTATGTCAAAACTTATTCAGAACTATTTAAAACAAATTGATACTCGAGCATGAATGTTTCATGATTCACAAGAATTTTCAACGCACAAATACAATCGATTTTGGTCAAATTTGACCAAAATCGTTTGCATTCGCCGTTAAAGACTAAAAATTACTTTACTTTTGCTTTGACCAATTCACGATTGATTTGAATAATCTGTGATTTGAGTCACCGAATCAAATCGCCCAGCCTCAGTCGGAACACACCGAGTGAATTTTTTGCTCGGCTCCATCAGGAATAATTTGTGCACACATATGATTTATATTTTGTATATATAATTATATTTTTGTTGGCCTGAGTCACCGATGGATCGTCCCACCGATTAGCCTCGTGACCTACAAAATAATCTTTTAGATTGTAAAAAACTTTATTCGATTGAATCGAACATCCATATTCAAGTTGTTGCTAATATTTCTGAAAGAGCGATTCTTATAGCAGAGCTAATGCGAGAATACCAAAACAAAAATGTTGCTCTATTGCAGCAGAACTCTGGAGTGCTGCCAAACTGTAGTCCGTTTCCAAACTATGTTTGTCGATGTTGCTGTTCCTACAGTAGTTGTAATGCTGGGACATTGGATTGTGCGGGCGGTTTGGGTAAGATTTTTGCATATTTTATAATGATGAATAATTGTACTAAATTAACGTAACAAAAACAAATTTCGACAAATAGTGTTGAATCGGTTCACGCAGGGCTTGTTTGATTGCTTTCAAAACATGCTGTCACAAGGCAAGAACATACTACCTGAAATACTACTTGGTTTTTGATTGAACTTCACTCATTTCCATATACCCTCTCCAGAGCGTTGATTTTCTTGTTTACTTACGGGCTGGAAGCCTATCACGGAATTGTTTATGATGGCGCAACAATAGAAATTTAGAATCTCGTTCAGACAGATTTTCAGGCTGATTTATAAATAAATACGTTTTATAAATAATTTTTGTGGGTTTTTGTTTGTAAAGCATTTATATTGGCATCAAGGCTGGTAGTACGGTACGGTACGGTACGAAGTTCGGTACGGTACGATTGAATTTTCCGGTACGATAGTACGGTACGATTCATTTTTCAATTTTCGTACCTGGTACGGTACGTTACGAAGTTCGGTATTTATTTCGTACCGTACCGTACTCTTTTTCGTACCTTCACATTACACTTTATTCTTCTCAAATGAATTTGAAAAAATAATTTCATTTAACATCTATGCCGTTTCATAACGGGGCGCTGATAATATCAATTGTGTCTATCAAAGAATGTTTTAACTAAAGGGCAATTTTAAAATGATTAAAAGCGGCGCAGGTATGGTAATAAAAATGTAACTGATTCACTTGAGCTGATTAGATGAGCTATGTCGTATATCGGCTTTACTGTAGTGGTGTAAAACTTTGTGATTGCGCGGAAACACATATAGGCCGCTGATATATGACGTCTGAATGTATTTTTCTGTAATTACGAAAGTCGTGATAGCCCAATTAAAATCGACAAGATAAGCAGCATTCATAATACTAAAAATCACGGTGTTATAACGGTGCCCGAATATATCAACTACAATGGCGGATACAGAAAAAAAATTGGGGGGGGGCACATTTTTTCCAACATGCAAACACGGGCTTTCAAATTTACAAAAAAAATTAGGGTGCTGGAGGCGCGCAAAATTTTATTGTGAACGAAACAAAAATACATGTTTTAAGAGTGAAATAAACATTACCAGGCCGGAAAATGTATCTGCGAACCGGAAGCCCGCTGAAATTTTTATAGAAATTGAATAAAAATTTTCACTTTAAAGGCTAAATGCTACGAAATATACAAAATTAATTAGGGAATATTGCGCAACGCAGGCGCGCGAAAATTTTATGAAAATTAAATTAAAAACTCTCTCCCCCTGACCAACTATGCAACTAAGCTATCCAGTAACCACCGCTATTACGTTTTGTTTGTACTCTGACACGCAGTATATTATCAGAGCAGAAACATCAGAATATAAAGATATATTTAGGCTGTTTTGAGTTGAATGTTAGCTGATGTTCATCTTAAATAGAAGATATATTTTGTAAAACACAGCCAAGTCACAATATAGACAATGGCATGTCGGGAATACGTCTGTCTGGTAGGAAAAAATAAATAGCATTATTCAGTAATGTGAAGAGAACGTAAATTGCACCAGAAATACCAGATTCAAAATGTACTTATAACCATGCCTTCGAATGAGACCGCACGAAACCCATGTGTGGTGCACAACGAACATTCTTTTGTCGAGATATAATTTCTTGTGACACAATGCAAGATTTTTTCGCGAAAACTGTGCTCATCCTACCACCATTTATCACCACCGGTCTACCGTTCTCATATTATACGCAATGTGAACAATGATATTGGGGTGACATATGCTTAATTACGCGCATGTTTCACTGTCCTGGATTTTAAACCTGATATCATAAACTGCATCACTTTGATGTAAGATGTTGGTGACGTTTCTTGCGGTGGCCAGATCCTACAAATAAAGCTGATTTAGACATTGGTAGTTGGTACGGTACGAAATTGCCGCCCATCGAATCGTACCTGTTTTCGTACTGGTACGAAATTTGGTACGATAAATGAAAAATATTAATCGAACTTATTTCGTACTGGTACGAAGTTCGGTACGATGTACGGAAAAAATAATATCGTACGGTACGGTACGAAAAATTTTCGAAAGGTACGGTACGAAGTTCGGTACGAAATTATTTTGCTAGTTCGAAGTACGATAAAAATTTCGTACCGTACCGTACTGCCACCCTTGATTGGCATATGAATTAGGTTAATTTACAATGATTTTACTTATTAATTGTCTTACGGTTTTGTCGTGAAATCAATGAATCGAAGCAGAGATTATCGGAATAGACTAGGTGTAAATCGTAAACATCAGACTGGGAGAATGCTTAACTGTTTTTTTCAATTCCATTTTTTGACTTAATATCTAATTCGTCTAAACTTACGCAGCGAAATTCGGTAACATTCTCAAAAAATCCCGGCAAACTTTCCCCATAAGATATAGGCTAAAAATTTTAGGGGTCAATGGTCGGGGAAAGATACATTTTTCCTTCTACTTTTATAGTGACGCAATGCTCGTCCATACCAACCGTTCACGAAAATAGTTTCATGACTTGTAGTGATGGAAAGAATATCGGATCAGTTTGTATGTTTGGATGTAACGAAGGATATACGATTGCTGGATCAACAACCACAAAATGCTGGAATGACGGAGAATCTCCCACATGGTCCAACGAATCACCCTCGTGTAAACGTGAGCTCGGAATAACCTATGCTTCTTGATTACTAGAGTATTTGGCGATCACTTTTTTACTGAAATACACTCAAAGTTGAAAGAATCAACTAACAGCCAATTAATAGCAAAGAGCTACTTATACTGTAGTAGTGGTCACGTTGCGCCGACTAAATTATTGTTGTCCACTGGATGTTAAAACTAAAATTACTTTGTGGACGCGGCCTTCCTCAAATCTGTTCTGTCTGGAATTGCTTGCATTCCCCTAGAATCCCCAAGGAAACTGATCTACTGAACCAGATACGATGTTGTATCAGGATTTAACGTAAATGCAGGGAAATCAGGCCTAACAGAAATACTTTTCAAAAAGCGAAAAGAAAGAACCGGTATATAATTCAAGATATAAAGCAAGAGTTACAACTACATCTTTGAAAAGATGAGAAATACAGCATTTTATAATCTTAAACGACTAAAATATTAACATATAACTCGAAAGAAGAATCCGAAAGGGGTCTGACTAACTTATAGGACTCGAGCCTACGTATGCCGCGAAACATACCGCACGACAGGTAAATGAAAGGTGGCAGTTTTTTTGGATACGTTGCAGATAAAACTTGTAATTTCAGACCCACTTTTGTTCTACTTCGGCTTCACTTAACTAATGTAGCCACACACTGACAACCAATCTTGATTGTTGATTTCAATTATGCAGTTCGCTTTCATAAGATATCTATCTATTTTAACAGTGGCACATTGTTCTTCCACACCCAAGAGGCCTGAGAATGGCTTTATGATTTGTAGTAATCATAACAGCATTGGATCGGTTTGTACGTTCGAGTGTGTTAAGGGATATATTGTTATTGGTTCGTTAACAACAACCTGCTGGAGTATCGGAGAGTCTCCCACATGGTCAAATGAATCGCCAGTTTGTAAACGTGAGTTATCAATCTTTCTAATTGTTTGAGATGTTTCTCTCGGATCGACAAATAGGTTGACAAGTCAACATGCAGCTTGAAATATAGACATAATCATTCTCTTTAGACAAATACTAATGTAACTTTCAGGAAAACTTAAACAAGTCAATGGTCCACATCTCAATGTTACTTTCTTTTTCTGTTTTGAGTAAGGAAGGCTGGGAATCAGCAATCGAACTATTTAAGATGCACAATTTCACTATTTTTCCAATTTTACCCAGATTTTAATTCGGATAGTTTGAGTATTCTTCTGGGCAACCGGTACTAGTAGGTAACGGCAAAAGAAAAGCAAATATCGCCGAGTAAGCAAGCACGAATGGTCCTATAAGCCTATAAAGTTGTATCAATACTTTTTAATAGTGTTATCGTGTTGTTTGTAAATATTTATTGATTTGTATGATGCTTTGTATTAATAGAACTTAGAATAATGATTAACAAGTAGTTTTCCATGTATTAGACCGTTATTGTTGTCAAAGTATTATGAGTGGCGATTACACGATATCGATTATTTCAATTTTTAATTTTCAGATAATCAATGTGATGACCTTCCCATCCCTCCAGAAAATGGCAAAGTCACTTGCAATGGACAAATTTTGGAGTCCAAATGTGAATTTTTTTGCGACGAGGGACATTTTCGAGTTGGAAGAAAAGCTGTGATTTGCAAAGATAGCGAAGATTGGTCTGCGCCAGAATGGAACGGGAAATCTCCAATCTGCTATAGTAAGTTCTCAGTGGTTTCACCATCACCTGTGGAAGATACCGCTCACTGCACTTTAACATAACGGTTCAGTTTCGTTTGAGATGTTTTCCACTTAGAGTGCAGTTGCTGGTACTACATCGTGTAGTAGCTCTTTGCTATTGAGTGTCCGTTAGTTGGTTCCTTTTAGGCATTGCTTTATGCTTTGCTTGGAGTGTGAATTTTAATAAAAAAAATATAAAAAGTATTCAGACAAAATACGTTAGAATGCGTGAAACATATTCAAACGTTAACTCAATTCGACATTGGCAGTAATTAGTAAAAAAGGGTTGAAATGGGTTTTCAAATGAAATTCGAAAAAATTAATCATTTATTAATATGTCGCAAAAACGTTCTGTAAATTAATTGTTGAATTAGAAAGTGATAGCAGGAGAAGTGTTGGTAACCTCATGTCACCGGCGATGCGGATTTGTCACAAATCATGAGTATTCCTATTTCACCTAGATTGCGGATTTGTCACAACTGACGAGTATTCCCATGTCACCGGGGGTGCAGATTTGTCACAACGCACCAGGGATTCGCTTTTGTCGCGACTCTTGAGTAGTTTTATGTCACCGGAGATGCGGATTTATTACAACCCACGAGTATTTCTATGTCACCGGGGATGCGGATTTATCACAACTCATGAGTATTACATATCATAGGGAATGCCAATGTGTAACTAGGAATGCACCGATACCACGTTTTTCCAACTAACGGTCCCTCGAATGATATTAAGCTGCTACAAAAATAAAGTACCAGTCGGCTCAGCACAGTCTTGCACATATCAAACACTGTGTAATGAAGTGAAGTAGCTCATTTTGGTCTTATGAATTTTTAAACTTGTTATGGATGTTAAATTTGTGTTCCTTTCCTACTAATTTCGGGTCTTTAATTTTGAAAAAAGGCATAACCACGCCTAGGGATACTATTCCCAGATTTAAGGTTGGAATTGATTTGGGCAACTTAGGCTTCTGAATATAGTCTCAAGAAGTCTCATTTTTATTTCGTCGGGAACTAATTGGATTAAATGTTGTTCTTCATTGAGTGTCTTTTTGTCGAAGTTAATTTTGGATAATGTTTTTGAATATTTCTATTCGAAGTTTTCCAATATTTTTTGTTCTGCAATTTCTCGTGCTGTTGCTTTAAGTACATTACATCAACTATGGGTGTGTTTCTTTGACATGGGAATACTTGCGAGTTGTGACAAATGCGCATCCCCGATGACATAAAAATACTCATGATTTGTGACAAATCCGCATCCCCAGTGACATAGGAATACTCATGAGTTGTGACAAATCCGCATCCCCGGTGACATAGAAATACTCATGAGTTGTGACAAATCCCCATCCCCGGTGACGTAGGAATACTCATGAGTTGTGACAAATCCGCATCTCCGGTGACATAGGAATAGGCATGAGTATTGTAATATTGTAATCATGAATGAATTATAGCACGAATGAGTCAAATATAAATATATTTAAATATGAAAATATCCATTTTGTCAAGTAGTGAAAAATATTACAAATCACTGTCATAAAATTTATTCATTCGATCAATAAACAAGTGAATTTTGCGGAGCTTGTGTGTGAGATTTACAAGTGATATTTTGGAACTGAAGGGTAAAACTTGAAAAATCATTTTAGGAAACATAACATGGACATCAAAGTCTATGAATTTGATCTAACTTGATTAACATCAACTAATTTTTTTCTGTTGACCTATCGAAATTCGCATTAATAAAAATACTTTTCAATTTTTGCTTCTGTTTTTTTATATTGAATTTTGCAAACCTTTCATTTTCCAATAATTATAGCGTTTTTAAGGATAATAAATAGAATATAGTGAAATATGCCCTTAAAGTTTGCAAAAATAACATTTCAATGTAACACAATCCGTCACATTTTGCTTAATACTAATACCAATGATGACGCCATGGAATCAATGAATTTGTAGGAGAATATTGGGCCACTATTATCTAATACATTTTTCGGTGTAAAGTTGAGCGGTATCAGTAATTTTGTGTATCGCCAGTATCTAATCCGCACCCCCGGTGACATAGGAATACTCATGTGTTGTGACAAATCAGCATCCCTGGTGACAAAAGGTTACCAACCTTATCGATATAGCAATTTGACTAAATAAACGGGATTTACACGACGGCACTCCATCAGTGATTCATACTTGACACGACATTCTCGGCAGAAATTTTCAGACTAAATCGTTTTCGCATACTACGTAAGTGAACCAATAACTTCAAAAATTTTCATCGGTACAGGGAACAGTTTCTCATCTTTTATTAACCCATTTTGACCGACAAGAAACTATGATAGTCCGGTTTTTGCTTGAAACAATAAAAATTCTATCTTTTGGCATATTTTCAGAAGTTAAATGTGATCCAAACATCTGGGCTCCGACTAATGGATTCATGAAATGTTCTAACGAAAGATTTGTCGGATCGATCTGTTCTTTCCGTTGCGATTTTCGATACAATCTTGTTGGACATCGGAAATCGGTCTGCATTATCAATTCCGTGGTTAAGCAAGTTCAGTGGAATTATAAGCAACCGAAATGCATGAGTAAGAACACTTTTTGTGTTGACTATGGTCAAAGGCTAAGATTCCAAGTTCTCATTAGGGGTAACTGGGAAATCAACCCTAAGGTTTCAAGATTCGAATTGAATCGGGTGATTCAAATACCCATTTCCTTGATCCTAAATGATTCAGTGTTTTTTTTATCAAAAAATTTTATTTTTATTTTAATTTTTAATACAGCGTGTGTGCACAAAATAATTCTGGTCAGATTAAACATAAATTTCATTATTGCCATTTACGTATATTTTAGTTGGCGCAATGGCCTATAATGGTTAAACATGTTGGCATCGCAGGTTGAAGATCACAGGTTCGAGCTCCTGCGAGCAGAGCTCCTTAATGCATGCGTACTAATCAACCCCGGGTGTAAAAACTTGGATAGGCTAGACCGATCAGGAAAAGATCATGTCTTTGCAGCAGTTCTAACCCTGTCCGTCTGTGTGACCACTGGTACGGGGCCTTGGCCAGGGTGATCCATTCCAAGAAGTGGCTATAAACAGGAAACAAAAATTCCGAATATTTTCATCAATTGTAAATGATGTGATACGATATCGGATTCGAAAATGAATGTCCTTCGAAGTGGCTATTTTTAAATGTAAAGGCATTATAAATTCAATTTTTGAAACTCTATATTCCTACATTACGTGACAAAATGTTGAAAATAGAATTGAATAAAAAATAATATAATTACGTTATTGAAGCATTTTTTTATCAATATGAAAAGAGAATGTGATCGCTATCAGAATTTTGCTTGCAATCGCTTATGATGACACCAAGGAGGTAAATCAGCATCAGTAACAACAATAACAACACTGACATTTCTAACTTGTAAGAATAATAGCTCAAATCTCTGTAATGCAGGAAAATTATGTGCTACAATGCCTTCTACTCCGAAAAATGGTCAAATGTTTTGCTCAGACCAAAATTATTATGGGTCCGTTTGTGCGTTTCGTTGTGATGAAAATCACCAACGGAATGGGTCTTCACACACTCAATGCATTTCTGAAAACAAGCTCGTTGATGAAGAGCCGGAATGGGATTCGGACCCACCCGCTTGTAACAGTGAGTATCTTCTAGCGTTTCTCAAAATCAGAATCTTTGTTTTGTCAAGCATGAGACACTGATACGTGACAAAAGCATGTATGCCCAAACATTTCTGACTCGGCTACTCCCAACGACATTTAACGTAGAATCAATTCTCGTTAAAAATCAAATCCTTTATACTTTATAGTACATGAATTAATCTATTTGAAGTTTGTGAGTTGTCAAACAGTGTGGCGCAGTGGTCCCTGACTATTCCTGGAACCGTATATTAGCTTCCTAATAAAAATTAAAAAAGAAAGCCAGTATTTTTAAAGTCTGTTTGAGCTTATCCGGAAACGCCAGAAATTATCATATAATTATGAGATTCCATAATACTCGATTATGTACTAATTTAATTTTATACATATTTCAACCCTTGGTTGTTTGTAAATGTTTTAGAAAAATTGATTTAAAGTTTGGAAGATTAAAATTGAATTTTAATGAAATAATGTAACAGATTTTCTTGCAATCAACAAAGATGTATTCTGCTACTTGCACTGTGACAAAATTGCAGAAAATTAACTGTTTATTTGCAGTAATTGCATATTTCAAATATTCGAAATCGCTTTTTCGGTAAGATTTATGCCAATCATGGGGTGTTGATGAACCGCACCTCGGCGGTGCGTTACATCAACAGCCTCATAATTGGCAAAAAAATCGATTCTACAGTTTTTTCTCAATATTAACAGGCAAAAATTACTGTCAAAGATTTTGTTACAATGTATTAATCAGCTTCACGGTTTTCAGAAACCCGTTGCAATTGAACGATGGATTTCATAAATGTTACTGTGAATAACTGAACGGAAATAAAAATAAACATACTACAGATAGTTTATGTATATAAGTCGCATTTAAAGGAAACTCGCAAAAAGTATATTACCTGCAGCTTGTTTTTTTTTCTCAGGATTAGGATGCCCTAGCTTACAGAAACTCCGTTTTGGAGTAATGTCTTGTACGAATGGAAATTTGTTTGGCTCTGAATGCAAATTTTCTTGTACGGAAAAAGGATACAATCGCTATCCAAAAACCAGACAGTCCATTGTATGCAAGAATGATACATCGTGGACGGATGAACCACCGTGTTGTACAAGTGAGAGTAATGTTATTATAAGTATGATAATGTTCAATCCTATTACCTCATTATCTTCTGAACAACATAAAATGCTAAATTGAGGAGGGCGAAAACGGGATTGAATTACCTTTTGACATGCCAAAATATTTCACTTGTAAATTCCACGTTAATTAAAATATTTTTCGTTCTGCCATACATGCAACAAACTCACTGGTCTTTGACAGTAATTTCCCTTGGCGGTATTGAAAAAAAATTAAAACTTGACTTTTTTGGCCAAATATTGGGTGTTGATGAAACGCACCGCGAAGGTGCGGTTCATCAACAGCCCATAATTGGTATAAATCTCATCAAAATGGCGTTTTATTAACTTTGGAAATATGCAATTACTGCAAATGATCAGAAAATTTATTGTACTTTTGTTACAGTGTATAAGTCTAACAACAATAGATAGGTCGTTATATGGATTATGGCTCTATCCGCAATAACTATAATAAATGACGGGTTGCAGTAGCTAAAATGCAAAGAGAGCATACATCAACTGAAATATTTTCATCTTATTTTACTAGGAATGAATTCTCCACCAGAAATGGGTTATGAGAGCATTATTTGTTAGGTATATGTCATTGACGGATCACGTCGATGGAAAGCAGCTCATCTGTGGCGCAGGTTTGATAAAATAAAAATTTGTGATTGGGTCAATAGAATGTTTCGCGCATTTTTGAATTTATTGCATTTTTTATTCGATGGAAGCTATTCGAAGCAATGAATATAATATTATTTTTGCAGGAAAATGCCCACCTTACGATCACGTCGATGTCATATTTCTTCTTGATTCGTCTTCATCGATTGGTGAAAATAACTGGAAAATAATGACGAATTTTGTCAAAAATATTATTGAGTAAGTTAATAGCTATATTGTTAATGTGGGCGTTCTTACGGGTAACAATTTGCCAGCAAGATTGTAAAAAGATAAAATGGTAAACAGTAAGATAGTTATCAACTGAACTATTTATTCCAGAATTTAGATTTAGTTCGATTTTGCTTCTCGATTATTCTGATTTCACACAGTTTGCAAAAATCATGATATCAGCAAAATTTAACGATAGAAAATTTATTGCTTAAATTCATTTATTTTCATTAATAATCCCTAATTATCTATGAGTGATATGACATTAATTAAGACACCGGAAAATGAACGTAACCTGAAGTTATCTCACGAATGTTTGGCTATGTTTACAGAATTTGGACGTCATCTGTTGCGCGGACATTCATTTTGAAACTTTCCCAGGAATTGTCATTATTTAAGTAACCTCGTTTACATATTTTTTTATTTCCTTATTTAGTATATTTGTTGTACAAGAAGATTCTCTCAATTTTGGTGCTATTCGCTACAACAGTCAAATAGATTCTGAAACTAAAATTAACTTGAATGATGCTCCTGATAATTCTACTTTGTTGAAAGAGTTAATATCAAAAATTCCATATAACGGAAAAGGTTTGAGTCGATATTCAATTTTTATAGGAATTTTATATGCGCAACAAAACTGGTGCGCTTGATGGCGGCATGAGCTCGCAATCAAAAAATGCAACGCGTTTAAAAACTGTCATTGATTAAAAATAAAGATATTACGTGTTATACCGTTTTTGAGGCGTTTTACACTTATGAATTATGACTGCATTGTTTTAATTATGAGTATTTTTTTTATTGAATCCCATTCTAAAATAGAAGTTGCAAATCTTAGCTAGCAGTACATTCTTTAATTTAAGTCGAAAAATGTCAGTAGAAATTAATGAGATGTCATATTTATGCGATATTTGTTCGTTCCATATTTCTAATTTTATATCATCCTTTGATCGTAAATGGCTTCAGTCGTATCATTGGAATATTCTTATTGTATTGTGAAATGAAAATAGTAACTTGAAAATTTGTGATGTTAAATAATTCAGGTACGCGGACAGGGGAAGCAATGAAATATGTACAAGAAGAAATGTTCACTCTGGAAAACGGAGATAGACCATATGCTAGAAATATTTTACTGCTTCTTACCGACGGTAGATCTCACGATGATGTCACTGCTCCTTCAGAGTTGTTGAAGGAACAGAATATATCGGTGAGTGATTGATACTGTATTTTAAAGCGACCGTTAGTTAGTTGGTTGGTTCCTTTCAGCCGCCACTTCCAAGCCAGAAATCCTTGTTAACTATGAGTCTATTCTTGAGCTTATTCTTGACAATTAGCAATTCCTGGTTTAATAAGTGGAAATATCTCTACTTTTGAAAACTACATAACATGTATTGGATATATATATATACAAGGTCTTCATCTATTCTTCATTAATCAAAAATTATAATTCAGGTTTACGTCCTTGCGATGACACCTATGCTTGGAGCTCTTCATGGAATTCAAATAAGCGATATTAATCAGGCTGACAAAAAATTGTTTGAAGCGGAAGAAAATTTTGAGATATTGACTCCAAAATTTGCCCAAAAACTAAGTAAGAATATATGCGGTCCTCCTTGCAAATGAGAAGTTAAACCGTTCGAGGATTTAATTCATACATTCCGCTTGATAAATTTGTTACTCAGTGTCTGTGTTGTCCATTATCCATCTTCATCTTTTTTTACAAAACCAAGAAAACGACCAAACACGCAAAGTTTTTAACAGGCATCGAACTGATCGATATTCTTCTATGGGTAATTATTAGCGATTAAGACAATTGACTACTAACTCTCTAGTTACCTACGCGGCTATTAAGTGATGACGTTATAAATCGTAAGAATACTTTACGTTACTTACTGATCCATTGTTGATGTTCGTTAATTATTAGTACTTTGATAAAGTGTGTTATTATTATTAAATAAAGAATTCTAAAAATATGATTGTATATTTTGTAAAACTGCGAGGAAAGTTCAAAAACGTTTCAAAATTTTTACCTTTGTCATCTTTCTTTTTTGAAATCTCGTGAAAAAAAGTTGTTTTCTGAAGTCCTAAACCAGATAGATCAATGTCCATTCATGTTATTTCACCAGTCCATCCACGTGGTGTCAAATTATTATAAACATTAACGTCGTCCTAAGGTGCATTGTGTGAATCTTGTCACAGCAATGTGTAATTGTAACAAATTTGCAAAAGTTTCCTATAGTTTCATTGACATCCACGTGTAAATGTTTTTCTGTCTTTATTGAACAAATACATGGTTAGGAGACAATTTCAAACAACACAATCTCCATTGGGAATGAACAAATAAGTTAAGCTTTGGCGAACCCACCCCCTCCCCCCAGTTTCACCTCTGAGACCCTCGAATGTATTATCCTTTCTTGCCTTTTTATCGAAAATTTAAAACAAATATGAACTCTTAGTGTCTCAAACTACAAATTGTATCTCTGGAGATGGTTTTTGCTAACCAACTACTAATGTCCAAAACAGCCTAATTTGAAAATCTCAACCACCATGTGTGATTTCACCGATACCTTCGATCAAAATTATTCAGTTTCATGCAAGCTGGTTTGAAATTCTAGACAGTAAATCTATACACGACATAGCTCATCTGAGATAGACGAAGTAACTCATTTTTATTTTTCTATACCCTATCGGCCTTTAAACATTTTCAATTTTTCCTTAGTTTAGGAGAACCTTTCAGCGGGCTCAAACTCTTTATATGCGCACATGATTTAGTTGCTGAATGACATATGTTAAAAAAAATGTATTTTCCAAATTATAATGAGAAAAAATGTAATGTGAAGGTCAGGAAAAAGTACGGTACGAAATAAATATCGAACTTCGTACCATACCAAGTACGAAAATGAATCGTACCGTACTATAGTGCCGGAAAATCCAATCGTACCGCACTGAACTTTGTGGCTTACGTACCGTACTGACAGCCATAAGATATACATAATGCAGTGGCCGTGATGTCACAATAAGATTTAAATTGAATTTAAAATCGCAGGCGTCGGATTTTACAAGTCTATAATTAATGGCAAGTCCCGAGACTTTCCATATGGAGGAAGCAGTAGATTCGGAGGACAGGACCTAACTAGCACCAATTGGCATCGAAGGAAATCATATAAAAACGAAAGATATGTAAAATATCAGCCTTTGGTACTAGCCTTTGCCAATTACGTACCTAATGTTACTTCGTGTTATAAAATTGGAACAGGCTGAAAGTTTGACATGAAAACCTACCATGTATATTTGCCAGATGTCATGTCCGGAACAGGAACCAACGAGGTTTTAGATCATTTTCAAATTGATCCAGTGCAAAGGTGATCATGACATTTTGTCGCTTTCGTCATGTCATGATATTTTGGATTTTAGGAATACCTAAGCATTCTTTAGTAGCCTACTTGAAGCTAAGATATTTATACACATTCTCTTAAAACATATTTCTCATCTTTTTTTAAAATAAAATTTGCTAAAAACTGGGTGGATCGAGTCATCGATAGTTTTATCGGTAGATTTATGTGGCGCCTTTACCTTCACTGTGATAATGTGCAGTAAATGTACGGTTTATTTCCAGTAACAGCATATTTACAGAATTCAAATCCACTTGAAATCCTTCATGAAATGAATGCTAAGTATGGGCCGTTGATGCACGCACTTATAATTTGCCAAAAAAAGTGATTAGAATATTTTATGTTCAACTAAAACCATCATCGATAAACGCAATTTTGATTTGCCTTTTGCCGTTGGATCAACTGCATTTTTTGCGCTTGAGTTTGAAATTTTCGAATTAAATATAAATCGCATTTTTGCCTTGAAACATTTGGCTTATAATTGCTCAGGTTCTGATATTTGGGTCCTGCAAAAAATGAGCTGTGGCAGTACCATCCACTACTTTGTTTTCTTTTTATTGGATTTTGCATGAAATATTGAGAGTACCCTGTTTTTCCTGAATAATCGTTCAATATCAGTATTTTCCCGTTGTTATACTATATTCAGAATATATTTTAAAGGGGTTAACTCCTAAAAATAAATATTCTGCAACCACTTGATAACTGGTACTGGGCGACATCAATGACACATCGACCTTACACAAAGCATCGTCGCATCAGTCAAGAGTCTTTTGTAGTAAAAATGCGCAGTGTATTTGTCGTGAATTCCGTGGAAAACACAAATGTCGAAAATAAACTCACTCGGTAAACCCTAAATAACAACATTAAAAACCAGAATTACAAACTATAAACTCTCTTGACAGCTCTAATTTTAATGGAGATTCAAAATTGCGTCAAAAATCTTCTCGCCAACTCGTATTCTGTTGCCATCCTGTTGCACAGGTCTGTTATGCAATTACGTGAAGTATTTCGCCACCATTTGCCGCCTTATGATGAATCATTCTTTTTTCTATGAATAACTCCAGCGTTAGCTCTCTAAATGTGGAGTAAGGAAGATTTGCTAATCATATTTTTTGAACAACAAACCATCAAAACTGGGGAAAAGTATGCTCGCTTTTCCACAGTGTAGCGGATTTCAAATATGAATCTAACATTTCCCGTGTTGAAAAAGAAACATTTAATTTTTTTTAGGAACTGTTATTTATTTGCCAAAAATGTATCATTGCCATCAGCTAATTTTAGTCGTTGTTTCCGTTTTACGTTAAATTTCGATTTTCATACAAGTCTTTCATCATCTTCATCAAAATCAGCTCCTTTTTGTTGAAACAAATCAAAGTTATCTTCCTCATTTAGAGCTGTTTAACAAAAAACAAAACATATCATCAATAAAGTTAGCAATCACTTTTTACTTAACAACAAATAAATAAATTTCAACTTACATAAAAGGTGAGGGTATCCGTTCCAACCCAAAGCATTCACGTTGTAGTTCAACAAAACGAAAATCAAGAAGGCAAAATATATAACAAATCTCAACATTTTGATATGATATTTATTATATAATTTTTTTTCGCAATAATATGTGAGAATACTGTGTTACCAGGCGTTATAACTGACTAAAAGTTGGATAAGCACACCAATATATGTATGGAAGCTACAAGTTGTTTCCGAAAAAGGATATACCGAAGGAATGAGGAATTCAAAACGCGTCCGTTACAAAGCAAAACGTGATTACGTTGAAGTTCGTGGTGTTGAAAAAGTAGTTCTTAAATTTGTCAAAATTTTGTGCGACCGTGATAGATCGCGTCGCGAACGTAATTCCATGCATGCATCTTTTGTCTTTAATACCTTAGGGGAGTATCTGAATTTAAAAAAAACTCACTCGAATTTTGTTGTAGGGATATATCAATTTTTCTTGATAAAATTCAAATACGAGTTCCCGGATTTATAAATGCACACCACCTTTAATACTGGGGTCATATTTTCAATTAAAAAGAAATATGTTTGTTGTACTACAGAGTGATCATGGCCTGAAAGTTTGATCGAATTGGCAAGTTGTTGTCGACGACGCCATTAGATACAAGCTATGTCGAATTTCGCGTATGTGCGATCTCACTTAAAAGTGTGTGTGTGTGTGTGTGGGGGGGGGGTGTAGTATGCATCCCCAACCAGCCTCTGATATCCCCGGAATATGTTATCCACTTTTAAACCTTGTTGAGCTAAAATAATTGTTTCGCTGAAAAAGGTTATATATATTTTTAGTTCAGTGAGTTTTTATCTGCGTTGTACATTATGACGTCATATGCCAGGTTTTTCATTCATCGGAGCTGAATCAACCATATAAATTGAAAATCCATTAAAAAAAGTAGAATTGTAGGGTTGAAGACAAGAAGTCGTATTTGAGGGGGGCATGGTGTAGACTGAAAAAGAGCAGAATAGCATTCTAAGTGTTTTAAAACGTAGTAAAATACCAAATATTTCCGCCGCGCAGCGGTAATATCCAATATATTACCGTTTTCAGACCCTAGAGTCTCATGTTTGCAAATTTGCAGAGCAATTTTATGTTTGTTTTACTCTCGCATATGATGAAGATACAAGTTTCAGCAATAAAATTCTGGCTTACATTATGATGTCAGTTTGATCACAAAACGTTACGAGTTGAAGATACCTCGGGGTAGAAAACAGATTCAGCCCACGGTGCTTTTCCGAGGAGATTCAGTTCCGTTCGGAATTTTTCCTATTAGAGTGCATTTTCTGATAATACATTTCGTAATGGCTTTGAGTGGTATATATTCGTTTCCTCTTGTGTTCTGTATCCGGCCTTGCTTAAAGCAAACTTCAATAACAAAAAGCGTGAGTACAACAAAGACAGTAAAAATATTGTAGTCAATATATAATTCATTTCTACCACTGTACCAAATGACGCCAATCGTTTGCACCACTGACTAGAGTTAGATATGACTTCGAATAGAACGCAGGGTTGCAAGTGTAGCTAACCAGCAAGAGTGTTCAATTATGCTGTCACATTTAGATCATTCTGTCTGAATTGAGAGGTCTCCAACGTCTCGTCTTATCGTCGTATGTGTTCGTAATTACTTCTAGGTCAGCGGTGATTACCCGCGGGTAAATGTCTGCGCGTTATGGTCGACTGATTGTCGTTTTGCACGGCGGTAAACATTACCATAGTCAGAGTTTGATTAGTAAACCGGAAAAGTGACATGTTGTAGGCGATAGGCGATAGCATCCATGTAGTTGGAAGCTCCATTTTTAGTGGTATATACATACATTAGCGATAGCGTGCATCATGCAATAGCGTCGGTGGAGCAGTCTGTTAAAGCATGTGATTGGGAGGAAATATTTATTTGGTCCAAAAGGCATAAACTGTCATAACTGGTTAGTTCTAAAACCTTAGGTTACGGCCAGTGCGAAGGAAAATCGGGTTCAAAAAATTGTGAACTGCAATAAAAAACTTATTGTCGTGAATTGCGAAGATGAAATGGCATGAAGATATTTGTAATAGGCGAAAATTAATTTGAAGTCATTCGAGATTGAGGAACTCTGAAACATAATTTTTGTAGAAGTTGAAATCCAGTTCCTTAACTTGCATAAAATTATACTGTGAATTAGTTAACGCTGAATTTGATCGTAATTTTCGACCTGTGCAGGTTATTAACGTAGTGTCTATTTGTCAATTGTCGCAGCGCTCCGCCATACAGATTTACTGATTTACAAACTTAAGTTTCGGGTAACATAACAAAAACGGCAATGCACGCCTGCATTGCTTTGCGCTAATAGTGTCCACGTGCCTACAAAGCACAAACGCACGCAACGAAATGACCACGCTTCGTTAGCTTGCATAGCAAACCGTTCTGTTTCATTTGCAAACGTAAGTAAATGCCTGTGGAGCATTGCGCTTGCGTAAAACGCAAGGGTAAAATAAAACAAACCTAGAAAAATGCAGAACGTACGCAAACATGTCGTGCGGCCTAATTCATATCTAAATTTGAACATTTGGGTACATAGCAGATAGCCATTCATGCAATGGTGAACAAATAGTCAATGATTGTTATTTATTGTTAATTTGAATGAATATTTAACTCGTTTTGTTTTTCTTGCATGTAGCTGTGTTATTATTGTTAATATGCAATGGTCAAATAGTTTAATGATTGTGGAACCGTTTTTGTTGGTCTTAACAATCGCTTTATCTATAAAATATTATTTTCATCGAAAATGGAGTGTATTGAAAAGCTGGAAAATACCACATGATCCGCCATCTTTTAGGAACTTGGGGAATTTACGCACTGTTCTCTCGGATACGAACTTTTTTTCGAAATGCAAAAAGAAGTATGGACCTATATACGGATATTACACCGTCGCATACCCAAGAATTGTCATTCATGATTTGGACTTATTGCAAGAAATATTCATCAAACAGTTTTCTCATTTTCCGAACAGAATAATGAATCTTCGATTTTTGCAGGGGAAGTATCTTGCTAATGGACTTCTGTTTGCATTGCACGAAGATTGGAAGAGAATGAGACGGACAATTGCGCCTTCATTTTCATGTTCAAAACTGAAAGAAATGTTTAAAATTGTGAACTGGTGTGTGGACAACACTGTCAACAGTTTTATAAAAATATCAGAGAAAGACGAGGGAATTTTTTTCTGCAAAAATGTTTTCAGTAAACTATCCTTGGACGTAATAAGTTCATGCGCCTTCAGTGCAGATGTGAATTCACAAGACACATCAAAAGTCGAACCACAGATTTCTATACAAGCGAAAAAATACGTCGACGTCGGATTTTTTAGAATTCTATTTCAGCTTGGAGTTTTGTTTCCATTTTTGGAAAAGTTCATTGCAAAGATCTTGGACAACAGAAGACATGCTACATTTTTTCGAAACCTTGTCAACAAATTGATAACCTCGAAAAACGTAAATATCAATGAAGTTGCTCGTGTTGATTTGATGCAACTAATGCTGGATGCAAAAGCGTCTCATATTACAGACGGTGAAACGAAAGGGATGTTGTTTGAAGAAATTGTCGGAAATTCGATCACAATGTTTTTAGCTGGATATGAGACGACTAGTACGGCCATGAGCTTTCTAGCATATAATTTGGCACAAAATCCCGACATTCAACTCAAATTACAAAAAGAAATTGACGAAATGTACAAAAGCACAAAAAGTTTAGAATATGATGATGTAAAAGAGCTGAAATATCTTGACATGTGTGTGAAAGAGAGCATACGATTATATTGCCCTGTTGGTGTTACGAAAAGATTTGCCCAAAAATCAATAGTAACGAAATGCGGACGAATTATACCAAAAGGCGTAGATATTTATATGCCAATATATGCGTTATGTCACGATCCAGATCATTGGGTAGACCCAATGAAGTTCTTCCCAGAAAGGATGGGAGACGTGGACAAAGTAAATCCCATGAAATTTTCACCGTTTGGTTCTGGACCAAGAAACTGTGTGGGAATGAAATTTGCGTTTATGGAAATTAAAATAGCTTTTTGTAAACTTTTAAATAAATTTACCTTCGAAACGACGTCTGAAACCCCCAAACACCCTATTAATTTACAATATACCTTGTCGGCAAATTTTACCGATTTCAAATTGAAAGCTGTTCCCCGCAAATACACGTGAGAAGGGTATAACAGAGAGTGTGAGTTATTTCATCAAGTTTTCTTCTATCAAAAATACGGACAGATAAAATTTCCTTTTACGTGTTTATGTATACATTATTTGACAATTTCACTTTTGTGTAACTTAATTGAGTGAGGCACTCTGAAGAAGGCGATTTCTAGCAGTCGCTTATAGGCAAACAGGGTTTGTTATATCGGTAAGATATGATCTTCCAAGATCGACAGAGCCTACCCAAGATGTTATTATTCGTGGTTATATTATTCCCATTATAGACTGCTTTATTCCAAAGCACAGATGCTCAATTTTTTCTCACACTAATTTAACCTAGGTGGAGATTTCAGAAAAGTGAACTGGAAGTCTGTCTAATTTGTAAAGAGGAATGGATTCAAATAAAATGTGAAAGCGAGGCATCTAGGTGAAGCAGATGAATTCCAGGTATTATATCGTACTCAATTGAGCAATAAGCATTCGGAAGGAAATCTTGTGATTTTTTAGTCGGTGCATAAAAAGAAAAGCACATGCTATGGTTTTTTTGAACCTGCTTTTGCCCTTGTCCCAATGTCTTCTTATGCAGCAATTGATGTGTCGCGAATGGAGAGGTGTTCGTGAACACCAAGAGAAACTTGAATTTCGCAAATAAAACGGAGCTCTTGAGACGGAGTATTCGTATTAAATACCTTCTTTAAATTTTCGATGCTGTTCGACTATGGAGAATAATCTGTTCTCAAACTATTTGTTGTACGCCACCTTGTATTCTGCCCAGTTGCGGGATATGTTCATCGATACGGGAGAAGTATCATATAAAAAATGAGGCTTAGTAAATATAGCATGATCTACAAAGGAGTACGAGACAAATCCAAAGCTAAGAAAATGATTTCGTTCATTGATTAGACATTGCACCAATTCTAGAAATGTTTTGGTAAGATTACTAATGCCCATTAATACATAGGCTAGTTAAAATTATGTATGTGTAACTAGACTTTTATATGGTCGTGGGTTGCAATTGGTATTTCATGATGGGTGGCACTGAATCAGCTAAATAAAATCAATGCGGACAAGTCATTTTTGTATTTTCATACAAATGGTCATGAAGTATGTAATTTTCTATATTTGTAAAATATGGACGAACTAGAAATCCAAATGCCCCCACCCGCGGTCCATACTTTGAGCAAACCAAATTTCTTGTAGGAAAAGTTGTCACAAAATTATTTCATTTCAGGAATCGATGACGAATGAACCTTATGATGCATCAGTATCTTATCTTTTTGGGTACGAAGCAAGTTGTCGATATCGATAGATTGTCATACATACGACATGCAAGACCAATCAAGAAGAGTATCAATATATTATGATAGAACAATAAAAAATGGTCTCAGAAAATTGTTATATAACCAAACTTGACTTTTATTTTCGATAAATGTATGATTTTTGAAACCTATTGATTTGGAAAAATCAACTGGGAAAGTCGAATCTTGCCGAATATTTTGGACAACCTCACTGATGACTCTTGTCTCTGCAGCGTGTTTTTTTAGACGTAAATAGTTTCATAAATAAGGACAAACAAAACTATGGTGCGTACTATCAAGTTGTCTATACATTACGCCTTTGACACTTACGAATCAAATGCGTGTTCTATACGAGCTCTGCATGGGCTGTCTATCTCCAGATCCGTGGTGTAGGGTGTAGCGACACAAATTGTCGCTTTCGCATATTAAAAATATTCGCCCTGGTTCAACGGCATCGGAGCAATGTATACAAGTCGGGAATTTACATTTACGAATTACAAATATTAACTTAAAAAGACTTAAAAGTGATGTATTTTCGACTATAACCCAGTCCAAGAGCAGAAATTTTAACAAATATGACCAAAATCGAAGGCATTTTGTCGTTAAAACTGAAAAATTCCACTCCATTTATCACGTTTTTGTTCTTATGACCGATTCACAAATTCGAATTATCTTACTTCGAATTACCTTCCCGTCCCGTCGTATATAGAGGTGCGAGGAAGCACAAATTTGTTCTGTGAAAAACTTACGGTATAAGTATTTTGATATAAAAGTATGGTGTTGGCGTATAAATATCGGAATTTGGGGCCTATGCTTACTTCGACCGCGTAGCTAAAACATTAGCACTGCCATTTGGTTGTATCGGCGCTAAACATGCGCAAGAATTATTACCAGTACCAAATCGGCAGTGGAAGATAACACGACAAAAGTCTGACAACAGTGTGTTTTGGAAAGTTTAGATGACTGCCATAGATATTTCGGACGAACAAATTTTTCACCCCTAATTTCAACTTATTTACTTTCAAATCAAGGGAACTTCGATTTGGTTCATTTCATAGGTATTTTCGTATATCATATATCAATTACTGGATCCTGCCTATAGTTATCTTAAAACAATTAAAAAAACTTATGAATGCTAACAGATTTTAAAAAACCCGCTCCTCTAATACAAAACATCACCTTGACGCACAGTTTGTATGTTTGTCCAAAGCTTGTCTCAATGATATGTCAACTTTGAATATACATTCTTTGTTGCGTGATCTTCATTAAAACATATTGAGGTCGAAACTTCCAACACACCCCAAAATACGTCCAGTTTGCAAGGCCTCATGCGTAGGGCTGGGCATTTCGCATCGGTGATTCGAATCGATTCGAAGCAGGATTGATTCGAATCAATCGTGGACTGTTCGCAGGAACAAGAACTTGTTAAGTGAACTAAGATTTTCATTTTTAACAATGAAAAGCAATCGATTTTGGTCAAATTTGACCACATTTCCTGAGTGAACCAAATATATTATATCGCCCTGGCAAGGTTACCTTTCCGGGCAATTTTGGCTAAATATTTGACGTCTTCATTGACCCTCTAGGGCCAAAGGCCCCACCCAGAGATTGCCAAAGACCATTTCTTTTCATGATAAAGTATTCCTTTCCTCCCATATAAATAAATATTGATTACCCTTCCCTTTTGGGCGATAATATCATCTGCGCTCCCCACTCTGCACTCCACTTGTAAGAAGTGCAATAATAATGCCTCTAGCGCTGCTCGTGGCAATTCATGAACGCTCGCTGCATGACGGCATCGCCATAGCAACCACTGGCTCTGAAACAAAGCTGTGTCGCCCTGCCTTGTCCATGTCACTGCGTTGCAGGTGCTGGTAATGTTTTGGCTTGACATTTTACTAATTTTTCCTGCGCATGGACATGGTTGTCGGTGGAAGCCGTAAGCAACGCTTATATTAACCACGGTGCACGGGTGAGCGTCCAGCAGACATCTCACATACCGTACCTATACCGTTCAGCATTAGTCATCTCTCACGGGATTCAAATCCATAGAAATGCGTACCGGTACGTTAACTTCACTCGGAGACTGATTTAACTTACACAGAAAAGCAGTTTTGTCTAATTTGTCCGCGATATGTACGGTTTTTGGGTCTCATGAACTTTAGTATCATATATCCGATTATCATAATATTTTCCCATGTTGGAGGCACTCATCCTAACCCAGGAGACAATGCCAGATGCTTGCAGCATTGGCGCCCCCTAGTTAGGATGAGAATATTCTGCCAGTTTTTATTTTAATGACATTCGGGAATATGGTACTAAACTTCACTAGACCCCGGTTTTTAATGTGCAACTTAGCATTATTTTATGTTAAACTTTAGCTGTGTAGGCCCTAGTGGAATTATCATACTGTAGAGTTTAGAGTGAAATTACCAAAGGTTTGAAATTCACACAAAGCAGGAAGCAGTGTCTAAAAAAATAAATTAACAACCACTTAATCTGTGCTGTGTGATAGCAAGAGATACTACGAGATGTAGTACCAGCAACTGTACTCTAAGCAGAAAACATGCCGAGGGTCTCATGAAGTTTAGTACGGTACCATATATCTGATTATCATAAAAATTTCCCATGTTGCAAACAACTCATCCTAACGGGGGAGATAATGCCAGTTTCTTGCAGCATTGGCCCCATAGTTAGGATGAGAATATTCTGCCAGTTTTTATTTTAATGACATTCGGGAATATGGTACTATACTTCACTAAACCCCATGTAGAATAGTACTGAACCGCTATGCTGTATGGTAAAGTGCAGTAAGTGGTATGCCTCTAGTCTGCGTTTATGGGCAGGCTGTACTTTTTGAAAATAAATAACAATGTTCTGAAGGTAAGTTACACATAAAACAAAAATTAATGTTGGCACATCACATGTTTTTGAACCTTTTTTAAATCTATTTTTTTTTTTAATTTTTTATTTTTATGTTTTTATATTGGTATGAAAGATGTTAATTAAAGAGAAGTCTTAATACAAAACTATAATGTATAATTATGTCTTTGTAATATTGTTTTCAGATTATTTTCTATGGTGGTACTGTGTCCTATGTGAAGTACCACAATACAAAGAGGTCCGTCCGTAAGTCAGTATCACTGACAACATGTTGCGAAGTTTAAATCTTCAGTGAAACATACTATCAACTAATAAATTGGAATATTCACATTTTATAACTTGTTCAGTGCTAAATACTTTAATGCAGTAAGTCGAAAAACAACGAATCGAAAGTATCAGTCAAACATTTTAAACCACAATATTCAAATTAGTGCTTCGCTCGAGGCAGTATGCTGGCTTCAGGGATGAGATTGCCGGATCAATCAGGTTTAAAGTTGGGAACAAGTTTCAATGAACCTTTTCCAGTAAAAGTGAGTCGTAAACATTTCTATCTTATGCCCAATTGAAGTTCACACTATAATTTCTTTTCCTTATCAGATTCAGTGAAAATTAAAACTCATTAAATAAAAACATTTTGCTATTTACAAGTCAGTGATAGATTGTTTGCCGAGGTATGATCCAGGATGACAAGATCTTGGTTTTTTCTGGAGTCTGAAATGTTCATGTCATTTTATTCGGATGGGGACAAAAAGTTTCAAAACCATCAACACTGCTATTTCATAGCAGTATTGATGATTTTCAATCTTTTTATACAATTGCTATATAATACTCAAAATAAGGCATTTGGAACCTCAAGCCTCAGATAAAAAATGAAATATTGATCTTTTGTTAAGTTTTCTATGGATGAAACCCCCTTTTTTCAGGTTTTGGATGGAATTGCTAGCATTCTTCCAATCTGATACGGTCTTTTTGTGACTCTTGACAAAATTTTTGACTAAGATCGTGATCTGCTCATTTTGAGGTGCGATCAAAAACCAGTAGTTTTTCCCAGTTGGAAATTTTGTCAGCTCAAGCATGAGGCAATATCGAATATGAATCATGTCTTGGGAACACAATTAACAAAATGTGATCAGTTTGAATAAAGATTTTACTTATATTTTTACTTATTTTAGTCTGGTGTTATCACCAAAACTCTGAGTCCTGCACCACCACCTGCATCAGCATCTCGGAGTGCACCCTTGTCTAGAAGACGTCGAAAAAATGTATCATCACAGAACAGGTAGATTTTATTCTGGTGTTGGTCTATTAAGAAAATTATTCAAATGTTTTGAGTGTTGATTACTAATGAATTGTGCCATCAAAGTGCAGTTTGGTTTGTGACTCACGGTTGACAAAAATAAAATTTTTGATTATCTTGACCAAACAAGTTTACAATCCCATTTACCTTTTCCATTATTTGCTTGAATTTTGAAAATTAAAAAAATTATCCATTATCCTATTTTGTTACTATATATAATGATAAAATCTTGTTTTTAATCAAGAGTAATTGGCTGCTTCAGAAGTATTAAATCTATTCTGTGCACAAATACCAGCAGCGGTGTAAAATTTCTGAAACACGAAAGAAATTTTGCAAAATAGGGCACTTAAACATAATGCAAAAATCCATTTATCATAATTTTTGTCTGATCTAAAGGGGGGGAGAGCGGACCTCCCAATATTTGTAATTGAAGGGGTCCGGACCCTCTCGACCCCAACACTTCTGCCGCCAGTGTCAAATACAACTCGCAGAGATTGTCTTGAGTAGACGTTGTCATAAAAATTTTAGTGCAAAAAATTGTAATTTCATCTTGAGTCAATATTTCAACATCTCATTTGTCCTATTTTATTTTGTGAAAACTTATTTTAGATTAAAAAATGCACCATGGTTATTGCAGTTATTAAAATAAAAAGATACTGTTCAAGTATGGTTGGTAATTACTGGTAATAAACATCACATCTAGATAATAAATGATTAATATTAATATTTAGATCAGAACATCTAGCATCAAGACAGAAACCATTGTCGAAATCTACTGACGCTGCAAATCTGCAATCCATTGAGTAAGGTCTTGGTATTTTTGTTGAACTTACATTTTCTCTTGAAATATCCAGTATTTTCTTGTGCCGTATATTGCATCAGTGCCACTGTACATGGCATTTATTAATCTTGTTTGAGGAAGCCCCATCAGAAAAATCTTTATTTTCGTGAATGAGATGAACTTGAATTATTTTTTATTTCTACTTTTAAATTCAATAGGTTGAAATTGCCTACTTCTTGACCAAGATCTATTTTTAATTTAAGTTCAAATAGAAATTCAAATGACAAAATGTATTACTCAAAATTTAAAAGGAATTTATATATTTACAATGATTTTAATGATTTTTTTGTCAATTTTCTCATTAATCATGTTTTCTTGAGCATTGATGGATTGCGCTGTCGAGGCACGATCGATCAGTGGCTCATGCTTGATAAAATGAAATTTCCGATTTGATATTGGGTGGCAATGAAGCGACCTTTTAATAATGCCATTTTGCTAAATTTTGAATTTTCTTTTCCTCTTCCTTTCTGTTTGTGCCACTGTTGAACTAGATTATGTGTGATTTTTGAGTCAAATATTTTTTCTAGTGGTTTTGGATTGGAAGTTAAGCCGAGTGAAATAACATGGAGAGGATGGGAACCAGGGGAAGAATATACAAAAAGTTTAACTCTGAAGAACATCCATATAAAAACACAGAAGATAAGGTAACAATCATTTTTATGACATTATTGTGCTTGCAGCATGATGATATAGAATATCAACTAATACTGATACTAAAATGTCCAGTGTAAAAGGTTTTCATTGAAGAATACCGTTTTAACAAGAAAACAATAGCATTAGATATCAATTTTTTTCGAAGAGTAATGTCAATACTATGACATAGCAATATGCGATTGCCTAGTGGTTAACATGTTGGCATTGCGGGTTGAATATCTTTGGTTCAAGTCCCGCCGAGTGCGGCTCGTTAATTCATGCCTACCCAGGGTGTAATAACTTGGGTAGGCTAAGTGTAACAGGAAAGATCCTTCCAACAACTTGAACTCTGGCCATCTATGAGTGGCTGCCGATAGAGGGCCTTGGTCATGGTGATGCACTCCAAGAAGTTGCTATAATGAAAAAAAAAATATGTCACATCCTCAATGGCACAGTTCATCATCACTCCTACTCAGCAACACAACACATTCCGACAAAAATTTTTTAAACGGTTTAATAATGCCACAGTACAATATTATTTTCGAATGTAAGGTTTAATCAAAAAAATATTGAAATAATTTTGTATTTTTCAGATACAAAGTTCCATCATCCCGTTTTTTCAGTACATTGTTTCCTCAAGTTATTGTATTAAGTGCTGGTACAAGTTTTACATTGCCCGTCACTTTTAAACCACTTGAAAAGGTAAACGCATAGATATATCTTTTGTGTTACGGCCGATAACATTTGCATTGGTTAAGATGTCTCCATTTAAAATATTTGTATTACGGTATATGGTTTCCGCTCAATCTAGCCTTCAGGTACATTGAACCAAATTACAAATCAATGACATTTTGAATTGGATCTGATTTGAACAGAAAGTTTTATTATTATTTATTATATGGTTATTTTTTCCATTATATATTATTTTTTCTAAACCAATATCAAATCAGAAGTCTCACCTAATTTTTACTTCATTGAACCAAACTGAATCACTGAAATGAGTACGGTATTTGAATTAAAAAATCAGTTTTATTCTTTTTTTAACGTTCTATTTCAGTTAAAAAAAAATTGTGAAATTACATGTTGTCAAATCTGCTTTGAAATAACAAATTACTTATTTCATTCATTGAAGCTAGTGATATGAGTTTTGCCACATGGTTTATACTATGTAAACTACAAATGGTTAGTGTTGATTGCATAGATAATTCGTTGTCAAACATATTTTGTTGGAATTCTAAATCAAAAATTTTTTTTTTTATTTCCAAACAACAAAGCTTGCATTGAAATTATTTAATATCTGATTGTAACCACTTGGTATTTTTTTCAAGTTTGGGTACCTGTTGAGTCAAGCCATCTATCAATTCATCCATTTTGACAAAAAAAAAGAGATTCATAATTTTGAAAGTAACAAAAACCTAATTTTAATTTTAGGTAACTTACGAAGACAGAATTGAATTTATTACTCCAGGAGGAACATTTTCTATTGTACTTCGGGGTCTTTTGCCTGAAACAAATCTACATCTCCCAGACAGTCTTCATTTCGGTCTTGTTGCTGCTCATGATAATCTGGAAATTATGTTCGAAATCAAAAACATGAGGTTAGTCAGTCTCTATCAAGCTATAAATAATGATTTTTTTCGCTATCTTTGAAGTCTTGGTACACACTCACAGAATGTCATCTAATCTGGTATTCACCACACCCATAAAAAATGAAAGAAAAATCAGAGGAAAATTTATCAAATTGTTAATATTCGTGATATATACAATTATATACATCTTCCAAGAGAAGGAAAATGTCTCTTTTTGAGTGTCTGGTAGCAACAAAATTACAGAGAAAGGTTCAAAATCATCAATACTGCTATGAAATAGCAGTGTTGATGGTTTTGAAGCTTTTTTGTGTATTGCTAAAGTAATGGCATGAACTTTTCGGACACTCAAAGCATCATGTTCCTGGTGCACTGCTCAACTGTCTGTTTCTGCGTATGGAATGTTTTCACTCTCATATCACTATTTTATGAGTTTATGAAACCCTTTTGTTTCACATTTATTCATTTGTGGTCTTATTTTTCCAAATTTTCTCTCAATCCAGCACTGAATTGATGACAAACTTTTCATGGGAAGTTCCTGAACCTTTTACTATTCTTCCTCCAACCGGTTCAATTCCACCTCGCGGTTCATGTAGTTTGAAAGCAATTTTCAGGCCATTGTCGGCTTCAGTTTTTGAAACTTATGCAATATGCTGCTATGGTGAAGATAATTTGACCAAAAAAGTCAAGTTGGAGGGAATCGGTAAGTTTGTGATTAAATGTATGATATTGAAAAGAGGAAAGCATTTTAACATAAAACACAAAGTCGCAAAATGTCAGCTTCCCTGCCCAAAAGTATGATAAATAATATGATGGTGATACATCATATTCGAAATTAAAGGCAATGTTGATGATGTCAAAAAATTTTTAAATCACTTAGATTTATCGGGCATATGAAGAAATACAGGAATCTGCTACCTTGTAAATGATGGAGCTTTTGTGATAAAAGGACAAAACTTAGAGTTATATTATTTCAAGCAGCTTCCTAGAACTATAAAAATCGTTTAGAAGGTTGTGACAAACAGCAGTTATTCCCTGAATTTGCAAAACTGAATTGAAAATAAATTAAAAATAATTTGAATTATATGGTATTTCAGTAAGATCCATTTTAATTTAATTTAATTAATTTTTCAATTTAAGATCCACAGAACATTTTTTTCTTGACTTTCATTATGCAATCAATTTTTTATTTTATTATTCATGAGCCACAGGCAACAGGGGATACAATAGGATTTCATTTTTATCTTGCGGGAAGGGAAAACTGAGAATACAGCTTAATTATATGGTGAACCATGACCTCTCATGCAGATACCAGTTCTCAATCGGGATGAAGGTTTTTTTTTGTGGCTTATCATATTCCCCATTTTTCCTGTGCACGGTTGGTGGAGATACCTGTTTGTTGGGAGGAGCTTGTCATGCTCATTTTTCCTGTGCAACCACTGTGTGAACCGCCATGCACTGGCGAGGCATCCAGCAGACCTCTCGCAAATAATCATCATACAGGGATTTGAACCAGCGTCATGACGATCTGAGATGCATAGCTCGAAGCGTGTTCCCAACGCTTTACTGGTTGAACTAACCGAGCACCTCTTATCAAATGCTTGGCAAAACAAATTTTGGTGATATTTTTTCGTCTTTTTTTTTAAACTTTTTTAACCTTTTAGATATATATATGTTTTATATGGAATAGTGTAGCAAATTACAAACCACTAGCCTTCATTCCAGTCCAAAGTTGCAAATTGAGGTGCTTGTTTGGTCAGGATGGACACAACGTTTAAAAAAATTTTTTATCGTCCTTTATATTGATATTCTCAGGTAAATTTCCACATCTTCTGATCAATACATCAGATAAAATAGTGTCCAAATATCATGATGTACCTGTGCTAGATTTTAAAGGAGTTCGAGTTCATGATTCTTCAATTCGTCCTATGATATTGAATAATTTATCTAATGGTAAGTAGAGCTTTTATAAAATTAGAATATTTTTAACTTATATTTTATCTTTTTATAATATATTTTATGTAAATCAAGTTACACAATGGTGTTTTCTAGACACATCTATCTCGTTGCTCAGCATGATTCTAAAATTTTTTCGTGATTCCACTGCTTGATGACTTAAATTAGATTGTCTAAAATTTATTTAAAATTGATTTGAATTGAATTGAATTTGTTTTATTCTTCTTGACTATTTTCTTATACAATCAATCAATTCATTTTTTCTATTTTTTATACAGTTCGTGTTCCATTCAAGATTCAGTTTTCAAGTTTCATACCACATATTGATCGAGCTTTTTTTTGTTCGATGAAGGAAGGAATTGTACCACCAAGTTCAAGTATATCTATTCCGGTAATATATCTTTTTTCATGTTCATGGAAAGTTATCAAATCTTTATTTCATTAAATACTTTCGAATAGTCAGTGTCGATGTCGATTTACTTGAATGCTTTGACAGAATCAAACCTTTGAAAACCGGTACCTAATATGTGATTGAATGGAACAAAAATAAAATATCATTGATCACTTGGAAACTTTATGTAACTAAAAATATCATATACTGCTGCAGTTAATAATCAAATCAGCAAATTTAGAGTATTATTGAACAATATGACAAACCTTGATCTGTCATCCAGTTTAGGTCAGTTCCAAGTTGACGTAATATTCGTTCTGTGCATAGGCATGGATAGTGGTTTAATGTTGAGTGGTGCTCAAGTGGTCCATTTGTCACATTTACTTGAAAAAAAAATATTTCTTTCAAAATTAAATGCACCAATTAAATACTCACACAGGACTTTCAAGTTTTTTAATATACTTCGAAATTATAATCTGTGTGTTGAATTTTCAGATAATCTATAATCCGAATGTAGTTGGACAAGAAAGCATCGATTACTTTGAAGTTTCTCCTGTTGGAATCAGCAGTAAATCTATTGTGAAATGTCAAGGATCATGTGAAGGTATTTTTAATAATATTCATGATTTCAGATATCATTGTATCCTAGATACATTTTTACTTGCTTTTTTGGGAAATACACGCTGTGTCTTATCATTTGCTAGAAAAAAACTGAAACACTTAAACCATATTATCATTATTATAAGGTGTGCAACTCTGTTTCGAGTATTTACCGATACATGCTTTTACGATTTTATATTCTGATTTAATATAGTCGTTTCTTGTTATTGACACACACATTTTGCCTTTTAATAATACATCGTTTATTTATAATATTCTTATACACAACAAATATACTGTGTACCAACCAAAAACGTTTTCCAATATGAATCTCGATTCATCCCTTACGTTTACATGGATAATTATTGTAGATAGTGTAGCATAAAATTTTTATTTTACATTATAGGTCCTGCTGTTTCAGTCAGTCTATCATTGTTAAATTTTGGACTTGTGATATCAGAAAAAGAAGTTACAAAAACAATTGATATTTCTAATAATTCAAAGTGTGAAGCTGTGTATCAGGTACAGGCTTTAGAATAGTCCTAACATATTTCCTGAGTGCCGTAAGATCCGACTGAATGGAAGCAGAAGCGGGAAGTAGATGGTTTTCCCATCACCCAGGGCAGATTCCACTCACTGTCCTTTATCATGACAGTTCAGTTCCGTCTAGAGTGCAGTTGATGGTACTACATCTTTTAGTAGCTCTTTGCTATTGAGTGTCTGTCGGTTGGTTCCCTTTCGGAGCTGCTTCCGGCCTTGCTGAGAGTGAATTTCAAAAAAAAAAAAAAAATTATGCATTGGAAAGCATAAGTGAATCAGGTAGATAATAGCATACTAGAGATTAGCGAGATAATCGTAACTAGTCGTTTAACGTGAAAATAGGAGCATCTGTGGCCTTTCTCATTACGAAAATGATGAATACGAACTCTTACATTTTTGCATAAATGATCCTATGGTTCCTTGCACAGTGCATTGCTTTAAAATACTCAGAATGTATAAATCATAAAATATCAAATTTTTTGTGGTTACAGTGCTTTTTTGGTAAAGCCTTGTTTCAATGTATCCTGACTTTTATTCAATTCTGTAAGGATGATTCCTCTGATTTTTTTCTCAATATTGATTCTTATTTTGGATTTTCTTGCAAAGTTGTGTTAATGTCTAATGCTAAAAAAAAAACATAATCTCAAAATATTTTACTTTTTATTGTAAATTTTTCAAGATAGATTTTTCAGAATTCAGAATGTATCAGAATATAAAAGTTTCGAATGTAATGATGATTCATGATTTATCTAAATTTTTAATTTTTAATTTAGATTCTACTAGATCCCGATTCAGCAGTATGGCACACAAGTGCTTGCAGTGATGTATTGAAACCTGGAGAAACCAGAACACTACATGTTTGCTTCACTCCTGTACATCCGATTAATTACTACAGACGACTTGTAATTCTTGTTCATGATCAGGTATGATTCAATTCAGTTAATAAAAACTTTTGTATAGATAACCTGACTAGCACAACGTCAGCTCACTAATAGACACTCGAACAATGACTTGAAACAAATTGACCTTAAGGTAATATTTCATGATATATCTATCGTTCACTAGATTGTAGATACATCGCTACTTGTGGGTGTCTGGTAATAATACAACCATACAAAAAAGCATGTTCTCATTCTACAGAAATATAGGTTTATTGTAAGCTTTTGTTACGACAAAGTCTAACTTCTTCAGACAAAATTAAAGTGCAATGACTTTCCCACCACCAAACAAGCCTGGAACAATTCATCAAGAATGGATTCACGTCTATTCAAACTCAAATTAGACCATATAGATTCATTGCACTTTAATCTTGTCTGAAGAAGTTAGACTATGTTCTAACGAAAGCTTACATTAAAGCTACATTTCTGGGAAATGAGAACATGATATTTTTGTATTTTTGCATAATATTATCTCATTTGTGTATCCTTGTGAATCCTCTCACACATGGATCTAGGATTTAAAGGAAACAAGGAGGAGGGATAGGTAGTTCATTGCAAGATATCAACGAATCGCATACAAAAAAGCCTTAAATCATCGACACTGCTGGTGATTTTAATGCCTTTTTGCCCATTCAGAGAGAGTAAGATTGACCTTTAAAACACAAGAAGAAAAAAGTTTGCTTATATTTATCCAAATATTCCTAATAGGGTATTTTTGAAATACTTTTTTTTCATTTGGGGTATTCATTATATCTTGGTTTTTCCAAAAAAATACGTTTATCGTATGTCAATTTTTTTCAAATTTTATAAGATGTTTAATTTATTTGATAAAACATTGAAATTTGGCAAAAATACCATCACTCAGATCAATAAATAACGATGTTTATTTACATTACAATCACCTCATACATGAGTAATTCAAATCTTGCTACTCCACTATGACAATCTAATCATAGTTTTTATTTTGTCAAGCATGAGCCACAGATAGATCATGTCATATGCCATGATCAATTGGTGACTCATTTAATAAAAGATTTAGAAGAGAAGTTATTAAATTGATCTGAAGTACCATTGTGAAGTTTTCAAGACTTTCAATTATGATGTCCTACCGTCCAATGTATTTATCTATGGATTGTCGATTGAATTTTGATTAAATGGTTATAATAAAAATTTTATTTTCCTGTGATTAAAATGAGTCACAATGAAATATTCAAAATATTGATATATTTTTATTTCCGATTCTAGCATAGGAGGTTCAAGATTTTCCTACCTATCTCACAAGTTTAGATGTTTCATATTTCATAAACAATGGAAAAAAATAGCTTCGATCGAAATAAAAATTACAAAAATTTATTTCAAGATAAATTGCTACTAAAGATTGAAATGTCTCTTCAATATAATATGGGAGACGTGAAAATTATGTAGCATGCTATGAAATATCAGTGTTAAAATTTTTGAAGCCTTTTTGAAGCTAAATTTTCATTTAAGGTATGGATACCTGACGGAGAACAAAATCCTGTCATCTTGGTGTCTGAACCCATTTGAATAATTTATTATTGGATTTGATTTTAATATTCTATTCAAAGTTATCCACCTTAAAGAGATTTTTTTTGTCTTGTTTATTGTCCAAGCATTTATTCTTCTCCACTTTTGTATTCCTTCAAGAGCAAATTAAATTACTCTGAAGTACCATGATGCTTTCTTCGTAAAATCGATTCAATCTACACTCATTGTAAAATTACTTTCAGGGCCCGCTATATGTGGATTTGATTGGAACTTGTCACAATGAAGATTTCCAACCTCCGCTGTTGAAACCAATTCATCTCGACAAATATAAAATCCACTCACAACGAGGATTAAGTTTCTATTCACCTGAGATACTCTTCAACTTGATGCAGTGAGTATATTTTGCCTGTTTTTTTTATGAAGTTTTGATAAGGTACAGGCTTTAGAATATTCCCACTGTATTTCCTGAATGCAGTGGGGAGCAACTAAAAGGAAACGAAGCAGTGGTAGATGGTTCTCATTGTCCAGAGCAGATATCATGCGCTGCACTTTATGGAATGTTTTCCGTTTGAAAATGCTGGCAATAGTAGCTTTTTATTATTCGAGTGGCCATTAGTAAGTTTCTTTTAGGCACTGCTTTATGCCTCACTTAGAGCTAACTGTTATGAGAAAAATGAAGCACCCTTATCTGGATAGGCTACTGTGGAATTCTGATTTACTATTATTTTATTATCTCAATTATTCGGTATTGAATCCATGTAAAATTAACATATTTAATGTGCTGGAGAAAAGATTGGCAATGTGGTGTAATTTAAAGCAAAAATATACAGGAAACTATGAATTATGGAAGTCTGTTCTGTGTACCCCAGAAAGTTACATTTATGCTCAATTGTGAATGTTTTGTACATGCATGTTTTGTTAAATATTGATAGATAGTGCAGACGAGGCACGGCACATCAATTACTCGTACTCATAAGATAAAATTTTCGATTCAGTAAATAGTTCCAATTCGACAAAACAATAAAAACTCATTTCTTCACATTACTGTGATATTCCTTCTGGAGGAAATAGTGGGAGCTTTTTGACCCACAAGAATAGTAAGTAGCCTTAGTATGCGTTGCCAATTTTATTCTGGGAGTGCGAAGCTTGATAGCATGGCAAATTACAAGATCGGTTAAAAAAATCCCAAATAACATATATTTTTATTGCATGTGTTATGTTAAGGGATAAGCTTGACATATTGCAAACAATTGAAAAAGCTTCCTTCTTTTTTTCCAGAGAAAACAAAATTAAAATCGATGACAGTGGATGCTTGATGTATTCATCAGATGAAAATCAAGAAACAATTTACAATTCAGATTCTCCTCTCACCGAATATTTTGATGATGCTCATAATTCAGAAATAACTGTAAGTTTTATGTAATGTATATATGGATCTAAGTTGATATATCAATTGAATTGCCATTCAATTGAGTTGTCACTCTGAGTAAAAATTCCCAAATGCTTCTCATTATGACTTTCATTTCTAGACTGGTGGACGTTATGCACATAAAAAAATTAAGATTTATTTGTAATTATTGATAATAAAATGAAGGGCTTTTTATGATGTTTTCAATGCAAAATTTTTATCTGTGTATCTTATTATACTGTTTTGCTCTATAGCACAATCCACCACATGTTTCGCTGGATAAACTAGAAGTGTGGTTGGGACAACAGGAATTCGACGCTGATGAAGATAATGAACCTTGTCACACTACAGTGAGGATGACAAATCATACTCGTGGAAAAATCACTGCAATATGGATGACAGGTAATTTTTGTCCATAAAAATTTACTTTCCTAGTAGCTTTTGATGTCAACAATAAAATAAAATATAATTTTATTCTGCGGAGAAAGCAAAGCGAAGTTGGGAAATGTGGTCAAATCATATGGCGAACCAAAATCTCTTGTGTAGTTACCTATTCTCATTGTTGTTGGTTAAAAAAAATTATATTTCAGCTCGATTGTCATTTCCAGATTGTCAACCCTATTCATGGTTCATAGCCATTCATAGCCACTGTTCTATTTTTTGACAGATCCGTCTGGAGTTTTTGAGTTGCTTCCATCATCTTGTGACATTCCACCACTAAAATCTACAGATTTCCGGGTTGTCTTTCGACCAAACGTTCCAAATCAATTTTTTGGAGCAGAGCTTGAATGCTATGCATTTTATAAGGTAATTTCTTGATGCACTGAAATGTGACATGTTTTTGCCTAAGTCTGTTTTTTATTTATCTTTCTGGAAAAAAGTCAAAATTGATGAACATGGAAAACATGATATCTGCATTCATAAATTTACAGACCATATTGTTGAGTAAGAACTGAAATTGAGCTATAAGCTGACAGGCGAAATATATGTTGCCTGTTTAACATTATCTCATTACCCCCTTATATCATTTTTATTTCTTTAATTATTAATTAAGCATTATATTCTCCTAATTTCTAATCAAGGCCTAATCCTTCTGAAAGCCCCAGTATTTTATATAGAAATTGTAACATGCACTAATCTGCTCTGTGTATCATATTCATTGCAAAACTGTTCTGATTGATTGTTGGAATCAACATTCATTTTCAGAGTATGAGGGACTTCAAATTAGTTGATGACACAACAATAACTCCACCATGGTGTTTGACATTATCAGTCAGTGCTCATACTTTCACCGGAAAAAACAACACTTTCCTTCCACAAGTTGAACTCGGCAGTAATGACCTGGTAAGCTTTTATTGTATTGTATTGATGAAAGTAAAATTAATTATGCTTCAAGTAGAATTGTCCTTTAAATATAGTTTTTTCATTATATAGATGTAAATATTTTTCAACATTTCAAATCAACAAAATCGCTGATATTTGACTATATATTGTCCATTTTGCATTAAAGTCATGATTTATGTCAAATTTTACAATGCACAATGGTAATGTGTAAGAGGATTGCTGGATACCTGGCCGGCGCACGGTGCCGAACATCCTCATGATTATCTATCTAATGTTTTTCAGACATTTGCCGCAACATCTGATAATGAAGATGCATACAGAACAATGCTGCTTAAAAATAATGGGACAACTCCTGTGTTGTATCAGTTTAATCAGGTAAGTTATGAGAAATTCTTCTTCCAGATCATGCTATTGTCATCCACTTCTACCATCAGATAATTATTTGAAATTGTGGTGTAAATGTATTAGGATAAACTAGTGGTTTAGTGGTGCCCAGTTAGCTCTTTAGTAGTGCCCAGTTAGCTCTTTAGTGGTGCCCAGTAAATTTCTTAGGATCCAATTCGAGCTGCATATTCCTGACTGTGATGGTGTGAAGGTGTGATGCTGGACACCTCACTAGCGCACAGTGGTTCACGTAAAACTGCTTACGACTTTCTTCACCAACCTTGTACATGCACAAGAAAAAGGAGTCAATAGTTGGTCCAATCTTCGATTTGAAACTGTTGCTGCATGAGAGCTTGTGGTGTGTTACAGGATTGAACCGCATTCTCGACCATCATCTCCTGCGGGATAAAAACGATATCTTATCGTATTCTCAATTTTATAAGCATTTATGGCCGTATTCTGTTAACATATAGCTACTGTACTTTTAGATATAAGTTAGAGTTAGTTATAGAAGTTATGTTATTCTTATTGGTAATGTGCCGAGTTTGCTGTTTGCATTTAATAAAATATTTCAATGGATCCAATTTTTTACCATAAAATAATCTTTACATTTTATTGATTACAAGGATGCTGAGGAAAGTAATTTCACAATCAAACCACGTCAAGGTATGATGAAATCGAAGTTTCATGTATCAGTCTGTAGATTGACTCCGAGAAAGGTTGAAAGTTATCAATCGAAAGTTACTGTGAGATTGAACGACAGTGACACACACGACGAGGTAATTTTTTAATAAGTTGATAGGAATTGTTTCCCAGATCTGGATTTTTTCAAATCAACAGTGAGAAATGTTGAAAGTATCTATCTGAAACAGTATTTAAAATTTTCAATTCATAGAATTAGGTTTCAAAACTTTAGGTTGCCAAGTTAATTTTTAATGTAGCATTTGGTTGTTCATTAATAGTTAGTTCCTTTGATTCATATTCTCTTACCTCACTTCAATGAATTCCATAATTTATTATATTTTCCATTATTTTATAATGAAATTATGAAACTTAATCGTTGTTCTTTCAGCAAGTTACCCTTGTTGGTACTGGTGAACAACCTGAATTATTTTTGGCGAATGCCGGAGAGATGTATTTCCGACCAACTTGTATCGGAACAATAAATACTAATAAATACACAGTTCAGAACACTGGTCGTCTACCGCTTGGATTCATGTGGAAAATCCAAAATACAGATTTAACGAGATTGTCCGTTGAACCAAAGACTGGAGTTATTCTACCAAATGAAATCCAGGTATAAATATTGATAAAATGCTGTCTATAATCGTGTGTTTGTATGATGTCCTTTTGTATGTTGCATTTCGGTGTTGATAGATTTTATGCTATTTCCATAGTCTTACTAGGTGCTATCACGGCGTCAAAACCTTGGTTTTCGTCGGGTCGCTCGTGTCGTAACCTTCGGATGAATAAAAAAGCTTCAAAACCATCAACACTGCTATTTCATAGCAGTATTAATTGTTTTGAACCTTTTCTATAGTTTTGTTTCTAACCAGACATTCAAATTTTAGGAGGGAAATTTTAATCTTGTAACAAAACATATGTCGTAGAATATGGCTTGTTTTCATACGATGTCAGCCTGTTTGCTCCTGATGTCTGAGTAACAGAGAAGCTTTTGAACCTTTTCTATAATTTTGTTTCTAGTCAGACATTCAAATAAGTACATTTTAATCTTGTAACAAAAGATATGTCATAGAATATGGCCTGTTTTCTTCTCATGCCAACCTGTTTGCTCCAGGTGACTCTGAGTAGCAGAGAAGCTGATATTCTAGTAGTCTGGGCGCAACATTATGGATTTAAAGTTTCTGTAACATCTATTTTCCTAGTATATTTGAAAATGAAAATTTATTTGAAATATTAAACTTAGCTTTTGAACTGTTATTATTTATTCTCAGAATCACACATGGACATATTCTCCTGACATCGCTGAAAAAAGTTTGTTCAAACCTGTTTGTTACACTTGGCCGCACAATGATAACTCAGCAAAAATTACTTCAGTCACAGACATTCCTCTCAAAAACAGGAGGAAGTTTCCATTACGAGTGATCGGGGAAGGACATACTGGAGAGATAAGGGTAATCCACCATTTTGATATGTTAGTAAAAATTAAGCTTTTGCTCCATAAGACATAATTATGTCGATGATTATATGTGAGGTCTACTAGACACCTTGCTGGTGCATGTTGGTTCACATAAGTACCGCTACAGCTGCTTCCAACAACTAGGTACGTGCACAGGAATTGTGAAAAAATATGTCATACCCTAAACTTAATTCGGAATTGGGTCTGCACAAGAAGTCATGTTTCGCCATATAATTAAGCCATAAAATAATTGAATTAATTATTTGCTACTTGGATGCTTACAGAAACTAGGTTCCGTCGGAGAAAATTCAGTAACAAATGGGCAATATTTTATAATATATTTCTGGCTAGAAGATTTCAACATCCCATTTTGAATGTCTGGAAGTAACCAAACTATAGAAATTTTAAAGTCATCAATACTGCTATATAAATAGCAATGTTGATGGTCTTGAAGATTTATGTCCATCCAAAAAAAAAAATGACTTGAACACTCTGGACATCCGAAAATCACCAAGATTCAGCCACTCTGACTTTTGCAAGAAGAAATCTTTGGCCCATATATTTTCTATTAAGGTATCATTTTCATATGCTGAGCCTGTTTGGGCAGGATTTCATTTTCTCTTATGAGAGAAGAAAGCAGAGAATATGGCTTAACCATAATAGTGAACCATGACCTCTCGTATAATCATCGCTCATAGGCTTCGAAATTAAGACAATGGTGATGGGTGGCTCGAGGGATCCCAACGTCTTTACCGGCTGAGCCAACCCTTAGACTATTTGGATGCAGGAATATCAGATATTAATGCTTTTATTTATCATTACTTTTCAGGCAACACAATCAGTGATAGATTTCTCATGTGTTATATGTGGATCATCATCAACAAAATCATTGGTTTTACACAATGTATCAAGCTGTGATGCGAGATTCCGACTCTCTATTGAACAATTTGTCAACAGTCAATATGGAGAAAATCCGGATGAAAAGTAAGTATTTTATTTGCGGATTTGATTAACATAGACAAGGGACTAATAAAGGCAAAGTACTAGATCCTTACTCTACCAATGCGAAGACATTTACGAGAGTCAAATACTCTCGTAAATTGCAGATTTTAATCAACGCAGTAGTAAAATAAATGTTATTTCTATACAAAACTATCAGCATTTATTTGTAAAATACTCTCGTGTTTTCAACACGAGAGTATTTTTCAAATAAATCCTAACTACGGCGCACTCTCGTAGAGTAATCCTTATTTCCACCCGTGCATATGAGTGTCTGAATCTGAAGTCTTTCTCGCATTTTTGAAATATTTTGAAATTATTGTCACAGATAATCAACATATTGTTAGAAGAACAGAATGAACTTGACTGTTTTGTCAAAGTGATTGTTGAACATGATTGTTGAAATAAATTGTTGTGGTTACCAGAACGATTCTGCAAAGAGAGATGTTCATCAACCATTTTGTACATAATTATCCTCATGTGATTTGGACCCTCATCACTCGATCTGGGCCAGCTGCTATGAGCATGTTTCCAACGCTTCTGCAACAGAAGGGACTAGGCAGTATACATTGTTCAAATTTTGCTTTTATTTTCCAGTGAACCAATTGCTTTACATTTGAGTAAATCAACTGATGTTTTACCATCTCGATCTCGTACTACGATCAACATTACAACCCGACCTCATAGAAGAGTGTTATATACATGGTCACTGTATTATGAATTGATCAATGAAAATGGTATGTGTACTTTTATACAGATCATTCCTTACTAAATTCAAACAAAGAATTAGGTATTGTTCAGACGTTAATTTAATCTTATTTTTTGGTGGAATATTACAGTCTGCTCTGACAAATAAATATAATATACACTATGTTTGTTCAATATAGATACCGGTACTTATTTGGAGGATTGTCAAAAGTAGAACTATTTGGCATAACTGACATTTTTTATTTTTTTTTTTGAAATTCACTCTGAGATTGGCTGGAAATGAACCGCTATGGCAAAGTGCAGTGAGTTGTATCTACCCTGGGCAATGGTACAACCATCTACCACTTCTTTACCTCCTTTTAGTTTACAAAAATTAAGTGCACTATTTGATGCGATTAACTATTTTACAGTTAAAATATATTTTTTTATTTAAGACCCCTGGTTTTCACATTCGATTCACTCAAAAACTAATTTATCAATTCACTTTTGAAATCGCATGTATCGTAGCTGCCCCACTCACCTGAAAATTAATCATCATCACATCAGGATAATTTTTTTTGTCATACAAAGCATAATAAATATTATAAAAACAAAATCAATGAGGATAATAATATGTGGAATTGCTTACAGTCGAGTTGGGAATCGCTGAATGAACACATACAGGTCATCTATGTTTGTGATATCCAGACTGTGATAGTGCGATACTCTATCATTGCACACAATTTGCAGCATTAAAATTGTCTTGCTCTTCACACTTAGACAAATTTATTTCTGTACTGAAAAAAATGCACTGTTCTGCACTGTTACAGAAATAAATTTGTTCCAGTTGGAAGCAAGACTCTGAACCTCTCTAGTTAGTCATAGTTACTCACTCTTGCTACTGCATCCTTGTATTTACTACATACGGATCTGCAAACACAAATGCACATAATAAGAATTCGAGAAGTAGTTAGTCCAAGTCTCCCAGATAAATAGATTAAAATAAGTGTTTTTAATAAATTTTTCATTCTGCATGTATTGCATTTAGATGAAAACATTGAACCACACAACAAAATTTTACTTTGTGAGCTGAGTGCTGAAGGTGTTTATCCAAATCTTGAAGTTATCGGTAAGTCTTTCGGATAATTTTTTCTTCAATATTCATGTCCAGCACATTACAGCGTGACAGAATTTTGTTCCAGGCGACTGAATATATAATGACATTTTACAGGTTATTTGAAAGACTTTAAGATCATGTTGAGGATTGAGATTTTGCAAATGTCAGAATATAAAAAAAAAATATTGATTTTTTTTCTGATGTGATTTAACAATAAAATTATCACTATCAGATTTTTGAGGAAATATATTTTAGTCCTTTAATAAGCAGACTGTGGGAATGACTGCTACTCTGCTACTTGTACACCTGAAGAAAATGGATTCCATCTGCATAGATATATCCGCAGCAAAAAGATTTAAATTTCCTTTTTTAGTGTCTGGTAGCAGCAAAACTGTGGAAAAAGGTTCAAAATCATCAATACTGCCATGAAATGGCAGCCTTTTTGTTCATCTGAAGAAAATGACATGAACATTTCGGAAACCTGAAGATTCTGTCACCATTCTAACAAGTGTTAAATAGGGTATACAAATAAAGTTGTTTTACCTTTACCAGGATTTATCTTCTGCTTGCTATTCTACCCAGTATGGAATCAAGGGGGAACCTTTAATTAAGGTTATCAAGCACCTTTCCAAGTCTATGAGTCACAGTGCCGTGTCCAGGGGCACTTTATGTGTATTACTCTTTGAAGTGTCTGTCGTTCACTGATTCTATCTATTATTTTCTGGGGGTTGAACCTGAGCAATACATCAGGTGTTGTTTTGTCAACCATGCTTCCTTAGGGTCACTGCAGTCCATCCCACTTCATTCCTCTAGCTTCATTCCTCCAATTTTTCTAGCTCATAAAGTTGTGTTTTTGTAGATGCTCGTACATCAGGAAGTGGTGCAAGTATAAGTAAGACACAATTATGGAGATGGTTCAGTTTGGATAATTTTAATTCATTTCTCGATGCTGATCCTGATAAGCAAGAATTGATTTATTCTGTTTCTACAAGGCGAAGGTTATTTTCATAGCATCATTTTATCATCATAATTACATTTAATAATTGTCTGATCGGCATATTTTTGTCGAGTATGTTTTGTTCATTATGGGTCTAGAATGAGTCGTGTCAAAGTGCCACAGTTCATTTCTGAATCATAATTAATAACTGAGTCAGTTAACTGTTATTTTGCAGAAAGACGAATTCTGCTGATCATAACCAATTTACACTACCAATATTTAGTCGTTGGCATGCTTTCACCTAGTCAATTTTTCGTTACCAGGTCCAAATTTAAATTTTTGGGGCAGCATGATCATTTTCCTTCAATGTAACCCATATTTCGGGTGTTTGAGTAGCAATAAACAGACATCCTCTCAGACATGACAGTCAATGTGAGGTGATTTTTGAAATCTAAAAAATATGTTATTTGCTGATAGGTAATATTATGAGTCAGCTAATATAGTGTTCTTCCATTGGGAGTTTTTAAATCACTGTGAGGTTGTTTGCATACTTTTTAACTATGTAAAATAATTTCTATTATATTATAGCACAAGTCGAAGACCGAGTGTTCATACTCGTTCTATTCTGGAGTTTAATTTTGGTGCAGCACCTCTTGATTCTGAATCCTGTTTTGTGAGTTTGATGTTGCGAAATACTGGATCAGTGATTTCAGAATGGTAAGTATTAATTCTTATTTTGCTTTCATATTTATAATGCTCGTTATATGAAATACCGTACTGGTGTAAAATTATTTTGAATGAATTTGATGATCTGAAATGTTTTCTCCACATGTATTGGTTTTCTGGCCGACCTTTCACCTTTGCTATTTTGTCATATTTGATAATAATGACATTATATTTTCAGGGCTTTCTTATTTCCCAAAGATTTACAACTACCAATGGATTATTGGACGGAAACGGGGGTGTTTGATGCTGATGAACTTCATGAATTGCATATTCAAGATAATAAGTTATTCACAGGTATACTCATAATTATGTTTACAAAAGTTTATCATTGGCAGCATCGTCGGACACGGTAAAAGAAGAAGGGGGAATGAGTTTTCTGCCGATTCGTTACATTTATATTACCAAGATTTTTAATGTATAAATTTCATGATTTGATTACAGGTAAATCTGAAAATGACTTGAAATTCTCAATGTCAACATTTCAAGAAAAGTTTATATACAGGATTTCATAGTACGGTATTGGAATAGTATCAATGGATAATGCCTAATCGGCAAATTTGTGCCAAAGCATCTTTTGTTGAGTATGTGTCACTGATGGATCGCGTCGATGAGACGCGATCCATCTGTGGCGCATGCTTGACAAAACAAAATTTTTGATTGGTTAAAGGCTTATCAATGTTGAAAATGATCATGCTTGCAGCAATAAATTCAAATCATTTTAGAGTTATGTTTTATAAAATACCACCATCAAAACAATAGTGATAAAAAAGTTCAGCAACAGCATGAAAATGAATATGACATTGCTATAATATATATAGCCGAAAAGAATTTTTTCAGCAAAAAATGTCACCTCTTCATTGATGCGTCGTTGTGTCATATTTTATGGAAATATTTGCATGACTTTTTTCAGTGAATCCTAGGAAAGGGAGATTGCTTCCAGGACAAAATCAAACAATATTACTTCAATATAAGCATGATATTGCCGGGACTCATCGCATTCCTGTGTTGTTCAAACTTGAAAATGGAAGAGAAATTTTAGTGAGTATTATATGGTTTAAGCATTTTCTCATAATACAATGCATGCTGACAGTGTGTTAGCTTTTCTCCTGTGTTAGAATGAGAAAAATCGACATATCATGTTATATCACAAGTACGAAAAGATACGTCTGCTATGTCACGTCTGGAACTTTTTTCATTCCAGCAAATTTCGATTCCATCTTATGAATTCTCAGCTACCCTATTCTTAAAAGTTTTGTTAAAGGATAGGAATTTACTTTTATCCTGCAGGAGAGGAAAGCTAAGAATACAGCTTAATCATATAGCGAACCATAACCTCTTTGGGGCACCAGTTTTGAATCTTTGAAGGTTATTGGCTTATATTTATCATGCGCGAGCAAGGTGTCCAGCATATAATAAGGATCCCGCACAAGATTCAAAATACGTCAAGACGATCAGAGATGCGCAGCCCGAAGCGTATTCTCAATTCTTTAGCGATTGAGCTAATCTGACAGCCTTTGTTAATTATGGGTCACTGATGGATTGATGTGTTGAAGAGAGAAGATAGCAACAATAGGGTAGCAACATTTTTTATTCTGAAAACTTAAAAATTTCTTTCACAGCTCAACTTTGTTGGTGTTACTGTTGAACCAAATCGTCGATATATTCATTTCCCTGGAAGCAAACACAACTTCACACCAGTACCTATCGGTGGCCCTACTCCACCTCGACAGGTATGTAGTTACCATATTTTATACTTTTTATTTTCTTATTTGATTCTTATTTTTTATTCGTGTTCACTAAATTGGTCATCTAATTCTAATACTCTTATTAAGTTGTACGAGATATACAATGGAGGTTCTATGGCAGTTATGTATGAATTGAATGTAGCTCCACTAGTTGAACTACAAACATCAAATTTTGATCATCCTATCCTGACATGTCTTAATCCGCAAGGGGAAGTATTGCCTGGAACATGTACAAATGTTGAATTCATATTCTCTCCGTTGGAAGCAAAGACTTATACAGTAAGATTTTTTAATTTTTTCCCGTTAATTTGATTAATCTTAAATAGGAATATTAACTATTATCAAAAAAGAGATGATTTTGTTGAACATGGTATGGGCCTTGCTCAGAGTGATTTTTACCGTAATCGTATGTTTGGAAACATTTTTTGTGCTCTGCAAATTCATGGATAATAATTTTGAATGAAGGATTTTTAGCACATCCAATCAGGCAATTTATTTCATTAAGTAAGAGCCGCAGCTGGACCATTTCTCAGCAATATGATCTAACAATGATTGATTACTTTAGCAAAATTTTCTTTTATCTCCTAGTTCATTGATTTTGTTTTCCTATAAATAAACTTCAAATCAGCTCTTTTGTGGATTCGATATGTTCAAAATTTAATTCTAAAAAATAAATGCTGCCTACTGGGCAGGTTTCATCAAAGCTTCATGTTCACTCATTAAATGAGTAAATTGTCAAGCCAAAACTTTATCGCCGATTCGGAACTGGTGTCTGTACGAGAGGTCGTGGTTCGCCATATGGTTAAGCCGTATTCTCGGCTTTTCCTCTCCCGCAAGATAAAAATGGAAATCCTATCCTAATCTATGATAACATATCTTTTATATCTAGGTTGATATACCAATGCATATAGTGGGTGGAGATGTAGCATTGATTACATTCAGTGGTATTGGATATGATGCAAGAGCTATTGGATCAAACATGCCCATGCTCGATCAACCTCCTGAATTCACTGGAGTTCCAAAAACACAAACTGTACCTGTACCTGGCCAGGTTTCAGCATAATATGCTATATAAAAATATAGTCTCTGGGGTTGCCTTTTAGTTTAGTTTAAACGGTAGTCGAAATTCTAATAGAAAAATAGTTTTTATAACCGAAATTGCTGATATTTGACCACATTTTGCTGCAAAATCATGATATATGTCAAATTTTACAATGTAAAATGAATCGATTTATTAAAAATAATCAAAAAACGAATTTACTTTTTATCAGAATATCTCATTAGTGTGCTAAGAATAACCCTATTCATAAACATAGACATAGTTTATTTTGACACCTCTGTCGACACAAAATGCGATACAAATATGGATATAACATTACAGAGTTACCAGGAAAGCAAACAAAAACTAAAAGAAAGTTTAAAAACGTGCCACGGAATAAGTTTCAGTAATAAGTATATTCATAATATATTATATCATGTTAATCAATTGCTTTTCATATTCCAGCATGTCTTCTTGTCTGAAGAAAGAATAAGTTTTGGAAACATTCCATTATTCAGTAGAAAACGACATGTATTCTTCTTGACCAACAAATCAACTGATCGACCGATGAGATTTTCATGGCATGCATCATCAGAAACAGTTAATGATGTGAGTTTGATTATTTTTATTTCATTGCTTTTTAATTAAAGTCTAGTGTTAATACCTGTAAATATCTTCTCTAATATTTAGTGTAAATATCTTGTCTGTGCCAGGCACTGGTGAATCTGTGTAAAGAGCCTTCACAACTCTTGAATGCTGCCTTCTCATTTTTGATCTTTAGTATTCCTCCTCAATTTTGATATATAAAAGAACAGTCATGAAACCGTAACAATGAAAATGGTATGAACTAAATAGAAACTATTAACAGCGAATAATATGTCAAGAACAAGGCTAGGTAGTGTGACATAAAATTTCAAAATAATGTTAAAATGAAATAATGTCAATGTTGAAAATTTTATCGTCTCCACGACTCAGATTCTGGAAACTTGGTCATCACCACCGGTTATATGCCCTTATTAAACAAAGTTAGAATTTTCAGGATTGAGTTGTTTTTTGTCAAGTATTGTATCGTAATTAGTCATTTATATATAAACGAAAATCCTGAATAATATATTATTTAATATCACATGCTTGATGTCTATTGCTTTTATCTACTTATTACTGACCTATTACATTAGGAAATTAGGAGTAATGAGAAACTTTGCGGCAGTGGAGTGAGGGACCACTGGTCCAGATCCTTGAACAATGTCACCTAATGCATATTTACCAACTATAATATTCAATAGGTTCTTCGAATTGAACCAGTGCATGGAAGGTTGGAACCAGGTGAACATTTATTAACAAAAATAACATTCTGTGCAGCAGGACAACCTTCATTTTACGATCTGGATCTCATTTGTGAGGTAAGTTTAAGGCAATAACTTGAACTTTAATTTAATATGTGTCCACATATAAAAATCCCCAAGTGCCTTCTCTGGTTAAACAACCCTCCAAAAAGTTGGCTTTTCAGCATCCACTTTACATGAATGTGATAGCACTGAATTTCGCCTTGCCCTGAAATATCATATTATATTTGTCTTCAGGTAATTGATGAAATAAAAATGCAAGAATATCATGCTGAACTTATAAGTTGGGAAGAAGAAAAAGCAAAACAAGCTGTTGAATTTACAATTACTGATCAAACTATTGAGGTTCGTATTATTGTCTGCTTACCATCCTCTTATATAGAAATCTGCTTTAAGCAGGGCCAAGCATCGCTGGAAAGAGCCTACTATTGGCCACTTGAATGACAAAGAGCTATGTCAGAGAGATTGGGGAATTTGTTCTTGTATTTGGCAAGATTTGTGTAAACGATATTTTGCATCAATCCAGGCTGGCAGATTTTGTTTTTCTTTGGGTGTTTGAAGCAGTCATGCCATTTTCTTTGGGTGATTAAAAAACCTCAAAATCATCAAACACTGCTAGCGGTATTTATGTTTTTGAAATCTTTTTGGATAGTTTGGTTGTTGACAGACAGAAGTATATCGTGAAATCTTGCCAATTTGCTGAATTTTTTCTGATGAAACCATATTTTCTTTAGGTGTGTTAAGGTGCAGAGTAGCTGAAATTTTGCCAGCTTGCATCAATCAACTTTTAATATCTTTATTCAAAAACTAATTTTAAATTCTAGGAGGAATTGACATTACAGCAAACCATGCAAAGTTCTTCGTTACAAAGTATAGAGAAAACTTCGCCTCGCCGTCTCAATCTTGAGAATGTTTTGAATAAAAATTTATCCCCGATGAGATTGACAGAGAGTGTAATGACTAATAAGCACTCCAGGGTAAGATTGTATGATTGAATTTTTTGGAATATTTTCATGATGACACAGTTTTTTACATCGCCATTTCAATTATTTCTTGAATATGTTAAACAAAACACGCTTTCTTAGATTGCAATTCTTAAATACTGAATATAAAGTCGTATCATTTTGAATAGCCTAATCAGAGATAATACGAATAATAATATGATTTTCTTAAGAATGAGCCACAGATGACCTGTGCCTTAAGGGCAGGATCCATCAGTGCCTCATGCTTAACGAAGGATTTTTTATTAAATTTTTCCTTAACTGTGAATATCTTGCTCATTCTGTTTGGAAACAAAGAGGTTTTATACAATAAGGTAAAAGTAAAATAAAATCTGATAACAAATTTGGCAATTTTTTTTATCTCTAAAATTCTGACGGCAATATGCAGGATTTTTTGTGGTTAAATTAAGTCATTCAATCATTAATGAGGATACAGGACATTTTTTGTGGTGTGAAACTTTATCTAAGATCACATGCTTGCAATGGACAAAAATTGTGCAGGCTGGGATCATGTTTTTTTCAAATTTCCTTTAGCAAATGGTTTACATAATCTTAAGGTTCACAAGTCCTACTAGATATGTGGCAATGTTTATCATATATCCTCGACAGAACTCGTTTCAGCAGATTGTCAGTTTAAAAATATTCTTAATCTTTTTTCGAAATATTTGGGATTTATTCCCTAATATATTTTGATATGGAAAAATTTTGACGTAATTTTTTTGAGTGAACCAATGATTGAACACATTCAAATATTGTCTTTACTAAACAATCAAAATAACTTTCTGTGTTTTCTATTAAACAGTCGGAAACTAAGAAGTACAAGACGTTGCCTCCAATCCGATTTGAAGATCCGTTACATTTACCAAGTGATAGATCCAGAATTAACAGGAAGAAAGATGTTGTGTTACGAGGAGAAAATGATGAAGAATGGCCACAACCTCTTCCTCCAGAACCTTTTGTCAGTCATCTCGGAATTACGGCTCGAACTCACGACATCAGTGAATTCCGAACTAATTTCCCTCATGAAGGAAACAAACATTATATTGATAGGTAATTGATTAATAAAATATCTTATTTATGGGCGCAATGGTATAAAATGATTATCATGCTGGGTTCTAATGTTAGTAGTGTTTGAACTAAGTTTGTGGGACTTCGAATTATTAACTCTTCTACGTAACGACATTATTGATAGTTTTAAAGTCATCAGTCATTCAAAAAATATGAAAGTTTTAGACAATTGAAATTTTTTTTTATTTTTGTTACCCTGACTGAAAGCATACTTCCAAGGCTTAATGTTATAAGTTTACTGAATAGATAGTTATATTTTATACAATTATATTTTTAGAATGCTTCAAGTGAACCATCCCCTGCCGTCCAGATCCTCAACAGAACAATATCTGCTTTCAACTTGTGATAAAGAAGAAAAAGATACTGTTGTCATGATCATGTCCAAAGTCATCAGGTAGACTGGTGTAAACATTTTTAATATATTTGAAGTGAGAGGTGAAATTTTTTTTCAAATGAGTTTCATACAGAGTTTACTAATCTAAATTATTTGAGGTTAATAAACATTTTTTGAATAAATATCAAAAAATAATTTGAATTAACAGCAAACAGTTCATTGTAATTTTGAGATGATGACAAGGGTAATCTATATTTTTGAAAAATCTAATATTTTCGGAATGCTTTATTGTTTTTTTTTATTAAATTGAAACACTTATTTCCACCATGCCCATTGCAAACCAATTCGGATTGTTCCGGTTGGCATAATATCATTTTCTTACAGGGCTCATGTTAATTTTATTTGGTTGTAACAATATTCAATGTTGTGGATAATAATCTCCAATAGGGCCAATCATCTCCAATCGATCACTCAGAAATATGGTCATTGTACAAACATTTTGTGGGTTGTTATAAACTGACAACAAGTATCACAAGTTATCTTTTGCTTCTGTCTGTAAAGACAACTTCTGATTTTGGTTAGTTTGGTCTAGACCACGAAATGGTTAAAACTGCCCGTATGATTTAAATTTTAGAAGGAATTGACCTTTCAACAAACAATACAAAGTTCTTCATTACAAAGATTTTAAATATGTTGTCAATCAAACTACTTACCATTATTTTCTAGGAGTTTACTGGATGATCCAACATTCCATGATTCAGTTCGTGATATTTCAAAGGAAAATACTCCATATTTTCAACAACTTGCTAAAGAAGATCAGGATGCAGTTGAGGATGTAAGTAGTAGCCCAATTATAGATTTATTTTAGTTAAAGCATGAGCCAAAAAAGATGGGCCGTGCCTAAGCGACACGATCCATCAGTGAATCATACTCAGTAAGTGAGGGGGACCCCTATTTTTTGTGTATTTGCCATCAATTTGATGAACTGAACGTTCTCAAGTGTGCCTAACAAGGTCACCACTCTTTTTTTCTCAAAATTTACTACAAGCTTAAATATCAAAAATATCTAGGATTCACTAAATTTCAAACAAAAATATTCCTATACTGTTTATGTTTTATATTTAAATATAAAAATTCTTTTCAACTCAAAATACTTATCATTATTATTCAAAAGTCAATTGTATACCCATGAACATTTGTAATTTGGCATCTCTGTCAACACAAAAGACGATCCAAATAAATATATCATGTTACAAAGTTATCGGAAAAGCATTCTAAGTTATTGTGAGACTTTGGCCTTATTATCATAAAGAGTTTCTATATTTGTGTATATCTCTAATTTGAATAAATGTTTACTAGTATTCATGGATTTGGTTCGATCCAAGTATGTGGTTCAGTTTCCAGATGTTCCAAAATAAAAAAAAAACATTGATAATGCTTCCTTCTCTGATAGATACCACTTGTATCACCAAGAAATGAAAATGGTTCTTCAAAAGTAGAAACATCTGAACTTATGGATCAAATATTAAGACAAGCAGAAGAGGTTAGTAGATTTAAGTTTGTTTCACCTCATCAGAATTTCCGTTTTGCAACTATGCTTCACAGATAGACCATGTTTCATCGACACGATCTATCAGTGCCACGTATTCGGCAAAACATTTGTTTGATAAATCTCTTTTGATTGGACATACTTCGAGTGTCACTATTTATGGTTATCTAATATTAATACACAATTACGTGGTGTTAGCCCCGGAGAATTTTTTCTTACTCATGCTTTGTTGAACATGTTTACTAAATCAAGTTTTGAGAATTTGTGGATGGTTTTACCGTTGCTCAAGGCAGATGGCACTCTCAGCTATATTGTTTCAGCTCTGTAAAGAGTTTTATCTTTTTTAAACAGCTTTTTAACATATGAGTCGGTTGTTAGTTTGTTTCAGTTGATTCCCCAACCTTGTGCAAAGTGAACCAATCGAAAAGATTTGTTTGTAAGTCCGGCTCATAAATCCATGTCAACCACTTGACCCAGGGTGTAATAACTTTGGTAAGCTTGACAGGACAGGAAATCACTTTTCAATAATACTAGCCCACTTTGCCTATACATAGATACTGCTGATTAGACAACCGTTATCCGGGTGATCCACTCATAACGAATCATTGTAAAAAAGATATAAAGTAACTGCTTATTTTCTGATATTCTATTCGCTAAAATATTTCCAATCTTTAATTACTTGTGAATGACGCCTTGATACTTCTACTGATTCTACTTCTATTCTGATTTCAAAGTCCAAAAATCTTCCTCTTTCTATGTGTTGCAGAATATGGGGTGAATCTAATCTAATTTGTCTAATCTAATTTTTAGGCACCACAAACGAATCAAGAAAATGCTGTTAGTCCCAAAGATGAAATGAAAGAAAGGATAAGTCGACAATCGTCACAAAGTAGTGGGAGTAGAAGTAGTGGTAAAAGAAACAAGAAATTACGTGTGTCCTCATCGTTGAGTCAGAGAATGGAAATGGATCGCGAAATAAAACGGTTGGATTTTTTTTACATACTGGTATATTAACCAAGCCGAAACTTTATTTTGTCTCGCTTGAGCGACGGAAACGGCGCACCTTGCTTGTGTATTCATTTGCACTTCAATATTCTTTCAATTGTTGTCAAAAGAGATTACCTGTGGCAATAGCAAAATATTGCAAATTTTTGCTTCAAGTTTTGAATCAAATCAGTTATATTCTAGAGTTGTAAACTGTCGTCGTATTTGGCTATTTTGGAACCCTAAACCGTTTCAGAGTCAAAACTTATCATTTATTATATATTTCAATCAGTTCTAAAGTTTTCTTGTCCATCACAACCAATAATCATCTTTTTTCACCCAAAGAAAAGTAAGATCTTGGCTTGTTGTCAGAAACCATATCACTAAAGCACCTGATCAGTGAACCACTAATGAGATGTCTCTGACTGGGATTGGTATTTATAGATATATTTTCTTTCTTTAGATCTCCTGTATTTGGAAGCATGCTAGAAGAAATATTGAGTTCTACAATATCAAATATAATGACTGAAGCTGTGAGAGGAGAAGTGGTGTTGACGGCAAGACCTCGTGTAGTTGCTCTGCCTCCCTCAACTGCGAAACAACAACAACAAACAGCCAGGATCTCCACACGATAAGTATGCATTTTTACCTATTTAATTTTTTCTTCAAAAAGACAGGATAGGATAGTCGAGAATACAGCTTAACCATATGGTGAACCACGAACTCTCGTGCAGTGACCAGTTCCGAATCGGGGTGAAGGTTTTAGGATTATCTTATTTCTCATTTTACCTTTGCATGGACCTGGTTGGTGGAGGAAGCCGTAAGCAGGCTTATGTGAACCACCGTGCACCGGCAAGGCGTCCAGCAGACCCCTCGCATATAAAATAATCATCCCCCACGGGATTCGAACCTGTGTCATGACGATCAGAGACGCGTAGCTCGAAGCGTATTAACAACGCTTTACCGATAGAGATTTTTTATTGAAATACACTATACGCATGGCCAGAAACAGTGTCTAGAAGGAGCTAACTAAAGGCCACTCAATCGCAAAGAGCCACTGCAAAGTACCAGCAACTGCACTCTAAGCGTGAAACATCCCAAACGAGACTGAACTGCTATGATAAAGTGGTATCTGTCCTGGGCGATGGTACAATCTAACATCTACCACTTCTTAATTATTTGTTTTGATTATTTAATCATTCGAATTCTCGCACATAACAAGGATAATGCTTGGATAGGATAGGATTTCATTTATAGCTTGGTAAAATAGCTCTCTGATGCATCTTTTGTGTATTATGCTTTGGAATTGTGAAATCCTTATTAATGACAAACCCTTAGTTATGGTTCCTCGTTTTTGAAAGACCCCTCCCCCTTGATCACGAAATTTTATTATACCAATAACTTTTTCCCAGTCAATGATGTATGGTGCTGGTACTTGACAAAATATTTTTTGTGTGTTTCCTTCACGTGTATGCAAAACAATTAAAATATATATAAAATACAACTTAATAATTGTGAATGACGGGAAATTGAAAATAAATAAATAAATGAAACAAATGCGATTAGTTGTATCAATATATTATTTCACAGAAATGTCTCAAGATCTTCCTCCAGAAAAACTGCTTCATCAGGATCAAAAAAAGAAAAAATCGATCACACACTAGTAGTTCTAGTTCATACAGCGTTCCAGCTTCTGCAGGAGGAAAATAAATTTTTTCCTGATTGTTTTTATATTCGAGTTAATTTTAGTAGAGTAGTTGAAAGTTTTATTATTTTTACTTGAGTTTTCCAGATTATATTTTTAGACATCGAGGATGTATATTGTATTCCTAATAAAATTCACTGTACGATAGTCGTGTGGTACATATTACGGGTGGCGGTCAAAAATAAAATAAAAATTTGCGAAAATAGTCGTGCTGCTCAAAATGTAATCTGAGGCTGAAAGTAAAATTCGCGTAAATGCTCATCGTAAATGTCATAGTCATTCCGTCGTTAGTAAGCACTTGAAATCCGGTCCTTCTCCGATTTTAACTGTAATGCCTGCTTCCCCGGGTTAGGATTGGATTTTTTTATCCTACGGGATAAATCAGTCATTCCCGATTTATCGTTGCAAATTTCATCAGGGTACGAATTGACCTATGCTTGGGTGCCGGGTTAGCTCTGCGCTGCTTCCGGCTTTCTCTACCAACCATGTCCATGCACAGGAAAAATGACTGAATGTTAAACCAAAACCTTCACCCGCGATTCGGAACTGGTGTCTGCACGAGAGGTCGTGGTTCACCATATGGTTAAGCCGAATTCTTGACTTTCCTTTCCCGCGGGATAAAAATAATGAAACCCTATCCTCTTCGAGTGCGAATTAACCCACCGAAAACATATTCATTTCTCGAGTTCTTCTACTTTTCAGATACATTTAATTTGGAATCGGTTTTTGAATCTGGTAATTTTAATTAAAGTTTTCCTTATTATAAGAAACAAAAGATCATGATATTATTCCACATATTACAAGATTTATTTACCATTCTCCCGCTAGAGCATAGTCTAGTTTCGTCAGGTATTATGAACCTAGACTATGCTCTAGCGAAAGCTTGCTAAATAAATCTTGTAATATGTGGAATAAGATCCTGATCTTTTGTTGTTTAACTCTCGATCTCCTCTTATTCAAGTATTATTCTGGCATTGGTCGCACACAGATATAACTTCACAAAGTGGAGTGGAACAGAGTAGAGACAGGTTGTTGCACAATACCGACGCTTTTCTTAGTATGCTTGGATTTCAAAAAATTAATAGAAAGCTTTAACAAATGAGTGATATTTCAGGGCTTCGGCGGCGCGACCCTTCACAGCTTCAATCTTTACAAAACTCCCCGTCAGATAACCTATTTTGTCAAGCATGAACCACAGATGGACCGCGCCTAGGGGCGCGACCCCTCAGTGATTCACGTTTAACAAAAAAAGCTCCGTCAATATTATTCTGACGAGGATGTGAATACAAAATAAATACATTAAGTTTTGTTGTTGCAACTAGAGATGTAATTTTTTTAGAATTTCGAATCACTGGTGATTCGAATCGATTCTAAGCATTTCAAGAAAATAAATCGCGATTAGAAATGTTTTTTTATTGCGCCGTTGATTATGTTACCCAGTGATTAAACAATACCCAGTTTCTTAAAGCCACAATACACGTGGAGTTGTACCGATGCGTTGCATTACGTTTCGAGTATTAAAATGAAAACGGCAATACACGCCTCCATTGCTTTGCCTTAATCGTGTTCACGTGCGTACAAAGCACAAAGGCAAAAAAAGAAACAAGCACTCTGCGTTACCTTTTATGGCAAACCGTTCTGTTTCATTGGAAAACGTGAGGAAATGGATGCAGAGCATTGCGCTTGCGTAAAACGCAAAGATGAAACGTGTAGCAACCGTGTAGTGCGACATTTAGTTCTTGGTCATGGTCGCTCGAATTGAAAAACAAATTGTTTTGTAAAGTAACATAGTATTTTAAAATGTTGAGAAGAGAAAACGGTACTTACTAGTCGCAACACAATAATATTTGTGACATAGATTATAAATGACACCGTCTGTCATAAAATACCATCAGTCAGAAACCCGACCCGGTTCATCCGCATTGTTACAGTATGTTTGTTAGGATTATCTTTTAAGCTCATTATTCTGAACATTCAATCAGAAACAGAAATAAGTAGTTCGGGCGCTATATCACGTCACCAGTGTTGGCTGCTGCTTATATTATAGGATTGATTAGTTTCAACATTCAGTAGCAACACCGAGCGCAAAGAATTCACTAAACGGCATTTAAATTGATCGGGTGCATTTAGAAAAAGAGTATATAATATAGAATTTGTGCGTTGTTCACATCACATACATCACCGATATATTATTTAGTGAATTAAAAAAACGGACAATGGACTCGTGAACGGTTTTTGTCTGTTTTCCCTCAAATTTGCAGGAAAGGGTATTTTAACGATACTGTTGCATTTGATTATTATACTAAGTAATTGTTTGGTTGTCATACTCGCATTTAAGATAAAAACTGATGTTCTACTCGGCGAATTTCCGTCGGCAGCATAAATAAATAATTCACCAGAATTTCGTAACTATCGCTATAAAATCATACTACTTCACAAATGATCCAGTCAGTCAAATATAATCCAGATATGTGTTGTTGAGTGTGAGCCACTGCAGGATCGCTCAGACGAGGCGCGGTCCGTCTGTGACGCCTTTCAGATCGGTAAGTGTTCGACATTGTGGATCCGAATCGCCAGTAATATGAATAAGCAAACGATTTGTGCCCGTAATTTAGTTCTTTGAAATTTTCAGCGTCAAGTCCCCAAGCTCTCTTACCCCACTTGCGCCCCGAAGGTTAGAAGAAACCTCAATATTTTCTCCGGAACACCTCATCTTTATCGAACAATCTATTTATTCATCTGCAAGAATTGTGAGGATTCCTTAAATCATTCACAAGCATTTCTCATGATTTGTTTTTTAACTATGTCAAGTTGAAACCGTTGAAATTAAAGCGGACATATTATGTTGTTCTCATGGAGTCACACTTAAGTTGTTACCTGAAACATTAATTTCATTTGTTGTTTTTACCGGGGCTTAATGCTACAATTAGTAAAAGACAATGAGAGATAATGCTATTGTTCTATCATACACGTTCCACAAAACGTATTTTTTCATGCTTCATACTCGAAGTATCAATATTAGAACAATGTTAGGCCAAATAGCGAGCAAACATTAATGCTCCTGAAAATATTAACGTGTCAAAAACATATTATGCATTTAGCCTACCGTCTATTAGAAGTTCTAATCTCTTGAAAAACATGTCCTAATCATGAGCAATTCTCGTGAACAAATGGATTGTAAAATTTAGACTGATGCAATCCTCTCGTTTAGATGAAAACTCGTAAACAATCCAGCTGGGATAAGTGCGTCTGATATCTCAGGATTTTTTGCTACGTATTTCTAGCTGCGTATTGCCCTGTCGCGATGCAGTCCATTTCAGACATAAGTGTGGTATAGTAATATTTCAAAAAATATGTAAAGAATATTGATATCAATCTGGCAAATTTTCCTGGGTTCAAGTTTAATTAAGAAACAAGTGAGAGACATGTGTAAAGTTTCAGTCAGAAAAGCGTAAATTGCGCCTGTTAAGCCGGGAATGCGCTACGGATAGAGCTGCCCATCTGTGGCTAAACAGAATGAATTGTTTGATTACTAAGTTACGTCATTTTCCAATCGGAAAAAAATTGTCACAGCATCTTTTGTCAAGCATGTGTCACTGATGGGTCGCGTCGATGCTTCAAAACCAGCAGTGAGCTCAAACTCTAGCCCTGGGCAGAAATATCTCACCATTATCTACTTCAGACTTTATCAGATGATTTCCCTGGGATTGTATTCTTGTATTTGGAATGTATTTGATGACACTTATTTCGGTGATATTTGGCTTCTTGGGTGTAATTGAGACAAAATGAGATATTTATATATAAATATTACAAAATACTCATTATTATATTGTTATTTCCAGAGGCAGGCTGCTATGGCGTAACTATTTTATATATCGATTCTGCATATATATTATGTATCTATATATATATATATTATTCAGCCAGAAAATTTGGGATCATACATTTTTGTCAGTATGATACGCAGGTGGATCGCGCCGTCAAGGCGCGGTCTATCTGTGTTTCATGCCTGACAAAATAAAATTTTTGACCTGGAAAACAGAAAAACGCAGAACGCGTGTATTTGCGGTTAACACTTCACATTACAAGTTTATTCCAGTAATAATCTCGTAATTTGTTATGAGCAGTCGAGCAAGTTTATAGATTAGCTCGTAATAAACGGTAAACACCCTCGAGGTAATTAGATATTGCGAAATATAGATGGATGGACCACGAAGAGCAATTTTGCAAACGGCCAACACCTTTCCGTAAACTTTTCATATTGGTTTGTTAGAACTCGAAGTGGATTCGGGTCAGTGATTTCCAGTAAGGATCTGTGGCCCAAGTTACTGCCAGGACGACTGTGAATAAATTTGTGGGTGGGAAGGGGGGAGTTAGATTGTAGAGGCAGGTTTGTGCTACACACCCGAAAGAACATCTATGAAAATCTAGGTTCGGTAGTAATCAGATAAAGCTTGAAAGCAAGTGCACACCGGTAAACAAACTAGAAAGTTTGAGATTAGAGAATTTTTTGTCATGACAAAAATAAAAAAAAAAACGACGTTTAACGCGGTTTTCCATTTCCTCTGTTTGTACAAGCATTTAAATTATATAATGTATTGAATAGGACAGCGAAATATGCATGAATGTGAAGTGAGATTGTAATTACGTTTGCCTCTATTTATACACCTGTTATAACTTTTCCAACAATTTACTAGAAACCGTAGAATTTTCGGTTTCCTATAGACTTATTTGACTTTATTTATACGTTACACTTTACCAAGAAGGCGATCGAGAGCTTTGTGGAATTGATATAGAAAATAATTTACGCTATAGCAGTTTGCCTGCGGGAATGACAATATAATATGAGTATTTTGTATATATGAGTAATTTTGTTCGAAAACTATTCTTGTTTTTTCATGTTTCAAGCTGACGAGTGAGGTAGATAGTTAGTGTTCTAGATTAATTTACAGTTTACAGTTAACCAAACGTTGTGTGGGGAAGCATTTAGAAATTCTACTTATCTACTGCATTACAAGGAGCATAATGTTATTGCAAAAATCTTTTATTCCTAGAAAAATGGTATTTTCCCTTTGTTAATACTTAAATAGGTATATTGTCGACACTACATCGACATTATTTTTATTGCCATATGTTCATCCAATTCCAACCAGCCTCACTTGGGCATAGAAAACTGAGGCCATTGTATGAATAAATATGAGGCAGCAACATCGACATTGTGTTATTATTGATTGAAAATGACCGGTTGGAAATGCAGATTTAGTAGGGAAAAGTTCGAAAAAGGACTCCAGTAAAAGTTCCAGTAAAATATTGTATGAATGCACAGCCTAAAATTGCTACTTGTCCGACATTTGTAATTATGTGTTCAATTGAACTTATCAATTAAAATAAACTAATAAGTAGTTGTGTGGATAATCTTATACCTCAATCAAATACTTTTGTTTTGTCAAGCATGAGCCACATATGAATCGCGCCACACTGGCGCGATTCAATAATGGCCCATGCTTGACGAATGAAAATTTGTATATACTACGTGATTGAATTCTATAACTAATAAAACCATAATTAAGGAATTAGGCTACAAATTTCCTAACCCTTAACATTTTTTTAAAAATCGAAGAATTAATTATATTCATGAGTGACATGGAACATAAAATGGCCGCTAATATTGTGGCAACCAAATCAGATTTTGCCAAATTATTTTAACTAGTTTGTCAAGATATGAATGGGCAAATCTGCCCAAATCCATATTGTGACGTCATATTTAACAGTGCTCAAATTTCCTGTGTGTCAGTAATCTTCCACCAGAAATGCCATTTTTCGATTCAAGATTCGAATCGATTCGGTCACATCTGATTAGAGTGATTCGAATACATATTTCTGTTGTTCGGTGTGATTCGAATAAATTTTTTTGGTAGAAATTCATTGAATACGATGTAACTTTATAATTTTTTTTTCTGAAAATTTCATCAAAATGCTTAAACGGTTGGCCATTCATTGGAGGTTTTTACAAATTTTTTAGATACAAAAGCTTAGATAAAATCAGGTTGGGAAAGTTCGATTCGGAATGGCATGATTCAAGATTTGATTTGGAAATCAAGCAATTTGTGTCCATCCTTTAATACCACTTAGACTCAATATTTATGTTTACTATACAATATTATATTAGGCGAATAATATCACAATATAATTTATCTTCAATCAGATATGAAATACTATTAAGAAAAATAGCAGCTTAAAATAGTTGATTGGAGGAGACTTCACTCAAAGTGATTGAAACACATCGCATAAGAGTACAAGAAAGAGCTTGACGGTGGAAAAGCCTTCTTGAATATAATGCCGAGCGCAGGAGCAAATTCATTACTACTGAAAACTGGGAATTCCGATTCAGGAAGAACAAACAAGGTACGTAATGATTGATTAAAAACGTCGTTTTTCGTCGTTTTTCCTGCATTCCATGTAGCTCTTTGCACTTTAGTGGCTTCAGGAGAATTTTCTAGCTTGAATCTTCTCCTGTGGCCTTGCTCTGAGCGAATTTCAATAATAAAAAAGCGGACAACAGAAAAACCGCACCGAAACAGCGTACTTAAACTGCGAAACTGAGTCATGATAAAAACGTTTGAATATTTGTGGATTCAACAAGAGTATTGTGAGGTAAATTTTGTGTTGAATAGTATATATTTTCGTTGGATTTAGTCACGGAAAATTGATGTAATATACACCTAAAGCTATTTCAATTGCGTAACTGAATGGAAAAAATGGGATGACTTCAGTCAGTATTCCCAACATTAGGAAAAGTTTGTCTGACCAAGTTTGGGCAAGCATGGGCCACGCGCCGAATAGGCGCGGTCCATCCGTAGTCCATGTTTGGTAATACAAATGTGCAACAAACGCTTAATGTCCTCTGTGCTATTATCGAAGTTTTGATATTATTACTTCCATCGTTTTCAATTTAAATGCGATTTGTGCCCCGTTTTAAATTGTTTTCGGTTTTGATCGAAAGACCACTTCGGTTTTAACTTAATTGATCGCTATTACCGCAAATTGCTTGATTCCCAAAGCCTGCATGCATTAGGCTTGCATCGATTTGTTGTGAAAGTATCATTTTGATAACTAGAGCTAGGCTGTGATGGATTATTTCGATAGAAACACGATCCGTCGTCTGCCCTGGGGTTATGTTTTAAATTTATAATTGTGTCTCGCTACGACATATATTATAAACAATGATTTTGTCCACACGCCCAAACTTTAATTGTCAAACTGGAACTTCCGCTTTTTACAAATAATACACCCCAATAAAATGATCAATGTGACAGTCTGTTTGGTTTGGACTTATTAGAAAAATACATGGAGTGAAATTACATATAAAGTACTCGAAGGATAGGAAATTTATTTTCAATGGGCTCCGTTCGGATTTTCCAATGCCGCAGACCTACCTCACACGAAACCTATCACCAGGCCAGTAACAACTATATTATCGAAACTTATTTTGTCACGTATGTGCTCTGCTTTGTTTCGTTATCCCAAGTTAGAGCAAGACTCTAATGCCTGATCCGCAATTGGATCTTGTGTGACTGGAGATAGGACTGAGTAAAGCCGAATCAATTGGAATTCGAATTCGATCGATCGATCGATCGATTCGCTGATTACATCAAAATAACAAAATACGTCGTGTCATCGACATTTTTCATCATCAAAATATTGAAATTTTAGCATTTTTTCCGTAAAATTTCATTTCAGGTTACAAATTTTTTTCCTCCCCCAGTAGGAAATGAAAATATTTCGTTGAGTGTGGGGCACTAACGGATCGTCAAGGTACGGTCTATATGCGGCTTATACATAGGAAAATAAAAATTTCTGACTGATTTGTGACCGATTCGAATGATTTGTTGTGAGTCGATCGAATAGTTGATTCGAATCACTGAATTCACGTGTCCAGATCTTGTTGGAAGGACCGAGATCCCCAGTCTGCCCGAACCTGCCAAACTTAGTATACCCTTAGTTCAGTGACCTGATTAAATCCAGCATTATTTGAAAGTGTGTCACTCGTGATGTGAGCGTGATGATCACAATTGATCACATTGCACCGAAACCTCACATGTTTCATTCAAAGACTGAAATGGCCGCGAGTGATATCTAGAAATTGTAGATTATAGTTTCAAGATTGCACTGTGGTAACCGTGAAAAACCTAAAGCCCAGCAAGCATAGTCTCTAAATCTTTGCCGCTTATTCAAAACTCGCGTATACACGAGAGTTCGTGGTTCGCCATATGCTCATCACATTTCCTTTCTCGCAGAATAAGAAGGAATCCTATCCTGTTGTATAGCGACTCCGCGTGGCTACGTTTCAAATGTATGGTCCGTTTGTTCGTGCCAGGCATCATTCAGTATGTATTGCGATTTCTACTTCGAATCAAAAAATTCTATCAAACAAAAACCCGACTTTAATTAATTTTTGCATATCAATCTATTTTACGATATATTTTGTTAAATTCGTTTATTACGTCAACACAAATGTAGAATGAACTCAACAATAGATGTTGAACAATTTATTAAGATAAAAAATCCTTATGCCGAGACCGCGTTAATATAAAATAATTCATAGAGAGATTTCAAGCAAAAACTTCACAATAATTAACTGTGATACAATTCTGTCCTCAGTTTTAACAAAGTTGTGTGGATGGCTACTAACAAAAAATCCATTTTAAAAAAACCGGGACACGGAAATCGTTGTCTCTTCAGTCAATTAAATAAGTTAAAAATTTGCGATTCAGACTTGCGAACAAAATTTGTGATGTCATATTTCTTCTTACCGTAGTTTATCTTGCAATAAGCTACCTCGCGTAATAATCCTGTTTTTCCATCTACACGAAAAATCTGTGAACGGTTAGGCAAAAACTTCATCCCGACTTTGAACTGCTATCTCCACAAAAGGGTCGTGGTTCGCCACCTGATTAAGACACATCTCCTCGGCTTTTCTCTCTCCCAATATAAATGTAAAATCCTTATCTAATATGTGGAAAAATGATAATTCATTGTTTTACTGTGATACAGGATTTATTAATGATTAATAATATAGAACTGTCGATGGCATTGCTTATCTTGCAACACATAATATTGTAGTGTGGATCTGGCTGGGTGAATAGTACAAAGAGGATTTAACGTCGGTTTGCCGAGAATTTCAGTATATTTTCTCTTTATTTTAAAAAGTAATCGTTTCTTACGTGTCTCTTTAAACACCACGTTAGAGCTTTAACTATTTAATTAATGTCGTTTTTAATTAAATCCCCATCGTGTTTTACACGAACGATCAAAGTGTTGGTTTGGCAGAGTTGAAACAGTTTGAAATATATAAGAACGAAAATTTGTAATAAAATAGCTGTAACAAATATTCGTTTATAATTCTTTACTAAAATCTTCAACGCCAACCCTCATAGACGTTTTATTTTGCCAAGCATGCGCCACAGATGGCAGTGCGGTCCATCCATCAGTGGCTCACACTTAACAATATAATTTTTATCATGATATTTCTGACTGTCAAGCATAATAGTTTCCTCATGAACCCGCAACTCAGCGATGTGTTTTCAGTACTAAAATTTGAACAAAATTACTATAAAATGCTACTACGCGGTATATTATTTTCTAACAGTATACGTGCGTGTCGTTTTAAAGCGTGCAATTTGCACTTTGCCCACGGTCATTTTTAAGATCGACTTTAGCGTTCGTCACTATCAATTAAACCGATTAATTCGTTCGCAAAGGCAGTTTCCCAAGTTGATTTTATCGACAAATAAAGAGGCTTAGACGATTGCACATAACGTCTGGTGGAACTCCAATTAGACATTTTTGTTGAACTATATTGCTTGAGGCTGATCTAGGCTAAGTTGAGGTGACGAGTGACTCTGTAGAATTGTTATTTTTTAAGATAAAGGTGCCGTAAAGGTCGCCTGTTCTCAGAAAAGGTATCGGGGCGTCGTTATTTAAAATAGAAAAGTCAAGAAAGGTATGCAGGAAATGTGTTACGAGTGTCTTATTAAGTAGACATTTCATACAATATCGAGGAATGAATAATTGTAATATCGATTTTGAAATATATAAATTACTGATATTTATAGACGTTAGTTGAAGGTTTGATATACAGATTGATACGAATATTAAAATACGAATCCACGAGTAGAGGTTGTTTGTATTAGAGATTTCAAAAAATGTAGAGATGAGGGTAGAAACCTTGCACTTTGAGAGGCTGAAACAAAAGCAGCGCATAAAAGAACCAACGACAGTGACTTATATAGCAAAATTGATATTACGAAATGTAGCATCGGAATTTGATCTCGGAGCGGAAAACATTCAACAGAACTGAATTGCTAAACAGAAGTGCAGTGAGTGGTATCCCCCCTTGCCATGATTAAACCATCTACCACTTCAAGGTTATTTGGCTGTACAATGCAAAGAAACAAAAAGCTTCGAAAGGGAAGTTTATCTGTAAACAGAATTTGCTTAATTACTCTGCTTAAACTTGCGATCTGATTCTTAAAGTACCCAACCCTGTTTTCACACATTGTCAATTATTTGAAATACAATACTGTGATACCAGGGATCTCGTGTCTTCATGTCGACATAGATCTGTATCAGTTTAAGACATATTAGGATTGTCAAGTATATATTAGACATATTGTTAGTAAGATTGTATCTTGTATAGCACGAAAAGAGTCAGAATATTTGGTACAGTTGGTGATTTATGGTTCTGAAATACGTTATTCAAACATCTTTTGTTGAGTATATGTCACTAATGGATCGCGCCGTGGAGGCGCGGTCCATCGGTGGTTCATGCTTGACAAAATAAAATACCGATTCGGAACCCTGAATAGCGATGACTGAAATGACACATACCTCAATAATTTGTCTAGTCGATAATGTCAGAGAAAATAGCACTGTTATCGTTCGTTATTATTTTTTGAGAAAAGAAGAAAAACTACATTCTTTCTCACTAAATTGATGTATTTATTACTTTCAGGAAAAGCAGAATAAATTTGGGAATAATCTAAATATAGGCCTCATTTTCATGTTTTAGCTTCAAAAGGTCAAAGTGTTGATTCATTAAGCTGGAATATTTGGTGTTCATTATCTAATTTAGTTATTGAAGTGGGGTCGAATAGGGATATAATTAAAATGAGTTTAGACGTATGAAATAGCTAATTTGAAGATTATGCGTTTTATTACTATTAGCTGTTTATTACTAGGTTATTACTTTTAATGTAGAGGCGAAGTTTTAAAGTCAAGACAGGAGTTACAGTAGAACAGAAAAAAAAATCTGAGCTTGTTTTAACGCAGTGTTTCATTATTAAAACCTATTATATTATACAGTATATATATTATATTTGTTGTGTGTTAAACTTGAAACTGGACAGTAGAGTAGGAATGTCGGAAGGTCATTGCTTAAGGTCAGCCGATAAGTTCGACGCAATTTCTGACTAAGATTTGATATTGATGAGTAATGCTGGATTTTGGTCCGTTAATGCGATATTTCAAATTTGCAGTTCAAATTTACGGTCCCCTATATAGTATATTACTGTATCACTGCATTGGTTGTAAGTCGCAACTAAGAGAGATGTGCAATAATGGGGACCAATTCAACAATACCATTCCATAAAACTTATATTATAGGATAGTTATAGTACAACATAATATTTTATTGAAACATTTCAATTTACAGCCGACTAGTTAGGAAAGGGTGCACGAAAAAATGCACACAAAATAACGTAGAACTAACGGCGTTCTAACCAGAATTTTCTACAAGAAAAACAAGTTCACCTGTTACATCGAAAGTGGATGTCTGGGCAATTTAGAAGACTATCTGATTGTTACAATTAAATAGTATTAAAGACCCGTTCAACAAAATTACGTGGTATGTCAAAGCGTTCTAAATCTACAATGTAGAGGAACTATGGTCAATTACAATTGCAACCGTCTTAATTTTGTCAAGTAACGGCCACAGATGATCCGTGTCTAGGTGACTTAATCCATCAGTGATACGGCCGTATGTCGATAATACAATTCTGATTGATACTGGAATAATTTATCAGAAAAAGTTCACCGAACTTGTTTTGTTAAGCATGAACCACTGATGGATCGCGCTGCCAAGGCGCGATCTATCCGTGGCTTATGCTTGACAAAATATAATTTCTGATTATAAACCTGCATGTGTTTAGAAAAACGGGCGGATATAATTGATAATCAAATTTAGGATTGCCTCTTTCCCGTATATTTAATTTCAATAGGGAATTATGAATCTCTATTGAGACAATAGTTTATTGTAATGTGAAAATTCGTGATAATATGCGCAAAATGGCAACATATCGATTTAAATTTTTTCCAAGCCAGTCAAAAATAATTTGCGCACAGATGTTTATGAAACGTATGAGTTACTTACTGATAGATTGCGCCGCCAGGACGCGCTTCATCTGTGTCTAACGTTGGACAAAATAGTAAAAACTTTTGTAGCTTATGGAATCATAAAAATAATTACTAGAATCACTCGAATTTCATGGATTTAAATCGATTTGCTTTTTGATAGATCTAAATGTGGCACCGATAATCATGAGACAGAATTTGTCTTGCCTAAAATGCTACGCCCATCACTATACCATTCTATGAGCAAAAGATTTCTTTTAAAGCGGAAAATTTAATTTATTTAGAATTATCATGCACTGTCGGCAACTTAAGCGTATTTTACCATGTATATCCCATTTGCAATCGAAAGTGTATATCTTCGATCAATCTAATGATCCATTTCCATTCACGAAGCTATGTAAAGTGTTTGTTGTCGTCTGGTTGCATTAACGTACTTACATACCGGAGGGTATATTGAATATGGTTCCTTGTATGGGACCAGGTCCTTTAAAATCCAAAATTAGGATTTATTTAATAGGACTTTCTCACTAGTGTTAAGCTGTGTTTGAATTCATTGATTTTGTTATAGTACAAATTGTTAACTTACTGCTTTATTTTCAAAGTATGTACCTAATGTTTTCAAGAACGGTTGAAGGGCTAGACGCTAAAGATTACTAGCTACACAATTTTCAACATTCGGCACTTTGTCGTGACATCTAACCTTCAAAAACGTCCCTCAAAACCTTCTTCTTTATTGAAATGCACTTTGGGCAAGACCAGAAGCAGTGCCTAAAAGGAACCAACTAACGGTCACTTGATAGCAAAGATCTATCAAAAAATGTAGTGCCAACAACTGCACCCTAAACGGAAAACATCCAAAACATCCCAATGGTAAAGTGAAGTGAGTGGTATCTGCCATGGGAAATAGTTAAACCATCTACCACTTCTTAATTAATAGAAAATGTTACTTCACGTGGTCTAATTAAACATAATTATTATTCTTTCTATCCAGAATCGACCTCAATACACTGCAAGTATGTTGCGCGGAAGAAAAGTACCACCGTTCTTCAAACTAACATTAATCGTTCTATGTGCTTATATATTATGGACATTCAATCATCCGGGATCAAGTAATATTATAATAAATAAATAAATAAATAAATATTAATTGAAATTCACTCTGAACAAAGTTGAAAACAAACCAACCAACAGATTACTCATCAGAAATTTTATTTTGTTAAGTACGCGCCACAGATGGACCGCGCCTTAGCGGCGCGTTCCATCGATGGCCCCTACTCAACAAAAAAAAATTGTTGGAAACTTTTCTGATTGGGTATGGCTTAGAGTTACATGAAATGTAAAATCCGCAACCGAACATCAATCAGAAAACATTCCATACAGAACTGAACACTGGTAGAGTGCAGTAAGTGGTATTTGCCCTGGTGAATAAAATGCAACAGCAATTCTTTCGCCTCTCCTTATTCGCTTCCTCGGATCCTCACCAGGAAATATGTTACGGCAATTCTAAAATTTCATCTTCGTGGCAAAACATTTGCAAATTTTGAAAGGGACGTTTAATCACTTCAAATCATGTAGTCACAATCATTTCTTAATCAGATTTAGATACAAAACTGCACATCTTGGCAACAACAATATGACCAATTGAAAATACACGTTTATAATATTCTTCAACGGGGTGCAATTCGCCAGTTTATATAAATTTCTAAACCACAATTCAGAAAAGTTTGTTTTTGTTAGATGTTAAGATGTCTGGGTTGTTTCACCTTGAGGTGGAATAGAAATTTCATTTTACGTTACTCTATACATGTACAAATAAGATATATAGAAATTCCAGCTACTATTGATAACTGTCTATAGATCAAATAAATTTCCTAACATATGCCGAGTATGATCTACAGTTGGGCCACGCCGATGAGGCGTGGTTCATCTGTAGATCATGCTTGGTAAAGTTAAGTTATTTAAGTGGATAAGAATAGGAGAATCTTTGTAAACGTGCTGCTCATTTTCATTTAAACGTTGAATATTTTTTCGTCTGATGCGCACTTTGTGACGTTGCGATTTGTTGTTCCCGGTGCGCTATTTCCGTCACACAAATGTTTGCTGGTATTTTTCATTTTTTTATACAATTCCTCATTGTTTTTTTTACATTTGAAGAAATTATCATATCAGTGATCAATATCAAAAATTTTTAGGTCTCAGAGCTGGTCGATACACAAGAAGTGCTGACGATCACATGGGTCCAATGTTCAGAGAAGAAGGATCAAATGATTATATTGGACACCATTCGGATCAGGTAATTGAATTTTTGTTGCACGAAAGAGAATATTTTAGGAAAATTCGAATTTTTTGAATAATATGTTTTTTAATGTTTAAAATACTTGTATATAGTTATGGTGTACAAATTCCGGAATATGCCTCATTGAGTTCAAGATCGAACATTACGTGCATGCAAATGCTTAATTGACTAAATCGCCAATAATGAAACTTTTTTTATGAATAAATTTATCTCAAATCATTCGAATTTGATAAACTCTTGTTACGTTCGACTAAATCTCTGCCTTTAAAGATTTGCCGAATAGACTTTTATGTAAACGAATCAAGTTTGGCAAACTTTGAAAATATAAATATCTAGTTCTCGGAAATATTTATTCGCCCTGTTATAAAAAGTCAAGATATCTGTTAGTAGGAATGGGCAATTGACCTGTAATACATGGCAGACAATGGAAATGGAATGGAATGGAAAGTTACCTATTAAAACGAGGCAAGGCATATGTGTAGATGATTTCATCATCGCCCAGAGCAGATACCACTCACTGCACTTTATCGTGGCGATACAGTTTCGTTTTGGATGTTTTCCATTTAGAGTGCAGTTGCTGGTGCTGGTACTTTCACTTTTAGTAGCTCTTTGCTATTAAGTGGTTGTTAGTTGATGCCTTTTAGGCTCTGCCTTCGGCCTTGCTTGGAGTAAAGTTCAAAAAATATATGTTCATTTAGATATTGGCTTTTTTATTTCGTCTCCTTTTTTTATTTTTCTTTGTCGTGTAGCAAATTTACTTCAACTCATGTTTTTTCAGATATCCAGTTTTCGCAAAGTTCCCGACGCTTGTACCAAACCATCTAGGAATGTTGCTTTCTTGAAAACTCATAAAACAGGAAGTTCTACAATGTCAAATATTATGCTGCGGTTTGCAGGTAATTCCATACAATTATTTCAATTTGTGGTAATCGAACATGTATGAAAGGTTGGATTTAAGGAGTGGTATAGAAGATTTTTCGCTTTGGGTTAGCGAAATATTATAGTGATCTACAGTTGGAAAACTAATGCGTGTGCATGTTTAGTAAGGTATGAATCACTCCGAGATCGCGCCAAGGAGGCGTGGGCCATCAGTGACTCATACTTAGCATAATAAATTTTGTGATAAATAGAATATACTGTAACAAAAATCCTGTAAAATCGCTGTTTCTTGACAGTTATTTCACTAGGACCGGAGATATTGAAATCACACTAAATAGAATAGTTTTTTCGAGCGATAATTGGCTGTTGATGGAACACGCTGTCGAAACGTTAGCAGTAAATATATTTGACTTCAGCTTAAATGGGCTCAGTCACATCGTTTTGAAGGCAAATGAGCCTCATAGACTCGCCAATGTAACATCCTCTGATCATTTTTCAAAACCGGATAAATATAGCGAAATATAGGCCAGTATGTGACGATGAATATTACGAAACACGTTATTCGATATATTGCCCCGAAGGCCTGATCATGCTTTGAGCAATATTTTTAGAAATTTTGTTTTGTCAAGCTTAGGTCACATATGAATCTTGCCTTGCGAGGCGAGATCCATATGTTGCACATGCTTGACAAAAAGACGATAACAAACGATATGCGATAACAAAGTAGCAATCTGGATTTGAAATCATCTAATATCACGTCTAGCCTCGTCAGTAAAATCTGATTAAAAGGTCATGACTGTGACAGTACTGGGAGGCCGGTTTATACCACACATTCTTCCAACATTTTACGCATTTTCTGACCTTATTAGTTATATAATCGGCTTTGAATGATATTTTAAACATTTTTCTTGGCCGCGGACAGTAAGTCCTTGGGTCAAAATTTTGTAGGCTAGCTTAAGAAATATTGGCTCGTGTATAAATATATTCTCCGAACTTGGGTTTGTTTATACATCTGAATTAATCTCATGACGTTAACTTTCAGCTTGTGCGTCACTTTACGTTCAAATAACTCACGGATGTGACGTATAAGCCCTATTTTTGACCAAATTAAAACTCCGATATCAATACTTTAGTCTTGGCTTGAATTGAACGATTAGTAAGTTTTTTCCATCTCGAATCCGACTCAATTGTTGGGCAAAGCCGTAACATTTCGGAATTGAATAATATTCTAATCACTTGTTTGAATTGGACCAAATAGCTAAATCGACATAAATAACAAATGTCCCGTTTTCATCACTACAATTTGCTGCAAATGTAAAACTAAACAGATTTATAGCTACGAATTCACTAATAAAAATGCTAAAAGCAAACTGCAAGAGAAAATGTACTTCACACACAAACGTAAACGCGCCAAATTTTCTCATTGCATTTTCTGTTAAAATACGAAATGTCACCCCATTTCACGAGTTTTTGTACCTATGACCGATTTAAAACTGATTCGAATCGATTCGAATCAGCGAATTAGTTGCCGTAATCGTGAAAAAACATCTCCATTCCTGATAGGTCAGGGTTTATCAGTCTACCCACTAGACTCTAATTTGTCTGACGTCATACAAGGTGCGGTAATGACCACAGTGTCGTGCCTAACCGGCGCGATCCATCAGTAGCCCGTGCTTGGCGAAACATGCTCCAAAGATGTTCATGATTGGGTAGTCATCTCCATGGAGTAAATTCGTACATTTACTACGAATGGTGTCGTGAACCCTTACTTAAAAAATTTTCCACCTTATTTTTTAGAAAAGCAGGTGTACGAAATATAAGATGCTTTATTGAATTTCAATATTTTATTTTCAGATACACATAACCTCACAGTAGGATTACCTCTAAAAGATCATTGGGAACTTGGAGGATATCCAGCATATATAGACAAACGTTTGATTGATCCTTCATTACCAAGATATAATATTCTGGGGCATCATTTCAGGTATCGGTATTCGTAATTTTTTTAATTTGTAATTGTGAAACGTAATATCGACCTTGAATATTCAAATCTTACGTACTCTATAATTTAGTATCAAACCGTCGAGCATTCTCGCATATTAAACAAATGTCACAATTTACGAGTCTACCAGACTTGACTTTTCTTCAAAAAAAAAAAAAATATCTGTCAAAATGTATTTGATAATCTAGACCGTTTTGATGAGTCATTCATATTATTGTATTATTCATCAAAACGTAAGCAGGAATGATTTTCGATATGATATGCTCCAAATGTTTTATTCAATTGTCACCCAACCTGCTAGATTGGTGTAATATTGCTGTTGAGTAGATACAAGTGAATCTCTATAAATAGAAATATTTAAAAATGAATAAAAATTATTTTGTTTTTTAGGTTCAATATAAATAAATTGAGAGAATTCATGCACGATGATACTCGTTACATAACCATCATCAGATCACCAGTTGATAATGTAGAATCTGTTTTCGGATTTTTTCAGGTTTGTGTACAATGGGTAGTAAGAAGTTGATAAATGTTTTCAAAACTGAAAGAATTAATAATACGATGTTTTGTTGAGAAAAAATGAAGCGAACATTCCCTACCACAAATTTAACCTGAGAAAACAAGACGAATATTGATCACACTGCGCGAAACGTTGAGAACTGTCACATTCAGAAGGCACTTGGTCAGATGGTCTACCTAATAAAATAAGCGTGTTTAGGATTTTATTAGAGCAACACAATTCACACAAGCGTGTGATTACTAATTTTTTCCGTACCATTTGCATTTTTCTCTTATAAATTATATTATCAATATATTTCAGGATCAACTACCTTTTATTGATTGGTTGGAAGGTGTTGAAGCAAACACTGCATTGAGGTTAAACATGTTTTATGACAATCCAGGAAAATATTACAATACACAAACTGACTGGTTTTTCAGAGCTAAAAATCACATGTTTTTCGATATTGGGTGAGTAAGCCATAAATCAATAGGCGAATCAAATTATATAATATTACAACGTTTTTATTGTACTTTTGCTAAGAAAAGTAATCTTATTGCTATATGTCAGTGCTTGCTGTAATAGTAGCGCGACCAATCTAGTTTAGTTACCCTGTCAATTGTATTCTGCCTAATAAGTTATTTTTCCACTTGGCCTATAAAGTTTTAGGTATATATTTTAAATAGATAATTTTACTTTTGAGTATTATGATTGCTCTTTACAAAGTACTAAATTACCTATAATCAAGAGACATTAATAAAATGCAACAAATATATATATACCCAAATGTAAACCCGAGCAATGTTTAATCGTAATTAAATTCCGTATTTTTTTAATGATATGGTTGAAACCAGCTCCTCCACTCAGATTTGTAAAAAGTGTTGTTCTTCGCAATCTGCATTTCATTGATCGACTGTGTTATAAGAAAACCACATTGCGTTTCCTCAGAATGTTGTCTGTGGAACATTCAATAAACACTGGCAATGTAATACCACAAAAGCCACAAATTGACTTTAATTTCACCTGAAAAGAATTTTGCCAGGCCAAAACTTGTTCGACAAAAGTTTATCCACTCAACCTGTGGTCGGTTCTATGATCGGTTGAGCTATTGTGGCGAACAAAGGTTCATTATTTGTTGAAATACATCAACGACCATACTAATTCCTTGGATTATTTATCTGATTGCAGCCATTTTTTTAGATTTTCTGATTAGCAGAGTAGGTGACCTTCTGTTGGGACTTTGTCCATGACTATCGCGTTTGTTTGATCTCTAGATAAAAGTTCACAGATAGGACATGATGATTATTACGAAAATTCTGAACAAACAACTACGTTCATTGTCAGTGTCATAAACCTCATTTATGTTTCACAGTTACGACGTCAGCAATGACGATACATCCTTTATTGATTCGAAGATTCAGGAGATGGATAACACATTTACCCTTGTTTTATTGACGGATTTCTTTGATGAATCTTTAATTATGATGAAACATCTTTTATGTTGGGATTGGGATGATATTATTTATATTAAATTCAAAATGAGAACTGATGATGCTAAAACAGAGGTAAATTGGAATAATATTACTGTTGATTTTTTTTTTAGAGAGGGAACATTATAAAAGGCTATATTATTGACAATTATTTTGTTTCAAGATATATCGCAGATAGTGAAAGAAAATGTATGCAAAATTTTTAAGTTCTGAACCAAAGCTCCAAATGCCTTTGTGTTTTAATTTTTTGCCCCACATTGCATTGGCGAGGAAAGTTGCACTAGTTGATAAATTCCATAATTGAAAAATTTCTTTGTCTTCAACATAGTCCCGAACACAGAAAATGGTTCAGATTTTATCATCTCAACTAATTATGAAAGGGTAGGTGGTTTTACCATTGCCAAGAGGAGACTGCACTTTAACATGGGGATTCAGTTCCATTTGGGTTTTCATTCAGTTTCCATTTTCAATTCAGTTTCCATTTTCCGCTTTTGGTGTTTTCCTGCTGGTACTACATCGTTTAGTAGTTCTTACCTATTAAGTGGCTGCTGGCTGGTTTCTTTTGAACACTACTTTTGGTGCTGTTCAGAGTGAATTACGAAGAAAAAATCTCAACCCTGACTTATGAAATTGATCGAACTTTTTTGCGTGTCGTAGGACGCAAAAGAGGTTGGTTGTGTTCCTATCATGAATTCTGCTCAATACATTCTACTATAAGGGTTCAGGCCTGAATGCAGTTTACTGATGCTACATTTTGTACTTTATCTTCGATCTGTGATCGATACTTGGTCCTCTTCCGGTATTGTTTTCGGTCTTATCGTTCAATTTATTAGAATAAAAAAGAAAGATAAATCATTTATTGTTTTTCAGGTGAACCCTGAGCTAGCACGGAAAATTTTAGACTGGAACAAGGCAGATGCCAGATTATATGATTACTTTAATAAAACATTCTGGAGGAAAGTGGAAAATTATGGAACACAAAGAATGGCGGACGATTTAGAAGTGTTCAAAAAGAAACAAAAAGAGGCAGAAGACTTATGTATTGATTCTTATCAACCTTTCAAAAAGAAGCCCTGGATCTTGGGTGCAAAACTTCGCAAAAAACCTTCTCCTTTTTGTAGAAACTTAGCAGCCTCAGAAACAGTTTACGGTGAAAGACTCAGAGACAAAATGTATTCTTCTCTCACCAGTTTAACAGCTTCGCAAGAAGAAGAAAGAAATAATTTATTCAAGAAAGTAGCAGAAGGTGCTTTACAAAGCACGTAAAAATTTACACTGAAATTTAACGTTTTAATCTATAGCAAATTTTCTGATAATTTCTGATGATTGTTTTGAAAATAATTTTCAGTGGCGATAGTGGAATTCTGTTCAATTCACATAAAACGGTAGATACCCTGATTTCCCATTAGAAAAGAAATGACTAACACGGTCTTACCAACGTCGAAGAATATCAAATTTCAACTAACAAAATGAAGTCTAAATATTAACTTAAAATAAAGAAATAGAATTATACAGTTTCGAAAAGCTCGATGCAAATCAGCAATAAACAGCAAAACCATAAGCTATCTCATGTGATTGTTTAAATATTTGCCCTTCATAAAACGTTTTTGTCTAAGTTTGCAAGTTCAAAAACTTCAAAGCTTTATACCTGTGATATGATTCGTTCGTTAAAATATCCCATATTTTTTCGCTACAACGTTTTAGATGCCTCGTTTTTGCTGGACTCGAAGCATACCAAGCAAGCAACTCGTTTTGCAGAAATACTGTCTATGTTGTAGTCAAAAATAGTAAACCTCTGTTCTCTGTTTTGTCCGGTTTTTTCGTTTCAAATTTTACACAATTAATATTATCATTATCTTTCACGTAGCTATTTTTTCTCCTTAAATTTATTCCATTGGCGGATGATTTTTGCGTTTTTCCAATACTAGTTTCAAGTTTGAAGGAACACTAAAATACAGGTGAACACTATTCAACTATTTATAAACGATGCGCTACTCTTATTTGTTTCCATATCCACTCTAACTAATCATTCTTATTTGTATAATTTTTACACTGCGGATCTTTTTCTCTATTCAAAAAGCTACTATATGTATTTTTAAAGTAAAAATTAGAAATGTTTTTACTGCGCAGATGCATTTATAAATCAATAGATATATAAAAATAGATATACTGAAAAATGATATTATTTCATTCATAATAACTTTTACTCAAATATATACTGCTATCACTGATGGATCGCGCCGCCAAGGAGCGGTCCATCAGCGATTCATCCATGATACAATGCCACTAATGCGAACAGTATTCACACTGTTTATCCATGGAAATTAATTTAGCGTATCCCAATAGAAATGTTCACGATGAATAAAAAAACGAAAAAAAAATTTTTCTCATTTTTATTTTCTGTGCATTGTTATACTTATGCAGTGAATAATCTGCAGATATTTTTTGATTTGTTAAATTATATTGTGTGCAAGTGCCAATAACTTTTGTGTTGTTACGTTTATGAATACGCTTGTTTGAATAAAACGCGATATGAAAAATAACTTTTTAGATTGTATAGTGATATCGTATATAGGTAGAAATTTTTCTTGAATCAACTTCCCAATCGAAATTTCATCATGGACCATGCCCAAGCAGCGCGATACATCGGCGCCATCGTATGCTTAATAAAAACATCCTTGAATAAACAAAATTTTTTTTCCCGACTGTCATCATCCCCTTTAGTTTTTCACTGGAGTATTAGCAATTTTTCTGCAGCTCTAACACAAATCTAAGGCAACCCTGAACCCTGGACCCGAGTTTTTAAAAATTGTTTGTTATAGAGTAATAACATCATATTTACGATGTCTTTTGGTTATCACGTTTACATCTCAGGATGAAGATTTTGGGTTCAAGTCCCCGCCCTTTAATCTACGCACCTCCCCTCAAACCAGGGTGTAATAACTTGGGTAGGCGCAGCCGAACCGGGAAAATCATGTTACAACAACAATAATCTTGTTCATCATTAAGTGGCTGCTTGTTTGTACAGTGCTTTATTCATGGTGATCCACTCAAATGCGTGGTTGTAATAAGAAGGTACTTTTGCTTTAGCATTCCATATCTGTTCATTACAAACGGCATTCACCTCCCCGGAGACTAAGCGGTGTTTTGCTGTTTTTTCAGAACTTACTTCTTACTTAAATTATACCGGTTGTTGACTTGACATAGTAATTGTCAGGTTTTCATTCGATACAAAAAACACGGTCAAGGTTGGCATTAAATATCATAAAGTGAAGGTTTTGGATTGGATTTTGCTCACGTATAAACCTTCACCACAACATTGAAACATCCACTTGAGGCAGCATAGGGCAGTATGTAAAATGAAACTAACATGTGGCGCACAAGTCAAACACAGTCGTTGATATCGGTTTGATTGAGACTATAGGGAAATACATAAAGGCGCGGTATCACATACAGGCTTTCTAACGAAAATAAAAATGTTTAAATTTTTCATATTTCCAATGCAAAAACAATGAATTAGAAATTTCGCACATGTTTTGTTGTTATGATTTGTTTCGTTCCCCTTAGAAGATATATTTTGTCTGGGGAATGTCATTGACATATTGGCCGCGTTTAGTCCGTCTTTTCATTTATTTTCAACTGAAATACTATGTTATACCTTGTACCGTATACAAGAATTTTTATCGTTGATGAAAAGAATTCAGCTTGATTTGATACATGTTTTGTGACATAAATTGTTTTCTATGTTTGCACAATATATTGTATAACTTTTATACAATTGATTGTACCGAAAGAAAACCCTCAAATTTTAAGCTTTGCAAAATTCTTTTACAAGCATGCATTTTCAATAAAGTATCTCAATGAATCTATTACACACAAACAACCAATAAGAATTATGAACATAATGTTTTGGAGCTCTAATGAGGTAATTAAAAAAAAAATATTTTTACAGCAATCGAAACAGATTCTAAATCAAGAAGCGTATGGAATTTTTGTCGAGTCTTCCTTTTTTTCGTTCGCACCGCCCCATTTTTGTTTTATCTTGCTTTAAAAAATTTAGTTTCAATTCTAATTTGCGATTAATTCGTTTGATTTCCATTGATTCCTATTAAGAAAGAGAAAATTTAAAGTGTCAAACTCATAATGTTACACACGTTATGACATTCTGGGCGAGTTCGATAAAAAAAATATGTACCTGAAATTCCTTTTTTGAGATTCCTTTTTCAAAGCTTATCGCTTATCCACGCCCACCACTCAACCCAGGGTGTAATAACTTGAGTAGGCTAAGCCGAACAGGAAAAGATCATATCTTTCCAGTTATTGTAACCCTGTCCGTCTATAAGTGGCCGCTGTTACAGGGCCTTGGACAGGGTGATCCACTCAAAAGAAGTGGCTATAAAAAAAAAATCATTTTAAATTACGTTTTGAAATACATTTCAATCTTGAATCAGGAAGCCACATTCCCAGTTAACAACATGAAAAGAAATTAAAATAATTACGGTCGCTGATCTCAATCCATCACATGATTACGATATAAGCTTCTAAATACCCGATACAGTCAGAAAAAGTACTTTGAAGTGGTAAATAAAAAAGAATAAAAGAACAAAATACAAATTAAGGATCCATCTAAAGCTCTTACACTGTTTTGAAAACCCCGAATTTCAATCAAAGCGCTGCTTTAGTAAATACGTAAGTACTATCAAACGTTATATCAAACTGAGCGAAAGCTGACAAGTCAAACCGGAAAAATGGCGGTTTATACCAGAATGCAAGTTGATGGGAACCCAATCAGAAATATTATTTTGCCAAACATAAATCACTGATGGGCTGCGCCTCGGCGGCTCGATTTTATCAGTGACTCGTGCTTAAAAAGACATGTGTGGGCAGGTTTTTTTGGCTTGGTAGTTTAAATCGTCAAAGCCGGAAAGCAACCAGGTGCTGGTCTCCAGTGTTGGTATTTCTAACTACCAAGTTTACCGAGTTCAATTTCGAAGTAAAATATTCGTTTAAAGTTTTACCCAGTCAATCTATTAGGAAAATTTACCTAATTTTTACTAGGTATCTGGTTTAAAAAAGGAGGTACCTAGTATGAAAAGCTAGGTGAATAATATATTTATTGTGAAATTATTTTTGAAATAAACAATTCAGTAATTTAAAGCTAAATTTATTGAAAAAATTAAATTTATTTAATAATTTTTATTACTTTTCGCCTGTATCACAATATAAATATAAGTGCTTTATTTATTTATTTATTTTTTATAGCCACTTCTTAAAGGGGATCACCTTCTTACTTCCGTTATGATTTGTTAAGCATGTGCCACATGTGGACCGCGCCGACAAGGCGCGGTTCATATGTGGCTTATGCTTAGCAAAATACTTTATTTTTAAAAATTCCTCTTGAGCAAGTTTTGGAGTCGCAACCCAGAGCAAATGGCAACAACCAATAAGTCCAAGAGCAACATGAAATGTAGAACGAGTATCTGAACATTTTATACACCTTTTAACAGCTATAGTAGATTGTAGTTGCGGTATCTGCCCCGGGTGATGACAAGCCCTCAACCATATATTTTCTTCCTTCAGTAACTTCTAACGAGACGCAAATCTACGTCCTGAGAATAAGTTAGGACAATTGCAAAGCCCATACATAAAGAACGCGAAAAGTTGGAACTGTGAAATATCAGCTTTTACTCTGAATTGTATCCTAATATTCTCAAAAAATATGTATGACTTTTAAATTACAATTAAATATCAGTCTTTTGCTTATTCTTCTTAAAAATAAATTTTTAATTTTTTTTTTATGTCAAAGCGCTTGAACTGACCTTAAAAATAATAAAAATGTCACAACTATACCACACGCTTTTAAGCAGTTTCACTTGAACATAGGGCTGGGCAATTCAATCGGGTGATTCGAATCGCTTCGAAGCACAATCAATTCGAAGTAGCCGTGTATCGATCAAAGAAACAAAAAAACTTGGAGTAAAATGAACTAAAACTTACTTCTTAACGGCTAAATTTAACAAAAATATTCTCGATTTTGGTTTAAAATCATTTCTGCCCTTGAAGATGAGTGGGAATTTAAAAATACATTCTCTTTCAGTTTGAATATATCATCAAAACTACATTCGTAGTTATAGATTTTTATATTTTGATATTCGAGGCATAATTTTATAAAAGAGCGATTCGGTTCGACTCGAAAAAAATAATATATCTGAATCAGATTCGAATTCTAAATGATTTGAGTTTTTTCAGCCCTACATGCGAACAGCATATCCCGCTGTTAGAGGGTTAAATTTTCAGTCTATGAGAAACTCCGCTATTGTGATTAATTTCTGTTTGTTGATAAACAAGCTTCCCCCTTGCACAAGGATAAACAATATCGGGGATAAGTTATTCCCATAGCTGAGGCGAGACCCTATTTCATTAGACAGGAGTTTGTGTGAGGGTGAACTGTTGAAAAATATATAACGATATATTGAATTTGAGTGTATCATTGGTGATTGAATGATTCGGTCAACAAAAGATTGTTCAGACATCTTTCGTTAAGTATGAGTCACTGATAGATCACGCCGCTGAGGCGTGGTTCATCCGTCGCTCATGCTTGACATAATAAGATGTCTGGTTGGTGAGTGTACATTTTTATCACGCATAGTATATTTTGGTGAGCAAGAGTCACTGGTAGATTGCGCCGAAGCACGGGTCATCCATGGCGCATGCTTGACAAAACAAAATTTTGCTAGGGGTGGGATGCACAATTACATTTTATAAACACATATAATTTGCTGTTTTTAAATAGTACCGTTCAGGAGTCGAATTCGTTTTTTTTTTTTTTTTGTAATATTTGTTTTCTTTGCGTTTGGTACATACTTAAAATGATCTTACAGAAGTGTTCAATCACTCTGTACCATGCTTGGTGTATTGTGAGAATGAAGTTCTGTTTTGTCCGTGTAAGTTGGTGTATGTTTCTCACTTTTCTTTATATGAGAAGTTTTGGAAACAAGATGGAACTTTCCTCTTTGTTGTGAGGGGCGAAATGGCGTGATTGTGGTTTGCGCCTTTCTGTGGTTTGATATTATTAAAAGACAGATGAAGCTTCGGCGACGAATACATACAAACATGGGTTCGAGTCCCACTTGACTCGACTAGAAATATAAATAAATATAATTGCAGTAAATAAACAGATAAAATAAATGACGAAAAAGTAAGGATGTAGACTATACTCCATATGTGCTTCATGGTAAACGAGACAGAAGTAACTGAATTTGTTGATTCATATTAAAGATGCGTCTTACCAAAAACAAAAAGAATCACGAGGATTGCAGAAACGTTGCTCGGCATGAACACAAGTCCAAGGAGTGGGAACTGGAGATCAAACGCTCCTGTTCGTTGCAGCTTTATCATTAGCGCCATGTTATCAAAAGTCAACCGGAAAAGTTTCGTTAAAGCATCTTTAAATATGGGTCACTGATGGATAGTGTCGAGGAAGCGATGTGTGACTATCTTATGGCAATATATGACTATAAAAACGCCAGAGACAATCTCTATCTTCACTGATTTTTTTTCTTGGGGTTTCCGATAACTTTACTGATATATTTTTTTAGGGTTTTCGAGTTATTTTCTATGAATTGACCGTGAACCTATCGGAGGCGTGTACCCAACAATCGTTAGGCACGGACCTTTGTAGTGTCTGTTTATCTGTTCTGTATATCGTCTGTGGTTCATGCTTAAAAATATATTCTTTCTAATTCGGAGTTTGAATGAATATTCGACATATTATTGATTTGTGTCAATATTGAATCCAAAACAATATGATTTTTACGAGCGTGTGAGTGTTTTTAAAAGACCAGTTGCCAGTGCGTTGTGGTGCCTTGCCGGATGGTGAAGCGACCAAGCATCGAACCATTGGCGTTTTGGACAATACGAGCGCGCTTAACCGACTGACGCACCGATAGGTAATCTTACTAATTACTGATAGGTAATCTTTTCTGACCAAGTTGGGGCGAGTACTGTTTAATTGGAAATTTCGGACACGCAATCCACCACTAGTTCAAGCTTAATGCAAGTACATACTCATACAAAACATATTTATTATAGAGTTAGCCCACTGGGCATTTGATCAGAGCACCATTCAAACTATGTAAGATAAAGATAGGTCTGTTTCTTGGAATACAATGATGTCACATTCTGACTAAGATAAAAACAAAGGTACATCTACATGACATGTCTTTGACGCAAATACGATCACAGGTCACCTAGGAATTGAAAAAACAGAGTGTAAAAATATTTTCATGAATATGTTATCACAATGTAGCCAAAATGCTTATGTAGATCGCATGACCCATATGTACATGACATAAAATTGTAAATATACTTTTTACAGAACAAATGCACGATTACAAATACAGGAATTTCAATTTTTATTTCTCGTACAATTCTAAGGCCCGCCTATAACATTTGTTACCCCGTAATGTAACGATCGTTTATAGTTTATAGTATCTGCAAATTTGTTTTGGGTATCTTTTGTTCCGTCGAGAAATTGAGATATTTCATTTATTCAGACTTTGAGAACTGAAATTGTTTTTAAGTATGGGCCATAGATGGACCGCGCCTTGTAGGCGCGTTCCATCTATTGCTCACGCTTGAAAACATTTAATTCAATTTTCCCTTATTTCAAATTGCCAAGCGGAAATAAAACGACTTATTTATTATTAAACTTTCACTGTGAGGAAATACTAACGAGCCATCAAGCCCGTGCGAATTGAAAAGTTGATTTTGAATATAAGAGGCGGATAGTACTTCAAAAGATAGACAATACACACTTTTAAGATTTCTGAGGACTTGTTGGTACCAGTAGTAGTGGGTGATCAAAGTGCCATTGAGGGTATTTTGATGTTTTTGTGAAGAATTTTCATTTATGAAAAGTTGAAGTTGTAGTAATTTCATAATCTGTATTTTCGGGAGTGGGAAGATGAGTGCGGAAGAGAGTGTGTGAGAGAGAATATTAGATGTTCTTACACTCCATGTGTATCATCAAACCATCTTTGGACATTTTTCTCTTGAAATTCATTTTGTGAAAAAATATTTATATCTTGTATATTACTTTCCCTTCTAAATATTTGGAATTATTTGCAGAAAGGCGATTACTGCTCTTATACTTTTGCGCGTCGTAAACATACTTTTTTTTTATTAAAATTCACTCTGAGCAAGGTCGGAAGCAATGCCTGGATCGAACCAGCTAACGACCCATTAAAAGCAGAGAGCTACTAAAAGATATAGTACCACCAACTGCACTCTAAACGGAAAACATCCCAAACGGAGTTGAACGCCCATGTTAAAGTGAAGTAAGTGATATCATTCCTGAGCAGTGGTAAAACCCTCTATTCAAACCATCTATCCATTTAAATTCAGAAGACCATCTTCTATAAAATATGCCAACAAAAATTGATTGGTATATATTTAAAGAGAAAACAATGGACCGTTTATGGACGCAAAACACGATCAAAGGTCGTGGGTCGATTTTGAAATTGACGAACCCTTAGCCGTATAGTGGGTTGCTCAAGAGCGGCCAATCAGTGACTTGTGTACACTGTAAAACCATATTTTTAGAGGGGAAGAGGAACATTCAGGGCTGGAAGAAGCCGAAAATTGCTTTCACAAAGATTTTTACCCGTGTCGTCACTAAAACATCAACTTCAATAGACTTACTGAGCAAACAACCCCGTTTGAACTTGAAATTTTGTTTCAAGCAGTTTGATGTCCGCCCTGACATTTCCTGATTATGCAAGTGAAGTCTCGTCGACTTTTATTAAGCCAATAAAGCTTAATAGCTTTAATAAACCGTAGCCGTAAAAGCCCAATCGCAAAAAAAAATTGTTAAGCATTGATCACTGATGGATCGCGTCGATAAGACGCGATCCATATGTGGTTCATGCTTAAAAATATATATATTTTTGAATTCGGAATTTGAATGAATATTCGACAAATTATTGAATCGTGTCAATATTGAATTTAAAACAATATGATTTTTACGAGCGTGTGGGTGTTTTTAAAAGACCAGTTACAGTTAGAAAGATTCAGAAGAATTAGTAGAGTTAGAACGTATTTACCAGTGTAACTGATACATTGTATTCGTTAAACGATTTTTTGACTTGGAGTAAATATCGAAAGCCACATTTTAGCCATGATCAGATAAAAAAAATTGTATTCTGAATATCAAAATGGTGAATATAATTTTATGAAAAAATAAAATAACGAGAGATAAAATAACGCATAATCATTTAAATTAGTAAAAATAAAATAAATTTCAAGACACAAAGTTAATAATCTAATGTTCTGAATATTGCTCGTCGTTAGAACGAAGTAATGCATTTCCATATAGATATTTCATTAAAAAACTTTTTATCGAGGTCTTCGATTTATTTTATGTATTGCTTAGGAAAATACCATAAACTAGAAATTTTTATTATCGGTAAACACAATTTTACTATATTACCTTGAAACCAACGGATGTTGTGCATGTATTTCAGGCTAAGGCTTAGAAGTGATGGTTTTATCGCAGCAAAGCATTGAAGTTAAGAAGATAAGTACCAAGATGAGAAATTAAAGTAATTGAAGGGGATATTTAGAAAATGATAATTTAACAGAATTTTCGGCCCCATTCAGAAATGTTATTTTATCAAGAAAGATCCACAGATGCGTTCCATCAGTGACTCATACTTCACAAAAAAACACGCTTTGACAAGAATCCTCTGTCTTAGATATTCACAATATATTTTTTTGTCTCCAAATATGCTTTGTCAAGCTTAAGTCATTGATGATCCACCTCTTCGTGGCGTGGACAGAAATGTATTGACCAGCTCGTGCTTGACCAGATTTTTTTCTGATTAGGATTAAGTAAAGGAAATAGTTAGGATGCTGTAAATTCAAAACCTTTTCAATGCAAAAATGACTCAAAGTCAAATAATTTTAATTAATATAGCTTCAATTTGATAATATCACCTTAAAAAATCACGAGGAGATGCGCAAATTTAGGGCTGGGCAGAATCATTTAAAATTCGAATCTGATTCGAATAGTTTTTTCGAATCTGATCCAATCACTAAATCCATGTACATAACAAATGTCCCATTTTCATTATTACAACTTGTCTCCGTTTTGAAAATTAAGAAGTGTATAGTGCATAGTGTATTTTCAATTCACACTCCATGTTCAAAGGCAACAATTTTCATATTATATGACCAAAATCGCTTGTATTTTGTCGTTAAAAATAAAAATTATAGTTATGTAGAAAGTTTTTGTTTCTATGGATGATTCAAATAAATTGTGTTTCGAATCGATTCGAATCACCGAATCGAATTGCCCAGCCCTAGCAGCAATGAAGCCGATCGATGTTTACTTGATATCAATCGTCGTTTTATATATTATAACAATAAAAAATAAGTGAGATACTGCGGCGCAACCAAAATATGCAACTTACATTATCACGTGTGTCGCGGATAGGCAGCATGTCGATGATGGAGTGAAATGGTCACAAATTAGCGCATTTTTTTTATGGTTTATAAGTTTTTTTTTCTGGTTCTGAAAATAATTTAAGGTAATTACGCCTCTCATCAATTTTCTTTTACAAATGACACGACAAGAAAGTATTTGGATGAGTTTTGGCTACTTTCAAATTCTGACAGTCTAGACTCAGCTGGTAACTAAATTCAGTCTCCTATTACCTCAATAATAGGTCGAAATTTGCAGTTGATTGGACATTCGATTGGTTTATTTGGGATGGAAACAAGGTTTCCATTAGTTTATACATTAAGTCTAAATATTGTTGATCATGCTTAACCGTGCGTGATTGAGTGGAATGAGATCGTGGTAGTATCTGATTTTCTTCGTTGATTGAATAATTTTGGCAGCTGAATGTGAAATATTGAATATAATTTGCAATTTGTGCAACTGTGAAGATATCCATTCAACATTTGTGTTGAAATATGGATGATGGTTTATATCAGTTTGGATATAAATTGCGCCCACACGGTTCCTCAACCCTACATATACCCGATTAGCAGAACTTTTGTGAAACGTGTTTTGTCAAGTTTGAGGGCGTCTTCCATTTGCCGATCATATTGACTTCATAAGACTCCTATATGTTGGGAAGAAAAAATGTTGAAAATCGGCAAAAGGAAACAAAAAATTAAAGATAACACTGTATTTTAAAATATCGATAATTTTTTCGTAATTTCAATCTATACTTGAAAAGCCGTAAGATTAAGTGTTATATATAAAAATATTCATCTTTACGTGTGAAATGCGTTTTTTTTTGCAATTTCAGACAGGAGTAACCGAAACAAAAAAACAACACAAACTTTTTTCTACTACTCTATTTGAATTTTGAATGAGCCTATTTGTGAAATGAAACACATCAATCGAGATTCCGATGCGCTAATATCGTAGATTCGCGGCGTATACCACCTTATAGCGTCATTTTATCTAATATAATAGGTTAGGCCAATTACTGGAAGGAATTTATCGAAGAGTAGGCCAAGGGATAACTACCTTAATCCAACAGATTTACGTCGAGAAGCGTCGCTCTCAAAAAGCAAAAAAGAAATGGCGCAACGACGGTAGTTGGTGGCTTGTGACTAAACGGCAAAGCATTGTCGAAATCAGCGGGGGCTAAGCAGGGGTTTATAAACAGAAGAACGTTAACGAGGGAAGTACGCTGAGGGAGAAATGAGTCACACTGGAGTCTATGTTGTAACAAAGTTAAAATTTTAGAGGGAATATGATAGATTATGTCATAGTTGATGTTTTTTCATCTGTGATAGTTGAGGAAATGTTGCTTTAATGACTAGTTTGGATAAAAGTGGAATTTTTTATATTCATTTTTTTTGTTGGAAATCTACTCTACTTAAAGTCAGAACCAGCATTTAAAATAACCAACCATGATATTAAATATATCTATTCGACATTCAATCGGTATTCGTTTATAAATGCTTTTGGATTTTATTTGGAAATTAACAAATTTCATGGATTGAAACAAGGTTGTGCTTTACGCAAACATGCGTATTGTTGTTGCGTATTATTCCAATTTCATTTAGTGCAAAATTATATTTTCTCTTTGACTGGATATCATATGTGGTTGAAGCCTCGGATGGTCGGCGTGTTATACCATTTACTAGTAGTATAACGTAATTTTATTTTTATATTTGATTAAATATGAAAAATAGCCCTTGCACATTTTTAAAGTGCAAACTGAGTAGTTAATAAATAAAAAGCAAAAAAAAAACTTTTTTTTTTGAGAAAGTGTTATCTATATAATATATATATATATATATATATATATATATATATATATTAGTCTATAAAATCTAGAAAATAAAAAAAAAAAAACAGATTGACCGAACGTTTCAATTAATTAAGGTTTTTCTCGGTTTTGAAATTTTCGTCATATATCATGATGATTTTTAGTGTAATACAATCGTTTTCTATTCTTGTATTTAAACAAGTGAAAATTCACATATTAGTAAAATGGACCTTCATTTACGGACTTTAAAATTGTCCTAACGCACAATGCATAGACAACTAAAAGAAGGCTAAAGATGTGCTATGTTAGTACCTTTTGCCACCACCCGGGACAAATACTGTTATTTTATCATATCAGTTCAGTTGTGTTTGAAATGTTTTCCACGCAGAGTAGTCATTAGTCGATTTCTTTTCGGACGCTCCGATTTTGCTCTGAGTGCATTCCATGACAAAATGCTTTATCTCGTCTCAGTTGAGCATCGAAAATCCACAAATGAGAAAATCCTATGGAACCCTAATATGGTGAAATGCCAGGTCATTCACACGATTGTTCAGGAAAGGCCACTTTTGTCAATTAGTTTAATCGGAAGTTATTGAACACACTCTTCTTTTTCAAAGTTTCAAAAGACAATCAAGGAACTTAATTTTATAGCATTATAGACATTCAGCAATTTGGGAACAATTTCCATTATTTAGTATTATTGTAGGAGAGCTCGTAAATACATATTTGTTTAGCTTATTTATGTTTTCATATCTCCTAATCTCATATAAAAATGGTCTTACATGAGCCTCAGATGGACCGCGCCTCGCTGGCGCGATCCATCAGTGGCTCATGTGCGACAATTTGTGACTTAAATTTTTTTGAAATTTTTGTTGGGGTTACGAAGATTTTACGTTTAATAGTAATTGAATTTCACAGCCGTATACCTTTTCATCGCCATACTAATCGTTATCTACAACGAATGAAAATTGGATTCCTAATTTTCATTTACTTCAATAAAACATACGAAATCATCATACCCTGCGTTTTACGTCATATTTCAGAAAATAATTTCAATATTTGGGGTAAATTGTGATTACGTCATACACTACAGGTGAAAATTTCTGCATCGTCGGATACCAAACCCAAATTTAACTACACAGGAGAATCGTTTGTCGGGATTTATTTGAATATATAAGTGAAATCATATTGCGGAGAACATTTTATATATATCTGGAGGAGGACTTTATTATAATCGTTGACTTTAATCCTTCGACGGACGATTGTAGGAGGGAAGGAAATTTAATATGAGGACGATTAAAGGGAGAACTTTATGGATTTATCTATGCATTTGCTTCACGACTTTTACATCGTCTTCGGCGTATTTTGGGTAAGTACATACCTTTTTTACTGTCGCTCCTACGAGTGGATCACCCCGGGAAATCCCTATATCAGGAGCCACTTATAGGCAAACGGGTCGTGTAATGATAATATCACAATAACGATTAAAAAAAATAATCTTATCGTATTTCTTGCGTGCCGTACGAGTGGCTGCAAAAAACAAAGAATTGGCAGATTGGTTTATCACCGCCCAGGGCAGATACCACTTTCTGAACTTTATCGCGCTGTTTCATTTAGGATGTTGCCCGCTTAGAGTGTTGCTCAGTTGCTGACACTCCATCTTGTAGTTCCACATGGCCATTGAGCGTCCATGGATTTCTTTTTACGCACCGCTTTTGATCATGTTCAGTGGAAACTTCAATAAAAAATGTTAGGAAAAGGCAATATAACATATTAATATTTCTAACAACCTATTAGCCGTTTGGGTCATTTTGCGGAAATATAGTCAAATATAACTTATTATTTAAGGAAATGGAATTTACTTATAAAAGGCAGTGTAATTACACCAATTGACAACCGTAAAACAATAAATTGGGCCAGTAATTAGGCGCCTTAGAGAACAATGACCAACGGGAAATGAAAAGGTCTTTGACCGACTAGACGCGTTGGACGCCCAAATGATGTATCGTGTATATATTCTTGCCACAATTAAAGGGAGTCTTTTAACGATCAGAAAACATAAAATCAATTTTATTTTGCCAAGCATGAGTCACTGTTGGATAGCGCCGTTAAGGCGCTGTCCACCTGTGACCCATGGTTGTCAAAAAAAAGTTTAATTGGGTTGATCCAAGGGCGGTATAAGGAGGTCTGTTTTAGTAATGTGGATATCCGGTAATGCGTCCGCCTTGTATCCGACTTTATATTGTCTTGTTTGATTTTGAAAACACAATGTGCACTGAAATAGTTTGTGGCCTTTTCCTCTCCGTGATTTTTCATTCATTGTCAAATGTGGGGTGAAGGGGCAGGTAAAAGCCGACTATTAAATTTTAAAGGGAAATTACCACAAAAAATATTTAATATATTGAAATTCTCAATTCGGATTGTCACTTTACTGCCAAAAGAAAAATTTAAACATAAGATAGATCTGCCTTTTGGAAGAAATTTTTTAATTACTCATAATCGAGCATTTTGAATAGATATTTTAATTTCAATAAGCGTAGTGCGCCGCCTTTTTTATCGTTATGTGTGTTTTTTCAAGTATTAGTCTTGTTTTACGCGATAACTCTTTTTTAATTTGGTACGAGGCGACTATGAAAAAATGAACACTTGTTAGGTGGTTGCATCATCGCGCAGGGTAAATAGTTTATTTACTTTTTATAGCCACTCCGTGGAGTGGATCACCCTGACCACGGCCCTGTACCAGCGGCCACTTATAGACGGACACCGATTTTGCTAATTTCCACTTTGATTTTAAGTAATAATTATATTGGTTACGTAGCTTTTTGACATCTCAGTGGCCACTGGCCAACTTTTTTCATACAGTTCACTGACACTTGCTTGGAGTAAATACTTATTAAAGTGACGTAATTAACTGACATACCGATTACTTGACTATTTTAAACGTCTTTACATCACGTGCACATTTCCATGATTTTTAAAAAAGCAGCTTGACAAATGAAAATTATAGTTGAAATAAGTAACAAACAATAATGTATTTCATAAAATCGTAAAACTGTCGTATCACGTTGTCTGATATATGTTGAACCGAAGGTTAATAATTTTGCCCGTGTGATATTTGTATAAAAGTTAATAGTTTGACGTTTTATTACATTTGATTACACGAAAGCAAACAACATTATACATCTAAAAGTCAATAAATAATATACAGATGAAGTAAATGAATAGTATATTTTTCACATTATTATATGGTGTTTTTTAATAGCTAAATATAAGAGCCTGTTTTTGTAAATTTTGATTGTTCATTTATCAAAATAAGGTGGTGTTGTAGATATTTTTGCTTGAAATGGATGAGATTTTCGTTGGCACAGCATTGGTTTATTGGTGAGTATGGTTTGATAAACCGAACTTGAAGAGACTTGTGCTGCGACCATTTACCCACCTTGCCAACATGATCATTACTAGTCAATTTGACAAAATAATTCACTTCCTAAATATCGAATTGTAGTTGATAGAACGTCATGATGGTGGCGGGCAACTAATACTTAATTAAATGATGGTATTGTGTACAGAACATCACCCAGTTATGGTTCATTGCTATAAATCTGTGTATCCAGAATGAAATGTAAAGCCATTGATTTCTGTAAAACGTCTATCAAAAACGCAATGAGAAATTAAGTTTTGTTGGATATGAGCAGTGGCTTATGCCTGATAAAATATATTTTGCGTTTGAATTATCTAAAACACAATGAGCTAATCGGGACAAATGTAAAAAAAACTATATGTACTGTACTTTGTTATGTTTTGTCAGTATATCATACAAATATTCACTCCTTTCACAATTCCAAATGTAAGTTACGTCACCACGTTCAGAACCTACTTGTGGCAAGTGACAACTCAACTGTAAAGACCTAATTGATCGAAATGATTGTGAGCCTACCAGAACTAAATCGATTCCCTTTTGTTTGCCTTGTTTATATGAAGTCGCGGCGGAGAAATTCCGTAACCCCTTTAAGAATGGGGGTGTATGTTTTCGCAACATTAAAACTTTCTATCTATAAGGTAACATCTGCTTTGTGTGTGTGTGAGAATTGCGATTAAGGGCGAGTGAGTACAAATGAGCGATACCAAATCGTTTCGCCCAGTGAATCGAATAATTTTGGCAAAGCTTTCAAAAGCAATTTTTTTATAAAAAATAATTCATAATATTGTAATATTTTGTAAAAATAATATGTGAGTCAATGGAAAAATAATACCAGAGAAATTTCACCGGTATTATATTTTCGGGTTCCGGAAGGATTTGACTAAATTCACTCTAAATTCATTGTGAAATTTCCCAATTTTTAATGTCTAGTTGGAGACATCAAATAATCGTTATCAGACGCGCTTTGACGACATTGTTTGACGTTTAAGGCATTTTGTGTCAAATTACAATGTTAAAAAATATATTTAGTCAATCTATTTCATGACTTAATTACACAAACTTTAGCGTTTAGCTTTGTACTCAAATAATATTGAAATTGGAACGTATTCCTCGTATTTATTCCGTTTCATGTTCAGCGTAAGTATTAACCCTCTTGGAGTTTCAAACGCTCAAACCTAAAAGTAGCTAAATGCTTCTCGGTGGATTTTGAGACAACCGTGAGTCGCTCATGAAACCTTACTAACAAAAGTTGACATAAAGCAAGTATTTCCAAACGACAGCAAGACAATGAGCTGCTACATTTGTAAAAACTCCATTACTCCCAATTGAACACAATCCATGAAGATAGTAATCAAGAATAGTTTTGAAAGGATTCAAATCAATATTCCTGGTAAACGTCCTGAAGGAAGAGAGTTCAAGAGAACCACATTATATCTTGGAGAAACACTGCGATGTACCATCACTCGAATAACAATAGTTAATTATGAAGCCTGGGTCACATAAATGCCATGGCTTGGGATAAAAAGTACTGTATACTATAGTATAGATTGTAAATACTAAACATTTCATATTTGGGCAAGTGATACATTATTCAGCCACTAGTAAATTGAGTATTTGACTCGCTTGTCAATTTAGATAAACAAAAGTTAATGTTTGAGAAAATCCACATTAGGGATAATTTGTTTACAATAAACAATCAATTGGCGTAGCATTACGAGTTTGGAATGCTATTGGTATCCTTTTGTTTTGTCAAGCATTAGCCACTGATGGATCGCGCCTAATCGTTGCAATCCATCAGTGACTCATGGTTAACGTATGAATACCGGCAAGAAATTGTTCTAACTGAGAGGGGAAAAACGGCCCAGAATTTGCTTGGAGTCCGATGGAGTGACGTCATCGCAAGCATAAATCAATAAAGTATTTTTGTTAGTGTGGCCTCGTCCCCAAAAAAGGAAATTTTTCAACCAATTATTTTTATCTGCTGTGCTATTTTTGCGCCCTTCTGTTTGGTCGGACAGGCGAAGATGATAAAATTTAACCTTCGATATATAAAACATATTCACATATATATTCGTCAATTTATGAATATATAATATGTTTTATTATTCTCCATTATAAACTTTGACTGCTCAAATTCACAACAGATTATTTTTGCTCGGTATTCCCTATTTAAAAAAGATTTGACTTATTTTTTGGGGTAATTGGAGATAGTTTTTTTATAACCCAATTTTAACTACAATAAACATCTATGTAACCTGCGGAAAAGTTTTCTGAGGCATAAAATGGCGGTTTGGTTCGTCTTAAATTCGTAAATATTATTTGTGTTGCATTTAAACAACTTTCACCTTGACTTAACAAGATGGGTGTACAGCGATGTTGGTGGTATTCGGAACAAAATTCACCTAAGCATACTTAAATTTTACCGAGGCCTCGTCTAGAAGTTCGTTCTAAGCAATATCGAAAGCAGTGCCTAAAAGGACTTATTAAAGGGGACTCAAATGGCAAATGGGCTACTACAAGATAAAGAGACAGCCACTGCACCTTTAACAGAAAACCTCCTATACAGAACTAAGCCATCGTACAGGTAAAGGTACCTTGCCTAGTATCTGCCCTGGGCGGAGATAAAATCATCTACCACTTCATATTTAGAATGGAACATAAGTAAAGTGATTGTTAAAAAGACTATAATTTGCATTGATAATAGTGTTCCGCTCCGTGGGTCATTATGACCAAAAAATTACTTGTTATAGCACTCCGGAGGCGCTCAAAATTTTTTTCAATTCTTATTTACGCTGGTATTGATGTAGATGGTGATTTCATACAAAAATACCAATATATTCGGACATTTTCTCAATATTTCTATCATAATCAGACCGTCTTAATTGGGGTCTTGTAACGATATTGATGTTATTTTGTTTGACATCCTATTCACAAAAAAAGCGCACGTCGTCATAGAATAAGAATATTTTCTGACAAACGTTTTTTGTTAAGCATAAATCATTGACAGATCGGGCCATAATTGACTCTTGCTTAACAAAATATAATTTTTGATTAGGATTGGAGCAGTGCCGCTTTTGTATATTTCCCATTTAACCTGATTCATAAGATATTTTTCATCTATTTGAAACAAAATTATCTCTTTGAAACCACATTTTTTAAAATCCTACCATCGGAATCTATTCTATATTAAGTCCGTTTGTTGTGGCGGCTAATTACGATTAGCTTTGCGAGGCACGACTGCTTTGGTATTCCTATAATCAGACCTAATAATGAAATTGACCAGTTAAGATATAGGACGCGATAAGACGAAGCGGTCAAAACGATTGAATGGATTTGAAAATTACATATGTGGAATTAGGCTACACTTTTAAAAAAACGTATTAAATTTTCACGTTATATTGATGTGATTTTTATTATCAATATAGTTGGAATGTCACAAACTATAACACTCTTTCATAGTTGGGGCAGATATGAATTCAATGTTTTATATACTGATCATTCGAGTGTTATAATATGCAAGGAATTCAAGTAAATTTTATTGTTTTTCTTAACAGCGTTTCATAAGGATACATCAAAGCGGTATTTTAACAAATTGGTTTTATAGATTTGAATTTAAACTTGACGGTTCGATTTTAATGTAGGCAGATGTATAGCAATTTTTAAAATGCTTCCGTCAAAATATGGGTACGGTTATAACAAAATATAAATTCTATATAGTGGTACGGTTTTGGTATTGATTCTGCCACATAAAAGTTATAAAAGTGTGAAAATTGTGTAAGAATTGAAATAATTAAAAAATGTTGGTGTATTTATTTATAATTGTGCATATTTTGCATATAATTTATAACAGACGGTGCGTGGGTTTTATTCTGGTTTATGATTCGAACGTTAAATATTTTATATATAAATAATTATATGAAATATTTTCATTTCTTTTAAACGTTCCCTATGCATAAGATAATATGCATTTAAAAAGATAACCTCTGTTTGCTGTTATACTTCCGCCCGTGGCAAATACCACTCACTCATTGCCCTTTATTGAAACACTCCAGTTCTTTATGGAATGTTTTGCCTACTTAGAGTCCAGATACTGGTACTAAATTTGTTGGGTAGTAGCTCTTTGTCACATAAATGACCGTTGGTTAGTTTCTGTAGCTATCCCTAGCCGAAATTTTATTTTGTCGAGCACGGGCCACTGATGGAATGCGCCTCGGCGGCGCATTCCATCAGTAACCCATGTCTGACAAAACACATTTTAATACAAATTTTGGATTAGGATGCTCCCGCCCTTGCTTAGAGTGCATTTCAATAAAAATTCACATTTTTACTTATTTAAAATATTTTACTCTGAAATAGATATATCTTCTACTACTTCTATATTCCAGATAATAACTTTTCGGTAATGTTTTCTCAAACTGAAAAGTTCCAAAAATGTCAATTATCGATTCTATCTAGCAAAAGTATTTAAATTTTCCCACGCATATAACAAATTACATTTAATGGTTTCAATAAATATGGAACAAGCTAATTCTTGTTTGTTTATTTTCATAAGAAATGAAAACGAATTCTTTAGAAAGATCGCGTCATCAATTTTTCGTAATTTTATTTTGTGAAGCATATGTAGTCCACATATGAATCGAGCTACGTTTGTACATTTTATTAATGGTCCAAAATTGACAGGGTAAATTTTTAAATCACTATTTTGCAGGAGTATTGAAAAATGTTTGTTTTCTGCTTTAACAAGCATGAGTAGGGCTGGGCAATTCGATTCCGTGATTCGAATCGATTGGAAGCACAATATATTCGAATCAATCGTGAATCAGTCTTAGGAACAAATACATACTAATTGGACAAGAATTTTCATTTTTAACGACAAAATACAATCGATTTTGGTCAAACTTGACCAAAATCGAATATATTTTGCCGTTGAAAAATTAAAATTGTTCAACTTGTAAATAAACTATACATTCTTCGATTTTCAGAATAAAGACAAATTGTCATAGTGAAAATGGTATATTCGTTATTTTCATCAAATTCGTTATTCGATCCAATTCGAAAAAAGTATTCGAATCAAATTCCAAATTCTAAAGGATTGGGTTTTGCCCAGCCCTAAGCATCAGTTAATGACGCGTTTCACAGTGAATGCGCGATTATTTGTGACTCAAGGTTTGACTGAACGAAATTTCGTACTGGGAGTCTAGAAGTGGCTTTGTCGCGATCAGGCTATTTGAGCAAAAATGTTCCTGAAACTAAAATGAAACGGTGAAAATAATTCTTATGAAATAAAAAACGAAATATCATCCTCGCTATGAAATTAATCCACGTGATAGGACAAATAGAATTTGACAAAATGTAGATATTTGTGTGTTAAAAGACCTATATACACAATTTTAGATCAATAGATTAAAATTGATCTTTTGCCACTAGAAAAACTTCAAATAAAATTAATGGCAATTTTCAAAAATTGATGAGTTGCACCGCACAGCTGAAAATATTAAAGTCATTTTAAAAGCGGAAGCAGATACATATTTATTTTGACGTCATCAAGTATACTATCAGAAAACTAGTAAATCCTAATTGTAGTTCGTATATAATCGTTTCAACGAGATGCCAAACATGACCCAGAAATGGGTGATACACAACTAGACTAATTTATCTTTGGAACACGATTTGGTGTTTGATGTTATTCATTTAAATAAATGCCCTTGCAGAAATCATGTATTGTTAAGCATGAGCCACAGTTGGACCGCGCCTTAACGACGCGATCCATCAGTGACTCATACTAACAAAACGGGTTTGAATAATTTTCTTCTGACTTGGGACTCGACAAATTTGGAAGATTTTTTTAACAGTGTTATTGGTACTAGCATAATAAAGGCGTAGGATGTTTGCTCAGCCTAACATAAGAGTACTTTAACCCCCAAAATCGGGACTCGAACCTCAATATATATGTTTAACCAGAACTTTTTGTTGTCAAGTGTTGTCATATCAAGGAATCTTGTGAAATTTACTTTGGTGTGAATTGTGTTATTAAAAAAAGGATTTTTTGATTTCCCGCCCGATGGACAATATCTTACAACCAATATTTCATGATACTAACCCCCCCCCCCCCCCCCCCAATACATAATAGGTGATTCGCCCAGCTAAATCTAAATGCAATTGTGAATGAACCTAAAAATTTTGAACAAATTCAGTAAAATTTAGCATTATCTCTGCTTTTAGACACAATCGTCGTAAAAAGCTGGAAGTCGCTATTTTTGCAAAAGGTCCCCAAACTTTAAATACATTTTCAGCTCGTATTTATTTACTATAAAAAAAGCTGTCACTTTTACTTTTTTCGTCGTAAATCGGGCCCTTCCCGATATCGGAGATCTTTCACCACCATCGTACATCACACATGGATTGTATAGCAGTATTATTTTTCGATGCGAACGGAAGCTTGCAAGATTATCCCATTCAGAAATGGCCAACATGGTATGAAAGATTTGAAAAAAAGTAGTTTAGATCACATCTTGAAAAGACTAACGTAGTGTTCACCAACAACGAATATCCAGACATCTTATCTATTTATTAAAAGCTTAAAGTTACTATTTATAATGACCTTTATTACTAGAAATTAATGCCAGCCTTAGCTTAATTTTAAAAAACCCAAAACTTTTCATAAATTTATCAAAAAAAGTATACACTCTGTAAACGTTTTATACTTTGCAATCACACTGTAGCACAAAAACAGTACATTCACTGTTCTTTTACTTTATTTTCTATACTTCCAAAGTTCGAATGCACCTTGTGGATGAGATTTATGTCAAAGTATGGACTATTGATGGACCGAACCTCGGAGGTGCGTTCCATCAACAGTCCATAATTGCCCAACAAATCGAATTTTTATAGATATTTTTGACATCGACAATAAATATTTCTATCAAAGATCATTTCCATCACAATGTACGAAGTTTTCCGTAACCATTTTCATTATTTATAAATACGTCACGACTCGTAGGGTGGCATAAATCAGTCCTTGGGGTATGTTTACTCCATAAACTGAGGTTTACCCACGGTTAAGACTCAGTATCACTTGCAACATGGGAAAGGGCGAATGTTGTGGTACAAAGTTAGGCTTACCCTTCGCGTCTTTTTGACCCCGAACAAAGTCAAATATGACCTTATGACCGCCATGTTTTGTCCACTATGGATTGTGTACTTTAGCCTATTGCAACCGGCAGCAAGGTCATTATGAGCAATGGATTGTTGATTTTTGTTTTCGTGATTTACTTGCATGTAATATGGTACTTAATCAAAGTGACTTGAGAATTTTAGTTATTTACATATATGTTCGCTTGTTGTGTATGGGTTAATAGAATTGTTAGTTTTTTCGAGTAATATTTTCCTATTCAACGCTTGAAAATATTGACTTATTTCTAAAATTTATAATCGACAAACTGCAAAATATGTTTTTTATATATTTCCCCCGGGTCAGATAGCACTCACTGCACTCAACTATAGCAGCACAGTTTTTACCTTGGTGTATGGTTGCCGGTGCTACATTTTGAAATAGCTCTTTGGCATATATTAGCTATCGTTGGTTTATTTATTTCAGGCGCTGCTACCGACATTGCATAGCTCAAATTTTAAGAAAGTGAGATAATAAAAAGAATGAGTCACTGATGGATCGCGCCGCCTAGGCGGGGTTCATCTGTGGCTCATGCGTGGCCGATGATTTTGATTTTTTTCATACAGTTCATTGTACACGTCAACAAAATAATGGCGGTAAATTAGTGACGACGCTTTATTTAGTCACTAAATCATGTCATTTAGCTGGCAAGACTCGCGCGCACATCTGCCGTGACTCACCGAACTTAACGAGCGAAAACAGGATTTATCACCTTATATTTATATATATAAAATATTGCTTTATATGATGATGTATTACAGTGGTCTATACTACCTTTGTAAAATTTATGGAAAAGTCAAGAAGAGGAATAGTTCCTAAATATTATTACATTCGCTCCATTATTTCTACGATATTTACGTTGTACAAGATTTTTATGGAGTGACACAGACAAATTTTGCTATTACAAAACTGTCATTTTCGATAACGAATCAAAATATATTCATTGGGGAAAACTTACACTCTCGCGCAGGCCAGATAACGCTTATGAATAACTATGATAAAAATATAATGAGTTTCCTATTCGGTTGCAATAATCGTATATTTTAACAGTTTTAAACCGCCTTTTGTTGAGATATAAGATCAAATTGAGCTGTTGATAGTCCGCGTTACGGGCGGCGTGAACAGACCATAAAATCCCGCAATACACTTCGCTGGTAGCTTAAACACGTTACACGTAAACAACCACTACATGTCCGTGGTTATGAGCTTGCTAACAGGCGCACGGACAAGTCATAATAAATATCCAGAAAAACGAAAATGGCGACTTTACGGTTTTCTTTCAATGTCACTAAGTATAAGTATTGCTATTCACGGTAGTATTGAAGCGTTTTTTTTTATAATATAGCTCACAGTGGTGCCTCAGTTACTTGAAAACACGCTTTACGCTTGTGATGGAGATTTTGATATTTGATTCCCTTCCTTAGCTCAGAGTACTTCAATAGAAGGAGTTCTCGACGCATTATTTTCAGCATACTTTTGTTTAAAAAAATAAGCTTGCATAAAAATTCTCATAGGTACATACCTTCATTAGTCATCATCTGTTGAGACCCGGATATTTTTGGGTCAAGATCCCTCAATTTGATCCCTGAATGTTTATTTTCTTTAATGCGTGGATGAACATAAGGACTTGTTCAAAATTACATGCAAAGCTATGTAGACATCCGTCTCACGATTATTCTTGTTTACGCAAAAACTCCCAGTTTGGTTCGTTAGGTATGCCGTGATACGGAAAAACAGGATAAAATCAAAGTCACAAAATAACCGCCCAGGTAGGTTTTGTTAAGCATGGGCCACTGATGGACAGTGCCGAGAAGGCACGGTCCATCTGTGGGTCATGATTGAGAAAATATATGCTTGGAGTACAATTTGAATCGGAGCAATTACAGTCATTATAACTTAACACCTTCTATTTTGTTAAAAACCGGTAAGCAGAATATGAACGAAATGCATAAGACGCATAAAAATAGCATCAACATAATGAGAAGTGAAGTAACTAAATTAATCCTTACTGACATGTATTAAAAAATATCTTTGAATTTTGTTTAAAGTAATTATTTTTTCAAAAAGTGATTTGTAAAAACATTTGTTGGACAAAAAACATAATCGGATTAGATTGAGGAAGAATTAGATTAAACGCGCACGATTTTCAAATATGCAAATTATCAAACAAAAATTAAAGAAAGGGGGTTCTTAAATACGTTGCTACTATCACAATTTTAAGTTGTCGCCAAGAAGTTGATTTAAATAAAAAGACCATTTCGAAATTTACCATACAGAAAATATTTCGTCTATATTATGCAAAAATTATAATTTGGATATTTTTATATTTGATACATATTGTACAAAACGTTTTTAAAATATAAATCAAAACGATAAAGATATATATTCCGTGTGAATGCACTCAAACTGTTAACAATGTATGCTAATTAAATATTATTAGGAAAAAATTCATAGACGTAAAATATCCGTTGATCGTAATAATATTCATGTAAAAGTATAATATTTAGTCGAATTGAATGTTTTCCAGCAATAATCGAACAATATTTTTAATATGTCAAGGCGAATAAAGAAATTTAAAAACAAATAAGTATAAATACATCTTCTTTCCTCCCGCGTTTTAACATATTCAAAATTTAATGCCGTAGTAACAAATTTTACAACCATTTTCGTGGAATGTCGATTGTTCAAAAACAATATTTATAGCTGACAACATCGAGTAAAGCAACGAGTAGCTCCCGATTCTTCATGCATTTTTTGGCCTTACCCAATCAGAAATTCGAATTTCAGTGACACATACTAAACAAAAGATTAGAGTTGGCAATCCTAGGTAAAAGTGCCTAGTTTCCTAGTATACATAGTTCACCGAGTTTATTTTCACTTCTACCTAGATTCAGGAATTACAACATAAATAGTTTTACTTCACCGAATTATCTGTTTCAAATAATAAATTTATTGGATAAGATAAGTAACTTAACCTATTCTAGAATTTTTTACAAATTTTTCTTCCCTATTTTAGTCGGTTCAGCGCCATTGCCAACTGGGTTGCTACTTTCAAATAGCAATATTTACAAATCATTTTTTTTATTGAAAATCACTCTAAGCAATGCCGGGAGCAATGCCTAAAAAGAACCAACTAACAGCTACTTCATAGCAAACAACTACCAAAAGATTTAGTACCATGAACTGCACTCTGAACGGAATACATCCCAAAAGAAACTGAACCGCATGGTAAAGTGCAGTGAGTGGGTCTTGGGCGATGAAAAACCATCTACCACTTCTTAGCTTCCTTTTCGTCGCTTCATACGACACTCAGGAAATACATTAGTACTATACTAAGGTCCGTACCTACAGGGTTGGAAATATCACTACATTTTGGATATAATTATTGCAAATTTGATTTTAGCTCCAAATTTGAGGCGATTTTTACTACATTATTGAATTTCTTCAATATTCGGCCAAAAACTATGTCAAATGATTTCCAATCACAAAAATGTATATTCAAATTGGATATGTATCTGAATCTATTCGTATTTCCGCTACCGACTGTCTGCTCCATTGCAAACTAGTCAGAATTAGACTATGATTTTGTCATTGCATATGTAAAAATAAATTGAATTACATCTTTCAAATGGTGTTTTAGACTTACTGGCAGAGGACAAATTCGAGACATCAAGACTATTGATCCAGAAGCAGCATTCATGGCAGGAGATGAAAAAAGTGACGTATATTTATGGAACGAAAATGGATACTATACGGCTCCTTCTAACGGATATGAAAGAATCGACTTGAGCCCACAACCTGATATGGATTCAGAACCATCGCGAGGTGACCATTTGATATTGCGTATTTCTAATTTTAAATGAGGGTAAATATCTCATTTCATTTGAAGTGTGTGAGTGTGCGTGTGTGTGTGTCGGCAAGTCTTTCAAGCCAGAAATAGGCATTAATAACCCAAATGCATGTCCTTTATTAAAAAATAATATTATTCGTCCTGTTTTCAAATCTAAATCGAATGCTATTTCTACGAAAATATTTTATTAACCACATTTTTTTTCCAGGACAACGGCTGAAGAAAGATGCCGAGATGAAGAGTCCGGTAGGTGGGCACCAGGCAAGAGAAAAAACATTAAGTCAAGTTTCTGATCCACGTGCAAAAGAGAACCCTGAAATTGCTCATAGTGTAAGTTGGCTTTCTAATACGAAGTTGAGCGATTTTTAAAACCATTTTTTGTTTGGTAGAGGTCTTAACGAAGCATAAAGTTGAAGTGTGACCACTGCCCAGTACAAGACGTGCAGCCTATTAGATATGTATTCATGTTTATAAGCAAGTAATCTTATATATGATCGGACAAATGTTAATTGTAATTTTAGTTAAGAATTCCGGTACAGAATATTGTAGCTCCTCGCCATGTTCCCACTGACCGGTAAGTTCCTTTTAAGCACTGCTCCCTGCCTTGCTTAAGCAAGTTTCAATAGAAAAAATTATTAAGTCTAAGTAAATAATAATAATAGGATTTTTTGAGGAATAATATGCGGTTAAATTATGTAACAGGGAAAGGAAAGTCAACTGACTCAAGGACAACGTTCCGACCCACATGCCCGATCTAACCCATCATACACGCGGCGACATGCAGGACCATATCCCGGTTACCGAGCACCAAGAATGCCGCAGTACCCTAGACGCCCATACCAAGTCCCTCAGTTCCGATATCCACCCGGTATGTACAGATATGGTAGAGATGGAATACGATTAGTAGGACCTTTGTATGGATCTCGTACACCCGGTTCGGACAGGCAGGCCTACAGAACTTATGGAGAAGCAATATCCCCACCAATACAGTCGGTTGATATTGATGGAGTGATGATAAATAAAGATAGCTCGTTGCCGGCATATGTGCGACATCGAATACGTGGTGGATCATACCGTCAAATACCACGGAATCCCCAACCAGCTTCCGGGAAATCCAATTCTCATCAACGAGCGGTTCAAACACAAAACGATCAGGCTTCAGAAAGAAACCAAGGTTCCGGAAAAACAAATGCGGATATTTATTATCAAGGACGGGCAGAATATGCGCGAAAACGTGATCTGAATGGGCGACGAAGTCCTAAAATGCACGCCGTTCAATCTGGCAAACGCCTCCAAGAGCGTGAGAGAGATATCACATCGGAAGGACCAACGAAACCCTCGGCGGAAAGCAGCGCTGGAACAGGTGGCACCGAAATCAAGCCTTTGTTTATCAGTGAAGACATACCAGCTATTATGACATTCATGGGTGTAGATAAAGAAGGACATGCTTACGTGAAGGTGAACGAGGAAATTGACTCAGCATCGTTTTCGTCAGCTCTGCGTTCGGATGCCGGATCTCGTGCAACGGATTTGCCGTCTATGGTGCCGTCCGGAGACATAAATCGACGAGAGTCGCGGAAGAAGTGTGAAGAGATTAAACTCACGAAGAAACAAAGAAAATTATGCAAACGAGATCCAGGTCTTCCACAAGTTTTACACGAGGCAACTGCAACTTCTGTAGCTGAATGCCAACATCAATTCAGATCTGAACGTTGGAATTGTACAACTGGAAATACTCGGATACATCTTCTTTCGAAAGGTAAAACGCACAGTGTATTTTAATCTCGTTATACTATAACAAATTTGGACATTGTGGGAGAACGATGCGTACTTCCGATTTCTTATATAATAAAAAAAAGTTAAATTATCATTTAGAAAAACGTTACATACTGATTTCAAATTTTCATGAATATCGTAATTTTTCATTTCCACCGTACGGTTTTAAAAGTGGTGGCTCTTATGTGGGCAGTTTTGCGTTCATCCGATTTCAGACTTTTTCCGTCACAAGTTTATCCTATTTCAAAAGATTTTAAATGGACGCTATTGTTAGCAAACATGAGATAACTGAAAATTTTTTTATTTCGTTATTTATGAACCACGCGTGAACTTCGCTTCCGTGGCCCCATCTATCTATAGATCATACTTACCAGAACATCGTCTTATGGAATTTATCTGCTTGGGAAATAATCGTGTGTTCAGCCAACCGCTGATCGGTAAAGATGTCTGGTACGTTGAATACCCTGGGAACTTCATGTATGTTCTCACGCATTTTGTTCAAGTTTACGGTCCAATACGTCAATTACGTAATTTGTTCAGGAAAATTAGGATAGTTTGTTGAGTTTAGCACGTGTTTGGTGATTTATATTTGACCTCTTGCACGTATGAAACAAGTAAGTAATCTGAAGCACAAGTAATAGTAATTTATTTTCTAAAATCTAGCTAAAAAATATACACACTAAAAGATATGAGCAATATCAAGAGACTCAAATTTCGAAAAAAAAACGTTTTTATTATTTTAGTTTGTATGTTAAAACATATCCCGAAGTAAAAAGAAAAGAAGTATTACCCTTCGCATTCAAAATCACATATTAAAGCATATAATACGTTAAATCCTTTTTAAAACCATCAATATTCAGATAAAATTTGACTTTGAACTAGCTGTATATTTTCGACTTTGGCGATCTCGGTAAAAATCTCCCAAGCAAGAAATATATGCCGAAGACGCGTAAAATATTTTGCTATATTCTGCGAAGAAGTTTAACAATTAAGGCAGGCACTGGTGCACCACGCCTTTTGAATAATCTAGAGTGATGCGACGATTGCCTGAGGGAATTAGACTTTTCAATACATATAATCTTGCTTCATGCGTGTTTTGAGGACTCGGCCCCTCGGCCTAAGTAGCATTAGTTGGAAGTTGTGAGGCAGCGAACTTTCATTTTCGCTTTTTGCATCTAATTTATATAACATCAATACTTTTTTATTTGCTTGCAGGGAACAAAGAAACTGCATTCTTGTTTGCAATATCGTCAGCAGGACTCACACATTCAGTAGCTCGAGCATGTGCTGAGGGATATTTGGAGCGATGTTCATGCGATGAAACTTATTCTGATCACGTTAATCAAGAAGCATGGATGTGGGGAGGGTATGTAAGGTTTTTGTGTGATATTAGATTAGCTGAAATCTCAATTTTTTTGAGTGGGAAATACACCAATGCATGTGGCCTCTTACGTGATATTGCTTCGTTTGCATTTGTTTAGTGATAAAAATGTGCTACAAATATTCGAGGTTTTCGAAATCCGATAAAAATATTGAGGTTGCAACTTTACAGCGAATAAATACACTATGAAGAAAATAACTTGCTCCAAGATAAAGCCATTTTATGTGAACACAACTGTAATGAAAATGTTTGCTGAACGATTGCTCATTTTTTGTTTCCTTTTTATAGAAAAACTAACCCAACTTATTAGATAGTAATAACTTACAAATGGTAATGGCTTGCTTAACTTTTATATAAAAAAGACAAGGATGTTTTTAATACTATGCTATTGAACTTTAGCTGTGGAGACAATGTACACAGTGCTTCAAAATTTGTTCGCCAATTTCTCAAACCGAAATCAAGAAGCCGGGATATACGTGCAGAAGTAGATAAACACAACAGTGATATGGGAATAAGGGTATGTGTTGTAGAAATAAATGAACTAAAGGGACAAATATAATCTATACGAAGTATGGATTAGATATCTAAAAAAGTTATTTTAGATGCAATTTTCCCCTTTTTGCGTCCAGGATATACTTCAATTCGAATTTTATGTTGTTAATGCTGTGTCTGAATTACAAAAACATTCTGTGTCGTGTTTTATCAAATGAGTTTTTGGAAATAATAATTTTATTGGTTTAAATTTACTCAAGCTCGGCTAAATTTTTCTGGCGTGACAAATTCTAAAATTGATCTTGATTTTAGACCTCCCACATGTTCAAGGTTGTTTTTCAAAATTGAACCCAAATTTTACCTCGACCGCATAAATATTCCACAATCCGGTAAAATCGCTGTGTCTAGTATTCGCATTAATTCCCGGGATTGTCCTATGGCAGAAAAATCGGCGATGTAGGGAAAAGAATGGGGCGATGTAGTCGAGAAAATGCCCTAAAATAGATAAGTGCCGCCTTAAAATGCCAAAAAGGTAAGCCAGAGAATTTTCTTAATCTGAAAACAAGCTAGTGTTTATACAAATAACGCACGAAAAGTTGGTAATGAAATATTGAATCGCAAAGCAAAACAACCGAATGAGGCCAATACTCTGAAATTATACATAATGAAGTTTTCAAAAGTTAAGACATACGTCAAAATAAAATCTCTGACAGCCGAGATATTTAATATAGATCAAGCAAATTTTTCAGAGGAGTTAGGTCAAATTTTACCTGCGATTTTTGAGATACTAAGAACTGTTTGTCATTATTGGCTGATTACTTTTTATCTACCGCTAAGTCCTAAGCAGCAAGTACTTTGGCAGTCTCCCGAAATGGTGACCTAAAAACCAATGTTTAGTCTGTGGTATATGTGCTGCAAAGCGTAAAACAAAACATTATTTTTTGTTTTTTTGAGAAGCAAAGTTTGAATGATTTAAGCTTTCATCCAATTTGCGATATAAACTTTATTAATTCTGAAATCATATTATTATAGAAAACAATTGGGAAAAGAAATGATGAAAGCAGTGTCAACGTTACTCTCGCCGTTTTACGACAGATTATTATCATTAGAATTTATTTTTCAACAAAAACTTTGCTGTGTTTTGCAGAACAATCATAAACATCTTCCGCGACTTTGGCGCATATCTTGGATAGTATAAAACTATCAATTGCCTTTTCGTCGGGGAGTCGGACTCCTCAAATATCGGGGTCTTGCGACGCTGCTATACATTACTTCAAGAATCCATATATGGTTGTGCAATTTACTTCCATCTTGCCTATGTCTGGCTACAAAGCTTCAAATAGCAACTTTGTATTAAGTTATATATTAATTCATTTTAGGTAGTACGGCAGAGTGTACAGAAAACATGCAAATGTCACGGTGTTTCTGGATCTTGTACCACGAAAACATGTTGGAGAAAGGTTGCTCCTTTCTATGAAATTGGACAAAGAATAAAGGAAGCGTATGATCGATCTGTAAAGGTGACGTCTTGAAATGCACTATTGAATAATCAAGTCTAATGATCACATACTGATCTACTAGATAAATAAAATTAGAGCAAGTATATTTTATGATAAGATTAAGTTGCGCAAACCGGCATACAATTGATAAAATTTACGCAACGGAAAATAACCAAGGTGTGAAAATGTATCTACAGTTGATTTAATTGAAAAAATCATGAATGCACTTCAGCACATTCGGTTCATTTTGGTGTTCATTCAAGTTTTCATGTGTTTACCGTACACACTCTTGGGCACTTAAATAGCCATAGAGACACACCTGTCAACGCTGTGTCATCAAACTAACTTTTAGAATAATAATTAATTGTCAAAGAATGACTAGTAAAAGTACGACAAAGTTGTAGAATGTTGGTACGAAAAAAGACAAAGGATTCTGTTGCTTCTCAAATTGTACGGTACTTCTGCAGTTATATTGTAGATACAGATAAATATTTTGCAATCTGATGACGGGCCATGTTTTGCTGAAAGTTTGTTTTAGCTACACAAAAATGCATTCCTCCGAAAGGTTTGCGATTTCTTAAAAACAAAACGTGCTAAACTATTCAACGGTACACAATCGCACCAGTTTACTCACAAACAAGTCGACCCCACTTCAATTTGAACCGCGTAGTTGCTTGCTGATTCAAATAGCAATACTCGACAAAAGCAGTCGTTTATTACTGCAGCTTCGAATGACCAGAAAATGAAAAAAATCGTCCATGTTTTTTTATTTGCCTGGTCATTTCTGGAAAATAAAAAACTGTGTCGTAATTTGCGCTAGTTTCAAATACTATGCACTACAGTCTTAACCTAATCTGTGTCAACTGATATTGTACTATCTATTGTAATAAATACGCATAAATTCGATTTCTGCATCGGTAACAATCTCATTTTAATACCATGTTTTTAATGTTTCGAATGGCAAATCTTCCACCTGTTATAATTACGATCTTCATATTCACTTTGTTTAGGTTGGTAGCATAAACAGTGCCGATGGAAGACCAAAACTCATCAGACTACGTCGAAGCAGAAGAAATAGGCCAGAGCTTAGACCCAGCCCACCGAGCGCTGCAAATGGCAGTGGAATACTCGATATTCCACCATCTTCCAGCATTACACCAATTGTTTCAACAAACACATCAAAATCTGCAAAAACGCGTTTGAAGGTTGAGCGTCGTCGCCTCGACGGTGGCCGTATTAGAGATAATCCCAGAGGAAACGAACTTGTTTATCTAGAAAACTCGCCACAATATTGTCGACGTACTCGATTTTCTCTCGGAACAAAAGGAAGACTTTGCGATAAAGAAACAAATTGCGACAAAATTTGTTGTGGCCGTGGCTACACGACGCATATCAGAATAGTTCGAAGGTCCTGTCAATGTGAGGTCAGGTGGTGTTGCTATGTCGAATGCAAGACATGCACTGAAAGGAGAGAAATACATACTTGCAAATGACCACTTTAAATTAGAGAGAAAATGCATAATAAATGGCCGCTCAGGCCCAGCTAATCGTGATAGTCGTAACCAGGCGAAAAAGCTTGCTGTAGGACATTGCGTAGTAACCCGCGTTTATGTCGCCACTGTGGAGTTGAACGCATTAGCAAGCGCTGTGAGCGGTGGCGTCGGACATTCACCGCATAAAAAACTTGCTGCAATCCTGTCGGTGAACTTTTTTCTACCTTTGTATCAAGCTTGTGACCTTCCAAACTAGTCTTATAATAAGAATAATAAATTTTGTATACATATTTTGGTTACGATGCAGTAGTACCTCTACGTATGCAGTGATTGTAAAAACGTCATTCATGACATTCTTTTGTGTAAAATTATTAACTCGATCGCGTTATTTTTGGTCACCATTCGATTAAAATAAACTTGATAGGCTAAATCTTAACAATCAAGTACATCTTTTAAATCTTCCAGTCACTCAAATGATATTATTTCAAACGAAGCAATGCGATATTGTTCTATTATTTTGACACTTATTTTACATAGCAATTATGTACAAATTTATAGACTTTTTGCTAATTTTTTTATCTTACAACATTTTGACGTTGGCGCAAATGTAATTGTGCCGTTACTCATTGCCTTCAATTTTCAAATATTTCATTTACATTTATTTAGTTAATTTCAACCGGGTTGAACTCAAAGTTAACATAACAACCTCACAATCGTTTTTAAATCTTTGTCCTTGTCTGCTGCGGACCGAATGGGATTTATCCGCAACAATAGATTTCAACATAAGGGAAAAATGGAAAAGTCGAAAAAAAATTTTGAAATTTTTTTAAAAGCATGTGTCACTGATGGATCACGCCGTTAAGGCGCGGTCCTTCTGTGACTTATGTTTAACGAAATTACCTTGATGATTGGGTAATAGTTGGTGTATGTCCAATATTTCCACGTAATGGATTTTAGGCATTAAATCTCGGTATAATAATATGTTCCTGATAACATTTTGTATTTTTATTTGTTACGTGTTACACATTTTATATTTATTTATTTATCTGTCTACGTTTTTATTTTAACTTGTACGCAATTTAATTGTTGTTTTCAATAAAACAAATTAAAGAACATTATTGTGTGATTGGAATTTTTTAAGTATTTTTTAAACTTTCCATAGGATGAAATCTAAAAAGATATGTCACGTAACAATGTCGGCCCAACCATCGCTTTGTGAAATATGTTTTCGATTTCTAAAATTTATTCAAATATCAGATAAAAAAGTATTATTTCAATTCGCGTTTTTAAATATGTCCGACGGAACATTAAAATACAAAGAAGCATCACTTGAAAATATTTTAATTTAGTCAATATTAAAAGAATTTTGGTTTTACTAAATGATATGTGCACATCTTTGATCCCTTCATTACTTTCGTGAAACAATCGTCCTCCATGTCTACACTACTGCGCTATGTAACATACTACATTATCAGTCTAATAGGTGGCCAACAATACAGAACCATGCCTAAGTAAGTAAGTAGCATAAATATGACCGTATATATTTTTGTAGTTTTTCTCATAAATCTGCTCGATTTGAAAATGCCATACGCATCTGGAAGAGATTCCAATTAAACTTCTTCCAAGATCAATCAAATTTTTAAACATATTATCACACCGTATTAATTATTTTATCAATATTTTATTTCGATATAAAAATAAAAAAGGCACATAATATGTTGTATCTTTGTAATTAAATGAATTAAGAAATACATGCTAAAGTTGCTTATGCACATATATTATATATTAATTAATTTATTAATAACTTTCTATAGTTCAAGTTTTCTTACTTGGACGTTTTGCCAAAAGTTTCAAATTTGTTTTTACATTTTCATGTTGAAATAAACATAATGTAAAATATACAAATTGACAGCATCTACAAAACCTAAAAAACAGTAATTGTATTACAAGATTAATATACAAAATAATTTTAGCTGATGTGCAAACGCTTTGCATTCAGCAAACTCATTTAATTGAGTTATAAATATTAAATATCTGATTATACTTCTGTGCTTAAAAAATAACTATCTTCAGTATGGGACTCTTTCACAAGGATTACCGCAAACTCTTTCACTGATTTCTTCAGCAAACTCCGGAGTGAGTGTGTCGAAACCATCTCTGGCCAAGAACAATCTTGAGTCTGATCCAGCAATATCACGGAGTTGCCCCATATCTAGCTTTCCATTGGTGGGTGTAATACCAAGGGCAAAAGTCTAGAAAAAATATATAAAAATGCTGATACAAATGTACAAGTGAACTTTTGCATTTTGGGGCAATAGAAATTAAAAAAAATTATCTACTGCAAATGCTTACACTAAAGCAATGCACCGCCGTCAAAAGTATCTCATTTTAAAAAAATCTGTTCTTGTTTTTCATAGCACACTTTCATGGAAATTTTAACAATTTTAGTGTAATAATGAAGGCGATTCATGAATTTTCTCGCACACAATTATCGTTTGAATCTAAATTCCTCAAAAATCTGTTTGAATTCCTGGTTCTGAGATAAAATGTACTTGCCTAACAGCCTACTAGAAAGTCACCTACTCGGCTTAGACACTTCAATGTCGGAGAATGGCATTTATCAGAAAGAAGTTCGCCGGAAAGTAAAACGCTCATTTAAATGCTACCTTCCATGTCTTCCACTGATAGACTTGGAATGACAAGGATTTGTAAAAAAAAAGCGGAAGAAAACAAAATTATGCCATCTAGTGACGTTCATTCGAAAGACAGAACAACGGTTATCTTTCCCATTTAAATAGTAATGTGGGTATTGGACTTACCAAAACTCCATCTCTTCTCATTGCTTCTGATGGTAGTTTTACGTCATCTTGTGATCTTCCGTCAGTGATGACAAGAACAACATCTGGTATATTCTTCCTGTTTCCATAATCTTCTTTCAACATGTGTTCATGAACGTATGAGATTGCTTGACCGGTCCAAGTACCTGAATTAATAAATAAATCCGTTTCAATTTGAAACAAATTTTCAGAGAGACTATAGGATCAATTAAAAAGCTCCGACGATTGTGGTGCTATCAACATTCATTATCATTGGTTATGTTTTGTGAACTGATGAATACCATAACTGATGAATACCTTTTCCGTCGTATGGCATTTTTGATACAAGATTCTTCAACATTTCCAAATCATCTGGACATTCATTCAAATTGATTCTTGTTTCTGTGTCGATTTTCTTGTTGTAACGGACAACACCAAAATTCATGGCATCTCTTTGAACGACGAAAAGACTGAAATAATAAAAGATACGAATATTTTAAATTGCATAACTATATAACTCTATATGCATACTATACACTCTATGTAGGTTATAAGTAGAACAAATTTCCAATCAGCGACTTATTTAAGCTAACTAAGGCTTAACTAAACGTCTTAAACGAGAAATTCTTCTGACTGGGACGTGCAACACCAAAATAGTCTTCTTTTCTGCTACAGCGACTAATGGCGCTACTGAAAAAAAATTCAAAGAAATTCATGATATCTTATTACGTATCTACAAGCATTAATTTCTGTTAAATTTTCAATGAAATAAACAACAATGATGTTGTATTATTATATGTTCCATGGTAGGAACTAATATATGCATCAAGTATACCCTAAAATTCTGAGAATTCGAAGGCAAAAAACACTTACTTGAAGATTTCGTTGACAAATTTCAGCATAACTTTCCAGCTTATTTTCCCGATTGATGAGGAGGAGTCCAATATTACAATCATATCCATGACTGCGTAAGGTGGGCAAGCTCCTAAAACAATATTAGGAAATTACGAATTTAAGTTGTTCTGGAGTATATTTGATAGAGTTTTTCATAGCTATGATTAAAACTCCTTCAATATTGGACAATTTTCACTACATTAACGCTACTTCATGAGTATTATGAGTGGGTTAACTAGTGTAAATTCCGTTACACTATAACCCTATTAGGAAATTTAAAATTCTAATGACGAGTATTTCAATGAACGAGTAAAATATTTCTGTTCTTTTACTCTATTTACCTGCTCTGAGGGATTTAGTAGTTTTGTTAAATTCATAGAAATTTCTCAAGACTTGGTCAACTAAGAATATACTTTTGTGAATTTGTCATTTGTTGAACGAAATGATCTATTGAAAGAGGCCAAAGAATATAAATGACCCTTGGCCCAGGTTACTTTGACAAAACAAAATATTTTACAGGGTTTCTCATATTATGAAACAACTTGGGAGGAAGTAAAGGGAAATTTGATATAAATTAATTATTTATAAATTATTTTATAAAACAACTTACTTGCGCAACAGGGTGGGGTTTCGGACCAATTAGTGTCATTTAGACATGTGATTGATCTCAATGATCTTGGGTAAAGTTTATAATCTTCCTCAGTACATTTAAATGAACATTCAGAGTTGACAAATTCATCATCTGTACATTTCATTACCCCAAACTTGGGATCTTTCAAAGCCTGGCAGCTGATTCCTGAGAACGAAATAAAGATTATGGTATCGGCAGACAGACATAAATAGTTTAATTGAAAAATTCCTTATGCTTACTAGTTATTAATGTGTACCGTATACACTAAAACCCCCGCTTTAAGCCCAAGATGGGCCTTCAGTAGTACTCATAGTATATACATTCCATTGTTATTTTTTATGGTTGTATTGAAGGCTATTCAATAATTATTATAACCTTTGTCAATTATTTAATTTTGAGGGTTCATAGAAAAATTGTAAGTGTCGTATAGGAAGTTTCAGAAAAATAAAGGAACAACTATGTTTTGTCATCCCTCATATTCTATTTCATTTTCAATATCAAGCTGTATTTAGGAAATTCGGCTTACTTTCACAAACAGGTGCTTTTTCTTCTGTCCATTTCATATACCCATATTTGTCTTCAATACATTCCGTGTACAAATGTCCGACTCTTCTATGGAAATCATCGCAACCAAACTCACATTGAGATGCGATAAAATTTCCATCATTACAGACCATGAATCCATTCTCTGGAGCTTTTGGTGGAGAGCCACATTTCTTTTCTAGAAGTTGATAGTTACTTTTATTTCATTTTAATATTTATCTGCTATTTTATTTGCGGGTAAAAATTATTAAATGTATAGTAAATATATATTTTTCGCTGACATTATTTACGTGCTTGAATTGAAACTCAAGCTGAGAGATTATACTCTCTTAGTGTTACTTTATGAGGTTCACTTGAATAGTGTTACGAAACATATTAGAGTTTCCTCAAACGGTTTATAATTCGCATTTTGAAGTACACTTTGGAGATTTTCATTTTGAAACTGTTTTGCCTGCAATTTATGTCCAAGCCTATTTTCTCAGTGTTGTACTTGAGATGGTTTACTCGAATTGAGTCACGAAACATATTAGTCTTCTCAAACGGTTGATGCTTCGTAGATTAATGTAAGTGTTGTAGATTTAATTTATGTCGAGCATGAGATACAGTTTGAACGCATTTAAACAACAAATTATTGATTTATTTGCGTTGAATATCCTTGCACTATATAAAATTTGAATTCCTACTGTTTAATTAAAATTATTATTAAGTTTCTTACTTTTGCAAATTGGCTCACGGCGATCCCATCGAGGCTTTCCTGATCCTAATTCTTTCTTAAGTGACATTGAACACATTGAATATGAGGTTCCTACTCTCTCGTATTGTTTGTCGCATGAAAAAGCACAAACTGATCCGTAATATCTTTCGTCAGAGCAAACCATATTTCCATTCGTCGGTGTTTGTGGCATGTATGAGCATTGTTTACCTGAATAATAAACGGGTTGAAAGATATGAAATCATGATATATGGATTTCGAGAGCAAACAGTGATATTTTTGTAGCGAATATTGTTTTTCAGCGGAATTCATAATGCATGTAGTTTATATCGACGAGATGTTAATAACATTGCAGAAAAACAAAAAGAAAATGATTTGTAACTGTTTAGTATTTTTTCATACAACAAACTTTTTTATTAGATAATTAATAATTTGATATTCTGGGTTCGGAATTATTTTCCATTTTTATAGTAACAAAATTCGTCTTTCTTCAAACCTACGTTGGCATTTTGGGGCTCTGTTGTTCCACTTCATTAATCCTGTAGCTTTGTGTTCTGTGCATGTAGAGATGACGTCACCAACTACGTCATAGTAATCAGCACAACTGAATTCACAGACAGAACCGTAGAATTTTTTTGCAGTACATTTCATAAAACCATTTGTCGGTGCTCGGAGATATTTTCTACATTGTTTTCCTTCAAAACAATTAAATGGAATTAATATAACTACTAATCAAAAGTTTTAAGGAAACATTTTTTTTAATATCAGTTCCTACACAATACAAAATGTACAAACGAATAGTCTGCCATTATTCATTCTTTTCTAAAGTCACTGAATTTACCTATATAACCCACGCTACTATTTCCTCATCTTGGAATAAAACTGACTTTTAGGGGAATCAATATTTGGTCAACGTAGTGGATATGTGCCTCTGTGCAATCCACTCATAGCTTGTAATCCACAAATAATATTGTCTGCAAAAATGAAAGTCTAACAAAGTACAAGGTGCACAGTCGATCAGGAGAACTTATTGAAACCCTGAAATTAATGATCAAAATTTCGTATTCTTTTTTCTTTATAATTATCAAAACACATACTTTTACAAGTTGGAGCTTCTTGGTTCCAAACTGCTTCTCCTTCTCCCTTTCTGTCGGTGCAGATTGACAATTTGGTTCCAACTCTCGTATATCCTCTGTTGCATGAAAAATTGCATCTAGATCCAAGATAGTGTCCATCGTTACACGTCATTTTACCATTTTCCGGAGCGGAAAGTCGTTCTCCACATGCGATGCCTGAAAATAAAAATTAGTTTGATTTTTGTAGCAGAAGTTCGAGAGCGAAAAATTCTTGTTTATTTGTGTTATCACAATGACATTTTGTCAGTTTGATGAAGAATCAAAAATCTTAATTTTTCTGAAAATTTATTTTGTCAATTATGAGTCACAGATGGCTCGCGCCTGCACGGCGCGATCCATCAGTGACACATACTCGACAAAACACGTTTTGATGAGATTTTTTCACTAGTTTTATTCAGGCGCCGGTCAGTGTGCTTATGTTCTCTTCAATACTTTGTTTTACATATAGGTATCTGATATATTATCTTTTTTTTTTAAAAAATTAGGAAATGCCTAAAAAAAATATTTAACTACGAGTTGAATATGAAAATCAAATAAAATTATAAAGCAGCGAGTATAAATATGCTATAATTTTTACTTACGTTCACACGCAGGAGTTTCTTTGTTCCAGTAAGCTACGCCTGGTCTTTTATCTGCTGCACACATTGTGTATAGCATTCCAACTAATTGGAAACCATAATCACAAGTAAATTCACAAGCGGAGTCGATATTCTTTCCATCACTGCATTTCATGTAGCCGTTTTCTGGTGTTTCCGGTAGAGATGCACATTCCAATCCTGAAATTTGTATTAGAATATGGGTTATGACATTATTTCGTTATTCCTTCATAAAATCTTGCGTTTGAATCAAATTCAATTTACAAAATAATTTTGTGCATGACTTTGATTACTAACTATACGGTCATTGTTAACGTAAGTGCACTTTTTCGATTTGTATTGACAAGTCATTGCCATGCTCAGGTCAATTACAGCATTTATGTAGCAAATTTTTAAAATATGACTTTAGGAATGTTGTCATATCAATCACAAGTATCATTTTATTTTTAAATCCGAGTATAAATTTTGTGGGTATTCATGAATTTCTAACAGTCACATCAACCAAAGGCTTAGGTATTTTTTAAAAGGTCCCGTCAAGGATTCTATTGATGACGTCATATTATCCCTTTTCGGTCGATATTTTTTCACAACCATTATGACGTACATACAATTTGTGGCGCAAGTGAACATTTCAATTCTTATATCAGCAATTTGATCAGTGAATCAAATTCAACGTAGCAGATAACCCTGCCAGAACACTTTTGACGAAACATGTTTTGGTAAATCTGGGTCACAGATTGATCACGCCTCCAAGGCGTGGTTCAGCTGTGGCACATACTTGACAAAAACAATAATTAGGAGTAATTAAAATTATAACATACGTTTGCAGAATTGTCCAGATGTACTCCATTCTCCTACTTCGACATTTCTGCGTCCAGATTGACAAACTGACGTTTTAGCTCCACTCAGATAATATTTTGCGTCGCAAGAAAAACTGAAATAAAAATACGGTAAGTGATATATAGAGTGGGGTTATTACAAACAGATGCAATTGCCAAGTTATCGTTTTATTCAATCTTTATTTCCAATATTTTAATTTTCAATGGATTTTGAAAGTTTACTCAATATCATTATTTAATATTATATTGAGATTTTCTTATAAAATTCACTATACGAATCGTTAAGAGGCGTGCCTAAATATGTAACCATTTTACTTTTTTTAATGCAGAGATTTTATTCAACATGTCAGATTATGCTCCTTTTGATTTTCTATTCAAAGTATCGCATTCACTATATTGGCCTGGTACTACATATTGCTGCATATTTTATTGCATTAAAGTGCAAATGTGCATTTCAATTTTATTTATCCAAATTGCTGACTTCTCATTGCTTCCGTAGATGTTTATAGTTGGATCCATTTATCAAAGTCATGTCCGTCAAACATTTATGATAGGCAGATTGACTTACCCAAATTCAAGCATTGCTTACCTGCATACACTTCCGAAAAGAGAATTCTTGTTGCATTTGAAATATCCATTCTTTAATTTAGTCATAGCTGGACAGACAATAGGTTTGCAAGTGGGTGCTCGGTGATTCCATGCTTTTGTTTCCACTGCAAAATTGAAAATGAGTAGACTTTTATTTTTATCTTTCACGAATCGCAATATATGAACACCATTGCAATTGAATAATTCCCAAAACTGTTTATTTCACAAAACTTGATTAGATAAATCTTTTGAGAAGGATGGTATGGCTATGTAAATCTACTTTAAATATGATTCGTGAGTAACACACTTTTTTTCGGGGTCAAAAATTAACACTTTCACTCAATGAAAGTAAATAACCCAAGTTTTCCACAGAGAGTAATAATTTCCATACTTTCCTCAATCGGATGGATATTTCCAAAGTAGCAAATATATCCAAAGCGTATCCGTCAAAAAAAAAATAATAATAATTAATACGGCTAGATATTTGAGGATTCGATATTGAGAATTTATTACCATTGAGGATGTTTCTAAAATGCCTGTTAATTATGTTTGTCAACTTATTTGTTTTGGTCCCCGGGGAGAATCCCAAAAAGTCAGTGACCTTCAGTCTCCGAGATGAAACGAAGTCACATAATTGATTACAAACCAGCATTTTTTTTCCAAAATGTTGAACTCAGTTAATTTGGCGCCACTATGCAATTAGTTTTATTCAAATTAATACTTACGACAAGTAGAAGACACGTGACCACTGACATAATATCCAGTGTTGCATTCAAAAGTACAAATACTCCCGACTTGATTATTTCTGTTGCAGATGAGTCGGCCATTTTCAATGTATGTGAAGGCTGGAGAGCAAACTTCTTTTGAAACTAAATGTTGAGTTAAAAATATATCTGTTATTGCTTGAGTAATCAATAATGTTGTTTTGCCAATCAATAATCGCGGATGGCAAGATGCATCAGTGATTCATCACCAGCAAATTATTTTTGGTCAAATATTCCTCACTGGGTGGCATTGTCCTTACAAACAACAAAACGGCATTTTATTGCTAAATACCATAGCATGGGTGCAAAGGGTGTACGGTAGTGATGAGAACCCAGTTTTTTCTTAAACTAAGTACAGAAAAACTATCTTACAACAAAATTTTAAAGTCAAAACTAAGTAGTAATTTGAATCAAAAGCTCACTGAATATACCAACATGTGTTGATATCTAAAATGACCTTTTAATGATCTGAAAATTATTGCTCGCATTTGCATAAAAATCGGTGATTAAAAATACCTCGCAGGGTTGAATAGAAGTAAAAGAAGTAAAGTAAGAACTGTGAAACAAAAAAACGCGAGTTATTGATTTGAAAGTTGAAAAAATACAATCGACGTGGAATATCAAATCAAAAAGTATAATGAAACAATTTTTTACCTTCATTATTATCGTCATCATTGAGGCATTCCAGTTCACCGACATTACAATTATCTGTGTGACAACAGCATCGACAAACGGAGTTTGGAAATACTGGATTACATTGAGTCAAGTTCCATGCATTTCGCATATTCTTAAAACGAAAGGAATGTGATTGGAAATGATGCAATTGAAATATAATTCGTTATATTTTCAAGTAAGCTACGATATCAATTAAATGTATACGAAGTCAATGGCGTTATTTATAACAACAGTGTATAGAATTATCTTACATCGACTGATAAGTTCTCGAATGATAAGTACAAGATATAAAAGTTTTCCTTAGGAACCTTAGTGTGGTGGGAGTGCCTCGCGCAATGACAATATCGGCGAGCAAGCATAGAACCATAGTCTCATTTTATAGTGACTTTGTAAACTTGTATGTATAAAAATAAAATGTTGTGTAAACGACTTAAAAAAAAGAAAGAACATTGTTGAATGTTTTGCTTGTTTATATCGAATCTTATAACGGATTAGATATACACGTTACCATACCTGGTTTTGTACGTTCATGCATGCAGTGTCTTGTTTGCAAAACTTGAAGATTTTGACATTTTTCTGAAGATTCCATCCACCGTTTCCACGAATTTCAATTCCACAAGTATTCTGATGAATTAAATGCAAGAAATAAATCTCCGACTTTGGCAGCGAGTGCAACATACATATATTTCTTCATTTAGACAAAATTAAATGGCAAATAAAAATTTCGAGATGCAGTAAAAACATATCGAACGCTTTTTGTCCAAACAAGAATTAGGTAATAACACTACAAATAGTGCTAACTAATTGTGTATCCAAATTAAACGACTTTGTTGCATCGATAACACTGTCATGGATCATGAATATATTGATCATCTCAGTTTCCGCTATGTGATATATGCCATGCTGAAGTGCACTTTTCAGAAGAATACAATTGCGTCTCAAATGACAATACCTACAGACTAGATAGTTTTTGACCAACTGTTATTACTGATATCATTCGCACACATTTGCAAATAAACTTTTCTATTGATATTCCAGTTTTGACTCATTTTCCATCTGTGAGGAATGAATTGGTCACTTTTTGACTTTTTATAATCGAATCAGAATCCAAACAAATTTGATTATAAACATTATGATTCAAAATTCGCTTCCAGTTGAGACTCATTTTTGCATTGGATTGTGAGCTATCTGCGACCAGATTAATTTAATCTAACAGATATTAAAGACTGTTTGGCAACTTACTTGGGCTCCATTACATTGCCTCAGTTTTCCTCGTGCATTGCAATCTTCTATACTATCAGCATTTTCACATGTCCAACATTTGATTGCTGTGAAGTGAAATAAATAATAGGGGAAGAAATGGAATACTATTCTGTGTGGTTTTCATAGTTTATTAGGTTTTCATTCACAAAATCGAAAACACTACAAAACACTGTTCGTCCAGAACACATATTAAAATGTCTAGTAGTTAAAACGCAAAATCTCAAAGCCTATCACGTCCCCGTCAAACTACATATCGCGTTAAATTAAGAATATAGCCATTTATTACCTATATCAGAGAACCGAAATTTTACTTTCAATATTTGAAAAAAAAAATAAAATAAACAGTGTTACTATTTCTTCAATAAAAAAAATTGCCTAATTACCCACCTTTGGTCAACGGCAACACAGCCACAATCATCAACAATAAGCATCCAAATGCCTTCATTTGGCGCATTTTCATTTTTCTTTTGTAACTCCTTGATGAAAAACAGATTGTATAAAAAATCTTCTTTTACTTCAAACTGTTTCTAAGTTTCACTGTCACCAAAACCACAATATCAAAATGAATGATTTGAGCATCAGAATTTCTGTATTTATAAGAACCAAGATAAATTCTAATCCAGGATCTTTAGCACGTGTCATTTGGTTTAATATCAAACAATAACACGCTAATAGGAGTTCTAATTGGGCGAATTTTATAGCAAAATATCTAATCAATGAAGGCTTTTATTTACCATAAAATTAAGCCTACCTAAAGAGAGTAACCTCAACACTAAGAGAAAAAGTTAAGATACATTTTGTCAGATATGGGTCAATAATGAATCCCGCCGCGCCATCTGTGACTCATGCTTGACAAAACAGTATTACAAAATCGGAGGTTTGTTGTTAAACTATTCATAAACAAAACATGGTTAAACAACGAATCATGGCGCTAGTTACGGTCGATGTATAACACATGCATAGAAAATTATAAGCATTGATCAAAATAACGCAAGAAAGGTTTATTATTCCTGAAAAGAAGTTTAAGTTATACTTACTTATGTGCGCCACATGCTTGGTAAGTAATTAAATGACAGCCGTAATTTAGCCTATTCTACTAAGGTTTATTGCAGACATAAATTTTGACAGCTCTTCGAGTGAACACTGAAATTTACGTTCACCTATAATAGCTGAAATAAAGATTTAAGACTGTTGTTAAATTTCGATGGTAATTTCTAGACTTGAGTTATGTCGTCTAATTATTGTTCAATTATTATTATTGCGCATAATTGAAGCGTCAAGTTCTATTTTATGTGATTGTTATGACTGTTTTTAAACAATAAAAAGAGGGATCTTGTAGCATAAGGAACATAATTTAATCATGAGATATTTACGTTTGGTTGTTCTTGTTACGTTTTTCAAAATGTGGGTTATTCGTACAAAAAATTGATAGTAGTGAATGAAAAATTTAAGGAATACAGCATTCCATTCTGTGACCTAAAGAAGATTAGTGCTGTTCTGCGCACTGTTATAATATTGTTTATTTTATTCGTTTTTTAGAAGTAAAATTTAATAGGTACCACATTAAATAAACCTCTGTGAGTACAACAAACTAGCCACCCTTAATATAGCAAAGAGTTGAATGAAATGAAAAATCATCGCAAGTGCAGTTGAGAGTAAAATCTGCCCTGGACTAATGTAAAAATATGTAACGCTTTTTTAAGTTTCAATATAAAAAATCAGCATATTGTATATATAATGCGCTATAAAGTATGTCCAATGAACGGGGGTATTTATGACTGGAATACTTCAATGCAAATGGACAAATCCTTACTAATATAAAAATATTTTTAAAACATTTCAATAATATATCAGAGTTTGCATAGAGTGGTACTTTGACATTTTTGCTAAGAACAAATATTTGTATTACAAAAGCCACTCATGGAATTGACATTGGATTTTATTCTGATTTGATTTGGATTATTAGAATGCAAATTACAAGAAATTGATATAGCTTGAAATCCATTTTGAGAAAAAATTTGTCAAATTTGTTGCGAATATACATTTCTCACTTTTCTTGCCACCATTATAAATTTCTTCTTTTTTTATCTATTTATCTATACCCAACCTTAAATTATATTTTTTCAAGCACAGAACACTGATAGACCGCGCGTCGGCGGCGTTATTTTTCAGACTCTCATTCATTCTTAACCAAACATACCTTCTAATTTGCAAGAAATGAATTGGTCGCTTTTTGAATTTCTCAATTTTTATAATCGAATCCTAATCCAGAAAAATTCCGATTGTAAACATTATCTTTCAAAATTTGATTGCAAAGTAAAAGCATCCAAAATCGTCAACCCTAATTGATATTAATACCATTTCAACATATGCCTAGAATATAGGAATCTCGACGAATACTTTTCCGACGGATGTTTTCAGTTTTATCATATCAAGTTCACGCTAATGTTTGTTAGGAATAGTGGTAGCACGAAAAGTTTTGCAAAGCTCATTCTCATTGCTTGGAGTGAAATTCGATAGAAAAATATGGAATCATGTTTACGTTGCGTTGCGTGAAAGTATGTCAGTTTTCGATAGTTCAAATTCGTTTACGTCAGAATTACGTATAGTGGAAAATAATTGAAAGTAGGTAATTGTTTCATATCGAGTAAAAAGCACATCGAAGCCCTTTGAGTAAAAGCAATTTAGCCACCACTTTCACCGACTTAATCATAAGAAAGTTTTTTAAAGGTTGTTATATTCGAACCTATTCCCATTTCACTCGTTGTATATGTTTCAACATTATGAGTTTAATAACGCGTGTATTAATAATGCATAATTATATATATATGTGGATGTGTCATCTTCAACCAACCGCGGTACATCTACATATCGTGCATACGTATCTCGTATCGCACCAAAAAATAAAGTAAAAGAAGTCTCAATTATAGGGCTGGGGAAAACCTAATCATTTGGAATTCGAATCTCGAATCGGATCGAAAGCGCGGGGCATCTGTGGCAAGAACATAAAAAAATGTCTGATTGGGACATGGCTGATTAACGACTGATTGGAATAGTTCGAATCGATTCGAATCTCCAAAGTTCAGCCTTAGATCCAAGCTATAAATCACCAATCAGAGTAAGATGGCGCGAAAATCTGATAAAACTTTAACTATATAAAATCAATGCTATGAAATATGAAACATGAAAGCATGAAATATGAACAGGTTATTTAGCGCAAAACTAATTAAAAGAGCAGCCATATCGCAAGTAAGATATAATTTGTGTTTATCAGTGTTAGGATTCCAGAATTTTACTTGCAGGATATTAGTTCGGAATATGATGCATAATAAATATAACCTGAACCAATTACGAAGCTGTGAAATCTAAAATCAAATGTAGAATCTAACATGAGCTGAATTTGACCCAAATCAAAGCATTTCGATGCGTTATATTATTTATTTTCTGAGTTGATATTCAGAATTTTCAAAGAAGTTCTGATATCTGAGATGTTAGCATGTTGAAAGTTAAGTTTACGGTCAAATTACGATACTCACAATTATTGTATTACCACACCTAAGCATAGAAAACAAATTAGTCAACCACCGTGACGGACGGAAGGTAATTGACACTTTACAATTCATAGGGCGAGGTCCTGTATTGATTCATAGATGACAATATAAAATTCCTGATTGTGTTTTTACCTAAGCTCACATGTTCATCAGAAACCTATACAGTCAAGCGTGAGCCACTTTTAACCATTATATTAACTTAATCAGAAATACCTTGATCAAACATGTTTTGTTAACAATGAGTCACTGATGGAACATGCCGCCCAGACAAGGTCCATCTGTGACTCATGCTTTGCAAAATAAAATTTCATATCGAAACGATGTCATTCTTCATTGGTTCGTACTTAACAAAGTTATAATTCGTTCCTCTCTCTTTCCCCAATGTCAATCAAGTTGGATGATTAATTACCTAACATAAACTGAGCTAATTAGAAACGGTCGTTCGTCGTTCGATCAAATCGACAAGCATTTTTAAAACCCCCTTTCCTAGACAGCGGTTTATACGATTCATAAATAAGACACCAATCACAATAAAACCGTATAAATTGAAAATAAACCTGGACACGTTTAGAGAGATGTAATATAATACAAGGGAAAAAAGCGTCAATGTCATTCTCAAGAGTAAAAGGGAATATATTATTGTTTTTTAAAAAAAAATGAATGAGTATAAAAAGGAGTACTCTTGGACAATCATCATTCAAAAGGATTTCTTCTTTCCACTACAAACTTCTACTTACAGAAGCAGAAGAAGCTAAAATGAAGCTCTTGCTCTTAGCGTTGTGCATGTGCATTGCACTTTTTCGTTCAGCACAAGGTAAGAAATTTTTTTACGTCCTATGAATAGCATTTAAAAGAGAAAATTGCTCCGTGAATTTCTCTGCTTGGAATTTTTGAAACGGCATTATGTTGCTCTTAATATTCACGGCCTGGGTTATCAAATTCGTATTAAAATGTCGAGTGGAATCTGCAATATAACGAGTCTATCGAGTAAAATAGATTTTCTCTTCACCTCTAGAAATATTAACTCACATCCTTCCTAAATTTTACTTCAATGTAAACGTAGTTGTTTAGTTTGCCTAATATATTCATGTTGTTTCACACAAAAACATTTATCATACACACGAATCATGTTATTATTTCTAGGTATGTCATGCTGGACTTGTGAAAATGCTGAAACAGTCGAACAATGTGACCTGGAAGGAAAATTGAGAGAATGCGACCATCCTCTGGTAAATATTTTTAGTTTCTTCGTCGGATATGTACTCAGAAGTATAACATTGACCACGCATTTCTAGTCAGAAGTATTTTTATCGAACATATTTTGTTAAGTATGAGCCATAGGAAGATCGTGCCGCCTAAACGCAGTCTATCTGTGGGCAATACTTGGGAAAATACAATTTCTGATTGCCATTGGATAAAATAGACTCATGATCAAACGGCGCTTCATCATGTTATAATTGAACTAATCCCCCTCTAGAAAATAAAGCAACCAAGCAAACTATTTTAATGTATTTTAATTTTTGTGACTATAATGAGCAATTTCCTTAAAGTTTCTCAACTCTCTTGCTTCACAAGTTTTCTTAAAATAAGGTAAAAATGTCTTTTTTGAACAGGATGTATGCGGCATGGAAGTGCGTCACAATGGGGGAAGACCTAGAGTTCATAAATTCTGCAAACAAAAGAATGCTTGTAACAACATTCAAAATCAGGTATGTAAATGTTCTTTTACCCTTTCGATTTAGCACACCATTTTCACGCAGATTTACGCATACACATGAACATTAAGATGTTGACAGCGAAATTGTAAACTGCAACAATCCATTCTTACTCATCCATTCTATTTTATTCAGAACGACAAGAACGCATGGGACATTTCGCAATGCAATCCAAAATTCCCCAACTCCGTTTGCAGATGTTGTTGTGAATACGATAGTTGCAACAAAGGTGGACTCAAATGTCTTAACAAAGCAGGTATGAGCAAATTTCCAAAATATTAAGATTAGGTGAAACATCAGCATCGATTTAGGTTCTTTTTAGTCTTTATTTTTTCTAATAATCAATATCCCGCAAACAAATCCCTTGAATTACACTGAAGTGTTTATTTAAGTGGGCTACTGTAATGTTTGGTAGTTTCAATTATTCAACTGGTAGCAAATCACCTCTTGAGTTGAAGGTCAGCTATGTGAGCTAGAATGCGCTAGAATTTCTCTGTAGTTTGATGACGACACATTTAGGAATGAATTCTTACTCAATCGGTTAAATGTAAACGACGGTTTGCATTTCGTCAGTTAATTATATTTTTCTCCGGCAGACTTAAGTAAAAATATTCTGTTAAACATTGTACCCATTGCCCCTGTTATCAAGTAAAACCAGTGAATGATCTTATTTTTTTTTGTTCAAGTAGAACCAGAAGTTTGCACCCCATCACACTTTGCCCCAGTGAACGGACGAGTCGATTGCAGTGATGGTTCGAACGTTGGAAGCGTCTGTACATTCCATTGCAATGCTGGATACTACATTGCCGGATATCATTTTTCTGTTTGCGGTAAGATAGCATCAGTGATTGTCCATTCCAAAACTGAAAAGATATTCGAAATACACGATCGCTTGAAAATTGTTAGGTGAAATCTGAAATTTTCATCACATGACTGACTGATGGGAAAGTATATTTGGTATCATAAGACACTTGAGTAGACTTTTCAAATCCTGAGTGAATAAAGTAGAAAAACTATATAGTCATAATATATACTTTTTTTTGCTTAAAATTACAGACTATTGTTCTCTTTATAATATGAAACCATTAAATAGAAATTTTGTCAAATTGCAATTTGAGTCAATATTAATTCCATCTGATAATTTCTTAATATTCAATATTTGTATAGAATCAAAAGACGAAGAAAGAATGTGGTCTGAACCAGCACCAACTTGTCAACCAATCACTTGCCCAAAGATGCCAGAATTCAGATTTGGATCAATCAAATGCTCCAACAACGACCGTGTAGGAAGCCAGTGCAGGTATGATTATGTTTTGATTTTTTCTGTTTATTTGCATTTGGAATTTTAGATATTTATATATAAACAATACATATAAATCTCTTTAACAATGTGTTATTTCAAAACCGTACAGTATATTTTAATTATAAAAGATAACTCAGAAGGCCCGTATGATTCTATTACTTATTAAATAATAACCATTGACGTTTTTCATTACATTCCTCAATGGCCATAACAGATTTACATGCAACTCTGGATACCGTCTCATTGGGCCAGAAATCTCAGCTTGTGAAGAAAAGATATCCGGATATGAACACGGAGAATGGAGCACAAGCGGTCAATTCTGTGAACGTAAGTGGAAGAAAATACTTCATAGTTATAACTAATCATATAATTTTATGATCGGAGATCAGACGATAAGATTATGTTAAACAAGGCCTAATTTTTGGCAAAAATGTTATTGAAAAAGCGAGAAAGCCGGACGTGTTCAAGAAATGATGATTGAAGGCTTTGGATATTCAAAAAAAAAATACGGCGAATAATCTATATCTATAATATCAATCGAAAACAGGACAAGTCAACGATGAAATAAAGTCACTCCAAAAAATTCACTGCGTTTTCTAGCTAACATGGCTAAATGAAATAAAAAATATACAAACTAGCAACGGATGACATAGGTAAAAAGTTGCAATATATTCAAATAGCAACTAAAGTAACAATTTTCCAGGAAAACGGTGCCAAGAAAAACTCTCATCTCCCGATAATGGTGAAATGGTCTGTACTGATGGAGACTTTACTGGTTCTATGTGCCATTTCTCTTGTCACGATGATTACGACATGCTCGGACCATACTACGTCAAATGTGAAGAAGGAGACATGTACGGAAAACCATACTGGAACGACGTTGCTCCAATTTGCAAAAGTGAGTATACAGTATAAATTGACCAATGACATCATTCGAACATACCAACAGTCCGTAATCATATTTAAATAAAAATTACAGACAATTTGAAAATGTGTTCTAATGTATCTTAATGCTTAACTATAAAATTTGATTCTAGATTGTTTACTACACGTCCTTGAGTTTTCATTCACTTATCCTAATTCAAATGATAAATATGTTCATTTCAGAGAAAGAATGTGTGCACAAACTAATGAGCCCAAAGAACGGACGTATAGAATGCACTGACGGAAAATTCATCCACTCAGTATGTAAATTTTACTGCGATGCTGAATATTATTTGACTGGAGATATGGATAGCATGTGTGTGTCTGGTTCATATTATGGATATAATAAAAATGCTATTGAAGATTACAACACACCCCACACTGGATCAACAAGGAACCAATCTGTGAAAGTAAGAAACCGAGTTTGTTCTATCTGTCCTTAGGAAATTAAATATAGGTCATTCAATTATCTACACAACTTTCCATGTATTGTGCGTTATTTGTTAAGTAATGAACAGAAGGACAAGTTCGAAAATTGACCAGTGTTAAAAAAGGGTTCGACGAGAGATCCTCGACCATTTCCCAACAATGATAAACCGAACACAACCATAGATAAAAAAATTTATACTTTACAGGAAAATACTGCGGAGAAGACTTAGCTGTTCCTATGTACGGTAACATGTATTGTACTGACGGAGATTTCATCGGTTCAACTTGTAAATTCGATTGCGATCAAACACACTACTTGGCAGGATCAGAATCCTCATCTTGTTTGGAAGCTTTTGGTGCCTACATGCCAAAATGGAATAATGAAGCTCCAATTTGCAAACGTAAGTAGGCTTTACGAAAGTCAGAAATATTTTTGCAGCCGGAGTGAACTTTTTAAATATGGACGCTGTGGCGTATCATGATTATCCCTGTAATTGTTGATATAAACAATCAATCAAGCGTTGATTGATAGTATCCTAATACGACAGTCTTCAAACTTATATCATAAACACATATACACTATATTAATAAAACAAAATATTGAACTGATTCTTTTTATAACAATGAAATTAAAACTCTCAATTTCTACGAAATGGAAAATATTAGTTATAAAAACACTCCAATAGAATAAAGTTTGCAAAATAAACAACAGTGAATAAACACGAAAAATATAAAATCTTCTAACTTATTTTTACAGCGAAACGATGTGGCTCTCCACCTAAAGCACCGAAGCATGGATCAATGAAATGCTCAGACATTGATTTCTTGGGATCAGCTTGTCATTTCACTTGTGACAAAGCATTCTACAGAAAGGGAAGCGAAGTTTCTGTCTGCGTTGAGGAATATATGTATGAAGTCTCATCATTGATCTGGGACGCAGAAACACCAAAATGCATCCGTAAGTGGGTTTTTTTTATTGTCCGCTTACACGCATTGAATATATCACCTTTCTGCCGATATTTCACCCGTGGAAGCCTCCAGCAGTAGAATCACAAAATGAAATTGTTATCTAGTACCTTTTTGAACATGAGGCACGAATAAAATCTAGTTAATGGCCAAATAATAACTATAAACAACATGATCCAAAGTCCTTTACTAAAATTTAAATAATGCACAATTTTGCTTTCAAAAAGGAAAAATATGTGACTACACGCCATATGCTCCAACAAACGGAGACGTTGAATGTAGCGACTCAAACTATTTGGGATCGGTCTGTTACTACTCTTGCGAACATGATTACGATTTGGTCGGACCAGAACAAACTACTTGTCAAGAAGATTACAAGTACATGACCATCGGATGGAACAACGAACAACCAGAATGTATCCGTAAGTATTTGATAAATGGACATGCTTCTTATTATTTTAAAAAGATATAATGCAATGCAATAATACAATACAGGTTAGAATTACATACAAGAATTAATAGACAAACTTGTATAAAGTTGTTTTTGTATGATGCCAAATAAATTGAATTTTACTGCGAATTTTATAACTATTTAAATATATTGAAGTAATTAGATTAAAAATAACTTTTTATTTAGATAACATATATTCACGTATTATTCACGAAAGACGATTTATTTGGGAAAAAATAACATAATACCTCACTGAGTTGTATCAAAATTAGGGATTAACATTATTTCTTGTTCCAATACATTACGATAAATAGGAAAAGAGTGTGCTTTCTTGCCAACGATCCCATACCATGGAAGTATGTACTGCAGCGACGCTCTATTCTATGGATCCTTGTGCACTTTCCAATGTGATGAAGACTACAACTTGGTTGGAGCAAGCAGCACAAAATGTGGATATCCACTGAAGAAAAAATATGGCACACAACCAGAATGGGACTATGAAGCACCAGTCTGTCAACGTAATTATGATTCTAAACTAAAAAATATATACTTAGGTATTTTGCGTACACTTCCAAAGGCAACGCACGAAAAGCATTGAACCTTATTATTTTTTCCAAAACAATTGGCTTGAATCTACTATAAATCAACATTTTATCTACTTATAATTGAATACTAAACCTCATTCGTTTGAAAATTACCTTACCTTTACTTAATTTTTTACACTTTTCTTTGCCATTATGATTTCACTCATAAGTAATTTAGGATTAGAGTAGTATTTCGTGTTATCTTTGTACTTTTTATTTCAGGCAAAACATGCTACGATGTTGTCGTTCCCGAAAACGGTGCCATTGTCTGCTCTGACAGCAACAACATCCACTCAAAATGTGAATACGTCTGTGACGCATATCATCGCAGAGTTGGCGCTTTATACACCACATGTAAAGAAGATTATTACGGACAGATGAAATGGACTTCGGAAGCACCAGTTTGTGAACGTATGATTGATATATAATTTTTTTCGAGTGATATTGAAGTACATAAGCTTGCACATGTTTTGACATGTACAAAGTTAATCATAAACATCTGAGATAATTTCTTAACAAACAAACTTTGTAATATCCCCTCTAATATGTTTCATTGAAAAACTAATTATTTCAAACAAATTGATTCTATGATCCAACGATCATCAAAAGAAGTCAATTTTTTGTCTCGTTTTTCCTTAATGCAATAAAAAAAAATTTCAAAAAAGGAATTATTGCTTCCAGGTATTGCCTGCCCAAGACTGAACAACATCAAAAATGGTATGATTGATTGTAGCGATGACGAATTCGTCAATTCAGAATGTAGTTTCAAGTGCACAGTTGAAGATTACAAACTCTCACCGAACACTCGACACACTATTACATGCCAGAATGACACCATGTGGTCAGCTGAACCACCATGTTGTGCACGTAAGTTTTTATGATAAATTGGCGGTTCTCAAGCTTTTTTATTGGCGGTGCCCTAAAATTGATTTAGAATATCTTGCGACCCCGCGAATTATTATAGATAAACGAAAAATCAAAACGAATTTCACATAACATTATTTATTTGAAATAATATTTACGTCAGGGACCTTAAAATTTGTTACTGCGTGTGTCGATTATCTGATTAGTAGAGGCAAATGTCTTCGGACGACAAGTCAAATTGTCAACGAGGGCACTTCATATTGCAAAACCATGCCTTCGATGTTATTGGCCTTGGGTCGTGGGGCACTGCTTAATCAAGCCATAAAAGATATAATATATATGTAATTGTAACTCATGAACATTACCTTACTATCAACGTTCCCCTAAAAAAATCATCGTTGCGACAGCCGTAAAACTTTAAAACGAACCTTTGGGGATTCGCGACCAGGCTGAGAATCGCTACAACCAAATGGTTGAGAGACGAAAGAACGAAATATAAAGAATTTGACGTGGTTAGTTATGTAATTGAAGTGAGAAAGACACTATTTTGAAAAATAAAAGTCATCAAAATAAAGCCTTTGTTTTGTTATTTAAATCTATATTTTTTTAAATAAAAACTTTTGGAGTGAATGTTTAAAAGCATTTAAAGTCAATGTTGTAATAACTTTTGACTCTATATGAACGCTCAGGACTTTGTCTCCTTGCCTTTGTCATTCTCAATCTCATTAATAACATCTTTCTCTCACATTTTATAGGATCTTGCCCTCCATTCGCTGTTATGGATCTTGTTGTCGTTCTTGATTCTTCCTCTTCAATTGGAGCTTCAAGCTGGGAAATTATGCTCAACTTCGTCAACAACATTTTTGAGTAAGTATCTTGTTGTTAATTCTAGTTATATCAAATGCGTCCGGTTTCATATTTACGGCGAATACTGAAATATTCAAATACGAAAACAGGGTGTATATTTTTACATTCGTTGCTCAGCAATAACAATACTAACTGTTTAACTATTTGAAACATTGACCAAAGTGAAAGAAACTGAACTCGTTTGTTTGCAAAGGTACGAATTCCGACCGAATGCCGTTCTGAATATTGAGTAGATTGTTACATAATCTAACACAAATGGATATTGTAATTTGATGACTTTGTTTATTTTCAGTCTTTTCGTTGTCCAAAAAGACGCAATGAACTTTGCTGTTGTCCGTTACAACAAGGAAATTGACACAGTCACTCAAATTAACTTGGATGAATGTCCTGATAGCCTTGAAATGCTCAAAGAACTTGTATCAAAGATTCCATACAATGGATCAGGTATGTGTATTAATGTATTGGTACCACGCAATTCAACTGTTCGAGACAACCCATCGGCCTAATAATCACCCGAAAAACCCTAGCAAATGAAATATAATCTGTACCTGGAAGTTAGATTTAGATTAGATTAGACAAGATTCAATGTATTTTTAACGATAAACATTCACTTTCTAGGAACCAAGACGGGGCAAGCTATTGACTACGCAAGAACAAACATGCTCTTGCCAGAAGTTGGAAACAGAAAAGTTGCACCAGATGTTGTTCTTGTTATCACTGACGGAAGATCGCAAGATGATGTTAAAATTCCATCAAAAGCATTGAGAGCTGACGGCGTTCTTGTAAGTAGTGTCTTAAACTGTACCGACAAGAACTACTCCATGTCAAAATAAACAAAATATAAAAATAACCAATCAAATTCCAATGTTCGATTATCTTCGCAGTTTATTCTGATACATATTAATTGCATTGTTGTTGTAATTGACACTTTAGATGACTTCGATAAAATATCTAAATGAGTATCTCGCTATTCCTCGATAGCTAAATCAACATGGGAACATTTTTATTTGGAAACTACCGCCTAAAACTTAACAATAAAACTTTATCAAAACCAATCACATTTTTAACTTTTGTTTCTAGACATTTGCTCTTGGAATTACACCTACAAACGGTAAATTAGACATGGAGCAACTTAATGACATTGCCGGGGCACCAGAAAGATTGTTCGTTGCCAAAGATGGTTTCGGTACTTTGACACCAGAATTTGCTAAGGAAATTTCGGAAAACATTTGCGGAGATCCATGTGACAGACCAATCTACTAAAGATCTTGATTACATTTTTGATACGCATTTCATAGATAAGAGCGCATATTATTTTGTACAACGACGCGTGACTGATTCATTTACAAAAAAAGGCAAAATGTAAAAAATATTCTTCATAACGTAAGTTTTACCTAACTTAGGTGTCAAAATGCACTGGAGAATCATCAACATATTTTCTATAACTTGCCCAAGAAAAAATTTTTTGCAATGTTTTTCCTTGTTTATACATTGATGACTTCCCGAACCAGCATACTTTTATTTCACAAGCAGTTTTATACTATTTTTTATACAACAATGTAGTTAATTTTGTATCTATTTATCTCAATGATGGTGTTTTGTACAAGAATAAAATTTCTTCTCGAATGATTTGCTTTCATAGAGTAAAATAACTTGGTTATGGAAGCGTTTTTTCTAATAAGTAAACACTGAAGTCTACAGTTCGAATGTTTCGATTTCAATAGCATAGTTGGAAAAAGGGCTTTGATGTGAAACGAAAATATTTAATTTAACTTGATCGACAAGAATTAATTAAAAAAAAATACTATTAAAAAACTTACGGAAAACAGAGGTCTTCTCGTTCATCTTAGAGACAGTCAGAAGACATAACGCCAATCACGCGTGATAACATCGCTTTTTTATTTTCTCTAAAAAACTCTCACAAAAAATCATAAAGGCGAAATAAGGGAAAACGCTAAATATATTCGTTTTTGTATCATTATAAGTTGATTTAACTCAACGGTTCTTGAACTTTATGAGTGTGAACCAAATCTGGGTGTGGCGAGTATCTGACTACTCAGCATTTAATTTCACAAAATATCCTACGTGAGAGGGAACGCTTCAATATAGCGCTTACGCCTATTACTTAACGAGACCTTTGCAGTGACCCGTTTAAAGTTGGTGATAGACCAAAATAGCAAAATATAAATAATATTTTCTATACTGCAGCAACCATTTTCTAATACCGGCGAGTTTGGCCCACCAGTTTTCATATCAAAAGCATCCAAAAACGCCCTTTTAGGTGTAGTACTGTGTTTCCGAAGTTCATAGCAAGCAATGATTATTATGAAAGGTGAAAACCCGATGGGGCGATTTCTAGAAAGTATAGTCTATATACAAAATCCAAATATACTTGATATGATTTCAATTTTTAAACTAGGGCCCGTCATCGAACTCGATAAGCACAACAAAGCAGGATTTTCTTGGTTCATATTTCTACGAATTATTCGTTTCACTTTCATAACTACCAAAATTTTATGGAACAAATTTAATCAAACAGTCGATTTTTCGATCCCACTTTAGACTGGGTACTGCTCAGTTTGTCCTGCTTGTTACTCACAAACTGTGTGTGGAATATTTCCATGTTTTCACCAACGGCATGCACATTAAAAAATCACGTCCAAACTTCATTTCCAACCATCCGATGACCAATTTAGCGATTTGTTGCGAAACGTTGCTAACGAGTCATTCGTCAAAATTGTCGGTAAAACATTTTCCACTTGCGCGTCGTGACTCAAATGCAGAAAATTTGGCACGCTTTTTATTCACGCAATTTGGTGTGAATTGCAACGTTGGACGCGAGGATAGACGTCTGTGGTGATGCTTGTCGCATCGTGTGTCCATAAGCCTTCATTTGTCTTTTTGCGTTCTTATTTGTATTTTTACTTGGGTCATCTTATATTGTATTATAACTAAAATTCTAGTATTTAAATACAGGTGTTGTCTATTCATTATGCTACATAAGAGTAGGAAATATACATACCTGGTTTTGGATGTTGCTACAGGCATTCTTCTGTTTGCAGAATTTGTAAATTCTGGGTCTTCTAGTATTTAAATGTGACGTATTTCCATACCACATACATCTTGGTTTTAAAATGTATGTAAATTATGTTTTTCAATATGTTCCAATTCGATTTACTGTTATAAATCATTGCAACGTGATATATTGAATAAATATAATATGATGATTTTTTCTAAATTACGAGTCTTCTGTAGTTTATTCTATTCCAGTGACATTAATGGGCTTATCCAGCAAAAATTTTGCAATAGCAAAATAGTGCTTTCAATCTACCTTTAATAAAATTTCTTCCACTTAGATAAACAGGTATTTTGAACTGAGTTTAGAGCCTTATCAATCTCGTTTTCAGACAAAATTTATAGGATTTGCTTGTTGGTTGTATCAACACAAATAATTTAATGAACGCTACATTCTGTGTATGAGGAAAACATGAAGGTTTTAAAGAAACAGGCATAACCCGTAAAACGGCAACGATCGAAGATTGCACCATTTTATGCCCGACCCGATAGAGACCTTTGATACACGCGTCTCCACCACAATGACTGATAGCCACACAATATTATAACTTTGCTTTGTGTATAAAAAGCTACAAATGTGTTTTTTTTATGAACTAGAACTTGAATTCATGTATACGTATACATTTTGTTGATTCGACGGACATACGGTTACTAGCACCGGTAGCTTAATTTTTACCGGTATCCTGTGATATTAACTAAAGATACGGAATATGTCGTGTAAAGAAATCAGTTATTGACATGTACTGTACACTTAGAAAATCAGGCGCTATAATCTGTAGAAGACGGCCAGCCTGTCCTACGTACAATCCCCACTTTGTCGTATAGCCATAGCAGCAAAACATCCAGGCGTGCCAGTCGCGTCCCACAGCGAAAATCGGGGATATGTGTTTTGGATATCGAGGCCAACCGCTCGAAGATGTCTTAAACGTGTGTGTGTCACCGCTGATGTAGTCGTGCATGTGTGCATTCTCCTTAATTCAGCCATCGAATGTCTGTGGTTAATATTGATCAAGTTCAAGTTTTTTTTTTTTTTTTTTTTTTTTTTTAGATTGGTTTCTGACGTAACAGGTATGCGGCCAAACAACCTAACCTTTAAGTTTTAAGACTCCTATATTGCGCTAACACAAAATTAGCCAAATACGTTATCGACTGCCTTCAAACGTGCATAAACCACAACTTTAAAGATAACAATTCACTGGTTCAGCGTAGTTTTTTTTATTTATTTTTTGTGAGGGGAAGGTCGGGTTGGTAAATCTTCAGCTCATGTTTGATACTGAGAAAATTTTGATCCGGTGTGATACTTCAAATCATTCCTTGTATAAATGACTACTAACTAAGTCAAGAGTAAGTCATCGATGACCTACTTCTCAACGCCGCGGCTCACTACTCAATGGATAATTCGTTAGAAAAATTAAGATTTGCCTGACTGGCCACTCTCTCTCAAATTGCATACCAAGTAGACGCTTTATTACCTAACATAAACTTGGCTATTTGGAAAACAGTCGTCAGTCGTTCGATCAAATCGACAGACATTTAAAAATCCCTTTTCCTAGACAGCGATTTATACGGTTCATAAATAAGATACCTTTCACAATAAAAACGCATATTTTAAAAAATAAACCTGAACACGTTTGGAGAGATATTATAGAATATAGAAAAGCTCCAATATCATTCCCAGGTGTTAAAGATAATATATTATACATGTTTGAAAATAAACTTAATGGCAAAGAGCTACTAAAAGAAGATGAAGTACCAACAACTGCACCCTAAACGGAAAGCATCCCAAATAGAACTGAGCCGCCGTGGTAAAGCGCAGTAAGTGGTATCTACCCTTGGCAATGTTAAAATCATCTACCACTTCCTTGCTTCCTTTTAGTCGCCTCTTATGACACGCAGCAAATCTGTTAGGACTATTCTAAAGCCCTAACCTACAAGACTTAAACATATTTGCATTGTTTTCAATTCATTATCTAAAATTGCACGAACAAATAATTTTCACCAGTCAGTTAAAGTCAAGCTCTGCAACATAAAACGAAATATGATATTATTTCTTGGCATGTCATGCTGGAATTGTGAAAATGCTGAAAAAGTGAACAATGCCACCTCGAAGGAAAGATGAGAAAATGCGAGCATCCAGAGGTGAATATGTTTACAAAGCAATTGGTATTTTGAATTGAAGCAATTTGATTTTTGCTATTGCAAAATTTTTGCTGGATAAGCCCATTAATGTCACTGGAATAGAATAAATTTGGCTACAGAAGACTCGTAATTTAGAAAGGGTAACATCATCATATTATATTTAGGAAAAAATTCAATATATCACGTTGCAATGATTTATAACAGTAAATCGAATTGGAACATATTGAAAAACATAATTTACATACATTTTAAAACCAAGATGTATGTGGTATGGAAATACGTCACAACGGAGGAAGACCCAGAATTTACAAATTCTGCAAACAGAAGAATGCCTGTAGCAACATCCAAAACCAGGTATGTATATTTCCTACTCTTATGTAGCATAATGAATACACAAATCAAAATTAGTATAAGGACTAACGTACGCGCAGACATGGCATTGACAACCGAATCTTTTTGCGTATTTGACTGCGATTGCGATGATTGCATTTATTTTGGGTAAAAAAGACGATCCGACATCGTCATACAATTTTAACCTCCAATTACTTTATTCCTTTATTTTATTTAGAACGACAAGAACGCATGGGACTTTTCACAATGTAACCCAGAATTCCCAAACTCCATCTGCAGATGTTGTTGTGAATACGATAGCTGCAACGATGGAGGACTTAAATGTCTCGACAAAGCAGGTATGCGAGTTCTGAAAATAATATGATGCGTCTCAACTCTTATTAGAAAAGTCGGTGTACTCCTAAATATTGATCCCAAATGTTCTTCGGGGCTTTTAAAGCTTGTCCTAACGTTGCCTCGCTTTATTTATTCTGCAGATATAATCATGGGCTTTGTCCAAAGGAGCTTTCTGCTCTAGTTTCTCCAAAAAATTCTTCAATCAACAGACGCGTTTTACAGCCATTTCGTATGCATGCACTGCACACTGTAATTTACTCAACTATGTGTAATAATTGACAGCTATTAGATGACGACAAATCAGCTAGCGGAGGCTTGTCAGTTTGCATTGAGATGAGAGATTTTCCTGGCACCGTTTTCCTGTAAAATCGTTGTATATCACATATAATTCCTTCACTAATATTATCATCATTTTGGTCGCTTACGTTCGATAGGGTTGGTAACCTCATGTCACCAGGGATGCGGATTTGTCACAACTCATGAGTATTCCTATGTCACCAGGGATGCGGATTTGTCACAACTCATGAGTATTCTCATGTCACCGGGGATGCGGATTTGTCACAACTCATGAGTATTTCCATGTCACCAGGGATGCGGATTTGCCACAACTCATGAGTATTTCTATGTCACCGGGGATGCGGATTTGTCACACCTCATGAGTATTCTTATGTTATCGGGGATGAGGATTTATCACAAATCATGAGTATTGCATGTCATTGGACACGCCGATCTGTCGCTAGAGATGCATCGATACCCTATTTTTCGCCGATACCGATACTTTAAAATAAGCCGATACTGATAAATGCCGAAAAACAAATTTCGCATTAGCGGACAATACCGACCGATGCCGACACTCTAAAATGAGCTGATTTCGTGACGCCGATACTTCAAATTTTTGATACCGACCGAATTAAGATTAAATTATTTAATTTGGGCCGATGCCGATACCGGACATAATCAAAATTGCCATTACCGGTCGATACTGATGCTTCAAAATTAGTCGATACAGAGACTGCCGGAACTCACAATTACTTATACCGCACCACTTTACAGCGAAAAATGTGCTATATAATATTGGGTCAATAATCTTCGACAAATTTATTCGCACCATGACGTCATTATTGGTTTGATCAAAATGTGGCAGATTGAGCTACATCAAAATGCCAGGTTGTAAATTTTAAGAGCAAATTTCGCCATTTCATTTATTATGCTTCATAACACTATTATTATAGGAAAATGAAAGATTTGCAAAATTCAATATTAATAAAACAGAATCTAAAATTTTTAGTTTTATTAATGCGAATTTCGTTAGGTCAGCGGAAAAAATAAGATGTTAATCAAGTTAGACCAAATCCATAGACCTAAATGTCAACGCTGTGTTTTCAAAAATGATTGTTCAAGTTTTATTTTTCCGTTCCAAAACATCACTGCTAAATCTAACACACTAAGCTCCGCAAAATATACTTATTTACTTTTCAAATGAACAAAATTTATGACAGTGATTTGCAATATTTTCACTACTTGATAAATAGAATAGATATTTTCATATTCGATTATATTTTATATTCGACTCATGATTACAATATTACAATACTCATGCCTATTGCTATTTTACCAGGGGTGCAGATTTGTCATAACTTCATGAATATACCTAGGCAAACGCGGATGTGCAATGGTCACAACTCATGATTATTCCTATGTCACCAAGAATGCGCATATGTCACCATATTATTGAACTGATAAGGCATCATAAGTATTACTATGTCACAGGGGATGCGGATTCGTCACAACACATGGGTATTCCTATGTCACCAGGGATGCGGATTTGTCACATCTCATGAGTATTCCTATGTCACAACTCATGAGTATTTCTATGTCGCCGGGGATGCGGATTTGTCACTATTTATGAGTATTCCTATGTCACCGGGAATGCGGATTTGTCACAACTCATGAGTATTCCTATGTCACCGGGGATGCGGATGTGTCACAATTCATGAGTATTCCTATGTCACCGGGGATGCGGATGTGTCACAACTCATGAGTATTCCTATGTCACCGGGGATGCGGCTTTGTCACAATTCATGAGTATTCCTATGTCACCGGGGATGCGGATGTGTCACAACTCATGAGTATTCCTATGTCACCGGGATGCGGATTTGTCACAACTCATGAGTATTTCTATGTCACCGGAGATGCGGATTTGTCACAACTCATGAGTATTTCTATGTCCCCGGGGATGCGGATTTGTCACAACTCATGAGTATTCCTATGTCACTGGGGATGCGGATATGTCACAACTCATGAGTATTTCTGTGTCACCGGGGATGCGGATGTGTCACAACTCATGAACATTCCTATGTCACCGGGGATGCCGATTTGTCACAACTCATGAATATTTCTATGTCACTGGGGATGCGGATTTGTCACAACTCATTAATATTTCTATGTCACCCGGGGATGCGGATTTGTCACAACTCGTGAGTATTCCTATGTCACCGGGGATGCGGACATGTCACAACTCATGAGTATTTCTGTGTCACCGGGGATGCGGAAGTGTCACAATTCATGAGTATTCCTATGTCACTGGGGATGGGGATTTGTCACAACTCATGAATATTCTTATGTCACAGGGGGTGCGGATTTGTCACAATTCATGAGTATTCCTATGTCACAACTCATGAGTATTTCTATGTCACCGGGGATGCGGACATGTCACAACTCATGAGTATTTCTGTGTCACCGGGGATGCGGAAGTGTCACAATTCATGAGTATTCCTATGTCACTGGGGATGGGGATTTGTCACAACTCATGAATATTCTTATGTCACAGGGGGTGCGGATTTGTCACAATTCATGAGTATTCCTATGTCACAACTCATGAGTATTTCTATGTCACCGGGGATGCGAATTTGTTACAATTCATGAGTATTCCTATGTCACCGGGGATGCAGAATTATTACAACCCATGAGTATTGCATGTCATTGGGGATATCGGTTTGTCATCAGGGATGTGTCGATGCCACTTTTCTGCCGATACCGATGCCACCGATACTCAACGTGACCGATACCGGCCGATACCAATACTTATCACAAATGCCTTCAAATATGCCTAAAGTACATCCTTGAAATTGAGTTGAAATTTTCCAAAAAATGTCACTAAAATTATCTGTAAAAGAACTAATAGCAAAGAAACACACCCATAGGGGATGTCGTGTACTGAAGCAACAACACTACAAACAAAGAATATTGGAGAACTTTATACAAATAAATATATTCAAAAACAACATCCAAAATTAACATTGTCAATAAGACCCAATAAAAAACAGCATTTTTTTCAAATTAGTTCCCGACAAAATAAAAAAAAAAAAAAAAATGCAAAATAAAAAAGAATTTGCCAAATCACAAATACGAGTTTATATTTGATTGTGTGTGTGAGTATGTTTGCGCAATTCTTCAGAAGGCTAAATTGTCCAAAATTAATTCCCACCCTGAATCTGGGAATAGTATCTTTAGGCGTGGTAATAACTTTTTACAGTAATCAAAATTAAAGAACCGGAGGTGGAAGGAAAGGAACATACGTTTAACAATCCATCCCCAAATCGACTTCACGACATTATATTTGATGTTTGACGATACAGATCCGACTGATGACATTTCAGTGTAGTACAATCTGCCACATACTCTTAAATGCCAACGGAGATTATTGGGCCTTTAGTATCGGTATCATCTCATTTAAAGTATCGGTATGCACCGGAATCTTCAATCTGATTTTCGGCGGTATCGGTATTGATCTAATTTAAAGAATCTGTATCGACCGGAATCGGAAATTTAAATTATTGTCGGTATCGATAATTTAGAGTATCGGCTTCGGCTCATTTTGAAGTATTAGTATCGGTCTGTATTGGCAAATTTGATCATCGGAATTATCAGTATCGGATCATTTTAATCTGCTCATCGGTGGGGACGAAAAAAGTTGTATCGGTGCATCCCAAATGACAAATCGCCATTCCCGGTGACATGCAATACTCATGTGTTCTGACAAATCCGCAACTAGGGTGTCATAGAAATAGGAGTACTGACAAATCCGCATCTCGGGTGACATAGAAATACTCAAGAGTTGTGACTAATGCGTATCCCTGGTGACATAGGAATAATCATAAGTGTTGAGAAATCCGCACCTCTGGCAACAGAGCAATCGACATGAGTATTGTAATCATGAAAAAAATATATTACGCGTGAGACAAATATAAAGTACAAAAATATAAATTTCACTTGTCGAGTAGTGAAAATATTGCAAATCATTGTCATAATTGAATTTTGGGTAACTTTGTGTTTTTTCATGATGACTTAACCATAGTCGCATTAATAAAAAATATGTATTGATTTTAGTTTATGTTTTTTTTCTTAATATTGAATTTGAATTTTGCAAACTTTCAATTTTCCCATAATAATAGTGTTATAAAACAAAATTGTGAAATATGCCCTTAAAATTTACAAAATAACATTTGTAGAAGAATCTACCACATTTTGTTTAAATGCCAATGGTAACGTCATACTATCAATAAATTTGTCGGAGATTGCTGGGCCACTATTTTCTAGTAACTTTTTCGCTGTAAAGTTGAGCGTATCAGTTATTTCGAGTATCGGCAGTGTTGGTATCAACTCATTTTGAAGTATCAGTATCGACCGGTAACGGCAATTATGATTATCAGCAGTATTGGTATCAACTTATTTCGATGTATCAGTATCGACCGGTAACGCCAATTTTGATTATCGGCAGTATCGGTATCGAACAAATTCAAATATTCTTTATCGGTCGGTATCGGAAATTTAATGTATCGGCGGTATAGAAATCGGCTCATTTTGAAGTATCGGTATCGACCGGTATTAGATAATTTAATCATCAGCATTATCAGTATTGGCACTTTTTAAAATACCGGTATTGGCGAAAAAAGTGATATCGGTACATCCCTAGTGACAAATCAGCACCCCCAATACCTTGGAATACTCAATGAATTTTGATTAATCCGCATTCCCGGTGACACATAAATACTCATGAGTTGTGACAAATCCGCATCCCTGGTGACATTGGAATACTCATGAGTTGTGACAAATCCGCATCCCCGGTGACATAGGGATACTCATGAGTTGTGACAAATCCGCATCCCCGGTGACATGGAAATACTCATGAGTTGTGACATATCCGCATCCCCGGTAACATGGGAATACTCATGAGTTGTGACAAATCCGCATCCCTGGTGACATAGAAATACTCATGTGTTGTGACAAATCCGCATCCCTGGTGACATGAGGTTACCAACCCTTCTCCTTACGTTCACAAAATTGACCACTTGTACTCCATTCTCCATGTTCGTACCCCGTTATCTTTTCCTCGCAAGCTGATATCCGTAGTCCAACGAGGCGGTATCCAGAGTTGCAAGTAACTCTATAGCACTAAATATCATGGATGTGAGAATAGCATTTGCTAATTTTTACATTTTAAAAGCACGAGATTTAACATGTAACTATGAAAAAAAATCTTGAGCTTCCTTTAATACATCACGCTACACAATTTCTTTCTTTTATGGTACAAATCAAGTATATTGGAATTGCACACAAAATACCTACGTATATATTTTTAAGTTCAGAATCATACTTACATTGACAGACTGGTAATTCATAGCCCCATTCTGGTTATTTTCCATTTGTTTTTCAGTGGATATCCACATTTTGTGCTACTTGCTCCAACCAAGTTGTAGTCATCGTCACATTGGAAAGTGCACAAGGATTCATAGAATAGAGCGTCGCTGCAGTACATACTTCCATGGTATGGAATGGTTGGCAAGAAAGTGCATTATTTCCCTATTATTTAACGGTGCCATTGACTGCTCTGGCAGCAACAACGTCCACTCAAAATGTGAATACGTGTGTGAAGCTTATCATCGCCGAGTTGGTGCTTTATACACCACATGTAAAAAGGATTATAATAATAATTGTTGAAGGATGAAATGGACATCCGAAGCACCAGTTTGCTAACGTAAGATTGTAATACTTATTTTTTTCAAAGAATATTGAAGTGGTCTAATGAAAGAAGTCGATAAAATTTTGAAGTGAGACGAATTTATGGCATGCGATATCTATAAACTGATAGCCTGTAAGCAAGGGGTGTAATAGAGTTTACATAAACATTTATATTTGGCATGTACTGTTTTACAATAAACAGAGTTAATCATAAACATCCGAGATAATTGTTCTACAAACAAACTCTTTAATATGTCCCACACGATGATTGTTTGAAAAACTAATTATTTCAAACAACCTGATCCCATGATTTAGATTCAACGATCGACAGAAAAAAAAATGCTTTTATGGAACAATATACATAAATCTATTTTTTCTCATTTAACCTCACTGTAAAAACAAAATAAAATTTCAAGTAATTTAATATTGCTTCCAGGTATTTCCTGTCCAAGACTGAACAACATCAAGAATGATATGATTGATTGTAGCGATGATGAATTCGTCAACACAGAACGTAGTTTCGAGTGCACGGTTGAAGATTACAAACTCTCCCCGAACACTCGACATTACATGTCAAAATGACACCATGTGGTCATCTGAAAACCACCATGTTGTGCACGTAAGTTTTTGTGTTCACAATCCAATTATTGGTGGGGTGAAGAATAAAATATAAAAACTATTATGATATATTAGATATATATTTTGATATATTGATTATATTAGCCATATAATCCAAGTCAAAAACACTATCATGTAAAATTAGTAGGACATTATATTAAGGTTTTCAGTAAAAAATCCTGCTACTGTAAATTATATTTTACAGAATACGATATATAATTAAAATGTTTTTTAAGATATTCAAACTTCCGTATGTCTTCAAAGTCAAATTTGTCAAAACGTGATCTCTGCAATGACGTTACTAAACATTTTCCAATCTGCATCATCCTCACCATGCCCCACTTATTCTACTCTTTTTCAGGATCCTGTCCACCATTTACAGTCATCGATCTTGTTGTCGTTCTTGATTCTTCCTTTTCGGAGCTTTAAGCTGAGAGATTATGCTTAACTTCGTCAACAATATTTTTTGAGTAATAAATGAAATTTCATTCTCTGGCAAACTTAACGAATAGCTAAATACCAAATAAGCAATTATGTTAGCAGATGATATCTTACAATTTGGAACTTGATATATTAAATGAAACTAAAAAAGTTTGATCATAATTATAATGCAGAATGCAATTTCCAATTAAATGATATTTCCAATATTGACTTGAAATATCAGCCACTGCCAGATACTTCATAAGGTATGAATGAATAATAACTTATATAATAACGTAAGTTAACTCCATTTTTGCAGTCTTTTCGTTGTCCAAAAAGACGCCATAAACTTTGCTGTTGTCCGTTACAACAAAGAAATTGACACAGTCACTCAGATTAACTTGGATGAATGCCCTGACAGCATTGAAACGCTCAAAGAACTTGCATCAAAGATTCCATACAATGGATTTGGTTTGTGTATTAATATAATGCTATAACGCAATTCACCCTTTGAGACACTCAGCTAATTACCCATCCCAACAACTGGAAGTTATTATTGTAATTCACATAAGGTAGGGACTTTTGTTGACTTTTGGTATCCCATGATGTTTGACGAGAATCTGCGAAGAAATTCATTAACTGAAATTCATCTGACTAATCCAAATTTCCTCTAACTATATACATTCCTTTTCCAGGAACCAAGACGGGACAAGCCATTGACTACGCAAGAACCAACATGCTTTTGCCAGGAGTTTGAAACAGAAAAGTTGCACCAGATGTTGTTCTTGTTGTAACCGACGGAAGATCTCAAGATGATGGTAAAATATCATCAGAAACATTGCGAGCTGACGCAAGGCGTCAAAAAAAACTTACTGATTTTTTACAATTTCATCACGCCCTCTCGCTTCCGCCGCCAGTGATTAAAAGTAGCGCATTTTGCTGCATTGGTGAGTACTATACTGTACTATACGTTCCTGAAATTCAACAAGGTTATCTTCGGGCTTCAATGACTGCTAATTTAGATGGCTTTAAAAATAGCAGGGAAATAATATTATTTGAAGGTGAAATCGATGTCGCAATTTATACAATTCTTTTTCTCAATAGTTATTTTCTTAAGACTTTGCTCCAAACATATCATTATCGTTATGTTCCAAATCTTAATTTGAAAGCCGTTTATACCTGAATGGGTGTGGCTATAGGCAAACACAAAGCATGTCCATTGGCACCAATTAGGAAATTTCGGTATATTCTTTTGTGAGTTATTCGTTAATAAAATCTCGTGATGAGGCTGATGTTTTTCAAAGTGATCGTGCGAAGATGAAAATAGTTCATACACTTGAATAATTCTATAAAAACATGGGTGGTATCGGCCGCTAAAACAATTGACGCGAAAACAACAAAATTTTTTACAAAGTGTAGTAGATTCGAAACTAAAACAACGAAGTCGAGCCTAATCAATATGAACCAATCAATAACGGTCAAACTTGATCGATACATAAAACAACTATTTGGCACTGGCACTTGATCATTCAGTGCCAAACAGTGAAGATAAAAATACCAAAAATATATTAAAACCTACGGGCGGTAGTAAAAGAGTTTTTTTACTGTAGTGATAAATTTCTACAATTGCACTAATTCGTCATGAATAAGATCACACAAGATCTATCACTTATCATTTCACTCATTTTTCATTTTTACAACTCTTGTCTATTTTTAATGTTCTACCTTTCAATTTAAAAAAAATATATATATAGAAACATTTCAATCATTAGGTATTTCATTTAGACTGAGACCCTAGCAAAAAATATTCATTTTAAAATGTATTTTTACAGGTGCAGAACTCATGAATCGCGCCCCTGAGACACGGTGCATCTCCAGTTCATGGTCCACAAAGAAAATTCTGATGCAGTGAAATTGTCCAATTTTTTCCCGTCTAAAAGCCTAGGTCAAGAGTCAGCCATTGGTGACGCACGTCTCCTTATTCATTAGAAAAATTGAGATTTGGTTCGACTGGCCACTCTCTCTAACATTGCAAACAAAGTGGACGCTATATTACCTAACATAAACTGAACTAATTAGAAACGTTCGATCAAATCGTCATGGATTTAAAAGTTTTTTTTCCTAGACAGCAGTTTATATGGTTCATAAATAAGGCACTAATCACAATAAAAACGTATAAATTAGAAAATAAACCTGAACATGTTTAGAGAGGGGTAATAAAACACAAAAGAGCCCTAATGCCATTCCCAGGTGTAAAAGGTAATGTAATCATTCGTTTTATGAGAAGAAAGAATTAGTATAAAAAGGGCTGCTTTCGAGCAATCATCATTCAAACGGATTTGTTCCTCCGAACACAAACTACTGTTGACAAAGGGAGAACAAGCGAAGATGAAGCTTTTGCTCTTAGCGTTATGCATGTGCACTGCACTTTTCCGTTCGGCACAAGGTATGAATTTTACACCACATTGGCAGGTTTTTAAAAATGAAATTGGTAATCCATCCAGACTCTGTTGAACGACATTCCGTGCGGCATTGTTTGCCTTGCTTTCAATAAAGACAATCACAATATTGTGACTTGATTAATCAATGTGAATCATATTTTCAAGAACAACATTTCAAGCTTGTAAATTTAGTTGAGGATGTGTTCCTCACTTTAAATATGTTAAATTGAACTTCTCTGGAAATACTTTTCACGCTGAAATCTCAATGTTCAAAGTGAAAATATTGTTCTGTCACATAAAAACGATTGTTTTTTATAAACAGGTATGTCCTGCTGGACCTGTGAAAATGCTGAAACAGTCGAACAATGTGATCTGGAAGGAAAACTAAGAGAATGCGATCATCCACAGGTAAAAATTATGCAATACAATATTTGTGTGAATTTGCATTCACAAGATGGATGTTGGATAATCTCATGATTACCATTAGGATGAAACAAATTTGGCCGCAGAAGGCTCGTGATTAAAAAAAAACGGGAGCATTGTTATGTGATATTCGGGAAAATATTTCATTGCATTTAATTACAGAATTAAACCGAATGGTTTAACGTGTTTTGATATCCTAGACCTTCCTTTGTCCAATATTCTATTCACTCCATTTCATCCAGAAAAATTCAGTCATTTCGATATATTATTTTGTCCGGAATGGGTCAATGATGGATTGCGCCGTCCAGGCGTGGTCCTTTATTGGCTCATGTTTGACATGGAGAAAATTCTGATACTAATACATTGAAACAGATAGAAAAATAAATCATATGTCTTTTTGAAAACAGGACGTATGCGGTATGGAAATACGCCACAACGGAGGAAGACCAGCAGTTCACAAATTCTGCAAACAAAAGAATGCATGTAGCAATATTCAAAACCAGGTTGGTATAGTTTGTCTTCTTTTTGTATATTTCCTATTTGAAAAATCAACTTTGTAAACATAATAAAAACAGGTGCAATATTAGATTTTATTTATCGTCTCTCTAAAAAGCT